>CM032662.1:21583033-21760732 GCA_019095985.1 Streblospio benedicti
TACTGCGCATGTTCAGTAGTGTTTTTGAAAATGTCTGCAGAAGCAGACGAAACTGTCAAACGGTAATTAATCTTTAGTGTTGTGAAAGATGAAAATAATAGATTTATTTGTTTAACAACACGATGAACTCATTCAAGGACATTACAACAATGTTATCTATTTTCTTGGGAAAACCTAGTATGCGGCATATAAATTATATGGTCAATTTGTCACTACAACACAACGCTTGTGCAACTAAAACCATCAAGCATTACTCATACCAGAATAGAAAGCATACAGCAATTTTACACAACTTTGACTCATTCCAGCTATAACATGTAGTTCTAATATACAAAATATAACAAATCATTTACACACTGAACAGCGCATCTGATTCTGTTTGTCTTACAATAAATTTACATAGCTGCTCATCATTGATTTTTGATAATTTCTTTTACTAAATTGACCCTTGAAAGTGGTGTGATTAACCAAGTACAGTAACTCCGCATCTCTTCGACTGTAGCAACAATTCTTTTCCATCTTTCGAAGGCCCCCTGAGATAAATACGTAGATGCCTACAACCTCAACTGTGAAATTGGTTTCCTTTTTGAAATGCAGTTAGAACTAACCTTTGAGAATGTAGTCTGTGAGGAGACTGGGCACAGTCGGGCTGTCCTCATTCACGGCCCGCAGAACTGGAGCAAACAACGCAAATTATATGCTATATTCAGCTATAACAAAATCAAATGAGCTTTCTTCTTTGCTGCTGGCTGTAATTACATTGTCTTTACTCTATTAATGTTAATTACATTGCTTAAACCATAGCACAGGAAATAAGAATAGTGACCTATTACAAATTCATGACTTTCTAAACCTGTCATACTCTTTATGACATGTTTTAGTGTGGTGATTCATCAGTCATAGGTTTCTTTACAAATGTCACTGTTCCTTAATTAATTGCACCCAGCCTGACTTGTTTTGCTCATCTGCACTTACTTTTGATGTATATCTGCATTTGTTCGATGCTGGGTGGACCCTGGCCGGCATGGTACGGTATCACGGTCGTTAGGTACTGAAAAAACATCACATAAGATTATTTGCAAGAAAGTTTAGTTTCATTACCCTAAATTATGCGCATTTGGGGTTCATAAAAATATGCTCCTTTTCGTGCGGCGAATAATGAAATAAAAAATGTGAAAATAAACCATTTCCACTTTCTCCTATGTAACGTATAATTTAGTCTCTTAAACTTTAACTTAATTCTATTAAAGACTAATATTCTTGGCTAAGTGCACTGATGTATTCATTTTCAATTTATCGTTTGAAGTTAAACTAATTATTTCCCAGTAGGTTAAGAATAGGCCCGAGTGCATTCATGAAGCCTAAATGGCTACATTATTCACACTTTCTCACCCAACACAGGCAATTTATGTAATCCAATCTTCTTTTACTGGCAACTTGATAGGTATATTTCAGTCTTCAATGACAAATTTTCAAGGAACAAAAACATTTATACTAGCAAGGAAACATATCTTTCAAATTATTTGCATTTCCCTAATGATCTGAATAGGTTGCCTGTGGGAGAAATCTTTATACAAATGGGATTTTGTGAAAGAACTGGACATAAAATATTGATTTATTTTCGGAGAGCCAATTTGCGTCCACCAAGGGTCTTTACAATATTTATAAACAATATGTAATAACAATAAAATCTATATACCCTAAATTCGCAATAAATCACCTATAGTAGGAAATACCAAAGTAATTACACATCATACAACCTACAGAAAAAGATTCTGAGAAAAACATGCAGTGACTGCCTCAATTACTGCTAGTGTTAGTAAAGATAATATTTATACAGCACATGAAGAGATTTGTGCATCAGTATAATATGAGAGGGTGAATGATTTGTGTAGGTGTTCAAGGATTATTCACAAAAACTATACAACTACTTGGAACTAGACAATAAATGTAATATAGTGTGTATAGCTTGAGTCTATGACTCATCCTTACCGTGCCCGGTTCTGTGGCACCGGTTTTTACCGGTTTGCGTTGATTGAGGTTCTTCTTCTTGTCTGCTTGGAAGTCTTTCCTCTTTTGCTGAACTGCGACCAGCAGTGACATGAACTGGTTTTTCAGCTCCTAAGTATTAATAATTTAATTTCTTAAATAAGAAAAAAAAAATCAAATACTATACCATTTTTAAGGGATGCACTAGTTACTCATAGCAAGGTTGAAACACATTTTTCATTGTGTATTGGGGAGAAGCTGAGCTCGTTTTCACTATTGTTAGGTGCATTCTACCAAACCTAATTAACTAATTTCCCTCCCCAAGGGTAAAATCTATAACCCCCAATCGTCTCCTCCACGTCATTAAAAAAATCTTATCTATGACTCAAAGACGTAAAATGTGACCACTGACCTTTTCATACTCGAGCTCGTCTCTGAGGGCGAGTTCTGCGATGAGGACCTCACTGTGGTCCTTGATGGTCACCTCCAGCTCCTCCAGCAGCTCATTTAGGGCCGATAGAGAGAGAGACTTGAGGCCTGAAACACGCCAGCCAACTAACTTAACCAACCAATCAATCAACAATCAATCATCATTTGTCTTTTGGACGTCACCTAGTATCATGTCTGTCTATCGCCCTTTTGTTTGCTTTCATGACCTGTATGTGAAGTTAAAAGAACTAAAAGAGGTAAAACGTGTTAGTTGTGATTAATTTGTTGGTATACTGGTCCTAATTGTTTATCTTCAGTCAATCTGATGTTTTCCTATGTTATTGTCCGATAGGGACTAGGTATTTCCTTCTAATATCACAAAAATAGAAACATATTTTTTTATATATATATATATTATATATTTCTATTTTGATCTCTACCATGATAGTCATTATAATTCTGAGTATAAAATCCCCTTATGGGATTTGTTACTTATTAGGTTTCCTTCTCTATGTGTATAATACTGGTGTTTTAATTGTAAGTTACATTGTATATTCTAAAGAGGACAGAAGTTGAAATTAAATGAATTATTTTGGACATTTTAAGATTTTAGTATATCGTTTGGATAAAATTTTGAGCATATTTTTAAAGAAATAAAAACAAATAATATTATTTAGAAATATATTTTATCTTAATACATGTAAAATGTACACATTAAATATTTGCTGGCTTTAATGCAGAAATTGTCAAAATCAGTCACATTGAAAAATAAAATGTTATTTTATTTAAGAGAAAGAAATGCTGTGGCAATCATTTGAAATTAAAACAATAGCTTTACTACATCCAAGCTATATTGTCTGAAATTCAATTCAAGATACTCTATGAGTTTCTTACAAAACTGTAGAGGATTGAAATACCGATAATTCTTACAAGCCAAATGCTATTGGGACATTGAGGCAAGTGTGAAAACAAATTTGGCAGACATTTTTAAATGGGCTTTTTATGCCTGAAATGAACCATAAATATACATTACATTTGCAGCAATAAATTTACTTTAGTAAACTGTTTGAAATGGTCGTATTACACGCCAATTCACACAATTTGTATGTTCTTAATGTTTTGATCAACAGAAAGTAGCCAAGATAGATATACTAATAAAGATTTCTATTCAAATATTCATATAAATGTGCATCTTTTTTATTGTAGGTCTCCTTAAGTATATTTTATTTACAACAAACATATTAATCTACACACACAAAAAAAAAAATCTGTATTGGAGCACGTTGATTTTGTGCTCAGTGCATCAAAGTCCAATGTCATTGGCTTCAATAGTTGATGCTCTGCTGTTTTTTTAGCAAGATCATCACAAATCAATGACGGGGAAAGAGCAAGGATCTCAACTTGATTGTTGATGCGATCGATTTTACGAAAAATATGTACTAAATTGCACTGAACCAAATTTATTTGGTATTCCATTTGGTACTCTACCCCGGGTACTCTACATGATGATAGACTTAACGTTCAATGCAACAAAGTTAAGCTGTTAGATACATTTTGTAACATACCTACATTTTTCTTTGTAATAAAAGTTTTATTGAAAAATCCCATTTTAAAATATTGAAAGTGTTAAACTCAACTACCATAGAAAATCTTATAATTGTTTAATAGACAAATTTTATCAAAAACTTCTAAAAATGTATAACAAAAAGATCTAGAGATATCGCCATTCAATTTATATCATATATATTTATAGTTCTACATTCAATCACTGTGTGCCGACTGAAACATCCTCTTATATATATGTTAGAAAACTTTGCATCATGCATACAAACACCATAGTCTATACCATGAGAAAACTACATAATAAAAAAACAAAATCGAATGGCTCTTGGGATAGACCCTAAGCCATATTTAGTCCATTAATGTGGCATTTATGTACGTTCTGACTCCATTATCACTGATGTGATTTGCCCCTAGCTCACATACATAAATCTTTAAAAGAAAAGCGTAGACATGATATAGCTTAAGTTGCAACCTGTATAGGTTCTGTATTGAAATGGTCAGCTGTTCAATTACTCCTGAATTTTAGGGCCCAAAATTCTTTTGAAAGAATAATGTTATCTACTCTAAAAAAAACGATTATAAGAGAGTAGAAACGATTAAGAGAGTAGAAACGATTAAGCAGTCGCATTAAATTCTAATATGCATGGAAGAGATCAGCAACTAAAAGTAAAAGCATATAGATTTTTTCTCCGTACAATTAAACAAATGCACTTGAAATGTAAAAATGATGCAGATAGATTTGAGACAAATTTTAGCATACATAGATTAATGCAGACACTTACGCTATCAACACAAATCTTAATTGTCAATAATCACATCCAAAATCTATGATCATTCTTTCATGTGCACAGTTAAGTGGACAAGTACACTATGGAGCATGTAACTATATTGTAATCTGAAAGAAATATCTTATGAAAAAATATAATCTAAAAACGAAAGTCACGCAGTCAGGAACTTGCTGCACTTTTCGTCTCGTTGATATTTTGGGCTACATGAAAAAAATTATTAAAGCTCGGCGACATCATTCTACATCTAATACATGAAATGAGAAAAATATCACCATAAGTAGCACATAATCCCAGAGAGCACAACATCCATTTTATAAGCCAAATCAAGAGGATCATGAGATGACAAAACATATACAGCAGACGAGTAGTGGATGCCATGCATCTAACGGAATCAAGTGAGAACAAAAACTACAAAAACATACCTGGGTGTGCTGAATGGTGGACGCAGGCAAATTAGAAAAGAAAGAAAACGGCCATTTAAATAATCTGCTTAGGAAAATTGCAACTGAGTAAAGTAATGATTTAATTGAGCAATGTCCAAGACTACCATCTGCGACGCGAAAGGCGCAAGTATGAAAGAAACTTTGATGTGCAAAATGATCTTGTACTTCTGAAAAATTGTGAATGTTGACAGTTGGCAGCTATCATTTGATGAATCTGATCATTTGGTTCAAACTTTTTTCAATTATATCCTGTAAAGTTTGAAAGAACGTGGACTTTATGAAAAAGGTGTTTCACAGTTTGAAAAAACATAAGCGATACTTAATCAGATCACTTAGCATTCACACTTTGTGGGAACATAAGAAGCAACTTTGACAATTTTTTTTCTCGCACTGTAATATTCAGACAAATGTCAATGAGAAACGCCAGAATAATTCAGCATTCAAAGTTCTATACAACGTGAATTTTCATGCTCAAGTCTTTCAAAGGACTTGGATGGAAGCATCATGTAGTTACACATGTAGATTCTATTATCTTAGAATGTTTGCTGGATAAAATAGTTATATCTTCAGTTCACACTAACAGAAAATGGTAGGCCTCTACTTGTACACTTGCACAAGGGTTTTTCTGAATCAAATGCGGTGGAAATAACTTGTGGAACAAATGTTATAGATCGAAGCTCAAAAGTAAAAGTAGAATGAATTTAAAGATGCAGGGTCTAAAATTCAGGAACAGCCATTTTGCATATTTTGGACAATAAACAATGCTATCGCTCTTACTATCTACAACATGCATTACATTTTCCCCATCATAGCTGCCTTTTGTCCATAGCAACAATACTCAAACTGGGAAAAAACAGAAGATTGATAACATTCTACTGGCAAAACATTCCTTCTGTTTACTCACGTCATTGTACAAAGTCTGTATATTTCATAAAACATCTCGATGGGCAACTTTGTGACTGGCATGCTTTTGTGTGTGTGTTTTCAACTAGGCTCATTTCCAGAAACTGAAATTCACTCATCAATTTATTGGCATTTGTATCATTGCAAGTATGTACCTGTATAAAGTGCATGGTATCTGCTGGTAAACCGTATGTACAGTGTAATGGTAGTGCTGTCTAATTGACACTGATGAGACCAGCAAGTCACAAGATGGCCGCTTGTCTGGCCACAATGAGCAGACGTAAATATAAAGTTACAATGTTTCTTGCCATTTTGCATCTTCAATTCACATGCTGTGGAAGAATTAGATTATATAATACATTTAAATACTTCTTGATTCAATGATTGTGCTAAAACCAATATCTTCTTGCATTAAAGAAGTACATTCGTTACAAATGTGAGTAAAATTCAAGCTTTGTTTCTTTTTCAAATTATCTGTATTGATCTTCTAGTATGTGACTCGATTGTATTGTGTACCAAGATCAATACAAACTTTCTGCATATTCCAAACACTTCTTTACAACAATTTGAAATTCTAGACAAAAGCACTTGGTGAGGACGTATCCTTCAGACTCAGACAGGGACCTTCGGCACAAATTACTCTCAATAACATTAGCTATGACCAGTTTACTATGACCATGTGAGGCCACTTGCATGAAAGCAAATTTTCGTTTCGTTTTGCGTCTTGTATATTGCTGCTTCTCTACTTTATAAACTAACATTTACAATCACACGAATTACAAAAATTAAAGCTACCATTAGACACTGAAAATAAAGATTTCATCTACTATCACATGACGTGAAAACTGAACATCTTTTCTGCATAAAAAGTTTGAATGGCCCCAAATTACTCACTATAAATTCTATGTTGCAGTTTTTGTGCAAATCTACAATGGAGCAGAATGACCGTGGTCTCGTGAGATAAAAGCTGCGCTCTCGATGGATGTTTTCTCACATTACGTATTGCAAGCACAGTATCGGGACTTTACTGTATAAAAACACTCATCTGCAGCCTCCATATGAAGATATCACGGAGCCACAGAGCCTCTGGACATGTGGTAAAAGGCTTGGAATAAACAGTGTTCTATTTGCTGTGCCCGGTAGCCATCGCGAAGCCATATTGTATCTCACTGAAAGGTTTGCACAATTCTGGCTTGTTTCATGCAAGTATATTATGTGGATTTTTAAAAAAAGGGCATATTTCTTACGTTTCACCCACATAAAAACTTATAAGGAGCTGCATTTTGTGATTAATCTATAATCAATCTATATTTATCAATATATAGTGTGTAATCATGTCTATTACCATAACCTTTGTCAACAACATGTAGATAATACAAGTGATGAATAGTGTATGAAGGGGGCACAGGAAGAGAAGGGTCCCTCATGAAGGGCACTCATAATATGGCAACATATATCACTATACAGCGCGGCAGTGGACATCAAGGGAAAGAGTTATGCACTTCAGCATGAAAACACAGCTTGTGAACGTTCTCTCGGCTAAGCAACCATTTCAAATGAGCTTTGGACATGTGACATGTAAATGTACCCAACACAAATGAATAATTCAACTTTGCACTGCAGTGTGGTTTAGCAAGGTGGGATGGGAGTTGTTGGCTAAACACCATCTAAAATCTATATATATTGTCCATGACAAGTTATAATTTCCAGAGCTTGAAATGTAATTTGCCTTCCTCCATTCGTAAGTCTTATTTACAATTCTGTGGCAGTAAGATTAAGTCACGTCGCTTCTTGATACACAATGACATACTGACGCCATTTTTTTCAGGGTGATAATTTCTAATGCTTGCCTTTACATAAAGCAACTCCAGATAAGTCATCCAAAGAACAAATGTCTTAATTTATGAATAAATTATTAAATGAAAAAAAATGGTGTGATGATTTAGGATTGTATCAAGCATTTGTCTGATGGTTCTTTGAAATAAATTCATTATATATAAAATTGAAACAACAAATTTTGAGATGAAAATTGTTTTTCAACAAGGACCCTGATGTAAAATGAAGTATAGGGAAAATGACAAATGAAAGTCAGAAAGTAAAGATGTGCATTAACGAAAGTGATTGATTCATTTGAAAATTATGAATTAATTCGTTTTGAAGACGTCAGTTAGATCATTTTGTTCATTGCTTTGATTATGCCACTAATACTCACACTTTACAAGACACCAAATATAAATATCTAAAAAAACATATGAACAGGCTAAAATCATTGATATATAAAACATTATTTAAAACATCATCCAAACAGTATATCTTAACATTTAAAATCACAAAACATGTCCCTGGTTATTTCAGTCCAACATTCAAGAAACGATATCACTTATTTGGCAACTAAAAGTACACACAAATTTATCATGAATTAAATTATTGTGTTATTTAACATACACACATATATATTGAATAATGCCTCAAAAAAAACTTCCATATGCAGAAACAAAATATTCAACTATTAATAATAATAATAAAAATTAAGCTGTCAAATGTTTGCAAAACACAATTCAGAGAATTTTCCAGGAAAATTGCACGTGCCTAATAAAGTCTGGCCAGATGTAGCGTCAGTGTTTCCTCTGTGCCTCTGGCACTCAAATGTCATTTCAACTTTGTAGTAAATGCCATTTTATTTTAACATACATTTGTATAAACATCAGCTAACACGAATCAATTTCATCACAGCAACTGCATTAAAATGAAGTGATACAGAAAACATTTGCTGCATTTCAGCTTGTAGACACATGTATTTTGATAGTCTCTACATTCTGTTTGGTTGGAACCAGTGGAAGCATGTAAGGAAATTTTGTTTATGAAAACAAATATGTTATGTAGACATACTGCTCAAACATCGTTTATTGCAAACATTGACTATCATTACAAACTGAGAAGAAAATCGAAAGAATGAACGACACAGCGCTGGTGGCTCTTATGAACCAGCCAAACAACACGTACATGTATTACGATAATCACAATCACAAATTCATTCCTAAATGTATTACGAATTCAGTGTTTTTTACAGTACAAATGCAGCGATTGTATGTGGAATCACTAGAATCTGTATCAAAGAAAAGATGTAAAATCCCGATAATATGTACAAGGATGAACTGTTGTTTCCAATCTAACTACATGTAAAGATTTATAGCTCTGATGGAGATTGACAATTCATCTATGTACATGTACAGATTGACCCATTTAACTTGGACTTGAGGGGCGTAAATACAAAATTTGACTTGTCTAAAATTTCTACTACACGTACTTAAGAGTGATTTATACAAGTAACATCAAGCAAAAAGAGTTATTTGCTTGAGCTATCCATAAATTTGAACCTTGCAATTCGAGGTATCAGATGTCAAGATAAATGGGTCCTACTGCATACATCTTTGTTTTGATAAACAAACACTCATCATTACAGCGACCGGGCCACGACCAGCAGTAAGTAACTCACCATCCTCGAGGCAGGTGGCGTCGCCGCTGTTCATGTGGAGGCGCTCGCGGAAGTGGAGCAGCTCGGACGACGCCGTGGACGACAGCATGTCGGAGCCCGGCGTCATCGCCGAGAAGTCCGTGTCCATGCTCTCATCCTCCTGATAGTACAGTAATGTTTATGATCATGCCAATACTAATACAGTTTATTTCGATAATATACAGGATGTATGATCATAGTAGAAAATGTACAAATGTAAAAAAGTTAAAAACACACAAAACACAATATGACCCATGACCTTTTTTTAAATCAACATTTTATATGATTTTCAGTAGTGATCAGCGAAATCTCTAGAAATTAAAACTGTTTGATATCGTGTGTTGATTAACAGAAATATTTAGACATGGATAGGGAATCATTTTATCATTTTTTTTCCTATGTGATACAAGATATTGTAACTCTCTCTTTGTTTCATAATTTTTACCCAGAAATTAATTTTCACACTAGAGTCCCATGACGATCCTTAAACGCAGTAAGAGTTCTCAAGGGAATGACTGGTTTTGGATCACTAAGCTAAATAATGTGTTACAAACATCAAATATGAACTTTGATATGAAAAATTCAAGGTAATGCTTCTTGTCACGTGAAGAAACAACAGGTGGAAAACTCGGTAATAATGAAGAGATATTACGTCTCAATAGATGTTAAGTTACTATTTTACCAACACAGTGCACAAAATAAACAATGCTTACCTATGCCTATAATTTTTTATACTATTTATGTAACAGTAGCTCTATAGATATATTTCCCCATAGGTTTATGCGAGTACGCAGAAAAGAAATCTTAATTGTCTGCATGACTACAATTGCTCATCCAGAAGCAATATGAAACTTTATAGAGCCTACTTATCAATACAATATTAATACCTGTCTCTGACTAGAGTATAGAACAGAACTTATCCTTGGCACCAGCTCATGTGGTATTAAAAATTCACAGTTCATCTAAATGCACCGAGATGTTTACTTCTATCATCGAGTGTAAACCTAATTTTATACCCGTCAATACAATATTGATACGAATTCTCATCAAATAGAACAAACATTCTTTGACATTGGACCTGGTGTTCATATGACATTAAAGTTTCTTAGTTCGCTCACCTCCATCATGGAGTCGATTTCGTTGATGACTTCATCTGCCGTAAACATGGGCTCGTCTTGTAACGAGGACAGGATGAGGGAGTGCATGTCGAACGCCTGTTGGAGCTCCTCGTCATCCGACAGGTCAAGGTCACTCGGGTCATGCTCCTGAAACAACAACCTCAAATGTGAACTTATTGTTTGTAACGGATTTGGGGTCTTGAACCATTTCACGGTGCACGCCTTTTTGTAGTAATGATATACATCTCAAAACGCGGCCTGTTTTCACACAATGGTTTAAACACCCATTTCATGAAACAATGAAGATTGATTATTTGACATTAAGGAAGTCATGTAAAACACAAATACAATGTGGTTTTCAGTTTAGTAAGAGAAGACTTTTTTAGTAAAATATGATGGCAGTTGAAATGGGGGCCACATAGCAGCAGATTTAATGAAGTCCTTGGCAAGTCTTTTGACTTCATCAAGTCCACAGTCTGATAAGTCAGTCTGAATTGCTATGCAATAGGGTGCCAGACAACATGGTTATGGAATCAAACTCCACCTCTCAACTGGCAGACATGTGTCTGAAACTACATCTACAAACTACAAACTTATTATATCATCAATCGTGATGCATCTTTTCAACTTTACTGCTGATGGACATTTTTTTAATGATGAGATACAATGTAAAGCTTTATTAATTCATTACATTACATGATGTTGCCTAGTCATATTTTCTCATCGATGTGGTCTTAAATGCAGTTGAAGTAAAAACTAAAATCTGAAAAAAAAACTCCTAAATTATGTAAGAAACACCATCCAATAAAAATGACACAAAAACATGAACAAATTAAACATTACATGCAACAGAAAATTCTACATCTAAAATGAAGAAAACACATGTACACACATGGGAAAAATGAAATTGAGGAAACTAAAAGGGACACTGAGCACTGATTATACATACTCATGTTCGCGCCATACCCAATGCAAATCATAACACATGCATCAAATTTGTAAGCATTTCGATGGCTAATCAAACAAACAATTGGGTATAATTGCAAGATCGTTTTTATATATTCAATGTCTGAGTCATCCTACAGGTTAAAATTAAGTTCAAACAAATAAAAGCAAGTGCTAATCAAGTTCACTAATCAATAGTTTAAACAATAGATAATTAACACATATTTCTGGGTCTGATGACTCATTTACACATTCCTACTACTGTGATTCAAACATAGAATATTGTACTATTCTCAGTCATGATCTAAAAAAAAACAACATCTAAAGCTCAAATAAGAGATCGTATTTCTCCCCAAAATCTTTCATACAACCCTTTCATAGGTGAACTCACATAGAAATGCATTTGTGCCATTCCACTACCTTACAATATGCAAGCAATAACCTCTACTGAATTCTTGTCTGTGCAAATTACATATAAATCTTTGGAATCGAATGACCTGAGTCACACTGATAGTTCCAGGAGACATGTCTGAACAATCAGTCTGCATTTTTCCCTGCCATTTTATGGAAATTTTCAACAAATAACATACGTGGCGGGCATGTGGTGTTTGTAAATTGCAGATATTGTGTTGAACACGGAATCTGTCAGTTGCATTTTGTTTGTATAACAATCTGTGCAGAACTTGCCCTGCATTTGAAAAATACATGCCGTCTAGACACTTTCCAGTGTGAGCAAACGGATGCATTTGGAATGTAAATCATTTGCCAAACACTGGTGTATCAAATGAATGCAGATGAGTAAAAGCAATTTACTTTTTCCACCATGAAAAAAAATAAGTGTCCAATACTTAGCATCTCAATAGAAGCTAAACTATGAATGATAGAGTACAATGTCATGAACACTAGAAGTCATTGCCCTGCGAGGAAAACGTGAATTGTATATTGGGTAAGAGATAGACGTGAAAGTAAAGAATTCAGCCAAAACCATATTTGAAAAGAAACAATTACTTAATTGATAAAAAGAATGCAATACTAATTACACTATACTAGTCATGCAAGGGTGAAATAACAGCACCATATTAGGTCATCATGCTCAAGGCAATTTGTTCCAAGTTATAGACAGTCTCAAACGCCATCATAAGCTCCCTGTCTGCTCTATTGTCAATAGATTGGTTAATCACCAGATTCATCCATGTTAAGTGTGATTAGGAAGGAAGGAAAGCAAGCTTTATACATACCACACATACCCTTTTTTCCGATAGATTGAGTGCGTTTTCTTGTAGCTGCCTTGCATAGGATTTTGACCAGTCGATGGGTAGAATGTTGCCAAAGTTTCCCGTGATTGTCCACCACATTCTGCAAGAAGAAAGATGCAAATTTAAAAGGAAATCAATTGCGGAAAGCATTTTGACATGTTCAAGTGGTAGAGATAGATCTGTCAAGATTAAACTTCTTTCCTTTGGATGTTTTGTGCACATGAAATATCTAGCATTTCTTCAGTGGTTATTTCATTGTAGGTTGCGAATATTGATAACATTTTAAATACTGCATATCATGATAGATATTTGGTACTTTTAAATTGAACATCTACATGATTGTATTATTCAGGGTGGACAAAAGCATTTGGAAATATAATAACAACTTCAGTGCAAGTCTTATAAATAACAATATGTCTTGATGCTTTTTACTACCTGTAACACACCAACATAATAAATTGAGGGATTGTTATTGCTGCAAGCGAACAAGAACCTTTTCTGGAGTTCTCTATTCCCCATTTACCCTGTAGACGTTCTTCATTAGTGAATGCATAGATTACAGTAATTGCTATATATCGCTTTACACAAGACAATTTCTTGAAATCCACAAATTCAATAGTAGTAATACTAATTGCATGATCTATTTTTAAACTACAGAACAGTGGACTTATGACTTGTAGATTACAACATGTACCAATATCTAAAGAGTGGAAGCTATAAACTTTCTGGTCACTGGAAATGCCTTTGATAACTGTAAACAAAGTCGAAAAATAAGCACACTGGTAGATCTCTATTATATGTATTTGGCAGCAGACAAGTCAGAGATCAAGTCTACAGAGGTTTGTTGCATTCACAGCTGTACCAATAGGGGGAAAGGTTGTTCATCTTTGTAAGATGCAATTACATCGTGATAAACACCATGCACTGTAGCAATGACTGCATCTGTATTTGCACTTTACAACCAACTGCAGAATTGGGGTAACTGTGAAATCAAATATGCCGAAATAAGACCATGGGGATTCAGGCTTGCTATTCTGAAACTCTTCAGATATTAGTTCAACATTTTAAATGATCACCAAACCTTGGTTGAAAAATAACACAATCGTGGAAACATGGTAACAAACTATAAAACTAATAGCTGGTTTATTGGTGAGTTCACAGCCTGGCGAAAAGAACATGAAGTATACGAGGGCTTCACTATTTGTCTTCATTAGAGGGCTAGTGGTGGAGAGCAACACCAGCAGAGAGGGTTATACCCACAAGATCAATATCCTAGAAGCAGGAAGATCATCTCACAGGCCACAATGGGTGTGAGATGCTGCAAGTCTAGACACAAGGTAATAGTGCAAAACTTCATTTGAGCATAGACTTTCTGTCATTTCATTTAGTTATATGCGACTACACACACACACGCATACACAAAATGAGTATTCATAATATTACATTAAGCACCACGCTTTTCCTAGCTTACTCCTAGTGCGAATGCATTGATACGGCCCACTGATACTGGTCTTGCTACACCCCTGCAAGGTACTTGTGATCCAATACTAGTCTTTTGTGTCCATGTATGTAAATGTACATAATCTTTAATACATTGGAGTAAAAATGTTATTTAGACGAAACCATAACAAAGACATCATAAAATGAAATGATAAACTCATAACTGGTGACCAGACTAAGCTAAAACATGACAACAAATATGGACACCGGCTTTGGGAGACAATCGGGGCGGTGTAGTGATGTATCGAAAGAGCTCACCGAAAAACACCCCAAAATAGCACTTTTTATTGCATAATCCTGAGATATGGAAACCAATTTGGGAGATTTGCTGTAGGAGGAATAGTTGTTTTTGACATTTTGATGGAATGTTTATAGTCACACCAAATATATATCTAACTGTTCCTTCAAATCGACAGGGAAATGGAATGCTTCATAAATTCTATGTTAAATTTTATACATTTTTCATTAGAAAGCAGCAAAAAAGGTAAAACTGTACTTAGATAATATGCAACAACAAGTCACGCAGCTAATCGTTTGAGCCATTGAGTGGTGCCAAGCTGGCGTCTCAAACGTGATTACTCATCAACATCATGGAGATCATTTGTGCCTGGCGGCTGCGCGAGTACTTGACCCACAAAAACCATCTTTATGAACATGCAAACAAGCCCTATTTGCTGTACATATCATCAAGCCATTGACATGCATATATAATTTTTATAGAGTTGAGGATTTGGTTGGTTGTACTCTTTACAATTGCCTGTGTTAGGCAGAGAGTAAGTGACTACAGCATAACAGCATGTAGCTATATTTTGATTAGGACCCAGGAGAGAGTGAGTAATGATGTTGTGCTTGATTATGGTCAATATCCGTCTATGTCATTTAGTCACTTGATGTCTATACATGATTTCAAGGTTCTTATTTCATTCATATCAAGCTCTATTAACCTTCAGCATGAATTTCGTGCTGATAATATTATACAGTAAATCATAGATAGTCAACATGTTTTTGTACGTTAACCGCTTTTATGAGCGCTGATTCATTTTCATTTTGAAACCATTTCACTCCCACATATCTTGAATATTAGTCAGAAGGGTAATTGAACAATACAGAAAAAAGTATCAAAGCTAAATGTAAAATAGAGGGCGACGTATGTATCATACCCAAAATGTTTAACAGCTTACCAGTTTTATATATTTCTGACAGAAATGTATTCAATCTCACATCATTTCTTCTGTATTACATTAAGATTGATTATAATATTATATATAAAAAATACTATTTGATTGCCATGAATGCAATAACACGAAACAACTATTGAATTCTACTAATAAGAAATGTTCGTTTGTCATACCAACGTCCAGATCGAAAATGAAAGATTAACAGGAACCATACGGTAGGCTATGATGGCAGCAGCATAAAGCCTCATTTGGAAATATTACATGCCAAATATAGGCCTGAAGGAATGTGCGAAATGATCTGAGGCTGGAAAACTGAGCACAAGGTCAGAGTATAGGATAAACTGGCATTTACAGCATGGCTCTGTCTTCTGCTCATGGGAGGGCGTTCACCCTGTAGCTTAGTATATGTACCCCATGATCTAAACATGAGGCGAATATGGTGGTCAACATTGCTCATGAATAGTGAAGACTGAGACTAATAGATTGGTAATGATAACACAGTTTTCCCAATGAGGTTTATATATTCGACGTGAATATTCTTGGGATGAATTACAAATGTGATCATTTGTTTCTGTAACATCTATCTTAAATTTGAACATGTTAGTGAACATTTGACAAGTCTCTGTGTATATGTAGCCAAGTAAAAAAAGACCCAGACTCATTTGAAGCAGACAGAATACTAACTATCTGCTTATGAATGATTCATTGCATTGGGTTCTCAGCTGATTTACAAAGAACACTTGCAGGTCTGCTCAACGATTCTAAGAACTCCTTACAAACTATAACCTAAATAAGCAAGTTTGGTTCTGCAGTACATTGAAAACTGATTTGGAGATCGCTGTACATATATACACTACAATCATATTACAAACATGCAATTCAGTTTACCAGAATCAAATTTGCCACTTCAAAAGAGACTATTGAGCCCAATTATACACAAGACAGATGATACGCATATCACCACTTCCTGCACAACGAATGGATTATTACTAAAATGGAAGGTTTCATGTCAGACTGTCCACAGACTAAAAACTGGCACAGACTGTGCAACAGCATTAGCCTATATTGCAGGGCCTTGACCTTCCATTCACGAGGCCATACATTGCTGAAATGTTCACCATAAATGGCAGGAAGCAGCGACCTGTTGCTCAAAGAGCTAGAGCCTTTAATTATTTACCATTGATGAAGCGAAATCAAATAATAACGCAGAGGAAATCAAAACAGAGAACACAGTAAGTTTGAGAACGAGAGGAAAATGAAATATTTCTCTTTGATTTGCTACATAAGTCTTCATCGCTTCAATCATAAGAGCTTATACAAGAAAGAATATGCATTGAATAAAATACTGTATATATCAGAAATGACCATCAAAGTGCAATGTCTGTACAGTGCGCCCCTCCCCCACTTAGATATAAGGGTTCTTTCCCCCTTTTAAGCATCTTCATGTACAATAAAATTGCTCATTAAAACACACCCTTATAAGATAAACACGCCATGTTCCAGGAAAATGTGAATGTGATATAATAAAAAAATGGAAGTTTGGGTAGTCGTCTGAAATATATAATTGAAACACAAACAGGCAGAAAATGTTCTGCTTACGACAAGTCAAAGGCCACAATTCCATGCTATGTATGGACCCATTTGATTAAAGTAATCTGCATTGTGATGAGATTCGCATCATGTCTGCCATTCAGGAGGTAATTGGAAGAGTTGTTCTGTGTTAATAACATGCCACAAGATATCAACAAACCTGCATTCACTGTGGAATGAAAACACCTTTTTCTATTTTACGAATTGGTTTTTAATCTTCAAGATTCTTGGAATGTGTTATGATTAAGTAGTAATCATAACACTAATAAAAGAAATTAGATAAATATCTGGTTAATATATCAAACCGAGCTTTAAGTTCTGTCAAAGTGGTCAATTAGTTGGTGTGCCTACCGGTACCTAAATTGAAAGGAAATACTGTACAAGTGGTATGGACTGGTTATTAGTTTGAGTCCCATCAGCAGCGGATTTATAGCCCCTAAAACTCTTCTCATCTCAATCAAAATTTTAAAAAATCTTAGAATGAATATATTTTGTCATGTGGTAGAAGAAACTTATAAAGTCACATAAGTTATATATTTATAGTCAACTTATAAGCCATCAATAATAGAAAAAATGCACATACAGTAAACAAATTGCAGAAACAGCAACATATCAATTAGCTGAATGAGATGCATTACAAGAAATGAGGCGACAGACGATTTCATTGCTTCCATCAGAATTATGACGAACAACACCAATGTCTGATGCATGGCCTTGTTCAATGCAGTCTATATATATCTGAGCTGGAGCTTATGGATTTGATTACATGGAATAAGGCATGAGCCACCAACATGGTATCCATCAGCTTTGGCACGATCCATCAGTCTGCTAGACTTTAATACATTATATGGCACAGACGAGACGATTTTTATCACCCCACTTTTATAGCTTTGTCTTTTGCCCTTTTTATAGGTCAGGAACCACTAAACTTCGCCCTAAGAAATGTGCAATTTGTGAATTTGTATGAACTAAGAGCAAGTTAACATTCATCATTCAATTGCCCAGCTGTGTGGCATAATCCTGTATCTCATTAAAAATTGTTAGATATTTCAAGATCTAAAAACTCAAGAGCTATTCACGTTTAAAACAAATGACCTTCACTACCAGACGCATCGTGCACACAGAGGTACCATCAACAAGGTATCACTCATCTTACCGAACGGCTTGGCAGGTGTGGATCAAGTGGCTAATAAGTTCACAAGTGCTAAAAACCTCTGCTAAATGTTCGGTAAATGTCGATCCAATTTGCACAAATGCAACATATGATCAGGTGATTAGGTGCTGCGTTCAGTCATCATAGGTTCAACGCCCAACCTGATAACCTGATGTGATGGACATCACTCTGTAAAGTTAACAATAAAATTGAGCCACAGAACAACTAAAATGTGATTTCACTATAATTACACTAAGAAAAGGCTTTCTAATGCAACTGTAACAAAGGAATCTTGATAATATCACAGAGCACATCCATTTCAGAAGTCATTCTTCCTCATTGCACGTTCTTCCTAAATACAGCACATCAGCCGAATTGGATTTGTGTCAGCCTCTATAGCTTTACCTTTTTTTGCCCCAAGAGCAACTGGTGATACAACTTCAGCTTTCACAGTAACAATGCAGACAGTCTGTATGATTTAATTCCCAGTGCTCCATGAAAGCTACATTAAGACCAAATTAATACCAGGATATAAAATATTCTAAGGTTTCATTCACTTTACAGCTGTTTCATTCTATGAAGAAAAAATAGGTCAATTGGAAAAATGAGCATTGGCTAAACATAATCATAAATATAAATATTATATCATAGTTTGAGATCAATGGGTTCAACTGTTGATATTTGTCTCTTCAGCTATAAGCTGGATATCAAAAAAAAAACCTAGATGTTCTTACTTTTAGGTCAATATCTGATTAGAAGAAAAAATCTAGTCAAATCAGGATGCTGTTTGCTGAGTGGGTGGCTTACAACATCCCAGACTAACATTTCATGGGATCAGCCAGATGGTCTGCTAAATAGGGATATTGAACTTTTTTGTCCTATCCACAACCTCTCCACGACTTTCACTTGTCTCATTGAAATGCAATTAAGGTCAATTATCATATTACCACCAAAAAACTCAAATTTTACTTAATTATTTAAGTCAAAAGCTGCCTTGAAATTGTTTCCTGTAATACCTTAGACATTTAAAATATTGTCAAGTAATATGGTAAGTTGTCATAACAACCTGACATGCATAAAAATCATAGCTGTGAAATTGGTCTAACACAGAAAACAATTTTCATAATTTTATATATTATATGCCAAATTTCTATTGCATTACTGTGGTCATTGTAATTGAGACTAAATGGCCATCATAATACTTATTAAATAGCCATCAGTTTTTCACTGACAAGGAAATAACCAGCTGAAATGTCATTTTGTAAATTACTGACACAAAAGTAGAATACCGAGACTGTTATCTGCTTTACTAATGATCTTCACCCAAGGCGAAACGTTTATTCTAAACAGCTAATGCACAATAAAATTGGTTGGGAGAAAGACAGATTTCTTTTTTTATGTAACAGTCAAATGTACTATGATATGAACTAAACAATTTGAGAAAATGCTTCTGTCTTGTTCTTACGTACATCAAATATCGAAGCCTAAATCTAAGATTTACGGTATACTATCTATGTAACCAAATCCATATTATCAACACCAAGATCTCGTTCTAATAAACAAAACAGCACATACTTCTTTTGTCACGTACATTCAAAAGATCTCTACAACTACAAATATAAGTAGACAGTCACCTTTACCAATTGCGATTTTTGTTTCAGATACAAATCAGGTATAAAGATTTGCTTCTGGACAAGACGGACTGGCAACTATGAATAGTAAACAGCCCTTACAAAAAAGTGGTCAGCTTTGAATTATATGAAAATTGTAACCCTAATAACAGAACGTAGCATAGTTACACAAAATCAACCCTCTAAATTCAAACCATCTTTCTTCTCTATCGCCAATCATGTTCCTACTACTATATTGCCACCATTGAAGCCATTGTTTCCATTTGACAATATCAAGAGGACATGGCAAAACGCAAACTAACGACCCTGTATATAATTAAACAATTTTACTTGATATAATAGGTTAACTAACTGACTTTCTTCGCGGAAAAAGCCCACTTACCTGCTGTCCCGTTGCCGTGCCATGCACACATCCTCCTATAGCACCAAGTGAGCCACAGTATCGGCAAACTCCCCCACTCTGACTCATGCCCCGTCTCCGGGTTTTTACCCCCTATAATCAAATCGCATGTTTGTTGCTGCATAGCAGCCGCCTACAGATACTGTTCGATGTGTCATTGCAATCGGTGCATTGCTATATTCATCCACATATCGATACCGTCTTGCTCAAGAATCGTAAATGTGTCTATTGTTTATGGAGATATTTGTTACATAATTCTATGGTTCATTTTATGAGCATCTATCAATACTGATTAAAGTTCCATGTGCATAATGAATGCCTGGTACTTTTAAAATGGGAAGTTTTAAAGAAGGGATCCTGAGAGGGGAATATACCCTGCCTTTTCTGTTTTGGTTTCTGGTAACCGGTGATATGGACATTTCTGTATATTTATGAAAAATCATTTTCGGCTAAACAGGAAGGCGGTCTATTAAACAAGTAGATGGGGTAAAGGTGAAAGTAGCAATTGAAGTCATAACTTGATCTGGAGACATTTGTATTATTCAATACTAGCCATGTATATTTCCAAGAGATTTATACAACTGCTGATAAAAGACAAGCGTGGTCTGATATATTTTGATCTCTTAAAAAATATACCCGGTAAACAATATGAATCTGTTCATAAACAGCAATATTTATTTCTATAAATTTTAGCTGATATTTTTTTCTATCTGATAATTTATCTACTTGTAACTGCTGGTTTGTTGAAATGTGAGGTCTGAACAACAAAATAAAAATTTCCATATTAAATAATAATGAAGTGACAATATTTGCAGATGTCATTCGTTTGCTCAGCAATGCATAGTTAATCGCCTTTACAGAGCTCAATTCAATATTTGTACAACACAATATATTAACTTTCTATAAAAAGTTGTATTGATTCATGCACATTTCTGAGGTACTTACAAGTTCAAACTCCACCTGGTATGGTTTAGGTGACAAAGCTCTTCTGATTGAGTGACTCTACAAGTCTTCACATAAAATGAAAGAACCTGTATCACCTACGCAGAGAATTTATATCATATATATGCCTAAGATTTAGGAGCTTCATAATATTTGCAAGTTCGTTGTATACCATTTTGCAATAAATTTTCATCATCTAAAAAAGCAAATTACACAACTCAAATTCTTTAAAATGTAAAAATATGTAAGATGTGAATCACGGATACAATACTAAAAAAAAGAGTTATGTTGATTGAAATTTTTGAAATTGCACCATATAATAATTCATCATATTGTAAGATTAGAATAGTGAATCTGAAGGAGTTAGTTTCAATATTTATCAGGTATCAGGTTGGCACAGCGCAAGCACTAAATACGAGAATTTCAAGAGCAAAACAAACTAAAAGAACGGGGATAAGAATGTTTGTAAACACTTTCCAACTTTGTACATGTTACATGTGCAAAGTTCATGCATTATGATTTCAATTATTATTAGTTAAGATTTTCCCCTTGCAAACAGAATAATTTCATTAAATGTTTATATATAGATGCTGGCATTGTCATTCCTACACATGTTTTTAAACCGACACGTCAAAAATTATGAAGTTGTCCATTTGAAAATGCGAGTCGGAAGGCCTGCGACCATCTCTACACATTAAGAATATATAAAGGGAAAAATTAGACGTCAAATTCTTGGGACAAAGAGAATACAATGGTGAGAGAAAAAATAAGAATACCTCATCTTATCTGCCACAGTTATTTTAGAACAAAACATGTTTCCAAAAATTCAAAAGGATTTCCAAATCTATGAACAATAGAAGAAAAGCTTGTTGTTAAGATCTGTTCTCCCAACTGCAAATCAATTTCTGCAAGACAAGGACTACAATTCTGTACACTCTTCTTCCCATGCATTTCTTCCTCTCAAAATTACCTATTTTAACTTTTTAGCAGTAAAGAAATAGAGAAAAAAAAGCAGGAAATTCATAAAGTAAATCTGTCAACAAGCAAAAGAGTAGCAATTAGTCATTGGTTGATTGAGTTTCACAGTATGCCAATCAACAAGTCAAGTGCTTCATGGTCACCAGTGCACTCCAAGATCCAAAGTCAAGCAAATAATAGAGGAGCAATTAAGTGAGTCTTGTGCGTGTTATGGCACAGTTCCACTAATAGCCAGACCCTGAGACCTGCACTTCACAATCAAAATATACACAGCCTTATTGATTTTTTCACTCATGCTCAAATAAATTTTCTTTAAGATGTCCACTATAAAGGAAAGTATTCATGGTATTTCTAGGTGAAAATAGCAACCTGTATTCAATATTATAAAAGATTTCTTTCTGATATTATCAAAACCGGAACACACATTTCAATAAAAGTTTTTTGGTAGAATTATGTAACAAAATATTATAAATACTTGCCTACAATGATGAATAAAACATGGTTTTAGCTTGCTATAAAGACTACTTCATGTGATTTGTACTCCCTTGCATGGGCCAAGAACGGAAATATACATATTAATTTAATGCATGCAGCAATGGTCTTTTATCTATGCTTTTCAACAAAAGGCAATAAGTATCTATTCAAATTCCAATTGTTCGCACAATCAATAATACCACAATTCCCCTTGGCGATCATGATAAAGATAGACACTGTTAATGCAAGTTGGAATTATTGTTGTACACACACTGCAGTGTGTTCATGCAATCAATACATTTCGTGCGACACACTGGCGCCGTGTGACAATTTGACTTGATGATAAATCATGCAGAGCGTGTGTGTACACAGAATGAGTAACAGCCAGCGTGTTCAAGTTTTATACTTCCACCAGTTTCAACTCGTCCATCTGTTATACTTTTCATAATTTCAGCTCTGTTATTTCATGAGAGAAGTACCATTAAAATCCATGGTCACTATGTGACCAAGTATGGGTGAAAAGAATGCAATTCCGCAATTTTGGTAATACAAAAATTCTAACGATCTTTGATCAAACAGGTTCAAGTTAACAAATTCACAGGCTCGGCAAATAATTTAATATGAATATTTATCGTTATAACAATATAAATGAGCCCTAAATCCACATTATTTTTCAATATAGACTATATACACACGAAGGTTCATAGGCTGATATTATAAGGCACCCATGACAAATATATACATGTATACTATTATATCGGATCGTATTTTGTTTGTGATTGTTCACACTCATGACCTCATGACTATGGCGGAGGGAGGCCGTGCGACAATTTTAGAAGCCGATGGACCGAATCACAGAAGAAAAAGCCTGTCAACATTTTTATTTCTATTTATTTTCAAAACCAAGTCAACACACATAACAATGATTATTATTGAAACACAGTGTCTTGAGTGAACATATTAGCTAAATCGTTGTTGAACAATTGAATTACAGTGTTTCCGTTTCTAAATATAATCAATTTTTTTTAAAAATGTACAAATTTCGAACGTGGCTAACAAAAAACAAATGATTATTGATTGAAGCTATATATACATTATATCATTGGATACATAATCAAATTTATTGAAAGTTGAAAACTTCTATGTAAATGAAATGTACCCACGTAATTTACTTACATAGTCATTAAATAGAAAAATTAGACATTGTGTATATAAAGTTTTCAAAGTTAAACTAACAACTTACATTTGACACAAAGTGAACATCATATACATTCATCTTAACTACAACCTATAAATAGTACAAGACAGTACATCTTAAACTCTAAAATACTAATTACATTTTCTAAAATTCAAAACATTGGATATACTATTTATAATCTTCATTGGTGCTTTTTCCTTTACACAATAGATTTCATAGCACCGTGTACATCCATTCCTTCCATTATATCCATTGGAATAGGGAAGAGAATCGTGGAGTTTTTCTCTGCTGCCATATTTGTCAGAGTCTGAAGGTACCTCAGCTGAAGAGCACCCGGTGATAGGCTTAAAACATCAGCAGCTTTCTTCAGAGCTTTTGATGCGTTCATTTCTCCTTTAGCGGCAATCACTTTGGCTAACGCTTCTCTCTGTGCCTCTGCTTCAGTAGCCATGGCTCTCTGCAACTGCATCGGCAATCTGACATCTTTGATCTCAACTCTTTCCACCTTGACACCCCAGGGGTCAGTGCCTTCATCCAGAAACATTTGCATGTCACGACTCAAACTTTCTCTTTCGATAAGGATTTCTGACAGGGACTTGGTTCCAAGGAAATTTCGAAGGGTCGTTTGTGCAAGGAATCTTGTTGAATAATTTGCATTCTCAACATTTATAACTGAAAGCAATGGATCAAATATCTTGAAATAAACAACAGCATCGACTGCAATTGTTACAGAATCTTTGGTGAGTATTTCTTGAGGTGGTATGTCAAATGATAATGTTCTCAAATCCACTTTGATGCACTTGTCTGTACAGGGAACTATAAAGAAAAGACCTGGTCCCCTAGCATGTGCCATGACTCTTCCCAGACGAAAGATAACTGCTCGCTCATATTCTTGAACAACCTTCAGGCAGAAGAACAAAGTAAATGGGAAAAGGGGAAGGATTATTAGTAGACAAAATATGTGAATTAGTGCATCGCAACACGCGCCACAGCCGCCTGAATTATTCTTGGGGTGTTGGTAGCCAATTAGAGCTTGTTTCTTCTTTTCAAAACTTGGCCTCCTCATCATCTCTTTGATCATCAAACTTTCTGTATTCCTAGCAATAACCCTTTGCTCCATATATTCCTGTCGTACGTCCCATCTTGTTTCCCGCCTTGCAGAAGAAGCCCTCCTACTATTCGACATTTTTGAATCTTTAGTTTGTAAATACTTATTCAGAGTGCCAGTATCCGATGAGTAGAAGGTGTCTCTCATTTCACTCTGGATAAATTCAGATTCTTCTGGATCTTCAAAATGAATCTCACCAGCTTTCCGTTGACTTATGGTGGATAGTGCTTCTTTAGGTCTATCACTCTTTATCTCTGTAGAATCAACTTGCACTGGACTTGCATTTGCATTTGGTATCGCCTCCTTACTTCCCGCCCTTGATGCAGGAGCACTGGGTTCTTTTACAGGCCCTTCTCTAGCTCCATCTTTTAGATCACTCAAGTCATCTACTGAATTTGGAACAGATTGCTTAATATCAGATTTAGATAAGCTAGGATTGTTAAATTGAATCATTAATGCTGAAACATCTGCGACTGAACCAGCTCTTGAACCAGATTTTGAACTGGGTTGAAGATCTGCCATTTTTCTATATAAATCAAAGTGAATTCTCCAAAAAGTCTTGATACAAAGTGCCTATCTTATTCACCAATGTCACCCCAATAAGACACCAATTTACTCTGTATAACTTTTTCAAACTATTAACTATTTGATAAAGCTGAAAATATTTATTTTCCTTATAATATTACACTTTGAAGAGTAAATATTCCAAGAAAAAGTGAATGAACTAAAAAATTCACTCTACAGTACAGACTAGATATAATTTAAAAAATTCATCTTATCAATTAGGTTTAGACTTTTTACAATAAAACAATCAATATTAGAAAGAGTAAATAAATAAATAAAAATAAATAAATAAAAATATATAAAATCATTTGGACCAACAGATATTTAATTCAGACCGCATCAGAGGATAGGCAGCAGAAATAGAAGATAAATAAAATAAAATCAATCTGTAGGTTCTGCATAAATATTTCTCTGTGGTGAGACTCCCTGGGGAGTAAGGCTTGATGTCTATCATCTGCCTTTTTTACCTGATTTTTAATGATGGAGTTGACCACTCAGTTAGGATGTAATCAATTTCGCTGATTTTTTTTGTAATTAGCAATATTTTCCAATCGCCTTTTAGAGCAATGTATGACAGACACTGATGATATGCTTTGCAAAGACAGACTACGATGGCTAGGATGTAGAGCGAATCTGGCTGGATTAGTTAAAAGCAAGAAAAGATACAAGGAGTGAAGCGCACCATAGGGCCAACATATATTTTGAATGCACCATGCGTTCATTTAATTTTCAATGGCAGTCTCTGACACCCTTTACAACGATGTTTTTTCGTTCTGTCGCCGGGTGGCGCTGCAGTCGTCAGGGGTAAACTTTCAAAACAGTGCCTCAACATTCGTATATATTAGTCATTTTGAAGATGGTATTAATGTGCTCTATGTTCATAATTGTGTTTTGTGACACACACAGAACTGTTCGCATACTTCTCTAGTTTTCATATATGATACTCACATTCTATTTGGAATTGTATTTAATGAGCTTTGTCCAGATTTCCAAGTTGTGTTTTTTCCTCAAGCTCAAGCCACGGCCGATTTTGACAGTCAGTGTGTTTGACAAGATTATTGTATGTTATCCTTGATGTATACATGTCTTTCACATATATATTCCATTGATAAAGTCCATATTTTGCTACAATTTTAATGTATGAAACACTCTGTTCGAGATTAGATGTACAAGTCTATATGTACTATATTTTTTCAAACGTCGAACGTAATATTGATACGTAGGAGTTATAAATCTAGCTAAAAGCCTCACTGGCAGGTCAGATAAGTATGTTACTTAAATTAAATTATTCTAATTATGACACATATTTGAGAAACAATGCTCAGATACTTAAGGGCTTTGTTATTGATACACGGACTGTTTGAAATAACATGGATGAGTATTTCTTACAGAAAATACACCTCAAAAGTCAGACTTTCTGGGTCGGTTCCTGTACAATTATAAGGCGCATTGCGCAACGTTTACCCCTGACGATTGCAGCGCCGCCCGGTGGCAGAGGCAGAACTACGGTTTTACGGAGTTAGCCATTATATTGAGGATTGTGCTGTTTCTGAGGGTAGCCAAACTGTATTAGTAAAATAGTAGTAATGTTGCAAGTGATTTTTTTTAAAGTATCTATGTTTAGACTGCACTTCTAGTCTACTATTCCGGAATCTCATGTAGATGTGATATATGTGGAAATAATTATGATAATTTCATACAGCTTACAAATTTGTACATTCATGTGAACTATGTGTAACAGCATCAAATCATCAAATTTATTTTTGATGAAGTACCTTCAAACATTTTATATTTGACGTTAAAACATTTAGGATAAATTGAATGTCTACATTGATATTTATGATAAATACAAGTATTATGTAAGCATTTCTATGATGTTTTATTATTTGATATTTACATTCAAGAAAGTAGCGTTCATTAACGGATTCAAATTAACTCGTCTACAACTCTACTTCCGTATGACCAAATCTAGAATACTAATTAAGTTCGACACATCATTGCTGCTGTTGTTTTCCAGTAGTATGCAAGTAACGACTTCTAAAATAATTTCAAAAGTACCACAGATATGCAAAGTCATTGAAAGTATTTAAATAAATGTTTACAAATCCTCCAACAAAACTCTTCAAGTTTCATAAAGAAACCACATGAAAAATGTCTAAGAATGCACAATTACTTTAGTCCAGACATGGCCTTTGCAATTTTCATAATATTCATCATTAAATGTAATCGTGATACATATATATCCTAGACCATATCCATTCAATATCTAGATAGTGTAGATCTCATTACACATTTATACAGTAGAACCTCTAATCAAAGATTTTGCTCAGTGGCCAAATAAATACATGTTGATAAAAGCAATACATGTGCTGGTTAATAATCATGATCCAAGTCTTGTTCTCACCACTTAACATTTTTACACCACGTTATTGGTACACTTATTACATCCCAGATAGCACAAAGTAGGCGGACTGCAGAATACAATGAGCAATACTTTTCTAGCCGGCTACTATCCAATTGGTCAAAGTAGCACACATGCTTTTTGGGCGAAACCAATTCTATCTTTCTGTGTCTATTGTCTAATTGGTAAATTAATACATAATACAACTGTGATGTCCTAGTGTTATGGGTTCGTGAAGAGTAGAGGCAGAACGATGTGGTTTCAATCGTGTATTTGTCCAGAACTAACTTGTACAATAATAACACACAGTATATTTATACAAGGATTAGGTGGACAAGTGTTACTCGTCAGCAGGACTAGTAACCCTCAAATATCTACTCGTCCTGCAAAAATGTACTCGTCCTCCTTGCACAAACTATAGATCCCTATGACAAATTATTCAGAATTGTTCCTAAAGGACGAGTTTCTAAAAATTAGCACTCGTCCTCTCCTCCACTATTTTTTACTAGTCAATACGAGCGAACGAGTGGCTAATCCTGACCCTGCAAGGTCAAGCATGACGACATAATCATATGATCGACAGCTGATACTGATGGAATATTACCAATGTAGTCTCGCTTACAATACACTAACATTTAGTCTATCAAAATGTTTATACACTACAACAACCACGCTGTAAAAACTAAAAAGCCACGGATAAAACCGTCAAAATTTAGGTGAAGCAATATGTAAACAGAAGGAATTTTCGACAGACATAACTACATCGTGCACGCCATCTCTAAAGTACTAAATTGATATCTGTCATCAGAAATGCACGTGTACTGTGCGTCTGGCGAAATGTATGACCATTATGTAATATAGCATGGTTTTACAAAACAACAATTCTTGCTTGTTGATACAATTTGAACAAACGTGTTTTTTATGAATGACCATTAATTGTCTTTGATCACTTCAATAGAGACCACCTCTATAATGAGACCACTTTACTTACCAAGACCACTTGGTGAATCCCCTGTTGGTCTTAAATGAGAAGTTCTATATATAACTGAATATTCATTTCAAAATGTATACAATACTACCCCGGAATATTACATATTGTCTTGTCAACAACATTCAGAGGATAGCACAAGTCAATGGTCACCACAAAAATTGACAGGTCATAAATATTGTGTAGAACAAATTATAAATTCAGTCTGGAGAACCATTATAAAGAAACACATATGAATGGAAAAGTGACTTACTGACAATCTTCCATTATTTCATCCTGTGATCTAACTTGTACGGGTGCTATTTTTTCCACACTTTCAGTATTACAAAAACACTTAGTGAGTTTTTCATCAAATGAGGAAACCAAATCTTCAAGAGAGCCAGAAAATGTGTCATTAAAATTATCCAATGTGCCTGGCTCTCCTGATTCCATCACACGTGTTAGAGCTTTGTTCGAGTTTTCTATATCCTCTGTGGTCTGATAATCATTAAAATCATTCCATTCGTCACCGTCAAATTGAGCCAAAGGTGCCTCAAATTGCAACTCAGCCATTTTCTCCCTCATCCTCTTTCATCTGAGGCCACGGAAGTGAGCAGCCGCATGCGCAGTGGGATTGCTTATGTTGATCATTACAGCCATAGGCACCTGTTAGTGGTGAGTTTGGGCTGTAGTTAGAGTGAGGGGGAAATATATCTATTTTGAGATGTGAGAATGCCCCTTGATGTTTTATGAGAAATGAGAATGGGGGTCCATTTTCTTTGAGAATTGTGAGAAAGTGTGAAATGAGAATGGTTAGAAAAATAATGAGAATGGCCCTGGAATTTTGCTGAGATTTGATAATGGGGTCATAATGGGGTAGGGTATATCTCCCCCTCTAGAGTCCAACTGATCCCCCATTTGCATGTATGGTAAATAACGATCAGTGATTCATGTGACAAATACGTTGCATCCTATGGTGTCTCACATGAAAATAAGATTTATTTTCAGTAGAACTAGTATTAATATCTTGCTTTGAAAAGACACTTTTTTTAATGTACAGTAAAACATCATTAAGGACACAACAAAAAGTACATAGCAAGTGCCTATGATTAAAACAGTCCATCAAAATCATAACGCAAACTGATCCAATCTTGAAAAACTCATAATGAAAACTCTGCAGTCAGCACAGTCTATGTCATTGTCATTGTTAAGTTGTTTGGCATTAGATATACTGACTAATACTTTTAATTGGAAATGCTTCACATTTTAGTTGAAAGTTGCTTTCATTGACATGACTATTTTTCACTGAAGAATTAACAAAAAAAAGTATTTCAAAAATATCTTTATTCAATCTTCTATGCTTCCCATATACAAATAGACAATAATGCGTATGACAACAATGCAATTTTACAGACTTATTAGCTCTTATTCAAGTTAAAAAGAAAATTATGACAAAGATTTAACCATATGCATCCATCCAAGGTCCATCCAAAAATTTGAATGATATTAAAATCTTAACCATTAAAACTTCAATGTAAATTACCCAATCATGGGTATCTGGAACGCTATATATGTATATGAAAATTGTAAACATTTCATCAGTACTGAATACTAATACATTACATAACATGTACATTTTCCACTGTTACCATAAGCATAATATGCATTCCTATGGTAACTATGGAACGGATATTCCTGATCATATCATATAATATAGATTTGTTACACATAATTAACCTTAACACAATAAAATTTCCATTCAATTTTGTCTTGCGGAATGGAAAAATACCTTTTCATAAACTTTCATTAGTAACAGCACATTTATTTCAAACCTAATATTCATATCCCATTTATCAAAGACATGGAAGAGTTCCACTTCATTGCACACAATCATTAAAATTTTACAATATTCTTTCACAAATATTGGTTTGTCCATTATCCACAAATGCACTACTACATTGAGCAGAAATCTATCAATAATTATGCAGTCAAATTTAGTCATTTAGTCCCCTAACAAATACAAACATCTTTCTTCAAATCTTATGTTGCTCTGATAAAAAAAACACATTTGGATCAGACAAGATTGTTGCTAAACTACATTCCACATAAAGTTGATAAATGCAATATGTCAATAATGGTATAAATCCATACTGTTTCATATTTTTTGCCCCAAGATAGGAAAGTTTCTTAGTCTGAAGTGTTGTGGATACTGGATGCACAATAAACTGTCCTGATGAGATGACACTAACTGTCCTTATGAGATTACACTGACTATGCTGATGAGATCTATGCGACTGTCCTGATTAGATGATGGCATACTGTTCGTACAGCAGATCCCGTATAAGGTAGTAGTCATCCGACAAGCAGCCCTCTAAAACCAGCCGCCCTGTCTCGTTCTGGAAAACAATCAACACTTAGTTAGCAAAATCTATTCAAACCTTGTAACGTTGGCTATAAATAGAAAAACACAACCTCCACCCCAGACCTTTTTATTTCAATTTCTCCACTTAATAAAATGCACTTTCTCAATAAAATGCACACATTCAAAAATGTCATTGTTTTAAGAAACATGTCACACATATGAAAAAATGCAAAAATACAAAACATACCCTCCTGACAAAGCGTTGTTACAGATGATCTAGTTATGCATCAAAAGCTGTTTTTAAGTCATGAGAGTAGTGATTTTAAAGTTTATGCTTAATGATATAAAGGTCCAAAAAAAACAAAGACATGCGAATGAAAAAATGCAAAACAACTGACCCTCCTGACGGCGACGACGTTGTTACAGATGAGGGCGCCGGCGGAGAACTCTGCCTGCACCCCGCGCGTCTGCAGCACCTGCTTGAAGTCGGACAGTTAGAACTTTTGATGTTTCTTCATCATTTTCAACTCATGTCCTATCTACCACTATGTTTGATACTAAAATCCAATATGGGTGGCATACCTTTTTCTATGCATATGATTCTCATTATTTTTTACTTTCATATATAGAGGTCGTGGGGAGGGTTAGAACTGTTTTTGTGATGACGCGTAACATGAGGTTGTGATTTTAAGTCATTTTTGGTTAGGACATAGCCTCTGGTTACTTAATTAGACATTTAATGATATATATTGATGCAAAAATATCCAATGTTAAAAAAAAAATCATTATTTCAGATGATGAGAATAGTAAGTTTATATAGTGCTAATAGAATATTGATCTAAAAAGATGCTGTTTCCACGCCTAGAGGGCTGTATGTCATAACCCCCAAGGTGACTTGAACCCATGATATAACATTGAACTCACAATAATTGTAGAGTATTGCATTAAAAAAGAAAGCCACAGTAATATTATTGATGTTTGTTTACAAAATTGAGCCTACATGGCGGCCAGGTGTCAGCTTATTTTAGCTTGGGCTGGCTGTTTTAAACTTCACGACCTGATGGGTAGGCTATTTTTGGGGTGTTAGATGACAAACATTTGGTCTGTGAGCAAATTTTCATGAGTTTCATACCCTGCATTAAAACAAAGTAATGGTTAATACCTGATGTGCTGGCTTTGGGTTAACAACTGGCAATGTGTCAACTGCCATGGCTGAAAAGAAAAAATACAGTTGATGCAATCATTCTGTACCAATGGGCATTTGAGTTGTGCACAACACATTTCAAATCTTAACATTTTGCTAATATGATAATTTTTTTTGTGGAAAAAGGAGTCTTAAAATCTAAGGCGAGGCTTGCAACACAGGACATTCTTGCATTTGTTGAAAGGGTGAAATATTCATGAAATATATATTTATAAACCTTTCATATCTTTATCTACGATAATTCAACTAGTAAAAGCGCCCAAAATAATACTCATATCAGTATTTTCACACAGCATGGTTAGATTTTTAATACTAGATGTTCTACAATATATGGCATCCTACGCAGTACGCACCCTTCTCCTCTTCGTCTGTGCTGGTGTCCTGGTTGGACGGCGTCATGGCTAGAACAGCCTCAATCCACGCCAGCTCGGTCTCCTGCGCCTTGGCAAAGTTCAGCGCACTCACCACGGAATCAAGCAGCTTCACCTGAAGTGCACAAGCTTTATACGATAAATTTCTGGGGATAAGATTAGACTCCCATAGAATGGCAGAATATACATGCCAATGAAAAGTTACTTTCGAGGTGGCACATCCGTGATAAATGTGATATTGAGTTAGTTTAGATTTGTTGTTGAGACTGCAATCAATTGACAAGGGGGCAGGCAGGAGACTATTTTTTTTTTAGCTACTTACTGGACATCAGAAACTATCTGTACTAAGGTAATGACAAAGAAGTAAGTATCTATGTTTGTGTGCATGCATCTGTTTGTACATCAAATAGTGCTCTATGCATGCATGCCTCAATATGAGTAGCTGGAAAATGCAAGTATTCATGTGAACACACAACTGTGCCTGTTACCTGGAAGATGTTCCTCTCCGTTGTGGCGTCCACGACCTCATTGACCCGTGGTGTGTACACGCGACCTTGAACCATGTCCTTGCTGCGGCTGCAGAAGTCGGCGAGATTTGCTGTGGCTGCTGCAGAACCGCGCACCAGCACCTGCGGGCAAACACACAACCTTCATCTAGACGCGACATTCTCATATATGTAAAAGGCCCAGTCATGGGGACAACTTTTTAAATATATGTTAAAAAAAAAGACATGTTGGCCTGCCTTGTATTCATAGTTTTTAAGTTAATCACTTTTACTGACGTAATACAAAAACAGTGTTGTCGTAGCAGTATTTGGCCCATTAACTTATTCATGTGTAAGCCACATATTTGTAAATTAAGGAGGCGGCCTTTTATATAAGCAGCTAATTACATAGACATCTCAATGGCGATACTGCTTTTGATACAATATAATTTTACAGTGGCGCTTTTAGAGCATGGGCATTTCCACAGATGTTAAAACATGAACATAGGAACAGTCTTCCTGTACAATAAATCATTGATCGTCATTATCTTTTAAATTGAATCCCACAATAACATACAGAAGAACAGTTGATGTTTGCATTGTGTCTTCAGGTCACTCATCACTTGCATGTTTGCATTATGGAATTAAACCACCTACCAGCTGCCTAGGTTTGATCTGTGACAGGAGCTTCCTGATGGACTCTCCATCTGAGCGACCCTCAAAGTCAATGTATACGATGTTGCATCTAATGTCAAACATCTCCTGCATGGCCACGCACTTCGTGGGCACTTCGTCGGGAACTGAAAATATATCTCATACTTGAGGTGGTCTTAATCAGCGGATCTAATGTACATTCTTTGTCACAACTCAAAAGTATTAAAGAAATGGAAACAATTATACAAGGCATAATTGCGAGAAATTATATGAGGTTTTACATTGTCCATATTTAAGACAGTCCCATAAACCATTTAAAACAAAAACGATTTTTTTTAGATCGAAACTGCGAGGACGTTATTCCTTGCAATGGAACGGCTTCAATGATGAGATTATTTAATGTGAAGGAGCGTATGCGGGATTCAGAAAATTAGTTGAAAGGCATTGCCTGTTTGTAATTGTTACGTCACTTAGGATTAATGTCACACCCACTTGAACAAAACGCTGATTGCAAAGCTACCTTATTTCCTTTCATCTCTAGTGGCATAAAAAGTGTGTATTAAGTTACACATTTCAATTATCCTATGACGCTGATCTCCAGGTCACAAAAAATGAACCATCTATTCAAAGTTTCAAACACAATGTCACAAAGATAAAAATTAGAGTGTTATGTATATTTTGATTAACAGAGTAGATTAATCACTACATAGAAAAGGGATGATTATTAGTGAGCACTTTATCATATGCTGAGAGTTTCCTGTTGTGTGCGTCTATTATGGCCAATCCCAGTATTTACACATATTACCTTTTCCTGTGTGCATAATCACAAAACTTTGCAACTCATTGTATTACATGATGAGCAACGACCATGTTTCTGATTCTAAAAACAAGGAGCTGATTCGTATTGATAATCAAAGAGACCCCAGACCAAAAAAGTGACAAAACGAATAATGAGATCATGGACAATGGGGAATCTTTTAATGAACTAAATTTGATATAACAAACCATTGTGAGATTCAAAAAGAGACAGAATAAAGTGTGGCTCAATTAGATTCTTGAGAAGAATGGAATAAATTAGGTTATCATGCCAATGAAGTGATTACTCTTTTTTATAATTGAATAAGAGAAAAAGAGACTTGTATTGAATATATTTTAATTCAATCTACCATTTTTTAATCTTCTGAAATATTATCATTTGAATTACTAAAATTACTTTTTTATTCAAGGTTGCAAATGATTTATAGATAAATGAACAAAAAACCATTCTGTTATGATTAACCTTTTGATATCCCATCTCCAGCTACAATGACTGTAATGCTCTAATGTGTCTGGAGAGACTTTATTTAAGGCCTAGGGCACAACTGACTGTGCGGACATTTTAGCAGTGCAGCTTCGGCAGGTAATGACATATTGCCAAACATACTGGCTCCATACAGCCCACCTGTGATCAGATCACTGCTGAATTGACCATACTTAAAGTTTGACATCGGTTTCTGTACTGCCCAAAAAACTTTACTTTCGCAGTACCTTCACCGTACTTTTGTTGTACTAGACACTAACTGATCCACACTGAGTTTTTGGCAGTAGAGAGGCAATAGAGAAGTAGCACTGCTCGTTGTACCTTAGGCTTAATAGCTATTAAAATTGACATTTTGGTGGTACCAAATAAAATACTCAATAGTGTTTCGACGTAGAGAGGAGCGTAGGTAAGGGAGTGGAGGAAATTAAAAAAGTCATGTAGTCATTCCAAGCAGGCACTATATGGTAGATTTATCAAGGTCATCACTATTAAAAGAGCTTACATTTTAGAGTTCCTTTAAGAATGCTTAAATGCCAATGGTGAAATACCACGAATGTTTCAATACACTACCATGCACGTTTAAAATTGTAAAACTCACCTGGAGTTTCTGGCTCTTCCTTCGTAGTAGTGTCCTATAACAACAAAACAAGCAACCATGAGTGTATTGAAAGTACAGAAAATCTTGGCAAATGAGGACACTTCACAAAATGGGGACACCTTCTATTAGGGAAACATTTTCATGCACCTGTTTGCTCTTTATGGCTACAGGATATGTATCACAAACGTGGAAAGTGGGGCATCTCACTGTTAGGGACACTTTCTCCAGGGTACCTAATTGTGAGCTTTTACTGTAATAGTGGGTTGATGCCCACAAGTGTTATTGCAAATCTACCTACTTTTTTCCTGCCTGTTCATTGCAAACTATGTTGTCAGTGTAATAATGCACGAACGGCTGTAAGTTAGGACGACAGATAATGGCGCGGAGAGGGCTTATTGCCGCTATGGAGGATGCACGGCCTAAATCAGAGGCGATGAGCTGCGCTGTCGGTGTGCCCATTTGTGAAGCACAACACAAAGGGCAGGAGCATCTTTTAGGCAATTCTACTCACTGTTGCTCATATTAAAGGGAAAAGAAATTTCCGTCTCATAATTTCTTATATCATGTTAACACTGAGGTACTCAATAATTTATAAAACTCAATTGACTTGATGTACGCAATGTACGACAAGAAAAGAAGCTTGGATTTGTCTACACTGACCACAGTTCGAGGGGTATTAGTTAGGTTATTTGCTAGATAAACATTTATGTTCTATCATTATATAAAACACACTGTGCATTATTGTGTCATCATCTCAGTCATTTTTGATTTTGCACCAAACAAGGTAATTTTTATGAAAAACTGTTTGGACCTAAGAAAGTTATGTGGAGAAGCACAGTCATTTGAAACATTTAAAAAAAGATAATTGTAATACGAGTTACGAAGTAATGAGAATTTATGCAACTCTCGGCGTTTTCAGCCTGTTTTTTTTTATTATTTTTATTTCACTTGATGCACCTTGCTAAAAAATAGTCATTTTTGATCGTTTACTGATGTTTCATAAATATAAATATAATTTTTGAATAAACTTATTATCAACTCTCGCTTCAAAATTTGTTGTCAACTGCATGCACCTTCCTATTAAAATGGAGTAAAACAAATGCACCCCCATTATCGCCCATGTCAACAGATCTACATTACATTTGTACTATGAGTTACAAAGAAACGAGAAGTTGTGCATTTCTTTAACAAACACGTTTCAAGTGACTGTGGTTAGGTGGGGTGACGGGATGAACTATAGTGATCATGACAGTGTATGCATTCAGTAAATAGCCATACCATTTTTCTTCCTCTTTTCTTTTCCTCATCATTTATCATGTAGTCTTCAGGCCTGAAATGACATAATTCTTTCCAATCATATAAGTAAAATTAAAGCAATTTCTAATGTGTTCATTCACCTTCAACAATGAATAACAAATTAAGTTAAGAACACCCTCCCCCCCCAATTGATAATAAAAGATATATTTATGAAACAATAAAAAACAAAGTTGAACATGGACTTGATTTAAATGAGTGGTTCTTGTTGCCAGGATCTAGAAAAAAAGCCATATAAAAGCATTCTTGTTAATGTATTCAAATGGTAGCACTTATATAATCGCACTTCACCAAACTGAGATCATTAGGTGCTGCTGATGCCCATAATGATCTATTAAAAAACTGTCCAAACTCATTCGCTTTCTCCTTCGGTGCACTTGAGTGGACCAATGTCATTTTCAACTGCTTCTGTAAAGATAAACTATGAATGTAAAAACTAATGGCAATACTCATAAATTGCGCAGAATCAACTGTCTACGAATCAGGCAATGCAGCACAAGGTTAGTTGTTATGGCACCGATTAGCCTTTGTCAATGAGGTAATAATCAAAGGTCCATGGAAATGTGACTTGTGATCTTGGCCCACAAGGTGTCTGTTAACTGTGGCACAGAAGCACTTTCAGGGTAGTTGTCTCCTAACGATGCTGTTTATAACAGGCAAGAGGGCAGGCTCTCTGACTGGCACACAAATTTCAGTGTAGTGTACATGTACACGGCGCACATTAAAGAGAAACATACGCACACACGAAGGCTGTAGGTATGACTGTTAGAGCTGATATACAGTGCAGCCGTTCCCTTGACATATGGAAATTTCAACTTTGTAAGGAAGTAAAGAAACATTAAAATGATGCATGAATACAAAATAGCAAGCAGGAATACAGAACAACAATTTAAAAATTCATTACAGTACTTTTATCATCTGGAGAATGTGAAACTAAGAGATTTTTTTTTACAAGTAGCAAACATCCCGCTTGATCATGGTTTGGCCTCTCATAAAATGGATTAAATGTATCAAACAAGACACATACTGACAAAGATAATCATTGCATCAAATGACTTTTTACACTCCAAAATCATGTCATCAGATGTCCACCTTCATCAGTTCATTTTTAGGAAAAAGAAGTATAACATATTATTCATTATCTTAAAAACGACACTGATTCATGCAAAGGACTAAGCAATGATACAGCTGTAGCAATTAGCCTGATGAGTGAGCAATCCACTGGAATTTGTAAGAAATCCACTTGCACATTTCATGTGTAATAACGTCATTGTATTTCACTGGCATCAGCATCAGAAGGAGCTGTTAAATCAATGAACGGGAGAACTTCAGAACAAACTACACTCAGCACATCTATACAAAGAACGTCTATGCATCAATAGTATACATGTATATTACGTTTGGTGAAGTATAAACTATATTTATTAATCATTAATAGTAAAAAAAAAAAGAGATCAAAATCAACAGAGTTCCTAAACTTCTATGCATGTCACATTTGTTCTCCATTTATAGCCTGTTACAACAGCTGATCACTGTCACAGACTATTGTGTGTGTTTCAGGTTATTGGTGTTTATCTTGTTACAGATATGCTCGTTATATTGCAAAGGGTCTTATTATTTGGATAAAAAGATCATTTAAAGAAAGACTTGCTCATATGACATGCCTGTTATACGGATTATCTCTGCAAAAGACGCAAACATATGTCCTTCACGAGATTGTATGGGAAATTTATTGCTTTTACATGAATGGGAAAGGAGATAGATTTCATTCTAGCTTAATGAAAGACTTAGTGAAATGTCATGTTTAATATTTTGTAAGGAAAAAGGCTTGTGACAAAATGTTGAGTAAATGATCATTCTTTAACCTCGGCAGCTGCATACTTTGTAGATCTATGTTTTGTTCAGAATATTACAATGTTAAATTTTGACAGTATGAAGTCAATGTTCTTATTTGTACATCCTTATCAAAAGCTTAAAGATATGCCCCTTTTACACTCAGCTGTAGTCTGTGATAGCTGATGTTTTGGCTGACTGTAAATCTGACATTTGCTTTTGAAGTTTCCATCCATAAAGGAAAACATAAGCCATTGAAAAGTGAGTAGGTTGAGCCCACATTAGACAAAGTCAAGGTCTTTCCAGGGCGAACTCAAAAAAAGAGAAGATCTTTATCACTCACGAAGCTGCTAGTTATGTCCTATTGTATCTCATCAATGTCAATTTCTTCCTTAAAACAATAAAACATAACGGACATGATGATATTAAAACTTGCTTAATGATGCCATGAATCATTCGCAAATGTGATTGTCCTGTTGTAAACTTTTATACTTTAAGATGAAAAATTATTACAAGCGTGAATATGGAAAGCTGTACTTAATTGTCCATAAAACACAATTGACCTGCAAAAAAAGTGTTCATTCAGACTCTCATAGTACATTGGAGACCACAGCAGAGTATGTTGTAACATATTATGGAGCAGCGACCCCTATGATCCCGGTTACAAGACGACCACACTTGTTTTAATAATGTTTTCCACATACGACCAACTTCGATTTTCATTGTCCCTTTATGGCCACTAAAAATAGGAAAACCTTTATTCCAAAATGACTGTTTATGTCAAAAAGAAACCCAATGAAATGAACAGACTATATCAGTAAAGCAAGTGGTCCCGGAAGACTTGTATTGCATGAAGTTGGATAGTTACATGAATGGAATGACTACACTTGATTTCCAATTTATTCAACACTGTATTTTCACAAAATGCAACCATGTTAGCCCATTTAGTCAATCTATTTTCATGAATCAGAATATCGTATATACATTGTAGTTCTACTTCTTCAAGTTTGTATAGCTATGAGATGCTGCTGTATTTTTTATCTAAACTATTTGAAGACAAAGCAAAGCAGGACGAATTAAAAACAATCAAATAAACAGTACAAATCATAACAAAAATGTCAAAATTAAAATTTTGTCAAATGCTTCTCAATACAGTACAGAGAAAGAGTATGGGGAACATCATGGGAGTTTTGCATGCTTGCTGTAATACAATTCTACATCGTATTGCGTCAGACGAGTGAATAAAGTTGTGATGGTGGAATTTTAAGGCGTCGTTAAGAGTGTTTTGCCCGGTATGCCGGATAACAGAATGAAATGGTCAACATGGGACAGGGCACAAAGTCATCACCAGCAACTAGAACTCTTTAGAGTTGTTAAATCATTCTTAAGGTGGTGCTCAGTAGGATATTATTATGAAGGTTTCCTGATGCATGTGACAGTTTACAAAGAACTTTTTTGGTCACTCCTTTTCATGAAGATTGATATTGTAACTCATATAGTAAAAATGCTGTTATTTTATATATGAAAAATATTATGATGAAGACAAATTGTAATTTAAGTTTGCACATGGTAAGGCAATACACAGGTTCCCGTTTTTACTAAGTAAAATGATAAATAGACCAACGTCTGTGCACGCTAATAAAGCATTTAGGATGTGGAATTTGAGGTGCAGCACAGTCATCAAGAAGTCATTTTCTTCTCATCAGCCCTGTCTGTGCATGCAGACCGCATGTTTTAGCCGAAGACATGATTTTTCACAACAAAAATGGACAGAATTACACAATTACAAGCCATCCAATCGTATTATTTCATCAGCTAAACCCACATTGGATAATTAGTAAAAACTTTAGAGACGCATAATTGCTAGGCATTGGTGCTATAAATTATAGCCTGCAGAATATGCATAAGTTTGACATTACCAGAAAGATGTTCAAACTATGACAACATTTACAAAAAATTTTGTATTTGACAAATATGCGATTAGATGAGACATCGATTTTCATTCCGTTATTGATACTCTTTTTGTCAATACAAAATGTGTTTGACTCAATTCATTGGATACCTACCTCATAAAGAACGCTGAACATCATTATCTTTTTTTGCATATGATTGCAAATTTGTCACCATAATTGATGATTTCTGATGTAACATTCAGAAATGTAAATAATCCTATATACATGTATATTTCAGTGTTTTCACTGGCTTATACCTCATTGATTGCGTCCATTCTTTCATCAGACTTGTTACTGCTCTACAGGTCACATCGTTTAGATAGGGTGCTAAAATTTGTTTTTTCAGTTGAAAATTGTGACCACACGGAAGCTTATTTCACAAGGACCAAAATGGTTCATATTTGAGTTCATATCGGACTATTTTTTGCCCATATATATAATTTGGAAGGGCATGAAAAAAATCTTTGACCTAATATTTCTTGTACTTGTCATAGAAAAACATCAATGATATTGTAAAATAATCTTAATATATAGGAATGGAAAGAAAATGTCAACAATACAGTGGGGGTGGATAACGCTAAGATAACACACATTTCGCATAATCGTAGCCTAATCAGCCATGGTTTTGTAGATCTTGTCATTTGCCAAATTGTCTCTTCACCCACGTGTTTTGAAAAAGCAGCATCACCTTATGTTGTATGCATTTCTCATCTCCTTCAGTACTGTCAACTGTTTGTGATTAACAATGATGACTGTCAGAACTGGATTTAACCCTTTCAGGGTTGCTAATACATCAATGCCTTATTGCATTCCTAAAAATATGCCTAAAACATACGTTATTCACCCTCGTACATGTTAAAGCGTCTGCAACATGCATCATACAAGACCATGTGGTGATTCAATATCGCCTACTTCATTAGTCATCACATTACATGCATTTCGATATAAATCACTTTTGAGAGTAAATCATACAATTGTTAATAAAATTGTTTAAAAGAATATATCTAGGTCTAAGTCTGCATGATGCAATAGCGAGAGCTTAGACAGGATGTCCACTATCACTCAACAAACGGGCACAGCGGCAGGGCAGCATGACAATAATCCCAAAATTTGTGAGTAAAAAGTGTGGCCGGTATTATCTTAACCATTTCATAATATGTAGAATGTCTTTCTGCAGAGATTGATAGGTTACATCGGGACATCACAGCCCATATTTCTACGACAATAACGGATCTACTTGGGCTGTCAAATTTCAATGTTTTGAATCGAGAAGCAAAACCTCAGGTGGTTTTGATGACATTTCTTTCAAAATGTAAAATCTTATGAGCTGTAAGTGTGAAAATAAGAATCTGCATGGCATTTTATGTCTTCTATATGAGCATTATAAATTTTGCGTATGTTAAACGTTATGTCCAAGATGGTAACATATCAGTTACCATTTGACATGTGCAAATGGCGATGCCAAATGAAGAATTAAAGCATTTTTATTTCAATTTGTGAGTTAATACAGTATGCAAAATGATGTTACCTATTCATCAGATAATGGATACCTTTCTACATTCATTCATTTGTAAATAAATGTCATACTTTCAAAATATGGCAACAGTGAAAGAGTAAACAAAAATAATAGTGTAAAAGAAGTGGTCCAGGGGATGACTATATCGAGTGTCATGCACATGCCTAATGGCTAGTAAATGTTCAGGGTTAAGGCTAAAGGCCCGGGGAAGCAAACTCACTAGGATTTAGGAGTGTACGGTCATGATGATGGCTGTATGTAATTGGGTCTGATAATTCTAAGGGCATCTCGGTCACCAAAAGCTGACTATGAGGATGGAATCTTAATAACGGGAAGAATTCCTGGTCTGAGTCTCTAGCTGTGCCCCTGTGACACTGGTGTATGGACCGCCCAATCTCTCTCTCCACTTTCCCACCCAGAGACAACTCGACACAAGTGTGGCATAAGAGGTAGACCCTAATCCGTATGTGATTAAGAAGCTGGCCATGTATGAAATTGTCTTTAAGCGTCAGGGAAGGTTGACCTAAAGGTCTAAGTCACCTGTCCATACACATATGACAGGTCTGGTGTGAGCAGGAGATCGTGAGTTTGATTCCTCGACCTTCTGAAGTTTTTTATGGTCCCAGAAAATTTCACAATAGCAGAATGATTATTACGTTTGGGCATTCTCACCTGATAGGCTCGCCATAATCATCCCACCGCACTTTTTCTTCTCTGGCGGGGAATATTGGGTAAGATTTCTTAGCTTGTTTGAAGAAACCACCCTTTGATTTGCCCTGAAATGTACAGACATGAAGGATTCAAGAAAGAAAAATGATAACAAAATGCTAAAATATATAAGAACTAATAATCACCTACACCAAATTAATCAATCACTATTCCACAGCACATGTATAAGTGAAAGCAAGTCACCAGTCAAATTCATAGACACCTTGATGACTCAAACCAAAGCATACCTTGCTGTACAATGAGGTGTGGGGACCAGAAAAAATATTATCTAGTTTTATTATACCAATTTCCAAATATACAAATGTCAACATCACATTAACCTTTACGTCTTCCACAAGGGAGTAAAAACTTTTCTACGCTGTGCAAGAAGTTGCCCTGAGACCTCGTGGATCTAGCTGTGTCTAAAGTGGGGCATTATACCCAGTCATATACATGTATCCAGGATTTTTCAAATATTCATACCAGGATACGTTGCAGAATGATTAGGTAGGTATTTTTAACATGTACATGCAAAGCATAGAAAGGGAGTGCCCTGTCATAGATCCACCACAGCTAAGGACTATTTGTATAACATTATACTTACTTTCTCTCTCTTTTAATATACCAGTAGGTGTATAAAAGGAAATAAAATAAATATTTTAATTCGCCAAATGTCATTTGAAATATAACATTTTAATTCATTTCAGGATGGTGTATAATTTCTAGCTTATATGTAAATGTGATATTCAGTTAAAGTGAAGTTACACTTCAAAGCAACATATCATTGAGCTTTGCCATGCATTAAACATCGTTATTGTCACATACGTTCACATCAGTCTAGTCATATGATCTCCACAACACATTTCAATGATCTATGCTGCGTTTATGTGATGCCTCGAACACCGTATTTCAAGAGACAATGCTTTTATATTCTGCAATGGCTAATGGTTGGGGTCCAATACAACACATCAGTTTCAAGCTTAAAAAGTTGACGAGACATGCATTGTAGACTAATGTACATACACTAAAAAAATCGTCTCTTCTATTCAATCCACTCCTTACATTTAAAAAAAAGTTTGTCGCTTAAAAACGTAATTTAAAATGCTTCTACAGTGCATTTTGAAGGTTATTCATGGATAGAAATGTGTACATGCTTGACATATATAGTTAAATGTATGAATGTGCTGCTTTGAAAAGGTAGCACAAAAGTATGTGAGCTTTAATCAAATATTGTTCCTAGTAATTCCACCCGTGACATAAAAATTGCATAAAAATTGCATAAAAAAAAAAATAAAAAAAATGCAAGTCTAGCATTATCATAGCTGTTAAGTGCTGACATCACAGGGTTCAAATCTGGCACTGGGCAATTGACTATCAAGCTACTTAAAAAAATTTATTCCTAGCTGCGGTTTCCTAATTCAGCATTGCAAATGATGTCATGACTAGTATTAAGTGATGGTTATCTAATGTATACCATGCCCAGCGATGAAGACATCTACCTATAGGCAGACGTGCACCTATGATCCCGTACCTCGGCCTTGATCATGAGGTCGTGCCTGGCTTTGAAGCCGGCCACACTGGCACTGGTGAACTCGGCGTCGTCCTCCCCCTCACTCTCACTGCTCGACTCCAGGTCCTCACGCTCCCTGCAACGCAACACACAACATGAGTACATGTACAGCAGAGCCTCTCTTTTATGTAGTTGGCATCAAGTCGTCTTAGAGGGAGGTCTCTGTATGGAGAAATTATAACGGTAGGTCATTTTTTATGCAGGTTTGGGACTACTAGAAAATGTTGTAATTATAGTTAAATATGAAGGTTTTACTGGTATATTCAAAGTATATTCGAGAGCATCCTGGACAGCCTCATCGATTGATCATCGCACTTCTATATATTAGAAATGCTTCTGGGTTTGGGGCTTCCCACCAAAAATCTCCAGGCTCCTTGCCAATTTGACAACTTACATGTAAATGTATAGTCCAGAAAGAAATTTCATACTTTGTACTCAACATTTTTTATATAATACGCGATCAAGGACAACTTCGTCAATATTCAAAATAATAGGACACAGTCGTACATGTAGTTTGAAAACACAAAGAATGGTTTGCATAGAATCGAAGTGGACGTCATTCACATATGATGCTACACACACAATAATATCAATCATTGTGTCAAACATTGTCACTGCACATTGTTCTTTACTAATCAATTCAAAAAATAAAAACGGATATCAGAAATATTTACAAAGATTGATTTTATTGATGTATTGATGAAATCTTGTAAAACCCATGCACGGTATTAACGCAAAAAGTTATCATACGAAAATAGCCTGTAAAGGTGTGAAACTTTTTAAAACATAAATTACTTCTTACATGCAGTTTTTAAATCGACCAAAGTTTCTTAAATTACGTTTCAATATATATCAATGCTAGTATGCGAACTGTCTGTTTAAAACCAGATAAAAGCATGAAGGAAAATATGTGACATTGATAATATGTAGGCTATTGTTCAGCTCATAATATTGAACATATGTCCACAATTTACTACCGTTTGAGTTGCTCTGCCTTCATTTTTGCCTCAAAAGCAGTCTTCTCTTTCTTGGTGCGCATGTACTCGTCTAGCTCTGCACCTTCTAGACGCACTCGCCTCCGCACCTACAGCAATCAGAGTCTAGTTAAAACTAAATGCACATTATGCTATCATTTTATTAAATGGAACCAACAATATAAAAAAGAACACTATGTGTTTTCATGTTTACACACAAGTCAGGTTTATTTGATTAATTACAAAAAAGTTAAAAGTTGATTGTTTTTATCACCACTATTTCTAATTAGCAATGTGTTTTCCTACAAACTGAAACTTCCTAAATTATACATATCAGAATATTAATGTTGAGTATGAATCATACAAAGTATGTTAATTTTGAAGATTTGAACCCATGAACCATTTCAAGTATCATTTGGAAATTTCATTCTAACTCTAAGTTTTAGACGAACTGTGACCTTTCGAATTCAACAGAAAGTGCTTTTTGTTCATCAGTCTTGAGGGTGGACACATGAAACAATCTATCATTAGGTCCCTACAGGTTCCTTTTGCAGAAATTAATCTTAGAAATTCCCAGAAAATAATGATCACTAGCCTGTGATAAGTGCATGTTGAGAGTCTGCTAAATTACCTGCTGGGATTAATTTGTCTTTTCCACATTAGTAATATGGATTGGGTTCAAAAGATTCAAGCATCCGAGTATATACATATGAGACAGCAAACTTATCTTTTAATCAATCTTCAATAGAATTTTGAAGGCAAAATTTTTCTAAAAACCTTAAAAGCCACAGTACACGGGCAACATCTTAACTTAAAGGCCGAGATATAGTATCATTTTAAATACCGGGGTAAGCATATAACATGAGCACTAATGTGTTCAGTTGTTTCTAATTCATAATAAAGTTATCCATTTCACCTACTGTAGGAATGGATTTATAAATACTTAACAAAACATGCACTCCTATGAACAACAATGAAATAACCGGCCACATCATGACATCAGATCCCTGAGCAGCAGCCCGTCATGGTTAACAATGTAGTGCGTGAGTGTTGCGGGCGACACACACAGCTTAATGGGCTATCAGACGGCCTGTCCTACCTGTAGCCCTATAGGCTTAGTGAGGGGCTGTCCATTCTGGTCGATGAGGAATCTGGTGAGTGTGCCAGGCGATGTGCGACTTGTGAGCACCACCGTGTTCTTGGCACTGGAGCACCACTGGATGAACAGGTCTCGGGAGAAACCACATTCCATGTCGGGGACGCTCGCTAGCACCACCTGGAAACGGAGGAAAAATAGAAATAGCAGTTGGCGATTTAAACATGCACACAAAAATACACATCGTCACGAGCACCACCTGTTAAACAGGGAATATGGATATGAATATGATGGCAGATACAGAGTGCCTCATCGACACATACAATCACTCGCCACACGTCATGTGGCCTTCTATAGAGGGGGCAAGCACATCATGAAAGTCTACAATATTCTCATGAACTGAAATAAAACTAAGTTCATGCAAAATTAAATGATTTAATGACTTTGTCTTCATGATAATGTTGTTGATTTTTAGTTTTTCAATTACTAATACACTACGTAAAACAATGAAAACCATGCAACGCATATAATCATGTACATTTTTATTATATAAAAACGTAGATACATTTGCAAAACTTGTGTGGGTGACATCATTACCGGATTATAAAATTAATTGTTTCTCAAATACTACTTTTCCAAGTAATGCTTTGTGAAATTGATACTTTCAACGTTTTTACGACACCTATAAAATATTCAGTTGCATTCAATATGAAGAAATAAAAAAACTATCAACTTTATTTTATTTCAAATACTGCACATTGTAGTATTTATATGCACAATATAAAATCTCATGCACATAAATCAATCATATAGTATGTCCTTGTCAAAGAACAGGGCTTGTTTCAGCGATTATCAGCATGTTCGAGATGTTCTCCTCAATAATGCACAACTTAGAGTGTATGTGGCCGATGCCTAGCAAAAGAGAGATGCAGTTGTTTTCATTTTTCTTATATTCAGCATTAATGCGGAGTGTTTTACTGTAATCTACAAAGGATAATGATTCTCTTTGTCAGGATAATAAATGATTCAAGTTTTATGTCGCATGATTGCTTCATATACGTGTATACAGATATATTTTTATCTACAAATTACCTAAATTTATGTGTTATTATCAATCATCATTTTTGTAAAGATCTACAGGATTGACGTAGAGGAAATTTTTTTTACATGCATTTTTAAAAGATTTTAGTTTTTAAGTTTTCAAAACTACAGCGTTTCAATGAGACAGATACTTATATTACATTAAAATGTCATTTTGTTGGGTGGGTGGGAAGGGGGGAGGGCATGCGGGCTGGTGGTATGGGAAAATTTGCCCTATTATTTATTGCTGACGTTGTATAACAATATTATTCAGTACAATGAATCCAGATTTTGAAGTATTGTGACAATCAAATTTGTGTGGCCTATTTGATTATAATTCTTAATTCAATAGAGATTAATTTAAAAAAATGTATCAATGACTCTTGATTACTTGAAACATTGCCACATTACGATGATCTGTTTGTAACCAATATGAAATGCTCAAAAACGTTACCCTGTGACTGGTAGGGCAAACCAGAACAGTGAGTTTCATGTTTGTGTTATGGAAACGTTATAACTGGTTTAAGATGTGTTTTATGAAGAAAAAATGTCAACAACACACAAAAACATTGGAGACGAGCCTTTAATCGACAGCCCCTTGAAAACACAAATTTTGTGTCCAAAATCTAATCTTAGTGTTTATTCAAAGGCTGGCATTCATACAGCATTTTATGATACTTACTGGAAGAAAACTAACCAAACTAATATATAATAGCTAATCAAACTCATAACCTTCATGTATGTGGCTGGTTGTCCAGCCACCAGGTCATGAGTTCATTTTCCTGTTGGGTCCTGTGTGGAGTGCTCAACAAATTCATTTTAAATTGGTGGCTCAGCACTAAATGCAACAAACCTACTTCTTATCAAGTTAAGTCAGGTGACAGTTTTCTACTATCTGACATATGGTCCCTTCAGCCAAGCTTTGTGTGTAAAATAGCAGACATTTATGGTAAGAATTAACGACACTTCTGGGCAGCAATCTGTCATATTTTTGTTTGTTGCATCTAGACTCTAGGCGCACGCATGATTCATAATGTGATCAGTCAATAGCATCTCAAGTCAAACTGACACATCCAAGTTTTCGTTACTGCTGCTTGTATTCATATACTATTCACTATCGCCAAACTGTTACTTCAGTTATATTGTAGTATTATCCTGTATTACTTTTAATTTACAGTCAACTTTATCAATTTAAAATATTTCAACGTCTATAATATTATCAAAAACATTTGCCCCAATATGGAGGTCAAATATAAAATTATCTTCCTAAAACACCATTCCATCAACAAAAACTGAAAACCTACTCACTACAATCTACATTGACAATGTACAATGTAGTTTTACCTTAAAGTACATAAGCTACTCTAGAACATACATGTACATGTACAAATGTATTCCTATTTCGCCTTATATGGCAAAACAATTTTTCAAAGACAGGTTCTGTCATTTAACCTTTAGTGTGCGAATGAATAATTGAGTTTCACAACTCCAAATTATTTCGAAAAAGTACTGGTCAATTAGATTTGACTGGAGATTTATAAAATGGTAAAAAGACAGTTGCAACGTTTCCTATCAAAGAGATTAAGATTTCAATAAATGTAATCTAGTACTACATTATAAAAACCTACAGAAAACACATAATTGCTTGGCAAAGGTGAAACATGCATGCTCTTTAGTGAGTTTCCAAAGTCATGCTACATGACACCCAACGTGAACTTTAATGAGAGGAAGTCACACACGTGCATTTCCAGACACAGAAAAAGTACCTCAGAAAAAGACACTTTTAGTTAAAATGCAGCCAAAATTTATAAGTCACGACAAATATAGTAGGCGAGAAGCACCCCAGTGAATACAAAAACAAATGAAAACAAGAAAAATCATTGTCGATCTACGGGAACCTCTTTTACTGTTACAATATCTACCCATGGGTCTAGTTGTGGATTTTAACTAGAGAAATTCGTCTTTTTGTTATTAGACTTGCGTCAAAAACAAAAAACTATACCCTTTGAAATTTAATCCATCTACGGGACTTATTGTGTGACCTACATGTACACGCACTGGCTGAAATGCAAAACGTGAAAGTCTTTGGAAGAAATTGGAGCCTAAAACAAAATGTCAAGAAGTTTTAAATATTAATTTGCTGCCTACACTCATCCTAAAAATTGGTACAAAATGTATATGATTCACGGAAGCCTTGATAACTTCTTAATTTCAATGCCAACTATTTTCATCTCAACTAAAAATACTGGTACATAAACCAATAGTTTTTTTTATTCAATTGATCAGTCAGTGTGCAAAAACAGACCAGATTTGCTGTGATGTTGTGATCAGCTGTTTTCAGCATCCAGTGTTAACTCGCTGACCTCTCATAAATCATCTCAAATGTGCTGTATTGTTTCTGCTCCACCCACTAAATCATACAGCCATTGATAGCAATTCGTCATATGATATACAACATAAACAGAGTACTTGTTGGTGTTTTTTTATTACACGATAATAGTATTCTTCTATTAGAATACATGTATTCTTATTTATAATAAGTATACTGCATGTATACCATAACGTAATAACGTTTACCTGATGATCAACAGGGCAAGAGAAGCGTATTGATTCCAATGGTTACTTATACATTTCTAGCTTACTAGAATACATCTTTCATTCATATATAAAAGTAATTTTGGAATTCATTTGTACATTTCAACCCCAAAAAGCCATCTCTCATACAGCACACGCACCCATTTACTTTAGCCCAGATATTGATGGTCTGTGTCAAGGACTGGAGGTAATCTCCCATAAAACCATGATGAAATTCATAAAGATGGTTTCAGGATGAGGAGCCAGTGGCCTAATGGCCTACTGCTCCTGTCGGCACCATCATAGATTCATCGACATACATCCAGTCAACAAGATGTGTGTGGCATAGCCATAACATGGTCCCCATCATCATTTAAGTAGGATTCTGATGTTTATGTAAATCTCAATTATCATCCTACACACTTACCGTGATATTTGGTAATGATAATTGGTATTACTACTTTGAAAATACATATATCTAGATAGGGATTTGATGCAAGCTGACTTTTTTAGACAATAAACCAAGTTCATCCGATTACAGCAGGAATATTATGAGAGTAGGACATGTCATTTCTGCATTATACTGTTTATGTAGCATTTATGGAGCACACAAATGGAATGTGATGTTCCCTAGTAACAAGAGATAAAATGCTATACCATGCCGTCAACCAAATGTCTGAATATATGAAGTGAATTTGCACAGTATAAATCATACCCTGGGTTGAATGTTCTTTTTCAAATGCCTTTCTGTGGTTTACTCTGTTCAGGTCTTGAAATTTGCGTTGTATGTAATATTCCAGGGATAATAAAAGTGAAAAGGAAAGAAAACTGAAGTCCAACTAAAACAGCAACAATCGGGGATGTATCAAGCCCCTTGTGCAGATGCTTGGTTGATTAAACCTCTTTCAGAAATCTGACACTTATCATCATGCTTGATATTTAATAATCAAAAGATGGGACACATATTTTACTACTTTGTTCACAAATATACATTTCTAAGATGCCTCTTTATGTGCGCAAAGTAAATCTGCAGGAAATGTTTGAATGCTTCTTTCAGATGTTGACAACATTTGTTCCCCAAGTGATAATTGTTTATAAATATAAAAAGATTTTGACATGATTTTTTTCTAGCAATATTTCTTCTGGTGAACAGACAGAAGCAGGACATGAACGACAATTAAAAGTAGCAATGAGTGGCAGATTTTTCCGCTCATGGAGTGAAAATCTATTGCGCTTTGTCGCCTACACCTGAATACAACAGTGCAAACACGTGATAAGACAAATCTCGCTGCATTGCCGCATCACTGCATCACTAGTTATTTAACTGACATCAGGGTCTAATAGAACTATTATTCTATTAGACCCTGCTGGCATGTAAACATAGGATTAGTTATGAATAAGACAGCACCAATGCTAAAACTACACTATCATCAAACAATGAAGCAAAATCAACACAAGAGTAGCCAGCAGCACAGCATTTTTGCACGTAAAATATAGCTGAGCATCCCAGCGTTACATTTGTTGTGAACCTGAGAGGAGACCTGCAATAGATCCAACATGAGAGGGTTCACACCACCATGTACATGATTGTAACATAAACTAGCCATGAAAACAAACCTGCCGGATCATCACTCCTAACGCTCGTATTATTGCCAGAATACTGCTTTAGTGTCATCTTTCATTTAAATGCGCCTTCCCTTTCAACTTTAATACCACACATTTATTATCTAGCTTTAAAAACATATACGTTGAAATTAAAATTTTGTCAGATTGTTTAATGTTGAATGTTTGAACTTGCCATTTATAGTTTCTTCTCAACCTGTATATTAGGTTCCCATTTTACCATCCATGCTCATGTAGAGGTTCAATCCCAAATTCCAATTATGCTGGACACATCCACACAATTGAAATGTCAAAGTAAATACCAGCTCATGCAAATGCACACCCACAACATAGTCTTCCCCCTAACAAATCGCAAGAGGCTCAGTCACAATGACCATGGTTACATATAAGGCCATATAAGGAGTGGGTTCAGTACAGTATGGTCACCATATCACTGGCCTCCATGGTCCTAAAAGAGGTGGTCGCTTTATAGAAGTTTGTGGTCATCTATTTATAAAAGTTTGGTGCAGCAAACAATGGTCTTATTAGAGTGGCTGCCACTTTTTAGAGATTTTCTTGGATGGTATCTTCTATTTTCATATGTTCGCTCCATTATTAGGTTCATTGGCCACCTGATGCTTACAACATGATGCAATAGTTGTAAACGTGGTAAAATGTCAAAGTGTTATTTTTAACATAATCATGTACACTTAAAAACTGACCTTCATATTGGTAATGTGTTTCTCACACTACTTGTCAGTTTGTGTCGAGTGTCTGTTGTTTATAAATGAGTAACCATTTCCACTCCAACCCCATATCCCAAAAAGGAGAGATAAAACAAGAAAAAACATAAAAATCAAATATGTAGGATGAAAAAATACAATAATCATACAATAATGTACAATTCTGAATAGATTTATTGTACAATGTACTCGATGCCCATTAAAGGCAATAAACATACATATGGCGTATACTAGCGCCCTACATCATGTACAATAAGTAATGCATACGCGCAGAGCCAAGATTTACTACCAGGTATATGACCTGTCAGGCCCTGTGACTTACTAAAGTCATGTTCTACAGTTCTCGTCACATCCACGGCACGTGATATCTGTCACATGTCACTTTATGATTTAGCCCCTGCATTAAAATTCATTCTAAAATTGGATGAGCTGGTTACAGATTTTTTTTGCTTGGTTTGCATGTTATCTGTAGCAGAGACTAAACAATTTTCAAATTATAGAATACCAAAACTAAACAATATGACAATCTGTGCACTTGAAAATAAGATAACTTTTATATATGATTTAATGAGAGACTTGTTTCTCAACTGTGTTTGCATAAAAATGCAGAAAAACATATTTGTTCACTTGTACGTCTACCGAAAGTAGCAAAATACATAGGGATCAGGCAAAACCATTATTTTCAAATAGCGTTTCTAGGCCTAAATTCCACACAACTTACAGTGCATGCGCCCTGTTTTAGAGATTGCTTCTCAACTGTGTCCAGGATGACAGAAAGTGATGTAAAATCACCTAAACGTGGAAAGAAGATACTTGAACCATGCAAATTTACATACATTACTGTGATATACAATCGCTCTATAATTATATTTTCACAAACCCTAAACGTATAGTTACCCAAAATCACAAAAAGACAGTGGGTGGAGATATGGTACGACAATATATGATGATGACAAAAAGAAAAAAATGTGAGTTATACTCTGGTGTAAAATAAAGTCTTTCAGATTACTAGAACATGTATAATGAAACAGAAATAAATAATACTCCTAAGACTGCAATCGTGCATCTGATGAACCAAGATCACCTTATATCTGACTAAATAAAATCATGCTATTGATTAATACATAGATGAAGAGAAATTGCCAATAAAATATGAGCTACGCATACGATCACTCAAAGGTCCTACATAGGGACATAAAAACATATCAGCATGCGTAAAATGCAACATGAGATGGGTGCAATAATAATATGATTATTAAGGCTCCTTGTACAAGAAGGCTGTCAGCGTTTAATCATGGGATACATTGTTTTCCACCTAAGATGAGAAGGAAGTGTAGGATCAGTATTTACATGTATTGCAGCCATTTTGTGGTTATGAGTTATACAATGTTTTCAAATATTGAAAATTAAATGTAGGGTGTGTGTACACACTGCTCACAAAATGCAATAATGTCAACCAACCCAAACACGTTTCAGACCCTATCATCATCATGTAGCATCCTTCCCTTTGGGAGCATGTGCATTTCAAAACCATGCCTGTGATCATAGATAAAACAACAGCAAATGGGCAAAACATGTCCACAAATATACTTTACTGTAAAACAACAATGAATTTGACACGGAATACGATGGGAAATAACATAGATATGTCTATTCTGCCACTTAATCTTTATCTTTTTTTATAGATAAAACTTGGAAGCACCTTTAATAGACATGGGGCATGTTTCCAATGGAAGTGATCACTGAGATGAAGCTCATTTGCTGAAGGATGAGTCACAATGAAAGTAAGGGAGTCGTACGCATGAATGCGCCTAAAGTGAAGAATATGCCTGATAGTCGTTATGACTTGTACCACGATAACAACTTTTCAGCTTTGAATGAAATCAAGTGTTTATCCAGATATCGCAACCAACATTCTTCAAGCTGTGAAAACATACTCGAACATACACACAGAGTTGCCAACCTCAACTTTTGAAATTTCTGAATCCCGAGGCCAAAATTTCTGAATTTGGGTCAAAATTTCTGAATCTTACGTTAATATGTATTTTTAACTTATGTTTAAATAAGACTACATGTATTTAATAACACTGTTCTGAGTGTAGAAGGGTCAATTGACAGTAAAAATGCACATAAAAGTGTAATTAACTTGGTTTCAACATATTTGATTAGAACGCACAAATTCATTAATTATCAATAATTCTCATTAGTTTTACTTTCATATATCGTTAACAGGTTGTGTTGGTGCATGTACATTGTGAATATCACGACAACCAGCAGAAATTGTTAGTCTCAATCATCGAGGCTGTCCGCAGCATAAATGACAGCACGCATAACCTGGGCTTCGTTATCGAGACTAAAGCTGTTTAGTTACGACACGTCATTTACTAAAGTAAATCGAGTGCATTTTTGTGCGCCGGTAAAAGCGAGTTTACACGATGCGCCGTTCAATCGAGTACATTTAATAATGGCTGCGCCAAAAACATCGGTATTTTAAGAAAAAAATACAATATTTCAAAATATTTGGGTTATTTCCACTGAATTTCGGAATAAAGATAATTCCGTCGGAAGCTTCAGAATGACAGGCAAATTTCGGAATGATTCCGAAATTTCGGAATACTTGGCAACTCTGCACACACAAATGGGGACTTGCAAGTGCCACTGAGTGTCAATCGAATACAATACAAGAACAATGTACCCATTGACCGTGGAGAGAAAATTGTACAGGTGTGACAGACAGTAGAAAAAGCGTGGCTGACACAGGTGGACAGAGGGTGATGGATGAGTGCCGCCGCCGCAGCAGCCTTCTGTGCCGCCGCCGCCTCCATTGCCGCACCACACTCCTATATACCTCACTCTCAGCCGATTGTCGGCGCACTACAAACGGGGGACTAACCACGGGAGTTACAACTCAAGAGCACACTTTAATATAAACTCACTCAATGACTACTAAATCACTAGATATTATCAGAGATGGATGAGTAATAATATGCAATGTGAACAGATTGATTTTGATTGTGTGAAACTTTGTAATTTTGCATTTAAACCAACTGCTGAGCTGCTACTCAGAGAAGCTAAGCTGCCTCTAAAAAACAACGGCCGGTCCATGCACTGATTAGCTAACTCAATAACTACTACTTATCACAGAGAAATGATGGATGAGGCGCAATGTACAACTTGACAGATTACATCCGAGATTTGGAATTACAAAATTTAACTTCTGAATTTGAAAAAGACAGTTTCCTAATTGCAAATATATTTAATAAAGTTGGGAGGAAAAGAACAGTAAGATGGATCTAAAACGCCAAGTTGAAAATGGATACAATTTTAGTTGACAAAAGATCCAATTACACTTCTTGGTTGGATTGGGCAGGTGATAATGGGAAGAGGTTGAGCACATAATGATACTAGTTTATTAGTGTCAGATTCGATCAACTAAACCGTTGTCATAATATCAGTGCAATTTAAAAAGCAATAAAGGTAGGTTTAACATAATTTTCTACTTATTTATTGTTTTGCCATCAAAGAGATTAAAAGCATAATTATAGTTAACATCAAAGTAATCGGGGTATGTTCTGCTTATTGATTCAACAATCATGTTTGGCAAGGGAAGTAAAATGAATAATAAATCTAAACATTGATGCACACATGGCTCAAAATCAATCAGAAAAATACAATCATAATTCACAAAACACAAATCGGAATAAAATATTCATCAACTGATTATATCAATAGCTAACTAGATCAAAAGTGCTCAGAGAACACAGCATTGCTAGAAAAACAATGTTGACTCATGGGCAATAAAAATGTTAATTTTGCGATCGAAGTATTAAAGCAGAAAAAAGTCTTATTGGATATGTTATTCACCCTTCATCTATGTTCTTGGCATTGGGTGGCAGGTGCTTTCTAAACATGGCTAAAGTAAATATTTATTGCCCACGAGTCGACATTAAAATGGAGACACTGAGCTCTCTGAGCACTTTTAACCTAATATAACCATTATGCCAATAGTGGAAAATAAAAATAATAAAAGTAGCTCTGGAAAGTAAATTTAAATTGCCAAAGGGCCAAATTGGACACAGTTGATGGTCAGTAGACATGAACGAATTGTACCAAGTTTGAATGTTTTCTTACAAGCATCAGCAAAGCTTTTGCAGACAATATTTAAAATGTACCCAAAAATGGCCCTATGGAAAGCACACTTTAATTGGCAAAGTGCCCAAAATAAAAAAATCAAATCAGTTTGGTGTCGCATCATACCACATAGTTGTTCGAACAAAATTGGTTCGTCTTTAAAAGCTATAGCTTGTCCGAGACATTCATACATAGTTAGTAACAAAGTAAATAAACATGAGACTGCTTCAGCTGCTGAAGAGATGCAAATATTCATTAAAATTGCTGATAATCATTAGCACTTATTTTTTAGAATACATGTACACCATACTACATTAAACTTTATACTCGCATTAGCATTTACAAGGTTGGATTGTACATATTGCGTTACTGTACACATCTGGAGACGAGTTAGCTGAATATTTACCACTACCTCTGATTGGGACTCAAACCCTAGATTGTATGAAATGCAGTCTAGCTTTAATTCATTCAGTTTGGTCAATGGTCTAGTACATTTTAATTTGATTCTGGTCATATTCATATCATTCATTACAATAACTCCTTCTTGACAAGTCTGGCTATAAAATAGAAAGGGCATTGCACTGGTGAATTGCCCTGCAGCTTTAGGGTATAAATGCTCGATGAATACCATAAATAACTTCACATTACAATTCTATTCTACTGAATATGAGCTTGCACAATTGATCTGATCATTGACACTTAACAACAATGACTTGCACCAACATTAGGTAACATGATTTACATGGAACAAACATTTCTGTTTGTGACAAACCTCAGGAAAGTGGCATACATGTATTACATACACAAGCAGATTTAGCTGCGGATTTATTGCCTCATTCACTTGTAATATCCTGCGTGAAAATGGTGAGGACATGCATTAGTATTGATTACATGGACAAAAACGCTATCAATTCACATGGAATTTTGAGTGACACTCTTAAAAATAATTGAGTTTTCTTGTGATGATACATATCACCATAGGTAGTTGAATTATTGCATAATTGGATAGATGCACCTTTTAAGAATTTTTTAACAAACGCCTATCACCTTTGTTATTAACCATCATCAGATAAATTTCATTATTCAACCACATTATACGGTTTGAAAAATTATCTCAATAAAAAATTAACAATATTAAAAAGTACACAAAAACACAGCATCAGTTGCATAATGTTTACTTTGAGTAACAAAATGGGTTCCTGGAAGACACACTTTTATTAGTAAATTTCCCAAATTGAGCCAAAACGATTGCCACAAGAAATGTCTAACTATCATTGACAAATGTCCAAAATTCTATCACTTTGGATGGATGGTATTGTCTAAAGTATGAAGAATATCAAGAGTTCATTAGTAACTACTTTAATTAGTCCAGAGACATAAATAGATATATTTGAACAAGACAAACATAATGATTTTAATTCAGCTAAAGCAACGCAATTAATGAAAATAATGGGGAAAAAAAGAATTGAAAAAAAAAAAAATACCATTTTTGTTAAATAAAGACACAAACTGAAACAAAGTTGACATAGCAACAAGAATAAGGAAAAATAAATATACATGAAAAAATTCTTAATGATTATGCATACATTATAAATTAATGACTTTTGTTGAATATTCATCTGCTCAAAGTTTTTCCTCATATTCTAAAACAAGAACATAATGATGAAACTAACATGGGATGTAACAGTGTCACATTGAAAAGGAATAAATATTTTGAATGGCAGAAGAACTTTCGAACATGGAAATGAAGTTAAAGAGGGTGAATGAGTTGTGCAACTAATTGATGGTATCTCATCTGAGGAATTGAACAGTGAAAGCAATTACTTGGATGGCTTCCCCTTGACACTGAAGAAGGACAACAAAAAAAGACAGGTTCTATCTCCCAGAATTATCTGCAGGTCGTGCAGCCCTCTCATTACAAAAAGAGGTAGTTCATGGAGGTGAAATTAGATTTAGAGTATATACGTATGGGGTCCAGAAAAGCCTCTACTGTTACACCCCATGTCTAAAGTACTGTACGTATATAGTACAACATATTGTGTTTAGAATGGTTTTTGTTCATCGATATTTTGGTTGAGAGGGAACTAATTCACCTACAAACAATACATCTGATCTATATCTACAAATGTCTGGTGTCTCCTTCTGACCAATGAAAGAATGTGGCCCTCCAGCAGCTGCTCTGCTTCTTTGCAATACACAACTTTATAAATAAGACCATCAACATTTGAACTGATGTTAGGATCCAGAGCCAAGAAGTGATAACCATAACAATAAAGTATGTACTTCTCAGTGCCAATTTCCAGCATCTGCACTTTGCAATCAAACATTTATAGGGAAAGTGAAGTGAGAATCACAATCTTGTGACACAATTTGCAATGCAGATTGCAGTCTAATTTATCTTTATTCACACGCACAAGGAAATATTTTTCCATTTCTGTCAAATTCATCAAGAAAATAACAATTGGCAGTATCAGACACTAACATTATAGCATCTTGCTAGCTAAAATAAGATGTTACAGAGGGTCTTCTAGTCAATTTTCAGCAGAATTCTGGAAGAATTTCAAACTTTCTGAAACTTCTTTAAAGTTTTAAATACAAAAGTGAAAAGAAAACATTGTTCTTTTTTTTTGTCTTTCTTGAGCTGAAGTCATTTTTCTTGCAAGTCCATTTTCTAAATTAACAATAAGAAGTTCATTCAATTTACAGAATGTCATTTAAACATTTTCAGATTCTTTTTCCTCCACCCTAATTATCATCAGTGCTTTTCATTAAATTACAATATCTCCTCGATTGGTTTTTGTGTGACTAACGCCATCTTTGGGGTGTCATGACAAACGGTTTTGTTTATTTTTAATTGCCTGCTTCACGCTAATTAAGCTGGAAAATTGAGTTACACCTTTCTGGGAAATGCAAATGACATTTGGCAGCAACTAATTAACATTTCTGTTACTTTACATAAGGTAACGTAACCCCTTTTCGGCAGTCTCAGAATTCGGCCGTTGTAGTGAAAAATATGATTGTTTTCTATTCAAATAATATAGATTTGTACTATAAATTGCGTCATTATCTGCAACTGTCCTTCACATAGATCATATCTTTTCCTTATATCAACTTTTCCCTGATGCCATAACATTGGAATTACCAAGATTCTGTAAGGTTATTAGTGTGTATGAACTACTAAAGATCCGTTCCAGTTTTCAGCCATAGGTTCTAGTTTCTGGACCTACTATAATCCTTATGATTTTTACATATATTTTACCTGGATGAACTGGATGCAAAGTGTTAAAAAAGCACAGCCAACTTATAAGGAACCAGCATCGTAAAGGACTACTTTTACATTCCTTCTTCCAAATATTTGTAGGAAACAATTGGACTAACAAGCAATTTTAAGCATGTTGGACAACTCATCAGGACACACTTGTTCTAAAGCATCATTCCAAAAAGGTTATGTGAGAGTGTGGGGAGTCATTCAAATCTTAAGTGTTTCAGAGTAGGTACATAAATAACAATAACCTTATGCAAGAAATTGATAAACTTTTTTTTCTTTTTGTGCCATCAACTTGCAAAATGATTTTTGTTTTTCTCAGAGTGTACAGTGTAGAATACGACCATTAAATGTCTTTGACTTTATTATAAAATAGTAAATTTAGAGGGTATTTTATTTCGATACAATGGCCTGGACATTTTAAATGATCTTTATTTGGGAAGTGGGCTTTTCCATGAGTATGAGTCTTTATGATGTATGTACACAAGACAACTCACAAAAAAGTTATAGATAAACATGGCTGAACTTTGTAGCAGGCCAACTTCTTATTTCTGTTTTGACACTGATTAAATTAATTTTCAAACGCCAGGTAATAAAACTCGCCTAAAATTTACAAGCTTGGTGATTTACATATAGGAACTACTGTAAAAGTCAGAGCCTGCATCCGTCATCATGCAGCATTTATGTGGCCTATTACATCACATCACTAATATTTCATGACTAGAGCTTATTATTTTACTAAACAGATGAAAAAGGCACCAAAGTACCTGTTTCCCCAGAGTGTCCAACTCATCTGATATAATGTCATATCTTGTATCTTCCCTGTCACGATTCTCATAAACCACGATATTAAAAATATATAGAAGTTTTAACATTAGCTGGACTGATACATGTATGCAAGTATTCATTAAAATATGATTTTATTTCGTTGTATCGGTTCTTATGGTACAGAAAACAAACTTTTTTGTTGATTTGACGGAAAAAATGTTCTCGAAGAAAGCTGTTTTTACTTTTTTATGTCCAAAACAATAACCTTTTGGGAACTTCCATAATGGACTCATCACTTACAACTTGGGATGATTGGTCATGTTATGCTTGCAAATCTAGGTGACTGGCGGCCCACTCTTAGAGAAAAAAAAGATTTTTGTCAAACTATTTAATCTCTAGAAAACCTTGTAAAAATCATTATTAAGTTTTTTATCCTATTGTACATAAACTGTTGACCCAGAGGAAATAAACTAATAAGGTTCAAATTGAAAAATCTGTAGATCACAGAAATCATCAAATAAATGACACCATTCACATATACATGTAGACTATCTGTATGTTGATTTGCTTATTTGACTGGTTTATGCGCGAGTGATGTATATCACAGGTGCTATTATACATGTAGATGTCGATGACATTTAGGATTATCAATACACATGATAGATTTTCAATTAGTTGTTTGCTTTTACCTGATAATAGTTGAAATATAAAAAACACATCAATTCACTGGGTTGGCAGTCTTTATGTCTTCACTCATAGATTTTCTATTTCATACACAAGATATTTTTAGCATGCATTGTGCAAACAAGAAGTTGTCCATAATCAGGTTTTCTTGTAATTATCTATTTCTGCATACATGAATACGTAAACAACAACAGCACATGATTGTTGTGAGGATCACACAACTGTCAATACACAAAAATTTGATCAGTTGTATTGGTTTATTTCAGTGATCACAGTTATAGAATGTGTTGGTCTCAAATAGATAATTTTCACTTTCACCTGTATAGTGAGTGGCGAATTTAAAAAAAACAACAAAAAACAAAAACAATCGTGGCCACGCCACTCTCTTCTTAATTATATATAAGGCCATCCAAACTTGATCTTATGGATGACCACTTTTTGGGGCTAAAAAATATGCATAGGAGGGGTACAGATATTAAAAAAAAAAGTTCAACACTAAACCCAGCAGGGGGGAAATAAAATAAAAAATAAATATTGCACAAATATGCCATGGCAAGGGAAATAAAAAAAAAGTAAAAAAAAAAATCAGTTATCATATTTGCAGTACCAGTAGCATTGTTATGAGCCATTTTATCTCTAATATTTTTGTTTGTCAGTATGTCCGGCATGTGCAACAGTATTAATGCCCAATTCAGCGCCAAAGAAAGGATTTATCACTGATTATAAAACACTGACACCTATAAATAACGACGTAATTGATGAAAAATAGCAAGAAAACTTATCTAATCGTATTATATCCGCCATATTGTCTCACCTGTCAATCACGGAATCAGCCAGAACAGCCGAGTGGCGCATTAGAATTACTAAACCGCTGTGGCTTCTGAAGTTCTGTTACCAAAGTAATGCGCCACGCATTTCTTTTATTTGGCATATTCGGTTTTTGTACTCGTTTGCTGACTTCATTATAGCGGGCACAGGGGTGATTTTTTACAGGTAAGATGGCGGAAGTAATCGTCGGAACATGAAATATTAAAAAAATGTGACATTTGTGGTTGTAGATCGTCGGGGTATTTAAAAAAGAAGGAAGTATGTGATTTTATTTTATATCGGGGTGTTTTTTAGCACATCGTCGGAATTGTCATCCATAAGATCAAGTTATGATCGCCTAAATTACTGCAATAATTGACACGTATTGAGCTCCAGCAACAATACATGTAGTTCTTAAGTTTTACAATCGTTTTTTTTTATATTTTTGATGGGGACAATAGCGATCACGTGCTTCTAAACATTAGGGAAATTAGTTTTTAGTATTATGGAAAGGCGTTCAGGTCTACTAAATATTTAATGGAAACTTGGTTTGATAGGATTTTATTTTTATTACAGTCATATGTTTAATATGTTTTATATGTTTTACTCAAATTTGTATTTTAACACAAATGTATTTTAATGTAATGTCTTATAGGCCAGATATGGCCGGGCAACATATATTAATGATTTTATATGTATTATAATAATTTATATGTTGTATGACATTAAGAAATAAAAAAACAAACAACAAACAACAACTGCAAACTTTTTGATTACCATAACATTTTAAAACTAATTAATATCAAGCTTATTTTTCACAGGGCTGATAATTTAATATATGTATTTAACAAGAAAAAATGTCTAGATTACGAATATGATATTTACTTTATGATCAAAACAATCCAAATAATCCGGAAAAGAACTGGTAACATACAGGCCTCATTCAAACATGTTTCCAGGTCAAATTCTAGTCTGAATAACCCGGAAGAGAACTGATAACGTAACTTAGATTATCAATAGAAACCTGGTGACAAGGCTAGCGCCTATTGACTACAGTAACTTTGAGAAGAGATTTTTTTTTGTAACACGGTGGAAAAGAGACATGTTCGAGTCCGTAACTCTGAAAATGGGGCCAAGGTTTGACGTCCAAATAAAGTGGATTTTCGAATAATCCGGATCTAGATATTCGGACCTGTACTGTAAATATACATATTTATATATAAATATATGACATTTTTACAGTATGAATAATCAAGACACAGACTATAGAACTTTCTTGGTGCAATAATTCATTTTATGCATTGCTTGAGCACGTTTTCATAGCATGAATAGGATCACTTTGTGAAAAACTCTTAAAAAGGTACAAAAGCTGCTCTCAAAGGAATTTTCGCGGGTGTTTCAACTGTCTCTCTGCCTGTCTGCTTTGGGAAGTTGGGTGTAACATTGCATGGAGCATAATAACACATTTTGAGCATTTTGGTAGGAATTTTTCCTAAAAAGTTTAAGTACACAATATTTTTCACTGTTATCTTATTTTGAACAGACCTATGCCAAGTGAATTTTTAGACTGATTATATAACAGTTATTACATGTATTGTTTTAGTGCACAAAATTTGTAAACTTTAATTCTATTCTGCTAAAACAATTTTGTTGCTTGAGGGCATTGTGTTAGAAAGAATAAATTGTCTACTTTCTTCTGCTATACTTATACCATTGTTACATGAATATAAATGTTTTAAAATATTTCTACAAAATCAGCAATACCCAACATGGTCAAACTTGCCAAGCACTGAGAGATAGTTGAAGCACTGAGATTTTGCTGCTTGGAAAGTTTACTTGAAGATTATATGGTACCAACAACATTCGATCCAAATTTTCAAAAGAAAACAGATTTTATAAATATACTGTAACAGTTCTTTTTTAACTTTTATTTCCTTTTGTATATGAGGGAATCAGCGAGAAAGATCCTGAGTATGACGTTTGATTTGTATCAAAAGACCTGTAACTAAAAAGCATTAATGTAAAAGACGCACTTCTTACTTGGAAATGCTCTAGAAGCTTTTATGTATACAATGTAAATGGATTTGATAAAACAATGTGAAAGAACAGGTGTGATGAGTGATCAGTCGGGTACAATATTGAAAAAGTATTATCAATTCTTTGAGTAACGAATAATAAGATTTGTACTCATGAGAAATTCAATTAATCAAAATTACAAGTCATATAATAGTAGTAATCAATTGATTTTTATGCAATTGCATTTCCAATTGCAAATTTGTATTTTCTCACTAAATATAATCTCTATCCTCATAAATCTGTACTTAATTTTATACATAATGATAATATTTTGCGCAATCCATAGATTACAAGTAAATGATATGGCCAACTAGCGGTAGTTATAAAGACTCTAAAAAGATTCCATGTTATTGCCTTGTGTAGAATGTCTGCTGGTTCAGTTCCATTTCATCTAATGAATGATTTAAAAATTGTGCATTTTACATAAGTAAAATTATTCATTTCATAGTGCATTCTAAAAAAAATCTTTGCAAATTTTGCTGCAATCACGGTCCAAACAATAGCAAAAAGGACAATGTTGCAGCAGTGTTACTGCTATTGCAATGCAAAAAGGGGCAAAAAAGACAATCTAATAATATTTCAAAAAGACATCAGCGTAAATAAGACAAAACAATAGGCACGCATATTTTGCATTCATCGAGTTAGTTGACTAATGATGATGTATAGCATAAAAAAGAAAACAAGTGCACAAAGGTAATATACTTCCATTCAGAACAAACGTGCACAAAAACAAACATGGTTTGGATTATTATAGACTATTCTACACATCACATTTCACAGCTATTGAGAATTCGTAAAAAAAAGGCACTTGAGAAATTAAATGATGGGTCGTGTCTATTTACATTTGCAACAGCAAAGGTTTCCCATTTCCAACTTCTATTGATGTCACTTACTGGTGAAAATGGAGTTACAACTAAGCCCATTGGAATTCATAAGCATACTTCTTATCCCCTATAATGACCAAAAATTAAAGTCAGACAATTTTTGTATCTAATGTCTATAATTTTCATTCAATTCTAGTTGCATGTTACCTTTGGTGACATTTAAAAGTTTGACAAGGAAATTTAACTAATATCTTTTAAGGTCTATTTTGTGCCTGAGTAACCCATATAAAAATGTCACCACCAACTTAAATGATGGGACATATATAATGTGAAAAAATAGCTCTATATTTTGTTTCAATGATGTACCAAACCCAAACCATGCCTAAAGCCCATAGCATATTAATTACTAAGAATTAATATCCGAGCTTAATTGTAATTGACCTGCTTATATTGAATAAACAGATTATATAAAGGAATTTGTAAACTTACTGGAAACTCAATAGACTGACGTGGCATATAACAGATGTCCTGCTGCTTTCTTCAAAATCTAATTATCACCATACTCAAGCTATGATTAGCGTCCCTTCTAATTCCTCATGCAGCAACAATAATTAATGCACGGACATCATGCAATGTTAAATTTTCGGCATATCTAATATACTCAATCATAAAGCCTGTTTTTATGTTACAAATCTATGCTGAAAGCTTGAGGACTAATTTTCTGTCAGGGGTAACTTTTGTTGATTTGCCTGACATTACAATTTTAGAATCAAAGTCTGTAATGCTTGTGTTCATACACAAATCTGGATTATTCTCAGCACTATGAAAGAGCTTCGTGCCATTTATACCTCGTAGACATGTTACATTTTATCCTTATGCAGCATATATTTTTGGCGGCACTTGTTCCTCGTTAAAAGTGCTTTTCATGCCTGTCAGAAAGTTATGAAAAATTTACCTTCTCAAATAACAGCATGACTTTGATTTAATTTTCTTTATGCTACTACATAAACTGAGTGTGAATAATGTACAACAGCGGGTGAAGAGTACATATACTACAATTTATAGAGATTTTCCATATCCTTCTTGAAAGTCATCAGGGATTCGTAAAGTTTTTTAAAAATATCCATAGATACGCTCGCCGGCAGACCGACACGTCACTAATTTACGTAGGTGTCGATTTTAAAATGAGTGTTGGTCTGCGGGCATGGGCATATATGAGAAAATCTTAATTCAAAGAGACAATTAACCTGAAATTATTTCAAATTTAGATGGCTCAGTCTTAGTAACTTTGCGAACAAGTTTGGTCAAGACAGATACAGGGCCTGTATACGGGGCAAACAGATTCAAGCTCAGCTTTTTTGAGTTAACTGTTTTGAACATTAACCACAGGGATAATTCTGGGCTGTGCCATTGTGACATAGGTACACTGCTTTTATGATTGGCACCGTTGATTGTTTTACACCAGGCAGGTCTTACCTATTACACATGCACCCCAGCACCAAAGGTACTTGTTTCTCAACTTCAATACATTAAATTTTGCTAGTAACGAAGTAACATTATTCCCTGGGTATGAAATCTTCAGCCAAGATACCAAACGTCAGATGTAGGATCTTACATTGCCAAGTAAGAAAAACTGAGTATTGAGTTTGTTTTTGATTTAAGGCTAGCTCAAAGATATTTTTTCACATAAAAGGGATTTCTGGGCCCACGGGTTGAAATGAACATGGTCTTGTAAAGGAAGTGTGAGTGATCAACCCATGAAAATCAATGATGTAGACTAGTAAAGCTTTATCAGTTATCTGGGGCAATGTTAAGTTTTCAGATGTGTCCAATAATTAATATAATCATGTTAACACAAACATAGAATATAATAACAATATAATAGCAAGTCTATAGCTGTGGGACAAAAAATAAATTCCTAAAGAATAACATCATAAGCAATTATAGAATCAAAACATTGGTGAAGTTCTTGATAAAGGCATATCAAATACAGCGGATACATTAATATTCTACACAAAATCACATGTTCTTGTTATTTATCTTCATTCATCAATATGAACTTCCAAAATTATCTTGTAAGACTGTTTTATGTTCTTTTTCATTACTAAAATCTATGATTAGATTGATAAATATGAAAACACTTTGCAAACATCCAAACAATACAGTAAATTGATTGGATGTTTTGCTGTTTTGCTATAAATTTCTTCAAGTCTACAGATTTGGTAGTTGGGAGAGCTTGTTAGTTTTCCTCGTACATGTATGATGTAGGTCATTTCATTGCTATTCGATATTTCTTTTCTGAGCTGCTTTAAAAAATCATAATGTATCGGCCATTTCCTTCCCTGTGTGATGGCAAAATACAAATGACAGCAGTTGATGGGATACATAGGATGTGAAGTTGGACGAAAAAGTTCATTGAGTGTATCCCTGACTGGGGAAAGGGGACACAAATTTCCTAGTGCAATGTTCATTCTTTTTTGTTAAGTTACCAACTAACAAGAAAATGCTTAAAAGTAAGTTTTACCCAGAAAAAATCTAATATCGTTCTTATTCAGAGAATTCACAGATAGGTAGTTAGAATTGATTATCCACCAGCAAGTTTCTACCAAAGAAAGTGGACGTGTACAATTAATTAACATGATGATTTTGTTCAACACCCATCCCATGGATCAACAAAAGTGAACCCATGGTTTTGTGGTCAATAGGTCACGCCCTCAAGCATTGGGTAACTGCTACATCAATATTAGGCATTTTGATTTCTACTTATTGTTAAAATTGTCCACTAATAAAACTTATGAATGAATCTGCACAATCTGACAGCATTGCATTTTGTAAAGCCAAACGTCTAATGAATGCTATTTCATTTCATTCAGGACACATCATTCAGGGAATTGGCTTATTTATGTTTTTCAGATCTTGTCATATTCTATTTATGGCATTTGAAGACTGGACTTTGTAGATAAAAAAGTTTACAAATAGTTGGCAATAAATATTCTGCAATGAAATGCTGTCACATCAACATTTCATCCAATAATTATCTCTTTAAAGTAATTCTTTTTAGTGTGCTTGTTTGTTTAACTGCTTTGTGAGTTGGTACAGAGATCACATATTAGTGGGTTCCAGTCCTGCTTGAGCCTGGTGGATGTAGCAGATGAAACTTGTCACTGCATGTTTTAACACTTATTGATGACTAAAACCATAATTTTTTACAATTGCAAACATTTTAGACATTATCACTCACACTTGTCATCTTCATTTTTCATGCTGACATCACACAGGACAACAGTAGGTGACTTCAGGAAGTAGGTCAGTGACAGCTGGCACGTTTTTTTATCGCTATCACTTCCTTGATGACATTTTCCTTAATGCCCCTGTCCTTTGCCATGGACAAGATAAACTCTGCTCTGTTATGAATGGTTGTATAATGTGAATCAAAGTTGAGATATTGGTAGGACACACTTCCTGCACTCTGTTGTGAACGAAAGGTATGCTGTTGCTTACGCCAAGATTATACTCTGGGTGGGGTCAACTTTATTGAGGTGGGTGTTAAAGCTCTCAATATCACCTATCGGAATCTTTGCCAACACACCATGAAGATAGCGTTTCGACCAATGGATCTATTCCGATCTCGTCACTAACTGGCTATACATTTGTTCCATGTTACTTACACATTAAATAGGTCCAGGTCAGGCTCTTGAAAGATTCTGTAAATTATTAGTGAAATTACAAAATATGCATGAAGTGTTCTATGCTTTGCATAAAATGGTAAAGATGCCAATGTCTGGTATAAATATGAAGCTGATAGACATTCTATAACTGACAGCTCTAAACCAGTACATTAATATTTTTAAAACATTAATACTATTTCTACAATCACTTAAAATTGTGTAATGATGTTTTAAGTGTCCAGTGATGCCAAAGATTAAAGGAAAAACAAAGATTCTTCACACATAAATTTGACGATACATTCCTACATGACACCTTAGAATTAACTGAAATAAATGAAAATGAAAATCTGTATCTATATAAACTAAGCATATGTGCTAAGATGATTGTATATCAATAAAAAATATGGTTTTGCTCAGGAGTTAATACTTTGGTACCACATCATGTTTTTATGATCTTGAGTGCTGGTGAACACGGCAATAATTTTACCCCAACAAAATTATCAGTTTTTACAGTAAGTAACCAAAGTGACAGTTGCCTGAGGTGTAACATCATGGACCTCAGATTTATTCTCTAAGCTTTATGCTTCAACACAATAACGAGTATAAAAAGTATTGACTGAAAGAAAAAGCACCATGATGTTGACCTCTCCTATGGGGGATAATAGGAGTAGATGTATAGTGTCTACAATTGCTGCTTCTCAAGTAAAGGCTACAAATTAAAGTTGTAGAAAACTGGCAAGGCTACAAATTAAAGTTATAGAAAACTGGTAGGCAATTACCAATCCTAGAACTCTTGAAATAATCCTTGTCTAAAAATATTTGACTTTTTAAGCTTTTATGAAACATTGCCAAATCTGTTAAATTAAAAGGCAAATTTCCAAACTGTTAGCACCCAATTCAAATCTTTATTTCTTACTTAGAATATGGGTGCAAAAAATTACACCAGGCTCTGTATCTAAATATTACCCCATACAATTACCTAAGGAAGACAGGGGAAAATATATTTTCTTTTCATAATTTTCATTCGCATATAAGTGGAGATACTCATTTACTGATTTCACCTTCTATTTCCTTTCCTTTCCAGTAAAACTACTAAGTTTATATATATATTAGATTTCCTGAGCATCTTCAACTTCCATCACTTGAGTGCTACATTATTCAACCCAATGAAAAAAAGAGATAACAAGATAATGAGATCATTTACATGACATACAACACTGTAGCTCTGCCATCTGCTATTTATTGTTCACTTGGGCTTCACAGATTGAGGCCTCATCAACATTAATCACCGATCTACTCTTCTTCTATTGTAAAGCACTTTTTTTTAAAGGTTTCTCAAAGTGTTTTGGTAAGAGATAATCAATGTTAATCTAAGTATTGATATCTTTTATTACTTTATTTGATATGTTTGCAAAGTGACCAAGCTTTGCATCAATTAAGCCTGAGGGTATTCATGGAGTAAACTCATCCCTTTTTGGTTGTAAATACCTGGCTATCCTACATGGAAATGTTGGGGTACATTTGACTGAACCTAACTAAATAATACATGTATTCTAAAAAGTATACCAGTTGACTGCAATGGAGCATGAAAGGTAGAAAAGGAACTTTTAAAAGGAGTTTCTTGGGATTGGAATGTGTGAGTAGCACAGATGTATGTTGAATTGGGATTTTTTTTAAAGATCATGTAGCTCACAGAATTATGCTACAAACACACAAGAGAGAAACAGTGACCAAGGGCAGGCAGTCTGCCCCTTGTGCCAGCCTATTTCAAATGATCACTGCTCGATTGGAAGACTACTTTTTCAGTCATGCTATGTTAAAATAACTATGAGTTGGTCACAAAATAAGTTACAAAAGCAAAGTCTCAAATAAAAAAATATTTAAAAACAAAAATAAAAACTTACATTAAAACTGCATGACCAGGAAACTATGCAAATGTCTGAATGTGCGGGCTTCTAGTCATATCAAATTAGAGTGAACCAGCCCAATAGTCAAAACCCACTGAACTGATGAGTAGTTTGCTTTATAACTTTCCTTGCACTATGATTGCATTGTGCACATGTATATACATGTTAGATTAGATTTCGACAATATGTTTAATCAAAATTTTCACTACAAGAATGTTAATGAATCTGTTATAATAGATGATAGTGAGTTACTTAGGGACCATTCAGTATTTATGACAGGGTGGGGTAGGAGAATTTTAGGACGGGCCATGAACTTTTGTCACAATGTTTGGAGTGGGGCTATCAATTTTTTCACACACTTTTGAGTGGGGGCTATCAATTTTTTCACATAAAATTTACCCCTATTTTTTTTAGAGATTCTTTACTAAAATTTACCGTTTTTATATTATGGATATCCATCACATACGATTTTAGTTAACCGACAATGAATGCGTTAACTGTGTGGGAGTAGGGTGGGTGGGTGGGGGGGGGGGGTCATCAATTTTTGTCACATAAAATTGAGGGGGGGTTATCAATTTTTTCACAGAGGTTTGAGGGGGGCTATTAATTTTTTCACAGCAATTTTGGAAAATCCTCCTACCCCACTCTGTCATAAATACTGAATGGTCCTTTAAGATTTTGTACGACTAAATTAATAATGGTTTAATGATCATTTCTTCACAAATTCAAGACTCACATCTGAACACACGTTTCATTTCTATTTCATATCTAGCAAATGTCACCTAGCTAATTTATATCCAGGGTAACTGAAGTACATGTACTTGAATGGCACATCCTCTGTATTTTTTTTTTTTTTTTACTTGAAAGAGTACGTACTGTTTTTCTATATTCTTTGGTAAAAGATGAAAATATCATGAAACCTAGCAAAAACCAATGACATTTTTCACGATAGGTATATTTACTTGTATCATGGTAAGCTTTCTAATGTATGGTCATTAATAAGATAATGATGGCTACTGTGAGTTTTCATGAGTTGGCTGAAGGAGTAAGCCTACTATGGTATGAAGTACATTTACACCAATACATTTTCACACAATTTTAAATAGTAAGAAATTGACAAAAACATATACATTTAAGTGTTTGTTCAAAAACACTAAAATATTATCTATCAATTTTAACTACAAATGTACTTGTACATGGATCACAGTGCCTTAAGAAGAATCAACACGTACACAATTCTCTTGTGGAATACATTTGTATTATTATGGAGCCAGTTAACTCCCTGTCCTCGTGGTAATAGGGCTATATATATATGTAATACATGTTCATGGGATATCCGCCAGAAAAATATGCACTTCAAGAAGCACGTGCATAAAACCTACATTACTACTACAATAAGTCTAAAAAATCTTGAATTATGCATACAAAGACCTTTATGATGTTCATAAATTTCCATTTTGTGGTCGTTCGAACAGAGTAAATGATGCTTCATGCTCAGAAACAGGATGGAATTGCTAGCAAATAAACTATACATCATTTCCTGTAGCGAGAATGCATGTTTTGTGCTTCTGTACAACTATTGCTTTTTACCTTATTCAGTCTTGATAAAATCACAGAATGTATTAAAATTCAAAGGAACAATTTACAAGTATTCATTTTCTACATACTCTCACATCTATTTATCAAGCATATTTCTACCACGATAGACATAGCTGAAGACAGGTTTTACAACCCAAAGCTTACATTTAACTATATCAAGTAGCCCTAGCTGGACTCGAACTCACGACCCCAAGGTTGTGGGACCAGAATGATACCATCATCCCAAGCAGCCAGCCAGGAACACTTAATACAATGTATAGTTAAATGGAGGCTAAGGGTTGTAAAAGCTGGCTTCAGCTATGTCTATCACGCTGGAAATATGCTTGGTAGAAAGATGTGAGAGAGTACATGTATGTAGAAAATGAATTTCACAAGCATTTGGAAACACAGATATATAATTTAGCAGTAAAAAACAGTTTACAACAATTTTTTACAATTATAGCTTTGATTTTGCCCATTTTGGAGACATATTTCTTTTCAGTATATAGCTATTTTTGGGAGTTATATACATTGCAAACTATATCATTGCTCCCATTTGTAAAGTGCTATAGGAACAAGCAATTGTGTGTACAAATTAGGATATTGTACTTTTGAATATATTAACTTCAAGTACAATAAGGGAATTGTCCCAAGGAAGTCATTGAAGATATTTATCTATACCTTAGTTTTATGAAAAGCTCACCATAAAGTTATAAGCTGAAAATGTTATGTCGTTGTAATCTCAGGAAAATGGATTGACTTTTAGGGACTAAATGCCATGCAGAAAGTTCACAACCATGGCAATTGGGAAATATCAAAGATGATCATCAACGCCCAAAGTCTCGCCCCTAATTATAAGGAGAGTTCCCAAAGAGACGCCTGAATATTCATCCAACACAAAATGTACACACAATGAACAATATCTCAAATAAACATAACAGTTTGTAAATTTTAAGCATGTTGAAAAGGGTGACATGTGTGTGGAATTGACGATATTTCAAATTTTCAATTCATGGATCGACCCAACTTTCAAACCCAGCTATTGGTCATTTTCTAAATTAGATTTATAAAGCTTTCCCCATTTCAGTTTGATTTATTTCATAGATAAGTAAAAAAAAAAAAAAAAAAAAAAAAAAAACACAACTTTTGCACGAGGGCATTATTATCCAGAATTAAGTGTACAGTACTAGTTTTAAAGAATTATATATGCAATTACAATGGTCCATAACTTGCTAATATTTGTGTTTCTATCAAGAAATAAGAAATATAAAAAAGTAATAACTTACATAGTTGATGATTAAAAAGATCACATATTATATACCTGAAAAGAAGAAAAAAGAAACATTAGAGATTAATGAAAATATGAAAATTTATTGTGCTATGTACAATGTATTATAAATTGAGTTTATAAAAACAGATACATGTACCCGGTACATGTCCTATACAATCATGCAACCATATAAAATTGCTTGAAAAAGCACATTATAATAACTGTCAAGAGAAATCTTCATTCCTAAGGTACATTTTCATAACTGCAATGTCTTATAACAGTAGTTCACGATTTGTACTTTTACATCCAAACAGAATGCATAACATCATGAAACAAAAGATTTTCTGTGGTACACATCCGTGCGCATTTGTAAGTCATCTGTATGACATTGTACTGTTCGTCAGTCTGGCTAAAATGCACAATAATGGACAGAAGCCTACGGACATGCATGGTTTTAAAATGTTGACACATGAAGAAACAGAACTGTGGGTTGGAAACTAAGAGAATAGAAGAAACATTGTTTAACAAAATATATGATTATTCAAAACTATAACAATGAATTTCAAAAGAACCTTTAATGTGAAAATATAAGCATCAAAAGAAATTACATTAAGTACTCTTCTAAATGAACACTGTCTCTTTTCAGATGGATCAAGCATGGATGTCAGACGAGGGATGTGAGAAATGCTGAAAACCCACACAACGTGCCTCTGCTAACACCATCAGCACAACATGAGGCTTCGCATGAACATTAACAAATTTATAGGATAATGAATCAAAGACGGAAGCCGCAAAATGTGATAATGTGTGTGCATCATGAACACACAAAATGAAGGAATATGTCCAATTCGCAAGGCAACAACTGTCAACGGAGATGACAAATTACGCTGATACACAATTTTCTAGCATTACTACATATTAATCATATAAATGGCAATTAAGGGAAGGAAACACTCAAATTTGCAGCAAGAGCGCGAAACTCCTTACAAATGCACCTCCACACAGAGAGAGAATGTAACACAGAAGCAGAGAAGGTTACAAACAAGCACTTAAAGAACATCTCTTCAAAGTGTAACAGACTTTTGTCCATTAATGTTGAATGCAGAGCACCTTGCCAATTTGGGCCCTTGCGACAGATACAGTGAATACGGGGCAATTGGTGCTGCATAATGTGGCACCTGAGGCACTTTCAAGGGAGCAGGGCCAAGGCCGCCCACACACACACGACTGGCTCCTCACTCCTAATCGGCTATTTGATGTTACCCACTAGTGAACCTCAAAGCCCCATATCTTGAACAAACATAAGGTTTGCAATCCCCGAAAGTAAACAACCTTGAACTTAAATGTTGTGATCATGTAAATTGAAGGTGATGGTTGACAAAAGCAGAAAGGTCGCATGAGACATCACCGCAATGCAATGTCAATGTGTGCCTATTAGCAGATTCTGAGCACCTCAACCTTCACGATGAGATGTGGCAAAAATGGTTATATGTGATGCTCATTTTGTAGAACCAAAATCATTCAAAAAATGACTCTCTGATTTACTATGCAAAAGGAGAAAAGAAATCTATAATAGGACTTTGCTAGTCATTATTTTTGAGTAGACGGCCAAGGCCACAGGTACATGCACGCATGCCACTTAATCTTCATGATCATTCAACATGCAATGCAAGCAGGAAGATAGTGACACACACAGGAATGGAAATAAATGTGTAGCCCTAAACCAAAGACAATTACACATCACACGAATGTTGTTGATTTTCCTAACAGAAGTGATCGCAATCATGCATCATGCAATAATGAAAGCATTTTCATTTCACTGAAAAAAAAATCATGCACGCAAGTCCTGTGTGGAAATCAGCTCAATTTGTTAATTACAGATCAGTGCCAAAAGAACAAATGTGACTGGTGATAAGTCATTGCCTACCAATGCAAGTGACACAAATTCAATTACTTAAAGCATTAGGCTGTTCTAGTGAGTGGATGAAGCCACAAACCCGTCAACTCCATAGTAGTCAATGACCGTGAGCTCTAATCAAGTGGGTCAGACACTTGTCACAACTCAACTCATGGCCTTACTACCACCATTCATTGATCAAATGAATGGACCCACATCAAGTACAACGCACAAAATACAGTGAGTGAAGCAATGAGCTTTACCGCGTGCACGCACACATTCCAATGATGATGAGTAGCACTCCGCAGATGGCCACGACCAATGAGCTTTCTCGGCTCGCATCACATGAGCAGCAGCATGCAAACGTTGACAGCTTGCCGGTAGATTTAAGCGCAGAATCCGACGGGGGCGGTGCATTCCGCGATTGGACTGTAGGAGTTGGTGGTGTCAATAGTGCAAACAGTGCTGCTGTCAGTGGTGGATACATTGCATCGCATATAAGTCCCAATGACAGTAATGTGAACTATTGGATAGACCCCGACCCGGCACCGAATGGAGTAGCAACAAGTGGTGGTGGTCAGTTTGCGACAGAATTGACTTTCGAGGAGCTGCTCTCACTTCGAAGCGAGATGCTACGTAATTGGAGCCACAGCGTCAACGACCCAGAGTTTGACCTGCTTCGACGGCCGGCATGGCGTGGCCTCATGATGGCCCTCTACATCACAATCATCCTCGTTGGCATGATAGGCAACTTCATCGTTGTCCTTGTAGTCGTCAAAAACCGCAACATGCAGAACGTCACCAACGTGTTCATCGCCAACCTGGCACTCTCTGACATCTGGCTGTGCATTTTCAGTCTGCCCATTCAACTGTATTATCAGTTAACTGATCACTGGGTATTTGGAGAGACACTGTGCCGGGTGATCTTCGCTGCCTTTGCCGTGCCTATCTACGTGTCCACGTTGACGATTTTGCTCATTGCAGTGGATCGTTATTGGTTGATTGTTTACCCATTGAGAGACCGCATGTCAATGCGAACTGCCTTGATACTCATTCTCCTCATCATAGTGATATCACTCCTGCTTTCCATACCAGTTATATGGTTCACATCTATTCACAAGTTAGATCAGCCTGACTTGCATATCTTTCGCCATTACTGTGTTGAACAATGGCCATCAGAAACTGCCCGCAAATCTTACAGTGCTCTTATGTTTTTAATGCAGTTCTGCCTGCCTCTGTGTATGACAGCTATTCTCTACTACAAAATCTATTGCCGTTTAAAACAGCGTCCGGTACAGCGTCAAAGCTCCAGCACGAACAATGAGCGTAAACAAAAAACAAACAAAATACTATTTGCTATAGTGTCATTATTTGTGATATGCTGGCTACCATGGAATGTGTACTCTTTACTCACAGAGATTGATCATAGTATAGTGCAAGGACCACACTTCAAATTTGTGGATTTGCTATTGAAAGTGTTTGCAATGAGCTCGGCCTGTGTCAATCCGTTCCTCTATTGCTGGCTCAATGACAACTTCCGCAAGGAGCTCGACTGCATGGCGTTCAAGATGAAGCTGATTCCCCGCAAGCGTGGATCTGGTTCTCGGCGATCCGGCTCAAGTCCGCAGTACCAGATCCAGCCAACGGCTGATGCCTCAAACGCCATAGAGTGCAGCAACATGCGGCATGGTGTCAGCATGGAAATGATGACAGCAGATATGATGTCATCGCGACTGTCCACCACACTCTCCACGTCTATGTGCGAGGCTGTGGTGGGCGCCAACGGAACTATCTCTCCTAATAAGGCACAGCGAAACAGCGTGACTGCCAAACAATCCGGCTTTGGCACTCATCTCACTGTTCCTGTGTAAATTGCTATGGACTCTTTCCACACAATGTTATTTGGATATGAGACACTTTCCAAAACAAGGCTTATTACCTGTTGATGGTTTAAATAACATTAACATATGCACAAAACAATGACGAAACAATAACATGTTTCTCAATGCTTGTGAAATCATTTCTAAAATCTCTGCCAAATCACTTTCCACCAAGCATATTTCTATCACAATAGACATAACTGAAGACAGGTTTTCCAGGATGCTTTAAGGCTTGCAAAAAATATGTTCAGCTATGTTCATATGGTAAAAACATGCTTAGTAGTTAGATGCGAGATAGAAAGTAAGAAATGAATTTGCAAGTAGAGTTTGGTATATGGAAATTCATGAAAAACATGATGTTTGTCACTTAAGCAGTCACATTGTAATGAGTCTTTGGCTTAAAGTCAACATGGACAAGGAATGAAGGGGTTCAGATAGTATATCCACAGGGATTCCAGTAGTTTGGTGTTGAGGGAATTGCAAAACGCATAAAAATTCAAAGCAAACTACAACGCCCTTGAAGGAAAAAACTGGGATCTGACAAGAAATATCTGTCATAATGTACCGGTATGAATAAATCAAGCAGGCAATTTTCATTTGACTTGAAGCGAAGGCAGAGACACATCTCTAACCAAGTATGGAGCAAATGAATCTTACCTACTACACATGGGAGAAAAGCAACCCAATTTCTGTAAAACGGATTAATATAGATGGCATCAGCTGAATAATAAACTGTGATAAGAATTAGAGGTGGGAATTGGATGGTAATTGTTTTGCAAAGTGAAGCCTACAAGTGATTATTAAGATTGATGTAAACAACCTACAATAGGGAGCTTTCTATCTAATTTTTCTAATAGAAATTTTGGCAGGTTCAGTGGGTTTTCTGATGACAACACATTCCTTTTGAGTATTCTTCATTTAGTCCTATTTGCGCTTTCTTGTTATTTTTTATACGAAACTTTCTACGTATTTATCGGTACCTGGTCCTCTTAGAGGTTACTTGTTTACCATACCAATTTTTCGTACTCAAATTTTGAAATCAATGTTGTCATTATCATAATAATTGTACCTGTGGTTGAACATCAAGATATATGTGTCATTATGTATGACTACAGATTTAGTTCATTTTCAATAGAGGCAGATAATGTTTTATACAGCCCACTATCAATACTATCAATATGGAATCAGTAATAATGTATTTGTAGTTTTGTACATATTGGTCCATTGTTGTATGAATTTATTCAATAATGTTATATTATCAATTCATGTAAATAAGCAAAGAAAAGTTGAATTTGTTCATTGATTATGTCACAGTAAGCTTTTACCTCTATCTGGATTTTCCCCAGAATGGAATTACAAGTGTTCATCAAAGGATCGTTTTTGTTGTTTATTGAAATAGAATTTTTAGAACTGTGATATCATATTTTAAAATTCTAATTATCATTACACCTATAAAATTGAAATCACCAAAGAATACTATGCTAATTAGAAATTTCCACTCTTTGACCAGAGAAAACACAGTACACTACATTATCCTCATACATTTTGGCTCACATGCCTAAAACACTGAGAGGGTGAATGATGATTGTATTAAGGCCCATGTTTTTTTATTTTTTTTAACAGAGACTAAATACATGTTTCAAGACGAAATTTAATATATTTTTTTCAATATTAAATCGTCCGTGGAAGAGCTATGTTCGGCAAACGATTCATTATATCATTTCATAATTTTCAACTACATTCAAAGCTTGATGCAATATGCATGCACCAAAAATGCCTTTCATATGTTAAGGAAATTTATTTGTGAAAATGTCTGAAATTAAAGAAATTTATGGAAGTAAAACTTTCTAATCTCTACAATATTTGCATATAGAAATGACAATTCCTTGGTCTAAATATGGTTTGTCATAAAGTAAGTTAACTATTAGATGCATATTCTAATAGAAGATATCAAATAACAGGAAATTATCTAAATGGCGATTACAATCAAAACATATTTACCTTGTTTGCACAGTAGTCATAAAGTTTATTTACCAAATGAACATGTAATGAAAAATAATGTACAAAAGCAAATTAGATCTGAGGATAAGTGATTTAAGCACTCTTTTGTGAAATGTTTAGGTTTCCTTTGTTTGCTTTCAAATAATTCCTGATAAAGCGAAAGTTAAGTTCTGCTTATATTCAGATGCATCAAATAAACAGAAAACATATCTCTTATGTATCAACAATCTTGAACTAATGTGTTAACAAAGAATGGTTAAAAAAGAAAATATATATATATATATATATATATATATATATATATATATATATATATATATATATATATATATATATATATATATATATATATATATATATCAAGAGCTTTTAAGCTATCGTTGCTACCATTCCCAAACTCGCTTTTTTTCTCAGCTGCACTGATGAGTCCTAATAGGGCGAAACGGTACCGCCTACCATTACATATACTGTGCAGCTACACGCGCACGCACGCACGCACGCACGCGCCGCTACGCATACACGCACGCACGCACGCACGCACGCACGCACGCACGCACGCACGCACGCATACACACACACACACACACACACACACACACACACACACACACACACACACACACACATATATACATATATATATATACAGTACTGATTGGGAATTAAGAAAAGGGAATATTCCCTAAATTCTATTCGCCTGTATTCTGTGTTTTCATTTTTCTACGGTAATTCTGCTTCCACACTTTGGATCAGTGACAAATTCAGAAAAATAAGTAGTCTACCTTTAAAATTCGCCGTCTTCGGTTCCACTTCTCAAAATTTGAAAAATTCTCTTTGTAAATGTAAATGTGGTGATTTATAGTCATGATTCTAGTGTTCTCACGACTTTACATTCACACCAGGTCATTGGCATCCTTATCACACTATATCTTTCTCTACTCCCTGGGGAGCATACAGCACAATTGCTGCCGTAGCTCTCTGACCAATGATTTTCGTCTGCTAATACATGTAATTGAACTAACACACAGTTTTCCCCCATATATTCATCTAACAGCTTTTTAAAATTATATTTTTCATCACTGGCAAATCCAGGTTTTTCTAAAAGGGGGGCACACCCACAGGATTTCATTGGCTTTAAATGCATAAAGGATTGCAGAGATCAAAAAAAAAGCATGAAAATAAAATTTTGGGGGTAAAAAAAGTGGGACATATGCCCCACAAAACCCACACACCCTTGATCGTCTTATGAACACTGGTCTAATCATTGGGTAAACTATCCATCTTTAAAGGAAAAAAAAGTCTTTTTTCCATTGGAATATTAAGGCCGCGTCCCACTAGTTTTGACGTATGGTCGATGCATAAATTCCCTGGATTTCCAGGCAAAAAAATTTATATGTCGAGCATCTGCTGATAGATAACCCCTTTTGGCATTAAATAATTCTTTTTCTCCAACGCATAGTCAACTCACAGCCGGCGCAAACCCGGCGTAAGAAAAGCAGACAGTGAGAGCAAGATCAGTGTAACCCCGACGCACGACCAAAAAGTCTGGGTGTGACGTGCGTCGGTGTTAAGCTGACCTTGCGTTCACTGTCTGCTGCCCGCTGAACATACGTCTACAATAAGTTGAACGCCTGCCGAATGTACGCCATCGTACGCTCAAGGTGCGTCAAGCTTACACCAACGTTTTTATCTGCCGAGTATCTGCTCCCAGTACGCCGCGCACGTTAGGCGCATGTTTGACGCAAGTTTGACATATGTTTGGCGTATGGTCGACGTAAAAAAATCAATGGATTATCGATCGGCGTATGCCGTATACGCTTTCGATGTTTTGAGCAGCCCAAAGTATTGGGAGCGTAAAAGAATGGACCGATCGATAATCTTCCTAGAAATATTTTGCCCGCGTACTGGCAGCGGGGGTCACACGGGGGTCACACGCACTTGCAGCGTAAAACGAACGTCAGGTCGACGTAGGGTCGGCGTAGTCTGCAGATGCTTAGCGTAGGTGAAAAAATCTAGCTGTCCGACAGATTTTTATCAGCTGAACGTAAGTTCCCAGTAAGTTCCCAGTGCGCCGGAAGCAGTGGGACGCGGCTTTTAGTAATTAATCATTACTATTGACTTAATTTTTTAATGTGTGATTGTTGAAAAAGAGTTCACTATTCAATTGAAAACACATGTTAGAAATCGTCTAAAACCTCTTATTGTACCCCCCATTTTAGATGACGCAAAAGTACCAGAGAACTGATTTTATATGCATTAAATGTCACCACCAGCTTTATACAGATGTGCAAAAGCAATGCAACTAACGATGATGAATTAACCATCATTAAAACCTGTGGCGAGGCATAGACGATACATATTTTTCTTTTTAAGTGAGTCCATTTCCGTAGCATGTTGTGCTTGTGTAAGAGGTGAATAGGCTTATGGAGAAAATCACATGTTGCACCTTGTGAATAAGGAACATGGCCATCCTTGAATGGCTTTGAAAGGTACGGTATGGGATCTGATGAATATAAGCAAAATACTAAAAATCTGATGGCACGCAGGTGGTGTTTTTCAATTGCTTCATTGGTAAAAACTTACCAACACAAACAAGCCTACAATAGGTACAGTGACAGAGTGATTAAGTGTTGTGCGTCAAAAGTCAGAGTAAAACTTAGGCTCCAATTTTTAAATACAATTTCTTTTATACTATAAATTCAAGTAGCTTGCATGTATTTTGATGTATAAATGTATGCTTTATATAGTCTCCTCAACCACATATTCAATGGCCATGAAACTTGAGCAAAACCTTTTCCACCGTATAAGGATTGTTAGTCAAGTAAGGACTTTCTCCACTGACATGTAAATTGAAATTTATTTCTAAAAAATCAGACTTTTTATTCCAAGTACCTGTAGGTGATTTGCATCTGTTAAACTTTTAAAAGCGCAGACGAGGAACATCATACATATAACATGTTTTATATGCATGAATGTAGGTCTGTTTCATAAATTGTAAATACAGGCGTTCAAAGGTATATCATATTCATATATTAGCCCTGATGGTATTGTGTGTATGACTATGATATTATAAACAGATTTATTACACTCTTCCATACTAGTTTCCTTGAATTTCCGATGGAAAGATTCCATTGCATGTTTTGCCACTAGAATACAGTGCCGGATACATTTATTATACAGCATACCGTCTATTCACGTATAAAGGCCCCTGGGCCTAACATTGAACATGGGCTTAATGGTTCGGATATGGGCCCATGAGCTTTTAACTGAACTGAATTTCTTTTTCCACCAACACACCTTGCTTTATTTTGGCACGCTAATTTCACCAAAAGTAACTTTCCCGGGCATATATGTCATTACATACGGTTTATTGTGAAAGAAAGTTCAGTCACGTGTATAGATCTGCTTTCATCATCGCTAAGTCGTGGACATTTTGCCGTGATTTCGGGTGTCAAGTCGATTGAACATCGCATTATTTAATTGCCATTATCAAATACAGCAATGTATAATCCATTAGCAACGTTATTCAATCAATCTATTTCAAATGCGTGCCTGAAAATAGAAATAACTTACTTATTTTGATATAAAAAAATATACATAAGCAAGTATCCTTGTATCGTTCTGTTATCACTGTCTAAAAGAGTCAGACGTTTGTCACCCTGAAAAGGCTATAAAGGTTTATAGTAATTGATTCTTTTTTTCTTTTTTCTTTTTTCTTTTTTTTTAGTGGCGATCCCCATTATGATGAGCATCTGCTCCAGTCATTGACTGCATCAAAGGAACCTCAGTCTCTCACACTGTGATGAAACATGTAAGAGGCCTGAAGCTGCGAAAAGCCCCTGACACTTATGGGGTCACCACAGAACATCTCTGACTAGCAGCCACAACCCCGCTTATTCTAGTGCTCACACATCTCACCAATGATTCCATGACTACTGGCCATCTCCCTAGAGCCTTCAAGCTTGGAGACCTGCACACACTTCCAAAGAAAGGCAAGTCTGCAAAGAATTCCTCAAACCACAGACGCCTAACAATACCAGGCATCGTTGGCAAAGTTGTCGAACTGTATATCAGAACCTTCTCACAACCATACCTAGATACTAAGCAAAGCTCTCACCAGTTTGGCTTCTCACCACGGGTTTCCCCATCCCATGCTGCACTGGTTGTTACGGACCTACAAGCTGATGAAAAGGATAATGGCACCCCTCTTATCCTCAACTTTGACACCAGCAAGGCTTTTGACATGGTAGAATTTAAATGCATGCTTAACGCCCTACACCAGCAAGGAGTTACTGGAACCCGGTGGAGACTCTTCGAGGAAATGTACAGTGATTTCCGATTTGTTGGAAGGGGACTAACTCAGTACCTCTCTTCAAAGGCCAAGGCATCCGTCAAGGTGGAATCACATCTACAGACAAGTACAAGTCTGGCAAGAACCTCATGCTCTCCAGACTAAACAATGATCTATCCCTCACACTTGGAAGCATAGATGTAGGCTCCATCATCGTGGCGGATGATCTGGAGCTAGCCGTCCGCGACAAGTACGCCATGCAACTGGCCCTGAACAGCACCCAGCATGATGCCTGCCGTGAGACATACAAGTTCAACCAAGATAAGACCAAGATTATCTTCTACAATATGCCAGAAACAGATCTCTACCTATACAACAAACCATTGGGCACATCTACCTGTGAACCCCATCTTGGTATCCTCCGAACAGCATCCAACAACCAGCTGTTCTTGTCACCAGCAAGTCAATGTGCATGCTCAGTACTGCAAATGTCCCGCTCCGCAAAAATGAAAACAAAGTTCGCATCTGTAGTAAATGCATCTTATTGTGTAAACGTGGTCGCGGCTATTAAAGCTCCTACGAAATGCGGACCGGTAAAAGATGAAAGATTCTTCTTCCCCATCTGATTTAAGATTGAAATAAAAGTGTTTTAATTACACTATCGAGTTATGACATGAAATAAAACAATAGCAAATACTTAGATATCATTTGGTTGAGATTTAATATTCCTACTACTAAAAACAGTCTTCATAAAGATACTTAGATATCAATTATGGAAACGTCATAATGCCAAGGACTACCAATTTTATTAACAAGCAAGCTTCGTGCACACTGTAAATCGTCAAATCACTCATCGCCCACATAGGTCTAGGTAGTTGATATACAATACAAGTCCGTGATTGGGGATATGTTAGCTCTCCATTTCTAAATAATCCAATGATTATTCATCGCTAAAACAGGGGTGGGCTTAAGGTTCGAACTTACGCCACTGGGCCTATAAGTGAATCTTTTTTTCAGTTTGAAATATGCCCCCAAACAGCACTTTTTCGGATAAACGCCCACAGGCATTTATACATGAATATACGGTACATTCATAGGGCAGCTTTTGAAAATTGCTAGGTATGTCTTACATGTTCTGGGCAGCTGATTCAGCAGACTTTTCCGCAGTGAGATTAATTAGCAATAACAATAGTATGGTAATTGCAGTTGAGAGTACAGACTAACCCACCTAATCATATCATATAAATTACAGGCTGCTCAATTAGGAAATGTAACTCAATCTAAGCATCCATATATAGAAAACCAAGATTAGTCAACCAAATCAAATAGTAAGAATAATTTATAAGCAGTAAACTTCATGCACTCAAGAAGTGAGGATCAAACCAACAACAATTATTAGACTTTTGTCTTCTAAATACAGAACAGCCTTTTCATCTTATTCACAGCTGTCACAAATAATAATCAATAAGACACTGTAGTTTCCAATTATACTAGCTGGGTGATAGAAAAATTGTCTCCCCATCAGAAATAGTTAGCATCCAACAGATGTGAATTATAACATCAAGCTCAATACATGTGGACTCCTTCAAACCATATGTGGACACAAAGTAGGACTGGGTAGTAGAGGACGAGAATGCACACTCCACCATGTCTAATCCAGGCAATACTGCTGATATGATAACTGCAGGTCAAAAATGACGAGACTGCTCATAACGACAGAACTGCAGACGTGTCTGATTGTGAAAAAGGAGCTGACCACCATGTGGAACATGCAGTCAGGATCACCAGATCCTGTAATTATACCTCAAGAGTAGTTACAGTTTGCTTGGGCAGCAGTGTCAAGGAGAGCTGTGGGACAGAGGCTGCCACTTTGTTCACTCTCTGTATGGCAGATACTCTCGAGTTCTGAATTGCAGTACATGTACGGTATTTATTCTACAAAAATATTCCACCCTGTATGGCCTTATTCGAGTATTAAACTTATTAAAAAAAGCTTTGTCACCCTGTATGTTTATTAGGCATCGTACATTCTCACTCGATCTCACGCAGTGTTCATCCTAGGGTCGCGCCCTGCTGCGCCAATGACCCATACTAATATCAAATGACCCATAATCTTCTTTGTTTTTTCATGAATAATGCACTATAAAAGGAATGCTTTGATTGGCTGCAGACGGAATATTGCTCTTTTTAACCAATCACGTTCGTCCCTTGTAAATTGTCTTTGGAAGCACTGTGGATTCTCATGTGCCTGGTCAAGTGTGGATTCTCATGTGTTTGGTCAGATGGCGGTTTTGAAGAATGGCACCATAATCATTTTCATTTAAAACGATATTAGTACTAATAATCATTTCCATTAAATGACACACATTCATTGAATAATAATTGGTCTGACCTCATGCAAATAATTGATCTATACTATTATTGAAACCCGTACTCTTATTCGATTTCAATAGAATTTCCATCCTGTATCTCTATTCAAACCCGTACTGTTATTAAAAATGTCGTGATTTTCCAACCTGTACTCTTATACAAGACTGTACCGCTATTCGAATAACTCGAGTATGGAGGAGAAAACACCTGCTATTTAAAGTTTCTTACTTTGCTAATCCACCACTTGTGTACTTGGAATTGACGTTAAAGGATTACTTGCTGCTAATTAACTGATAAGTGCTAGCGGATTTTATTACGTTATTACGTAATAGTGTTATTATGTAATAAATTCTTGAAAAAAGTGGTCTTCACTTAATTAATAAATGCGTACTTTGTTTCTTTGATATCCTGCTGTAACATCTTATTACATCATTGTCAATAGTGTATTGCTTTCTTTTACAGCTGTATTATTAATAACATGAAAAGTTTTCGTTCTAAAGTTTATTTTGATCTCAATTTTATTCATAAACGTTTTTGAGCTCCTGAAGGCTCCTTTTCAAAATAAAACACCAAAAGAAATGAAGTACAGGTAAAATTTACAGAGTAAGATCATCAGTTTAACAATATACATGCAGTACCTACTTAACAGATTAAGACAAATTCTTATAACAGATTATGATACACAATACAACATGTATATAGAAATTTAACAATATTAAGTTTAAGGACCAGGTAATTGATTAGTAAATAATATTCTATTGAAGACTGGTTGATAAAAAATGGTCAATTTTTAGAATTAAGCATAATATCCACAGTTCATGTTTGGTTTACAAAATGATTTAATGGGAAAAAAACTATTAAAGATAAAAGGTTCATTTCAAAACATGTTTTCTTCATAGTTTGCGGTAAATATTAAAAGGACCTTCAACAGAATGACTTTCTTCTGGTCTTTTTGATGACGTCACACGGCGCTTAAGACGTCCTGACAGATGGAATTCCCGTCGAACAACAGATAGAAATTTAATAAAGGGGGGATGCTCTTGCCTTGGTTGGTAAGGTTTAGCTATTTCGGGTGGTTGCTGCTTGTAGATCTCTACTGCTTCTAGGATCTTCCTTCGGTGTATATTGTCCTCTCTGCCGATGATCTTCGCAGAGTCAAAAATGATCTTCGAAAAGCCAACCCATACTGATCAGTACCTCAACTGGGAATCAATCACCACTTAGAACATAAGCTCCGTCGTCCGAACTCTACTGAGAAGAGCAGAACAATTGGTGACCGATGAAGAAGACCGCAGAAAAGACACTGGCCACGTGAAGAAGGTACTCAAGATCAATGGTTATAAACCATGGGCCTTTAAGATCCCGCCCAAGAAGAACAAGGAAACCGACTGAACCGAGTGAGTCGACACGCAAGAAGTTCCGGTCAAACTACCGTACATTAAAAGGTGCTTCTGAAGCTGTCCAACGAGTGCTTAAAAACCATGGCATTCCCTCGTTCCACAAGCCCTTCAATACCATACGTAACCTATTAGTACGCCCCAAAGACAAGAACGATCCCACGAAGCGTGTGGGATCATATACAACATCTCTTGTCCCAGCTGCAAGGGAGGCGTACATAGGGGAAACAGGCAGAAACCTGGAAACCCGCCTGAAAGAGCACTTGGACCCGAAATCCTCTCAGTCAGCTGTACAAATCCACACCAGCAGTACAGGACACTTGTTCAATCAAGACTCTGCGAAGATCATCGGCAGAGAGGACAATATACACCGAAGGAAGATCCTAGAAGCAGTAGAGATCTACAAGCACCAACCGAAGCTAAACCTTAACCAAGGCAAGAGCAAATTTGTTTTTCCACTTCCAAAGTCAATGTAGCTCAGGCTTCCAGGCCTAAAGTGGTGACACTTCCCAAGGACAAACAACAGCAGAAAAAAGAATATGAAAAGAAAATGGAAAGAAAATTCAGAGAGGAATGGAAAAAAGGCTTCTCCTGCCTGGAATATGATAGAGACCAACAAAATGTCATGCACAGTGTGCCCAAGATTTCACAGGTTGGCAGACAAGAGGAGCAGCTTTGTGTCCGGGAGCTCCTCTTTCAAGCTCCAGCACATTGTTTCCCATGGCTAGAGCTTTCATTTCTGTCAATGCTTGACTGCTGCACTTGCTCAAGAGAGACCCGATGAAGCCCCATTGAATGCCCAAGTGATGCACATGGAGGAGGGTCAAAGTGAGCGACTCGCGCATATTTTTGACCTAGGATATTTTGTTGTAAAATCAGAATTACCATTTGCCACCTTCCCAAGACTTGTGGATGGAACAGTAAAGATTGGTGCAGATGTCGGCGACTTCTACAAGAGCGACAATGCTATGAGAAGCTATGTTTGTTCATTTGATTCTTGCATAAATCATAATATGATATTAATAATATATGACATTATACTGTACATATTCATTCTGCACTGGCATTCAACAAACTATGAAATTTCATTTTTGTCTCATGAATTACAGTGTCTGAATAAACTTTCACCAACAGTCTGCATCGACTTAATTTTAATAAAAATTTGGGAAAAATGAATAGAATAAATAACACAATCATTCAAAGGAATAAATTATCTTTATTTTCAGGTTCATCCCATTCATGTATGAGGAGCTCCACGAACCGGTTGTGAGGCATATCAGCTACATTTCAGTGATGGCCGACTCCTGAACAGACACCAGTGTGCGCGACCTCGAACTGGTGTATGTTCGCCACATCAAAGAAAGTCGGCCTATAAACACATATATGGCCACTCAAGAGCTTGACCATGTTAATGCGCAAGGACACATGGACTGCATTGACCGGGCAGTTAGTGAGAATGGGGTACCAGAGTGGAAGAACAAGTTGGTGGGCTTCAGATCTGATGGGGCATCAGTGATGGTTGGACAGGTTCGAGGTGTGGTAGGCCTGTTGAAACTAGAAATACCATACCTGATGGACATCCATTGCCTTGCTCACAAACTGGAGCTTGGTGCCATGGATGCCATCAAGGATCAAGTGGCCATGAAGGATGTCTTTGACATCCTAAATGGCATTTATAAACAATATCATTATTCACCAAAAGCCTGGCATGATTTGAAAACTGCATACATGAGAGTGGGACTCAATGAAAATCCCTGAAATACTGCGTGAATGAACTAATATTGGCAAAGCCTATCTGTTATCTATTACAATCCATGGTGGAAACCCCTGAAATCAGGGAAAACCCATGGTGGAAAAAACTCTCATGCATGAAACTGTTGCGGAGCTCATGGACGTTGAAGTCCAAAAGCCTGTAAATCTAAAAGGTACAAGATGGGTTCCCCATCTGTCCAGAGCCTTATCTGTGCTCCTTAAGGCCTACCCTGTCCTCGTTCAGCACCTTGAGCACACAGTAACTGATGGTAAGAGTAGTGCCACCATGATTGGTAGAGCAAGGCAGACGGTGACCCAAATGAAGAACTTCAAGTCTCTTCAATTTATGTTTTTTATGAGTGATGTCCTTGATGTTTTGACTTGTCTGTCTGTTGAATTTCAAGAAAACAGAGTAACAATCTCACAGTGCATTGAAGCTCTTGAGACAGCGTTTCTCTCATTTAGAGAACTAGGGGTAGAACCCGGTAGGCATCTGCGTGGGCTTTTGGGCGAAAGTGGAAATGGTTCATTCCATGGTATTCATTGAACTGGCTATAATGATGCATCCAGGAATGCCTTCAATGGCACGAAGGTACGAGTTCTTGACAGCATCCACAACCACTTGGATAAGCGTTTCAGGTCGTTAGAAACTGAGGAGGCCAAGGCATGTGGAAAGATCCTAGCAGTCAAGGACTGGTCCAGAGAAGCTGATCAACTCCCCCAATTTGGGAATAAAGCAATTGATGTTCTGATTGCCCATTTCCCACCACTCCTTCTGCGTAACAGGTGTGATCTTGAGGTTGCCAGGTACCAGAAATGGCCTGCCTTAAAAATTTACGTTAAGAGGCAGTCTATACGAGTACGATCTGAGGATATGTGGGTAACAATTTTCACTGATGAACAATTAGTTGCCAGATTTGAAAATATTCTTCACCTGGTGGAGATTATTCTGGTTCTCCACATGTCAATAGCAGTGTGTGAGCGTGAACTTTCAACTCTGAAACAAGTTAAGACTGATTGGAGGTCAAATCTTGCTCCATCCATGCTTAATATGCTGATGTACATGTGCATCGAAGGTCCAGATTCTTCTGATTATGATGCAGCAAGAGCAATGGAGCGGTGGTGAGCTGGGGAAGAATGCAGAAGACGGCCCCAGGAATAAACTGATTATGGATCTTCGATGCACATGAACATCTTGGTGTGTTTTTTTCTGCAAATAGAATCAGTTTTGTATTATAGTTACAATATACTTGTTATTGGATCTGTTTTTATTATGTACTTGCTATTGATCTGAGGGTTTTATTCACTATAGTTTAATGTGCTTGTGATTTGATCTGTTTTATTTATTATAGTTATAATGTATTTGTTATCGGATCTGTTTTTTTTATTACAGTTACAATGGCTTTAAACAGGTTGACTTATTTCTTTATTAGTATAATAAGTATCTACATAACATTGAAAATTTTAGTTTCATCACTGGCAGATCAACCGTGGTGCAGTTACTGCACGTACTAGACAAATGGACCAAGGTTCTGGACAATGGTGGCACAGTGGATATAGTTTACTTGGATTTCATGAAAGCCTTCGACACAGTTCCCAACAAAAGGTTGCTGGGCAAACTTATGGGATCACCGTTAAAGTGTACTCATGGATCCATATCCTAAATCCTTACAGACCGAATACAAAGAGTTGAGGTAAATGGGGCAACATCTGCATGGGCACCAGTGACCAGTGGCATTCCCCAGGAGAGTGTCCTCGGGCCAGTGTTATTTGTGATTTACATGAATAACCTCCCAGACTAAGTGTACTGTGATGCCTATCACTTCACTGATGATACCAAAGTGCAAGAAATTTCCAATGTGAAGGACTCTGATTCATTCCAACATGAACTAGATAAGCTACAAGAATGGAGTGAAAATTGGTTACTGAGGTTTCACCCAGACAAATGTGTATACAGATACACGTGCCTCGGGGAGAGAAATTTCATGCAAAGATATACAATGTCTAAAGGTGAAGGAAAATGTGAACTAAAACAGTCAATCTGTGAAAAGGATATTGGTGTACACATCGACCCAAAGCTACATTCTCAGCACATATGAATAAAGTGATAAACAAGGCAAACAGTGCCTTGGGTCTCATCAGACGTTCTTTTGTCTATTTAGATCAAGAAAATTTCCTCTTAGTGTACAAGGCATTAGTACGTCCGCATCTGGAGTATGCAAACTCAGTCTGGTATCCCTACCTGAAGAAGGATATTGAGGCAATTGAACGTGTCCAACGTCGTGGTATAAAGCTCATACCATCACTTTGTGATCTACCGGATGAACACAGACTCAAGGCCCTAAAGCTACCAACTCTTAAATTTAGGAGACTAGTGGCGATAGCATTGAGGTTTGACAAAATAATGAGTGACATATACGATCCAGATGCTGGAAGTGTATTTCTCAAAGATGAAGGTATTACCAGGGGCCATCAGTATAAACTGTTTAAAACAAGAGCAAATTTGAGGAAAAACTCATTTACCATAAGAGTGGTACGAGCCTGGAATGATCTACAAAGTCTTTTGAGTGTCATCTGTGTCTCAAAACCTATAAATATAAGCAACACCTTCTAGATTACATGAATGGTCACTTTGACTTCAAGGCATTTAAATGCAATGAATGTGAAAAATGCTTTATAAAAAAGCACCAGCTTATATCATCACAAATTTAGACATTTAACAGCAAATACAGACACATTCAGGAACTCCTTTCCACGGACAATTCCAGAATGGAACAGCATTGACTCAGACACTGCCAACTGCAGTTCTGTAGACACATTCCGTGCCAGGCTACAAGCCTTGCACAGGAGCGACTGAGTAGCGTTGCGTCCTCCCATCCATCTGCCCATATGCTGATAAAGACCTGCAGATTAACTTACAGATACAGATACAGATGTACTCATACGGGAGATAAACCAAATGAATGTACAGACGGGATGGCTTAATTGCATAACGTCCGTCCATACACATTTTAAGCAATTAAGCAAAAAACAGGACATATACATGTACCATTCATTCCACCGCTAATGCAGAACATAAAAATCCTTGAAAAAGAACCAAGAGATAAACATAGAAAAGTCCTGGAGGCCATCAACATCAGAGCCAAAGGAGCAAAGTTAAATAGAACGACAGAGTACAGATCCCGGATGCATATCTACCCTTATTGAGAGAGGAGGGGGCAGCCAGGGGGACCCAGCACTGAACCAGCACTCCTTCGAGGTTGTTTACTTCCAATTCCAAGTAAACAACCTTGTTTCTTTGAAAAAGATGGACTGAAAGCCATTGAAATATAAGGTTATTTTAAATATGCAATTATATAGCTTTTGATAAGACGAATTCTTCATATATATGTTATCAAATACATAGCTAATGAACTTGTTTAATAATGTTAGATATTAGCTGTAATACTATGTATTATGTTCATTGTTTAAATTTATTTCAATTATTTTGTTATTATTTAATATATATTGTGCATATTTTTGATATATATGATCTCAGCACTATCAGGTAAGTTTTGCTTTGTTATATTGCATTGTGATAATTCAAGACATCAATTATCTTTTGTAATTTATATATTATATTCTTCTGTAACTGATCTTTTGTATACATATTTTCATTAATTTTCATGTAGCATCACCGTGTATTTCATTATGCATTGTACAGTTTTGTATCTCGAATACCATGATGGGTCACGAGATGTAAATAAAATCTTGAATCTTGAATCTTGAAAGAGATATTGCAAGCGATAGATACTATGGAAACAAATAAAATATCTACTAATGAAGTCATACTTCTTTCTTCAGATACTGAATCTCGATTTTCATGACTGTATGTGAAAGAATCTTTTGACAAGATTTAGCAAACCTATAGGCATGCATGGACCAAGAGATGACAAGTGGTGCTTATAATAAATGTAAAGCGATACACACTGGCAGAAACAAAACTGAACATGAGTATACCATGGTCCATGGACAACACTACCTTAGAGACTGTCAGACAGGAAAATTATGTAGTGTCTTCGTTGATAATAAACTCAAGTTCAGTCTGCATGTAGAAGACCAGGTACTAATAAATATGGCAATAGTCAGTAGGTTTCCATTATAACCTATGACAGACCAAAGTTTGTCCTACATATGTCCACATAAAACAACAGGATGCAGTGAAAAGAACATGACATGACTACAGGAGTCATACAGTCTCAATATTTGAATAGAATATTACTTTTTAGTGCATTTGTTATCAGCTCAGGAGGTCTCTCAAATGAAGTTAGTATTGGAGATTTTCTAGTAAAAAAAATTAAGAATGCGTAAAATTGTGGTATTACTTGACAGTGCTGCAAGTAGCCCTATTTAGTATATGCTCTTCTCAAATAGTCTATGGTTTCCATGTGACAAAATGAATGATAAAAGACAGTAGCAAAATGGGTGTGCAAAATGTAATCGCAGTTAAAAATTAAAACTTGTGCCATTGAATGATGCAAACTGAGATAAAACTGGGAAAATTAAGAAAAATTGTAGAAAGATAATGACATCTTCACAAATATCATGAGGATGTGTTGATGTATGATCGCGTTATGATCTAATGCACCGTTCATGTTTATCCCGTTTATATTTCGATATGTAGTCGTTAGCACAACTCTTTCTTACTTATCTAACAAAACATTAAACCTGCCGCATGCTGTTATAATATTTGCACAATTTCTATCAATAATTACTATCCCACACTTAGTGGAAGATGTCTGCATCAACAGGTTATGGGCCCAGCAGTGCCAGTGGACGATACGCAAGGTTGATGTTCGATGGGGAGGAGAGAAGATTCGAACCGTGGCTTGTAAAGCTGTCACAATATACGAGGCTGAAGGACCCAAATGAAGCAGATCCGACTGATAATAATTTTGTTGAGAAGAATAGTGAAGCGTACGTCGAGCTCATCCAATTTTTAGATGACAAAAGTCTTTCTCTAGTGATGCAGGATGCCACCAACAATGGCCTAAAGGCATTGAAAATATTGAAACAACATTACGCAGAAAGAACTGAATGTGTAGATGTGTACTTTATTTTTTATGATTCTTTTATGATTTATTGTCATTTGCATTGTTATCTATGAATAAGTGCACCAAATAGTAGCACATTTTTGTTTGAATTGTTTTAGATTTCATTTTGATAGGATATTTTGTCATTAATTTAACACTTATTTTTTCTATAATTCTGCTGTCTGTGGGTAGTTCTGGCTGGTGTTAGTGATTGTCTAGTCATAAAAATGAGGGCTTTAGTCAGGAGCACACACATGCCTACCTAGCTCAACCAGGTTAGGAACTCAATTTCTGCTGCCTGGCTTTAGGTACTACCTATTCATACAATATCTCATGTTACACACAGCCGGGCCACACTATGACAATGTCATTATAATATTAACTTCCACTTTCTTTCCAACGCCACACTATTTGTGTCACAGACCTCGGATTGAATTCTTCCTTCTTGGTTGGGTCTCTCAGTTCCACAGCTTTACTTTACGGATGAATTTTTCCTTTGCTGGCATGGTGCAGTAGCCTTGAAATCTTTGACAACCAAACACTGTTGGGATGCAGACTCCTCTCTAAGGATGACTTTTAGGTTTGTAACATGTCTTTTAAAACTTCATCTGTATAGAATGAAGTCTGTCTGAGTATATACATCTCCAGACTGGTATCAACATTCTTAAAATCCGTTAATTTAGAAATTTATATCTACAATGCTGATTTTTACTAAATTTTGTTCTATACAAGTAAAAACTTTGTGACCTACAGAGGCTACATGATGATTTTTTTTACAGGCGTGGTTTGTAAATTCAGAAACACATTATAAGCAATTGTAATAAACTAATAGAAAGCATGAGGAAATGAAATCATACGTGCAAATTATCTGAAATGTATGAGACATTATAATAGATAAAACCTGGGTGTAGTTTTATTCATAGGCCAGTCACATGTAATTGCATAAGGCCTATTAAATTAAGTGCAACATGAATTCTTGGCTATGTGGGGGATCCTGCAATGCTTTCTAACCCAACAAACTATTTCAAGAATTTGAAGTGAAATTGCAATTTTTACAACTCAGACAGCCTTCATCAAAAGTCAATATTATAACAAACTTCACTTGATGCCTCCTTACATACATGTATACTAACTGAACATGGCTGGTTGGCTGACCATGTAATAAAGTTACATCGACAGACCCCAGTGTTTGGTCCTACTTGTAATAATCAGCATCAACAAGGGTGTGTTTTTGGTCCCAATCGTGATCAACATCCACAGAAGCCACGTTTTTGTTCACCTGATCATATGCTTTCTGAGTCTAATAAGAAATTGGAAAGTAGTTTTAAAGATTTACAGAAACATCTCCGCTCTCATCATGATTTGAATTTCGCTATGAATGTTGAGAAAATGTACAAATTCAGAAAGCAGAAATTAGAAGAGGAGGGGTGTGCAGAATGCAGCAGCCCAGGACGTTCAAATGAAGAACTCACCATGGCAGCTCTCAAGTACAATGAGATCCATCAGGGTGCTATCAGTGCTGCACTAAACATGCTACAATCCAAGCCTGACACGAGCAAGTGCGTCAACCAGGCTGATCGTAAACAAGTCGAGGCGTCTTCCATAGGTTCAAGTCAAATAGTCAGGCCTCAAACAAGTCCAGGTCCATCACATACCACTACACAGGCTCCAGCTCCAGTTTCAACAACGGCCCCAAACATCTTTTCAGCATCACCACCAGCAAACTCTGCCTCACAAAGTGCAGCTGGTTCTTTTACCACCTCAGCAGCAGTATGTTACTATACCAGGTCATGGGAACTGCCCAAGTAATAGGACATGTTCCAGATTTGCAATCAATCAATGTTCACAGTCATAACCTCCAGCAAATAGTAACATCAGCCAGTCCTTTGCCAATCTCTCCAAATGTTCAAACTTTCCAACCTCAGTATGTGAAAATCCATAACCATCCAACAATTCTGCAGGTGAACATTCTCTAGTGCAAATTATTCAAGAACTTCCCTTAACAAAAGATCGCAGAAAGTGCAAGTCGACATCAAGTAACAAGCAATTGCCAGCAGACGCCATTGCCACTTTGGAAGCCTGGTACCAAGAACACTCTGACAGTCCCTACCCTTCAGCCGATGATATTGCCACAATGTCCTATCAAAGTAATATTTATGAAGTCAGAATCCAAAAATGGTTTGGCAATAAACGTCATCGAAGTGGATTTCATCAATCAAATCCTGGTTTGAATGTGAATGGGAATAGGAAAATTACGCAGATATAAATGATATTGAAAAGTGAAAAGAGCCAAAAAAGCATGATTGAAGATCAACCATTTTACATAAATGAATAGATAGAGCTTAGATAAATAGATAACTGATGTATTTTCTAATTTATTGAATATGGTTCTTAAAATTTATTTGTGTTTTAAATGATATGAATGAGTTTATAACTTATTTTACAATATTGTAAATATTATGTATACAAGGGTTGTTAATAAAATTATATTGCAAATATTCTTTTTTTGTTGACGTTTTTAAGTTAATAATGCCAATTACCTATTTAGCACACTCACTTTGACCAATATCAACATAACTTATAGTGGTATCTTCTAAACACATACAGTAAGAGCAAAGCCTATAAGGGTTTTAAAAAATTATGAAAAAAAAAATCTATCAGGCAAAAAACAGAGCAGCACTAAATGAGGTCCTTTCAGCAGAGGAATAAAATATAAAACCGTAAATGTTAAGTTGCACTTTCGGGGATCACAGATAAAAGAAACTGTCAAATAATCAAAACGTATTGTGCTCAGGAGACACATATTGTGGTTATGTTACTCACTAATTGATAATTATCCATGCAATGTTTCTTGGAAATAGGTATCACAAGTTTTAATATCTTAGATTAAAACACGTGGTTACAAAGTGTTATTGATAACGACAGAGCCTCCTTGAATTTGGTGACGAAGCAAATGTCGGCGTGAAAATTTTCAAGCTAAGATTTCAATAATAAGTCGTAAAAAGAACCACAACAACTTAAAAAAATGGTAAAGAAAGACATATATTGCATAATCGCATAAAATGTGTGTGGACGGAGGTTATGCAATTGAGCAATCAAGTCTAGTATTATTATGAGTTTTGACCTGTTATCATCCTGTGTCTAATGGCTGTCATGTATTTGTACTTTCAGACATCATTCCAGTAATAGGGGCAGTGGAGGCTATGGCTCGAAGAAGATGGGCTACGGCAACCGCTACGATGGAATTGGGAACCGCTACGATAAAAGGGCTGCTTCCAAGAATGGCAACAAGAAGTACAAGAATTTTTTTTAGGCCAGCGCCGCAAGAACAGCTACAAGAAGTAGCCCCAATTGATCAGGTACTGAGCGTTCCTGTTCATCTCAGACATTAATGTGACAATTTTGGGGCCTGAGACACGGCTAAGTGTTTTGAGAACTGGGCTAAGCTCACATCTGATGAATGGATATTTGAGACTGTGAGGGGTTTTATTATCGAATTTGCAAGCCCAACTGTGCAATCTGTGAGACCTGGACCTTTATGTCTGAACAGTGGAGAGATGGCTGTTTTAGGTGGTATTTCAGCTGAATTTGAAGATCAACGTGAAAAGTGCTCCGATGATGAATGGGGCTTTTACTATACACTGTTCATGCTAGCTAAAAGGGATGGGTCTCATAGAGTGATATTTAATCTTGGTCGTCTCAATGAGTTGTGCATTTCAATATGGAGACGGTCAAGGACTGTTACTTTGCATCAGCAGATTTTAAGAATGCGTATTATTTGGTGCCTGTGCACGTCAGACGTCGGAAATACTTTCGATTTATGTGGAAGGGTCGAGCCTTCCAATTCACGGTCTTTCTGCAAGGCCTTAGTCCGGTTCCTCGGGCCTTCACTAAGGTGATGAAGCCACCATTCTCTACCTTGCGGGAACAGGGGCTCACATTGATCGGTTACATTGATGACACTTTGCTCATATCGCATTTCATTGCATTGTGTGGCTCCACCACTACACATTATATTCAACATTATATTTTTAGTCGCCAAATCTTATGTATATTCTTGTTACTGAAATCTTTACAGACAACACCATGAAATGAATAACGTAGAAGGAGAAGCCGTTGAAGTTATAGAAGCATGTATATTGTTTCAATATTTATTACATTAAATGTTTAATCCATGTTTTAGTCTACTGTACATGTATGTTGTGAATCCAAGGTTTGGTATTAATTTTCTTAGTTTTATGAGTTGCTTTCTATATAGATAGTCTTGTTTCAAGTAATTCAAAATCAAAATGTATGACCACAATCTTTAGAATTGTATTCTTGACACTTTCTGCTAGGTAATTTCAGTGTTAAAATTGACACATGAAAAACAAACTCTGAAATAAGATGTAAAAAGTTATAATGTTCAGGCAAGATTTTATTGCATGTCATGTAAAGGGCTTTCAAATTTTTATAAAAATGTGAATAACCAATATTCTAAAATCACTCCGGTAATGATCACTTGTACATGTTTCCATTCATATATATGATTTTATTGACAGAAAAGTGCATTGGACGGTGAGCATTTGTGTTTCATTTGGTTCCTTCTTAGACCTTAAGATTTTTTGTTTGTGTTAATTTTCCCAAATAACTGAATCATATTGACTCGCATAGTTGTAAATAATAAAATAACGGTGCAATAAAGGATAAAAAGCTATTATGTTTACCAAATATTAAGAAATATTTATCCAGCTGGCATGTCATGCCGTTAACTGATGTATATTGTAACAACATGTTTGAAATGTACTTGAAAGAATGGAACCAAAACGCTTAGTTTAAGCCAAATACAAAGATTTTAGTTGATGGACAGGAAAAGCTGATCATGACACAGAGGTATGCTCAACCTTCTCAACATGACAATGTGCAGTACATCTTGGATCCTCATCATGTGTTGGTCAATAATCGAGCCAGAGTTTGTGCAGACAGTTTAAATGCATTACACATCAGAAGAGAAGCTTGGATTAAAGTCGCAGAAAATGCACGTACCAATGGGAAAAATCTCTCTCTAGAGTTGGTCACCGAATTAAGAGATAGCCAAAGAAACTCTTGTGCTCAAACTACGTTCAGTGAGGTTGTTGAGGAAAAAATGAAAAATAATGGTGATGACAATGAAGCAAGGTAGTGCAGGCTGATTCGTCAGTGGTATCAAGCTGTCGACGAAGGGGGTCGTGAAGCCTGGTTTTTGTCTTGATTATCTAATAGAAATGAGAGATTTTCTGCCTGACAGAATCAAATTTTGTAAATTTCCTACACCTGAAATGTTTGTCAATGATTTGCCTACAGCTCAATTTGAAGGACTTCTCTCCAATGTAGACAGAAGAATTCAACTTTACCGTCTGGGTGCTAAAGGGGCCTACAATCACAGAATCAGCACATCCTGTCGTCATCAGATGAGGAACAGTTAGCCCAGATGAATGAGCAGCTACAGGAGGCTCTTCAAGGTCAATCGCCTGCTAAATCTACAGTAGCTCTGTGTGACACATGTTGTAAACCATGCCCCTCTTAAAGAGTACAATGTAGAATGTGCCAGAAGTTCTACCACTACACATGTGACAATCTCACCACCAAAGAAATACTGGCATTTCAAAAAACAACACTTTATTCAAGTGCTCAAACTGCAGAATTGAATCAAACCGTTTCCGGAGTAAAATGTCAAAATGGTTACTGAAATCAAACAAAGTATTAATATGGTGTTCTGTTTCAGTGCAAAGATTTTCTAATTCATGTCTACGATGAGGTCGAATATGTCAGGAAAAAATCTGCAGCATTTCTGACAGTGAATCAAGATGGCTGCGCCCATAGCAAAAAGAAATGTCAAATAAAGTTAAAGCCTGATGACAGTATTTCCTGTACATGTAAATCGTGTAAGAAAATTTTTACAAACGTGAATGACAAACTAGTTCAGTGTAAGAAATGTGAACTATTTTTTTGTTTTAAATATGATTAATGGAATTATGATAGATTTTACTGTGATAAAAAGGGCATAATTATAATCTGTACAGATAAGATTTTAAATGTAACAATAAGACAACAAAGGAGTGTGACCCGCTGAGAGTAGAAAAGAAACGTCTGGAAGAAACAGCTGACGAGAACGTGGAAAAGGTTCCCTAATGCTACAAATTATGCCATGACCTGGAGTGCAAAATTATATATAATTTTCTTATGGCTTTGATAACGAAATCAGTCATTCTTGAACGTGGATATAAATAAGGGATGATATAAACAGACAATCTCACACTATTCTTTTTTATTTGTTTTAAAGACAAATATGGTTTTCCCTTCTTTATAAATTCACAATATACTTAAATGGAAGTACAAAGTATCGAGGACAACAAAAGATAGAGTAAATTGTGACAACATTGTAAAATTACTTTACAGTTCACATTAATTATTTCTAATAAAAACTGAGATAAAACTGCATAGATCCAGTGATGCTCATTTTATTTCATATAATGCACAGACTTGGTTGCCAGTAGAAAGTAATGCAGTCCTGACAAATTTGATTCGTAATAAGCTGTCACAAAGTAAAATGTGTCATAATGAATTGTGTTCTTGCTACAAAAATCTTGCCATTCTATGTAGGTTTAAATTGGAAGTTTACATGACATACATCATAAACAGTGATTACAAAGCAATAACTAGATCAAAAGTGCTCAGAGAGCACAGCATCGCTAGAGCAACATTGACCCATGGGCAATAAAGATGTTCTCTTTGAAATAAAAGCAGAAAAAAAGTCTTACTTAATGCGTGACTCCTCCTACATCTATATTAATTGGACTGCAGGCGCTTTCTAAACATGGCTAAAGTAAATATCGATTGCCCATGAGTGGACATTAATATGGTAACGCTACGCTCTCTGAGCACTTTTATTCCAATATAACCACTATGCCAATTCGATGGTCATGTTTCGAACAGCATTGAAACTATAATGGAAAAATAGAAAGAAAAATAATTAAAATGGCCCTCTGAAAGGTAAACTCTAATTGGCAAAGTGCCACAATTGAATACAGTTAATGTTCAGTAGGCATGTAAGCATTGTACAAAGTTTGAATGCTTTCCCACAAGCATCAACAAAACTATTGCAGAAAATGTTGAAAATGGACCCAAAATGGCACTATGGAAAGCACACTTTAATTGGCAAAGTGCCCAAAATCAAATCACTTCGGTGTCGCGTCATACCAAATAGTTGTGTAAAGTTTGAACAAAATAGGGCGAAAGCATAAAGCTCTAGCTTGTCCGGAGACAAACATACATACATAGATACATACATACATAGTTACAAACGAACGAAACACAAGGTTTTCGCTTCAGCTGCTGAAACGACGCAATAAAATATGCTTTCACTCGATTTGATCATTAACTATTATTCTGCTGTGTCGAATCTCAAGCTTTATTGACTTTGAAATTCAAATCATGATTCTTTTACAAACTCATTTCAAATAACTTATGGTTGACTCGCTATAGGGAAAAAGCAATTTGTTCTCTAGAGAACTGTCTACAGAGTACATTTGTAGGAAATGAAAAGTTGAGTACAAATACTTTTACTTCTACATTGATGCATAAACAAGAGCATGGAAGTTCATAATTGAATAAAACCAGAGTTTTTTTTAGCAGAGTAAAAAGCTAATGTAAAGACGATCGACAAGCAATATGGTACAATTGAAAATGGGTAGTCTGCCTCACGACTAACGATATACAATGGACAATACAATATTTTGTTTTATATTAAAGTTATTTTTTCATTTTTTTATACTGTTTATTTGTTTATTTTATTTTTTTTTTCAAATACATAATTTGGAGTAAATTTTAATGTTAAGCGGTTACACTCCTTTCAATTCAAAGTATATTTCACTCCTGTCCTTCAGTCCATAAACAGCAACTAACTGTTCATAAACAGTGCATTATAGTAGGTAATTAAGCTATCCAAATGGCAGAGCCCACCTGTGTACAGTGAGATGAAGCTGTGTTTTTGTCACAAGGTCTGCGACACACGTCTGGATGCAGCGTGCGCCACACAACAGACTGCTAATTAATGTGGCTTAATGGCATAATCCCCTAAACACGGAGGGAGCAGTGTCTCTCCATAATACCATTTATTTTGAGCTACTAATGTTTATAAAATTACTATACATAACCATAATGAAATTTTGAACAAAGCAAGTAAATATTTGTGAGCACCATACATCGGCCCTAGGGTTGGGTTGTGCGTGAACTTGAATGATCTAATTCTTAGTCCTAATTTAGAACACACTGAATATATTGAAGATAAAGAGAATAATATGTGGATTTTCATACTTCAAAGCAGATACCATGAAGACATTGCTGGCTCTGATGAGTACCTAGTAAATTGGACAGATGATCAGGATAGAGGTGAGATTGTTATAGTAATATCAGATCAGAGTAAGGTAGGCGATGATCCCCTGAAACTGGTTACAATAACTGTGTTCCTATCTACTTTAACAGTTATGGCTCAAGGAAAGAGCTTTGCAAATTTTGTGACAGAATTCCCAGCTCTGAAAAAATGTGTTGATAGAATTATGCAAAGTAATTCAGATCAGTCTCAAAACAAAACCTTGAAAGCACAAAGATGTAATGACACTGACACAGCACTTTTTGGACCTTTTGAAAATGAAAAAAGTTCCCACTTATAAGCCCAGGGGCGTATATTCGTATACTACGCCCACCCCCTATTTGGCGATGAATAAGCATTGGATTTCGACTATATAGAGCCACCAAGTTTCTTAACCATGGATTCTTACGTGTTACTGTACGGTACTAGTCTACCTACGCGGGCGATGATGAGTGTACTGACTTTTGACAACGTGCACGATGTTTTCCTTTAATCATCAATGGTAATTATTAGTTTCACATCTTTTCTAGCAATGCTGTCTTCATATTCGTCATTGTCACAAGAATTTTCATAGCATGGTAACATCATACAAACCTAATTTAATAAATATTTGAACTCCGGAAGTTCGCCATTATAAATCATACTCACGCACTGGAGATATACCGAAAGCATTTAACAGTCTAAGTCCGAGTCCGCTATTGATTTCTAATGCATTAAAACGAGGTTGCGTTGTGGAAAGCTCCTAGAAAATCACGTTTCGTTTGCAACAAGAACTATGCCGGTAATATTTTTTTGAAAAAATATATTGTGATATTATTTGTTAATTCTCACTTTGGGTGTATTCTAGATGCAGATTAACACAAATATATATCTTCAAACATTGATTCAAGCTCCCGCCGAAGGTTTATATCGATGTTCATTCTGAACCATTGATGGAAAATAGTGAAACGTGTCGGAGCTTCTAATATCGCCCAAAACATGATCATGGTATGACCGTATGTGTACGCATACAAGCACAGGATTTCTTTAGGTGTGTTACGTTGTTTTCACGTGTCTTTGGTCACTCATCTGGGTTCAGAGTGCACGTAACTATCAATTTTCATCGATTTTTTTGGCAGGGAATTATTCTCACTTATTGGCCCATGGGCTTATATTCGAACATTAAGCCCATCTTCGATGTTAAGCTCATGGGCTTTTATGCGCGGGAATACGGTAAGAGTATTGTGTGTGGTGCACATTACATATCCATGTACATATTGTAAAAAGTCCTTCAAAAGTGATGGTTCACTCAGAAATCACTTGAAAGAACACAATGACCAACACAGTATTATGTGTGATACCTGTGGCAAAGGGTTTAATTTCAAAACGGCATACAATGCACACCTTGTTGGCCATGGGAGTGAAATTCTTCTTAAATGTGTTCATTGTAAAAGGGGGTTTGCTTATGTATCTCATTAAAAAAAAAAGACAAAAAAAAACATTCTTTGATATGCAATGTATAGGGAAAAGCATTCAATTGCCAAACATGTGGCAAAATGTTCAAAACAAAGAATCATTTAAATCATCACCACAAGTACAGTCATGAGGAACATGCATTTCAGTGTGACACATGTGGGCAAAAGTGTAAGCACCCAGCCTCTTTGAGGAACCATCAAGCGAGTCAATTTCCAACTGAAATTAATTGCTGGTAAAAATTTGTTTGCCACAAACAATTCTTATTACATCATTTGTATGTTCTTTGTATGAGATTTCAACTTTAATCATTAGAACTGTGTTCAGACTTTGATTACCTTGACGGTAAATTATTTTAATGCCTGTGCTTTGATGTGTTGTTCTATGAGTTTACTTGTATATATAAAATAGTAATGATTATTTAAAAGTAATATCTTGGCATAAGCAATATCTTAATTTCTGTTAAGTATAAATATGTACTTCTTCATTCGCATAGACAATAAGATAATCTATCAAATACTTTATACATGCAAGTTGCAATGATTTCAATATTTAATTTGAATTATCTGTTTGGCAAGAATTTTTTACTTCCATATGTAAGAATCATAATAACCGATGAGCTTTTATTACAGTAAGATCATGGTCTTCTTGTTATCGAAGGTGTATTGTGCTGTGAGTGCTGCGTATGATGGAGCGGGAGTAGAGCCACACTGTTTAGCAAAACTCCCATCAAAACCACTAAATAATCATCAGGTAAGTAGTATAATAATTGAGTAGCATCTTGATACTGTTCAAATCATTCAATTAACATCTGTCTTAGTACACAGAAAAAAGATTATTACAATGAGAGTTGGCGCTGACTGCTCGGTGCACGTCCGGTGGGAGAGCACGGGGAGCACGGGTAAGAGAGATGGTGTGGCTGATACAGGACAGCGGGAGCACAGGCGAGGTCAAGCAGGAGAGGATGGGCCACACATTTAACATGTATGACAGCTGACAATGCATTGGGACTGCACTAAACTGCGTCTGAAATATAAATGTTGCCTAGATAAACCCACGGAGTAATTTGGTCAGTGTCCTGCAACTGATTGCAAATTCTTTAATGCTAATGATTTGGATGAGCACCACAAGCTATTCCAACCACCAAAAATGCTAAAAGACTCAGTCAGGCTATCTCAACTTGAAATAATCAGGGCATGTAATTTGGGCCTGTCTAAATAAATCTAAGATTAGTTAGATAGATAGATCTCTATTCTGATAGTTTTGTAAAAAAAAAAGAACTGAAAGCCGATCTATCTCCCAATTCGAACAAGATGATCCCACAACTTCGTACATCAGACATTGCCGCCAGGTGAGGTTCAACACCATGGTTAGGTAGGTGAGATGGTGAGACTGATACAGGAGAGCGGAACCATAAATAAGGTCAAGTAGGATAGGACGGGGCACACATTCAACAGGTAAGGCTGCTTCAAAATTGATAACAGCCTACCATACATCTGCACCATGGTTGGGTTTAGCGTGAACTAGTTGGTGAGAGTGATACGAGATAATGGGATCACAGGTAAGTAGTCGTTATATAATCGAAAACGAATATTGGAGTTTTTCAATTACATGAGATGACATCATCAAAATCCAACCGGAAATTCGTCAATGACTACGAACTAACAAGATGTGGATTTTATCACAGGTACATTTCACTGGGATTACACAAATGTTTCCACTAGAGTGGAGGATAGGGTCGCTACCATGGTTTATCAACTCACCAACAAACTGACCGATAGACTGCTCGAGGATATGTTCCAAAAATATGACACCAGAACAATTGTCAGGCAATGCACATTCCAAAAGTTAACCCTCTTAATTGGGAGTCACTTAAACAGAATACAAGATCCATGGATTTGAAATTACAAATAGCCAAGAAGGCGCTGATGGTAGAATGATAGCGACAGCCTCCAAAGAGGGTCAGTTAAATACTTGAGATGAACATGCGTTAACAGCTGTAGCAGTTGCCAACTTTGAACTGAATATGTTGAGAAGAGAACTAATTAGACCTGGACTGAATTCAAGATTTAAACAATTGTGCAAACCATGCAAACAGAAACATGGAGATATTAATATTTTGCATGTGGATGTAGATTTAGATTTAGGGATGGATTTGCCCTCAAACAAACAAGTCCTCCAATGGTTTAGTGTACATGTATAGCTGTATACTTTCACTTCATGTCAGAAGAAACTAGTAAACCAAAAATTATTAAATAAAGGTTGAATTCAACACTGACGTAAGATAATATAAGATTCAGACCATTTTCTATCAATTTTGATATCAATCAATTATTTTTTTAATTTCGAGTCCTAATCATTTAGCAGTTTTGATATGTCACTTATCTTCATAAAATCCCTGATTTTACATGTTTTGTGATGACAGAGAAACAGTGACGCTGACGCCGTTTTCCGCCACAAGTCTAGCTACAAGCTAGCGGCAAATCACAGTTTGCTAGCGTCACTTCCATGAGCGTGGTTCTAGTAGCAATGCTCATACTTTTTCGTATTCATTTTTTGTATTGTACTGTGCATATTATTTTGGCGTTTTATTATTTTTATGACTGTACCACAAACTGGAATATCATCACCAGCACATTCTGTTAGAATATTTGAACACACTTCATTTAACTGTTTAGCCATATTTCATTTCCTCTTATTTTCAAAACGGTTCTCCTTAAAAATTATCATGGCTCCTAAACGTAAGACAGACGCCATAATCACTAACACTGAGGTGCAGTCAAAGAAGCGCACCACAAAAAGACATAAAAATACTCCTCAGGATAACAATACAATTGATACACTGATCGCCACAGTGTCTTCATTGTCAGATAAAGTGGTCCAGCTACAGAAAACTGTGGTCGCACTTTCCTCCAACAGTGCACAGCATGCTCCGACCCACCTGATAAGCGAGTCGCTAAGGTGGCTTTGGGGTCACTGCCGTCTGTCAACGTGCTGCCACCGCAGATCAAGGCAGACGTAAGAGTGGGTGGGAACATTAATCTCGCATCGCTGCTAATTGCCGTCGACAGCAATGAAAACCCAGTAGGCACTGCATGCAAGATCAAAATAAGAGGTGAATCCTTCAAACTCAAACCCCTAGAAGATAGCAGGCTTATAAGAATGCTGACAGTGCCCGATACTTACTTGCTATCAACATTTACGATCGTTCGTAGATGATTTGATAGAAATAAACCGCCATCACCACCATGGTTGGGTTGTGCGTGAACTAGTTGGTGAGAGTGATACGAGATAGTGGGATCACAGGTAAGTTGTAGTTATTAGCCATGGAAATAAAAACATAAGCTGTCTTCTTATGAATGTGGTTTATAGACAAAGAAATAGTCCTTCACATACACCAGCACCATGGCTGGGTTGTGCATGAACTAGTTGGTGAGAGTGATACGAGATAGAGGGATCACAGGTAAGTAGTAGTTATTGGACATCGAAATAGAATCATGAAGATAAGCTATCTTCTTATGAATGTGGCCGTAGACATGGAAATAGAAACATGAAGATAAGCTGTCTTGTATATATACTTGGATGTAGATCTAGAGATGGGGATGGATTTATTCTAAAATGAGCATGTCCTCCAATTGTTTAGAGTATACTTTCACTACTTGTCAGAAGTAATGGGCTTTTACAAAATTAACCAATCTATCTATATAGCAGAATTTTAGCTAGAAACTAGGTACAAAATGGTAGTTTGTGTTATACATGTATTGGCTTCCAATATTCAACAGCTTTATACATCTGGGAGCCACCATCATCTGTTGCTGTTTCTTTTTCATACAAAGGGTTAATGAGGTCACGACTAGAAGGCTTCATCTTTTTTATCTGGCATTCAATATTTGATTTGTTTTGTCATTGTGTTTAACTGTGGGTTAGACGAGTACATATACAATATACCACTATAGTCTTTCTCTTGATATATCTTGATGTCCTTGATGCCCAACATCGAATCCAGCATGAGCACTGCTAAACCTTAATTGGGCACAGTACTAGTATATGTAGTGTTGTGTCAAAGACCTTGTCTGAATTTTTTAAGCTTTTGTCCATATTCCACTACAATATTGATTTGTGTTTGCTAAACTTTGAGCGTCACTTTTCTTTTCTAGAGTTTTTGCAAGATGGGTGGAAAGACATCAAAGAGTTCAAGGGTAAGACTTATCTAGACAGATCCAAACACATTTGGCATTAACCCCCGTTAGCTGGTGCCTAAACTGCTTCCAACTTGACCTTGTCCTGTGTCAAAGGACTCTGGTGAATTTTTTAAGCTTTTGTCCATATTCCAGTACAGTATTGATTTGATTACAATAAATGTTAAACTTCGAGTGACAGTTTTCTTTTCTAAAGTTTTTGCAAGATGGGTGGAAAGACATCAAAAAGTTCAAGGGTAAGACTTATCTCGACACATGCAACCACATTTGGTATTAACCCCCGTTAGCTGGTGCCTAGACTGACTCCAACTTGACCTTATCCTGTGTCAAAGGCCTCTTGTGAATTTTTTAAGCTTTTGTCCATATTCCAGTACAGTATTGATTTGATTATAATAAATGTTAAACTTTGAGTCTCTTTTCTTTTCTGGAGTTTTTGCAAGATTGGTGGAAATACCTAGAAAGGTTCATTTGTAAGACTTACCTAGACACACGAAACCACATTTGGCATTAACTGGCGCTAGCCGGTACTAAACTGGGTACCCTAGCCTGGCTAATAGACTATAATGAAGCTAGTATATCAATAAAAAAGCCGGATTCAACAGTGACATAAAAAACAATTTAGACCATTTTCTGTATGTTTTGATATCAACCAGTTGTTAATTTTCTTTCACGTCCAAACCCATTTAGCAGAGTATTGATAGTTCACTTAGCAACAATAATTATTCTTTATATAAAATTGGCCCTTTGCGATTGACAATCTCTAAATTGTAAAAAACATACTAACAACTACCAAAACAAAAGAACTACCCAATCTCTCTTCATCTAAAAAAAAACAACAAAAAAAAACAACAAAAACATCTTTGGTACTATCAGCATTCTTCTTATAATGGAGAGGTACTTGAGCCATACTGTTAAGAAATATTCGCAAAAACAACATCTCTAAATAACTAGACAAATTAGTAAAATAATTCCATAGCCTCCTGATACTTTTTTTGTTAGTTTTTGTTGTTGTTTTTTTCTGTTTCTGCTGCCTTACAACCGAAAAACAAAGTGAAAATCAAATTTAAATTTATTTAAACATGTTTCGGCATCTCTAGTGCCCTTCTCAACTTTACAAAACCAAATTCAAACAACAATGCCAATCCTATTTTATACCATCTCTATACTAAAATATCATATTATACTAAATAATACTAAATTATACTAGTAGACCCAGAAAAAAGTTGTTAAGAGAATTGTCCACGTCTTAGTTGTGGATTTTATTTGTATATTTGGCTGTTGAACATTGATAAAGTTTGTGTGGTGTTGTGTTAAAAAAAATCAGGGTCCTGTAAAAAACAGTATTAAAGTGGCTGCATAAAGAAATGAACTTTTGACGGCACACAGAAGATAATTTTTATTGGTTTGCAGAGTACTTTTAGATGATTTGTAGTTGTTCGTTATACCACAAAAAAAAAAAAAGTAACAAAAACTGGTCCTCTTAAGGACCCAGAAAAAAGTTGTTTTGATTATTGCTCACGTGTTAGTTTGTATATTTGGCTGCTGAACATTGATCAATATGTGTTGTTGTGTTTAAAAAGTCAAGGTCCTGACTCTGTAAAAAAAAGTTTAAAAGTGGCTGCTTAAAGAAATGAACCTTTGTGACCACTTAGAGAATTTTTATTGGTTGCAGAGAACTTTTCAGTGATTTGCAGTTGTCTGCTATACCACAAAGTAACAAACCGGTCCTCTTAAGGACCCAGAAAAAAGTTGTTAAGAGAATTGTCCACGTCTTAGTTGGAGTATTACAGTGAGAGTTGGCACTGACAGCTCGGTGCACGTCCGGTGGGAGAGCACAGGGAGCACGGGTAAGAGAGATGGTGTGGCTGATACAGGACAGCGGGAGCACAGGCGAGGTCAAGCAGGAGAGGATGGGCCACACATTTAACACGTATGACAGCTGACAATGCATTGGGACACACATTTGACTGCGGATGGGGATGACCTACTTGTAACTTCAATATTGACGAAAACAAAAAACAAAACAATAGCTACTAATCACCAATTTATAGTATATTTGGGCGGTGAACTGGTCAGACTGACACAGGACTGCGGAAACATAGGTAAGGTCAAGTAGGACAGGACGGGGCACACATTTAAGACACGAGACTGCTGAAAATTTTGGTATAGAATAACTACAGTACTCGTATTTATTGTTTTGTTAAATTGTGGCCCCAGACCTGCAGGGAACGAAATGTTCTCCTCCACGCACAAGGCAGAGAACAAAATGTTCTGGAACACGGACAACTTAATTCAAAATTACGCTGCCAGCAACCGAGCACATGGTGCAATAAATTCTCTATGATACTCAGATAGTGCATTGTAACAATTTTGCTTATGGCATATAACTTACGCAGGAGCAGATTGGACCATAAAGGATTAGCTCAAACAGGAGCAAAAACAATGTCTAAGAATACTAGTAGCTAAAAGGATAGAGATGTAAACAACGAACAATCATATTTGCCATAACATATACCAAATAACCACCACGAGAGTGACAAAGGAGATCAACCAGAAGGCCACTTGTGGACTTAACAATGTCCGTCAGAAATAGGGAAAAGTTGCTCAAAGCTAAAATGCTTCAATTAGAAGCAGCAGAAATGGAAACCAGGGAGCTTGAAGTGGAGGAACAACTAGCAGCCCAGGAGGAGTAGGCCAAAAGGAAAAGTGCCTTGGCAGCACACAAGACAGTCCTAAACAACCCACAGCAGCAAACAACAACCAGCACAACTCTTCCCAACCGACAATGTCGATGCCACCAACCACCGAGCACGTGACCCAACCACCATCACGGCAGCAACACTCGCACTTGACAAATACTTGGCAGCCTGCTTGGACGTGCTGAGATGCACAAATGGAACTTTCCTAGAGGATATATCTCTCATCATCCCCGCAATTGGATGAAGCAGCGAACAGCCGCAAACATGCTACAGGCAAATCTCCCTTATATATATCTGTCTTCATTCTGGACCCTCCTGCGAGCACACAAGCTTCAGAACAAAACCTGGGGAGAGGTATGGTACTGAAGGATGCCCGTAATAAAGTGAGAACTAAGGATGTTACCTCTGAATAATGAGCCGGAGCAAACGAACGGATAGTGATGAAAATGGTAGAAAACATGGACAAAAGTGAAATAATAGATTACTTACAATACACTGCACAAATTGCTGACCTCTTGGATGTTTACAAGAGACCTTCAGTTATGCTCTTGGACGAGAGCCACCGACCGCGCGTACACCAAGCGGGATGTAGGTGGACTGAACTGGACCAAATGAAGGCATACGTATTCTTGAGCAATGATAGAAAACAAACCACCATATATTGTATATCTGTACCATGGTTGGGTTGTGCATGAACTAGTTGGTGAGAGTGATACGAGATAGTGGAATCTCAGGTAAGTATATTGTAGTATTTATTAGACATGGAAATAGAAACTTGTAGATAAGTTGTCTCGTTGTGTATGTGGATTTAGATTTGGGAATGGATTTGCCCATTTGCTATCAACATTTACAATCATTTGGAGTTATTTTGATAGAAACATTCTACCTTACATCGGCACCATGGTTAGGTTGTGAGTGAACTAGTTGGTGAGAGTGATACGAGATAGAGGGATCACAGGTAAGTACATTGTAGTATTTATTAGACATGGAAATAAAAACATGGCGATAAGCTGTCTCGTTATGTATGTGTGTGTGGATTTAGATTTGGGAATGGATTTGCCCTTTTGCTATCAACGTTTACGATCATTCATAGTTAATTTGATAGAAACAATCTACCATACACCAACACTATGGTTGGGTTGTGCGTGAACTAGTTGGTGAGAGTGATACGAGATAGTGGAATCTCAGGTAAGTTGTAGTTATTAGACATGGAAATAAAAACATAACGATAAACTGTCTTAAGAGTGTATGTGGATGTAGATTTAGATTTGGGGATGGATTTGCTCTATAATGAGCAAGTCCTCTAATGGTTGTGTCCAATTTCAGTACACTTCAGACTGAACTAGTAAACCAAAAAAAAAGGCTGGAGTCCACAGCAACATAAAATAAAAAGATTTAGACAATTTTCTATATATTTTCAACCAAAAGTTTCTCTAATTTTCAGTCCTAAGCTATTTAGCAGAGTATTGATATGTCACTTAGCAAAGCAAAGAGTGCCATTTTATATCGACGGACTGGATGTTCGTCGAACTAAAATGAGAGCGCTTGTTGACCACGTGATCGTTGCTTAGTTTGATCTACTTTCGTGATCGCACTCTTGATTGATTTTTGAGGGGAAAGTGCTGGTCAAGAAACCTGGGAAGAAGGTTACTCGCAAAGGGAAGAAATCCAAGCACAAGTTACGTGACAGTGACCCACGCCGCAGGTCATGTGGTAGTGAACCACGCCGCAAGCGGAAACGAGAAGATTCGAGTATGGCAGCCCAACCCATCTGCCAAGCAGAGCTTGGCATCACTCGACGCGCTAGATGACGCCACTGCTGCAGCAGCTGGCGAACCCGCTTCCCCGTCCGGTGGGAGAGCATGTACATTCAGGGACATATGCAACATCCAATATGATAAACCTATGATAACACACACAATTATGCGACTCTTGTCCTATTCTGTAGGAGAGAGTCTGTACCACGTCAACATCTCCTACACTGCAGCGTTTGTTATACGTGTTGGATCGTTCGACCACCAGCACGTGTTTGTGGCTAAGAACTACGTCCGTCATGTCCACGTGCAGTTAAATTTTTAAAGACATTTGATTCTTTGTATTCTTTAATTTTGTAATGTCACATTAGTAGCCACTTGAATCAGTAATTTGAGTGTGACATGCTCAAAGGTCGACTTTAATTTTTAAAGGTATTTAATTTTTTGTATTCTTTAATTTTGTAATGTCACACTAGTAACCACTTGAATCAGTTTAGTGTGACATGACCAAAGGTTGAGTATGATTTTTAAAGATGTTTAATTCTTTGTATTTGCCGCTGTGGCTGGCACGTGACCACGCTGGAGTACGGGGACCAGCTGCAGGACGGGAGAGGATAGCGGGTGTGTGGCCAGGACAGGGACAGACACTGTATGTGGAGGTGTATGGAGATGTTAGTAGGATAATCACACACAGAGTGACACCGTGATTCACCCTGACTAGTTAGAAACTCAAATGATAATGTATATTCATCTAGACTTCTGTAGAATGTGTCAGAATGTAATCTTTTGAGGTGTGTGAGCACATACATTCAGGGACATATGCAACATCCAATATGATAAACCTATGATAACACACACTATTATGCGACTCTTGTCCTATTCTGTAGGAGAGAGTCTGTACCAGGTCGACATCGCCTACACTGCCTTGTCTGTTATACGTGTTGTATCGTCCGACGACCAGCACGTGTTTGTGGCTGAGAACTACGGCCGGGGTGCCATCGTGCAGGTGGATTTTTAAAGATATTTGATTCTTTGTATTTTTTAATTTTGTAATGTCACATTAGTAACCACTTGAATCAGTTATTTGAGTGTGACATGCTCAAAGGTTGAGTTTGATTTTCAACGATGTTTAATTATTTGTATTTTTTTAATTTTGTAATGTCACATTAGCAGTCATTTGAATAAGCAAGGTTGAGTTTGATTTTCAAATATGTTTAATTATTTGTTTTTAATTTTGTAATGTCACATCACTTTCAATGTGACATGCTCAAAGGTTGAAGATATTCAATTTTTTGTATTTTTTAATTTTGAATTCTTTTTGAAATGTCACATTAGGGGACCAGCAATTTTAGTAAGAGATGGTAAGATAGGATATTTGCCGCTGTGTGTGGCCAGGACAGGGACAGCTGCAGGACGGGAGAGGATAGCGGGTGTGTGGCCAGGACAGGGACAGACACTGTATGTGGAGGTGTATGGAGATGTTAGTAGGATAATCACACACAGAGTGACACCGTGATTCACCCTGACTAGTTAGAAACTGAAATGATAATGTATATTCATCTAGACTTCTGTAGAATGTGTCAGAATGTAATCTTTTGAGGTGTGTGAGCACACCGGTACATTCAGGGACATATGCAACATCCAATATGATAAACCTATGATAACACACACTATTATGCGACTCTTGTCCTATTCTGTAGAAGAAGTCTGTACCAGGTCGACATCGCCTACACTGCCTCGTCTGTTATACGTGTTGTATCGTCCGCCCGACCAGCACGTGTTTGTGCCTGAAAACAACGGCCGTGATGCCCTCGTGCAGGTGGATTTTTAAAGATATTTGATTCTTTGTATTTTTTTAATTTTGTAATGTCACATTAGTAGCCATATGAATCAGTTATTTGAGTGTGACATGCTCAAAGGTTGTAGTTTTAATTTTGTAATTTCAAAGTGTCACATGCTCAATTTTTGTTTATTTTTTATTTTTTGAAATGTCACATTAGCAGTCACTTGAATCAGTAATTTTAGTGTAACATGCTCAATGGTTGATATTTTTAAGGTTCAATTTTTTGTATTTTTAATTTTGAAATGTCACATTAGCAGTCACCTGAATAAGCAATTTTAGTAAGAGATGGTAAGATATTTAATTTTTTGGGCCGCAGCGGGCACGTGGAGGGGACCAGCTGCAGGACGGGGGAGAGGATAGCGGGTGTGTGGCCAGGACAGGGACAGACACTGTATGTGGAGGTGTATGGAGATGTTAGTAGGATAATCACACACAGAGTGACACCGTGATTCACCCTGACTAGTTAGAAACTCAAATGATGATGTAAATTCATCTAGACTTTTGTAGAATGTGTCAGAATGTAGTCTTTTGAGGTGTGTGAGCACGTACATTCAGGGACATATGCAACATCCAATATGATAAACCTATGATAACACACACTATTATGCGACTCTTGTCCTATTCTGTAGGAGAGAGTCTGTACCAGGTCGACATCGCCTGCACTGCCTTGTCTGTTACTGTGTTGTATCGTCCGACGACCAGCACGTGTTTGTGGCTGAGAACTACGGCCGGGGTGCCATCGTGCAGGTGGATTTTTAAAGATATTTGATTCTTTGTATTTTTTAATTTTGTAATGTAACATTAGTAGCCATATGAATCAGTTATTCGAGTGTGACATGCTCAAAGGTTGAGTTTGATTTTCAAAGACGTTTAATTATTTGTAGTTTTTAATTTTGTAATGTCACATTAGAATCAGTTATTTCAGTGTCACATGCTCAAAGGTTGAGTTTGATTTTCAAATATGTTTAATTATTTGTATTTTTTAATTTTGTAATGTCACATTAGCAGTCACTTGAATCAGTAATTTGAGTGTGACATGCTCAAAGGTTGACTTTAATTTTTAAAGGTACTCAATTTTTTGTATTTCTTAATTTTGAAATGTCACATTAGCAGTCACCTGAATAAGCAATTTTAGTAAGAGATGGTAAGATATTTAATTCTTTGTATTTCCGCTGTGGCGGGCACGTGACCACGCTGGAGTACGGGGACCAGCTGCAGGACGGGAGAGGATAGCGGGTGTGTGGCCAGGACAGGGACAGACACTGTATGTGGAGGTGTATGGAGATGTTAGTAGGATAATCACACACAGAGTGACACCGTGATTCACCCTGACTAGTTAGAAACTCAAATGATAATGTATATTCATCTAGACTTCTGTAGAATGTGTCAGAATGTAATCTTTTGAGGTGTGTGAGCACGTACATTTAGGGACATATGCAACATCCAATATGATAAACCTATGATAACACACACTATTATGCGCCTCTTGTCCTATTCTGTAGGAGAGACTCTGTACCAGGTCGACATCGCCTACACTGCCTCCTCTGTTATACGTGTTGTATCGTCCGACGACCAGCACGTGTTTGTGGCTGAGAACTACGGCAGTGACGTCCACATGCAGGAGGATTTTTAAAGATATTTGATTTTGTATTTTTTAATTTTGTAATGTCACATTAGTAACCACTTGAATAAGTCATTTTAGTAAGAGTGACCTGCTGATGTATAGTAAGAGAGATGGTGCAGCTCATACAGGAGAGCGGGAGCATAGGTAAGGTCAAGCAGGATAGGATGGGCCACATTTAACAGGCATGACAGCTGCTACAGGACCCTTCGTTGGGACACACGTTCGACAACGTATACAACATAGATGCGGCCTACAGAAATCCAAGGAGCAATTGGTCACGTGTTCTGCATGGGATTGCAAATTCTTCAACGCCACTGATTTGGACAAGCACCAAAAGCCATTCCTTCATCAAACATATGCTGAAAGAGAGGTCAGAATATCTCAACTTGAGATCTCAATTCTGTCAAAAAGGCTCAAAGTTGATCTACTAGTATCTCCCACTGCCAACCAAATGAGCCCATACCTTGGTACATCAGTCATTGTGGCTAGGTATCAAAACTCCATCTGCATAGAGGACATTCATCTATCTTCCATGCAGGAGAGAGCAAGCATGGAGGGAATAGAGGTTAATGAGGACGCCCAGAGAAGAACAAGTTGTGGATGGCTTACATTAACATACACAAAAGCAAAATCCAAAACAAAAGCCATTTATTACCAATTTATATTATAACAGCGTTTGTAGATAACAATTTGATGAGACCTGATGGAAACAACCCACCATAGGTCGACACCACGGTTGGAGGTGGTGAGATCGTTAGACTGATGCATGACAGTGGAGACAAAGGTAAGGTCAGGTAGGATAGGATGGGCACACATTTAACAGGTAATGCTGCTGAAAGATACGCAACATCATATCAACAACTGGTCATAATTTAGGACTTTTCTATGTTATGTGATGATAATGAGACTTATTTTTCAACACATTCTAATTTTACTATGATAAGATAATTTGTGAGCACGATGGCTGTGCTGGCAGCGTCGGCACCGTGAAGCGCGTAGGTAAGTATTTGCATACTCTAGGTAATCATCATTCTTTAGGGCTCCTTGTTTATCACATAGATTATACTTTATCATTATACAATGTACATATATCCCATACATCTATCTGCACCATGGTTGGGTTGTGCATAAACTAGTTGGTGAGAGTGATACGAGATAGAGGGATCACAGGTAAGTAGTAGTTATTGGACATCGAAATAGAATCCTGAACACAAGCATTCTTCTTATGAATGTGGCTGTAGACAAAGAAATAGTCCTTCACATACACCAGCACCATGGTTGGGTAGTGCATGAACTAGTTGGTGAGAGTGATACGACATAATGGGATCACAGGTAAGTAGTAGTTATTGGACATCGAAATAGTATCATGAAAAAAAAGCATTCTTCTTATGAATGTGGCTGTATACAAAAAAAAAGTCCTTCACATACACCAGCACCATGGCTGGGTTGTGCATGAACTAGTTAGTGAGAGTGATACAAGATAATGGGATCACAGGTAAGTAGTAGTTATTGGACATCGAAATAGAATCATGAAGATAAGCTATCTACTTATGAACGTGGTTGTAGACATGGAAATAGAAACATGAAGATAAGCTATCTTCTTATCTTCTTATGAATGTGGTTGTAGACATGGAAATAGACACATGAAGATAAGCTATCTTCTCATGAATGTTGTTGTAAATTTAGAATTTGGGATGGATTTGCTCTCATGCTTCATGTAAAAATGCTAAATTACAATAAGAACTAGCAAAACAAAAGAAATACCACTTCACTAAATTACTTCATTCAGTCTTGAATCAAAGTAAACCCAATTTCTGAATACAATGTATACATTTAAGCATTTCAAGCTATGTAACAATTAAAGGTAGACCATATCTAGATTGAAAAAAACTACTGCCAATCAATATAACATGAAAAAAGAAAAGAAATTTGTTCACAAGTTTCTTTTTATAGTGTAAATAAAGTTAATTGGACTTCAGTTACCAAAAGTAGATACATGGAAACATAGACAACAAGCTACTTGTATTACAAGAAGAGGAAGCATGAAAACCCCTATGCCTTTTAGTTAAGCTTCGTATAAATATGCCAATTACTTTGCATGCAATACATAAGAATTCCACATTCTGTTTGATTTACTTGTCCCTAAAAATGTGGTGCTTTCGAACTAGATTCACGTAATATGTATCTTGTCAGATTCAAAGAAAATTACTGTCATATTTCTTTCCTTATGTAAGGAAACAAGCGACAAGCCAAATGTAAAGTGAATGAATGTTGAACAAGCTGACAAATAAATGTATTTTGCTTTGAAAATTGTATCATTTTGTCACATTTGAGTCACAACATTATTTACTAATGTATTAGATATTGAACATATAGGCACCAATGATTAGAAAATCACCTAGCTTAATTGCTTGTGTAATTATAATGTAAAATTATTAGAAAGTATAACTATACCTTTTTTTAAACTTTGGAACCATTTGAATGAAACAATTTGGATAGAAAACACTTGTACCAAATAGAAAATAACACAAGGAAACAGAAACCCACACCGTCCCAAAGAAGTTGGTATGAACACTTAACCTTGAAAAAAGCTTTAAAAATGTAATGTCCTTGGCCTTCTGCTTCTCCATTATGAAAGGTTGCACGGGCTTTCAGCCGTCTCCAGCGTCACTGTCAATAGGCTTCACACAGCTCAGTCATAAATGAAACAAATATCCCAGAAGGCTAGTGCTTATGCTCACGGACAACTATGTAAAAGCCAATTGAGTTTCAGTGTGGACGCCATAAAATGAGCATGGTGGTCTTTCACAGATGTCTTCATTCACATGACGGTTGATAAAATATTGTAATTCATTTAAAAGCTTTCATGGATTAAGTAAGATACAATTGGGTTTATAAAATGTATGTAGTCACGTTCATGATCTAGATTATTGATATCACCTAAGATTAAAAATACATTACACTGAAATAGATCTGTCACTGTAATAGCATAAATGAACTTGAAAACCAAACAATATTGACTATACAAATGATGAATGTTCTTACTAAATTGCCATGCAACAAATGAAAACACCAAATTGTTCAATATTATGCAGTCTAAGTGCAATAAAAGTAATCAGACAAGATTTTTTATACAGCATATGAGTAAGAGTGGCTGCCTGAGTGGCTGGTGTCTGGTAACACTTCCCCACATCACCTAGACAGGCCCAATCCTGAGACACATACCTAATACAATCAACTTATCATGTCTAAAACATTATCACTTTTGTATTCATTTGTGCAAAGAAATGATATTCTTTGAAAGCAAATATGTTGGCTGAGTAGCAGGTTTTCTGGTTTTTACATCTCAATGATCTGGTGCTCTTATAGTATTCAGCCACAACAGGCCAGGTAGATATTCAAGACTTGTCTGTGAAATATCATAACTTCAGACTTAACTACCTTATTCACAAGATTTTGCAAAAGCATTTTTGTCATTAAAACCCTTTCTGGGTAAGAGCATTGCCTCATCAAATTACTACACACAATGTTCTTTGCCAGATTTGATTTTCTTAAAAGATCCATTTACTACACATAACATCTACTTGTAAAAGGGATAGTTATATAAAATGACTTGAAAAGCCAACATATTCTCCCCAAAAGATTATTAATTTAAAGTGTTGATAAACCAATTTTCAGATTAATTTAGTTTGTGACTTATGCAAAATGTAGAAATCGATATATGAACTATTTAAATGTTAATGTAGACACCAGCATTTCTTGTAGTTGCCTTTTAAAGAAAATTAACACAAATACAATACAAGAGAGTGTTTATATGTTGCTTCAACAAACTTGCATTAGATTTTTGTAAATAATTTCAAGCAATGTGCAATGTGCAGTCCACACATTCTGAGCAACATCACTAAATAATAAGAGTACAAAAAATACTATTTTTTTTAATTAAAAAAAGGGCTGTATATTTGATTGTACTAATAGAAAGAGGGGAAATGTGTAGATGTCTATAAATAAAGTCACTTTCCTATAAAATGCATAAAAAAGTTCTTACCTAATTATCAATGTCCTCATAAATATTGTCAAATCTATCAATATTTGTCTTGATATTTATGACAAATTCAATTTTTGTGTCACTTACATCATCCTTGTAAGATCAATCACCAAAGCAATGGTATGCTATGCATTGTAAGTAGTTTTTTCTACAAGTGAATGAATTACTTTTCCAATAAAAACATTTAATGAAAACAAATACTATTATTTAACACATGTATAGCATTTCTGACGTAACGAAGGAAGGATATAAAACAATACTCTTGGACATAAATTCAACTTTTAAACAAATATGACAGAATATAGAATATATTTCACGTTCATACACATATTCAACTATTGGTTTAGTACTTGAATTTTACACTGTGGTATTAATTTAAAAGGTTTTTGATATGTATCATATATTATCAACACAGTAGATTAATCCTTGAAGCTGCATACAGACTTGATGAGCCATATATTGGCAACAGCATAATTGTTAGCTCCAACCCCCTATATTCATCTCTTTTTTCAAGGCTGGTTTGAGCTCTGTGATGTGGAGTGCCTTCAATGTCAGCAAAAAATTCTCTCCCCTGAAGAATGCTATGTCCTCTTCAGAAATAGATGTCTGACATTTTTCTATGTGTTCCCTCAATGGACCCACTCTTTAAGTGTGTTTTTTAGGCGGGTTTCTAAATGTCCGGTGATTTGTCCAACATAGCACGGCGTGGACAAATTATCTTGTACTTGTGAAACTTATTTACATACATATTTTTACACATTTGATGTGGGAACATAACAAGAATTATTGAACAATATCCATGTCCATAAGCTGTCATCTAGAAATAACAATTCCTCAATCAACCTGTGACAGATTCAAGGTCTTGTATTATACAGTATAATGTGTGGTGTCCTTGAACTCAGGGAAACAAATGAGAAAAAAATGGAAAATGCGGGTTATTAAAAAGCCTTTGAAGAAATGACATCATCAGAGCAAATATGAGAACCAATTTCCTTTCAGCCATACCACTGCAATTAGCCAAATGATTATTTGCATACATTCGACCACTTTCATGGGACAATCAAGTCATCAATTGATGCTATACTTTGTTGGAAGTGTAGCAATATATGAAACACAGTAGAACCTGTTAAGACCACCCTGGGGACCATGTAATCTGACTGCAGCATTCTTACTTGACCTGCTTATGTAAAAGTAGTTTGACCAACAACAACTAACTCCTTGTATCAATCAGTACTCCCACTGAAAATTTGGTGAACCACTGAGTGTGTGTTAAGACAGACTTCCGGTGTGAAAGGATCCGGAATCCGTGCGGACATGGCAGTGGCCTTGAGGTTGTCATCTCTATAATGGTCCCAAGTGAATGATGAGCATCTGACGCAATAATTGGTACAGCATTGTTGATCATAAGGTGGCCAATGAACACTCACGTTAGTTAATTCTTTGCGGGTTGTGGTTTAAATGTGTTTCAAATACCACATACAATGTACTCACAGAGAAAAATTCATCTCAAAATGAGACATTTATCATGCCATACTTTTTTCTTTTCTCCTACATTGTATGTCGATTAATAACCATTAATTTTACAACTTTTAGATTTATGCATAGCATCCCAACTTCCAGGTACATGTACATGTACACTTTATAAAAATACTAGATGACTCCATTAATGTAGCATTCATGTATAATATGCGTACACCACATAAATATGAGAAATAAACAGTGTTGCAAGCACTCACATAACCAATGATCTGTGCTGTGCAATAAATATAGGCTGTTAGCCCATCAAAACGGCATTCATATTTGGCAGAAAAAGGAGAGTGCTAATTAGGTGCACACACTGTTGTTCCTCTTATTGAAAAGGTAGCTCGTAGAGTGGTCTTTCACCATGTTTTATTGCATCATTTGTCTAAGATATTTCATACATAAAGCAGAAATTATACCACTCCTCCACAAAATGTTATAGAAAGATAGCAAAAACATAATCTGGTTAGAACATAAAAAAGAAGTCGCACAGGAGGGAGAAAGGGAGGGGGGAGGGTGGAGGTGGAGTTTTTTTTGCTATGCTCAACTTACGCATGTATTAGTTCCGACATTTTGGCGTTGGAGTTTTTTTTTATCTATTCTTTACCTCCACTAATCTGCAATTGTGACACTGTTAATAATAATAATCAATGAAAACGAATTCTATAATATAGGTACATTGTGTTATGAATTTATGAATGATATTAGGTTGATGTAAAAGCAAATTTCTGTGAAAAAAGAAAATACTAATGAAAAGTATAATAAATTTGGTATTTTCACATATAAAATTCATATAAAATGTTGGATTATAATACATGAAAGTTGGCTTATTGTGAGGTTATGACACAATAAATATACAATTTTGTTGTAGGGAAAGTTAATCTTGAGACGTTATATAGGTATCATCAATCATTGAGTTGAGTAGGTTGGGCAAAATACATTGTTCTATTTGTACATGCATAGAAAATAAGTCTATGAACTACGATTGCAGCTATGAAAGAAGGTGGGGGAATAATTTTCTACACAATTGATCTATGTATTTTTATAATTATGTTTTCTAGTGTACTTCCACACCCAGTCTGCTGGTATGCAACATCAAACATTTCTACAACTATTGAATCTGGCATTCTAAATTAATACTCAATTGCTGTTAATTTAGAAAAACAAAGATTTTTCTCCCATATAAGATACTGGTTTTCTATATCATGAATACTTTCCATTTATGTTAATCTAGAACTCTATATGGGTGAAACTCAAGAGGACAACATATCACAACATACACAAATGCAATTTTTCATCTTATGAGAAAACATTACATATTCAATGGTAGGTATGAAAAGTCTAATAAATCAAAATGATGAATGGCATAATGATAAAAGGATTTACTGGGTTCTATGATGAGAACCTATGTTTCAGTGTTAGCGTCAACTCACTCATTGCACATCTAAAATGAATGCTGAGTAATCTTCCGTCTTCTATAACTTTCAAAACTTTCCACAGTTAGGGATAATGTGCATTTTGTCACGCTCTGCAAAAGTGGAAAGTGGAACAGTGTTCCACTAAGTGGGGGGGGGGGGGGGGGGGGGGGGAGGTTGGTCCAGTTTCTGATATTCGGAAAAAATCTTTCATGCGAGTAAACTTGATAACAGATCAGAGTAAGTTCTATGATTTAGTAAAGTATCTTTTACAAAATCAAAAAGATATCATGCACAGGCAACTTTAAGGTTACCTTTAAAGTATAAAACTAAAATGTACATATTTGTCTAAATGATATTTGTTTAAATGGTCAGCCAGACAGCCACAATTGGGTTTCTTTCTAATCCGAGCATATACATATATTGTATACATACACACATATACATGCATGGACGTTTATAATGATAAATATAAAGACAACTTTGTAAATTCTGAAAAGTTAATTTAAAAACTTAGACGTACACAAAAATCATTAATACATGCTTATGCAAACCCATGGCTTGTCGCTATGCTGCGCCACATTTCAATTGACTGACATCAACCTCAAAAGGTTCCCTCGTTGATAGTCAACATCACATTACCTCAACGTGAGAAGCAATTCAAAATCACTGGAAACTTATCTATTGAAAACAGCCCTTTTAGAATATCTGGCTTTTCTCTTTTTCGAAGTTTCTGAAATAAATGCTCTAAAAGTTTTTTTATAGCTACTAGAAGCAATGAAGTAGGATTCCATTGCACATTTTCTGTCACTTGTAAAAATGGAAACCGTCTCTAGATCATCCTAAATATATAAGAGCAGTCATTCAATCGTGGAAAAGACCATAACTCAGAACAAACATGGACATCATGATTGATTTTGCATCATGAATAGACCATAAAGACACATAAATATGCGAAATGTGTGAAATTTTGAAGCTTTAAAAACCTTGTAAATACGAGGGTAGGAATTAAACCTTAAAATTTACGTACTAATTACCTAAATACAAAAACAAAACAAAAAAACCCAAAAACAAATATAGAGCAAAATTGAATTATTTCTATTATAATATGTTCTGAAACAAAAGCATACAAATTAGTTTGTTTTTTAGGCATTTTAGGTTTTGACATTGATGACTTTTTAACAACAGGTATTAACTAGTGATGAAGTCATGAACATCCGAAACATGGATGCAATTTGTCATCTTTGTTTCCTGTACATGGCATGTATTCAACAGCTTATTACAATGTAATTACCAGGTTATGTGTATTGAAAAAGAATGTTTTTTTTTCCCCATATCTACTCAAGTTAACGCTACCTATCATTCAGAAAAATATGATCCTGCGCAAGAAGCCTGTCGAAAGGGATGTCATGCCGATTCGTGTGACAGAGGTTTGACGGCAATAAAAAATAATAACGAAGAAATATTTGATAAAATGGGAATTACGATTAAATAGCTTCAAATAATCTATTTACTTACTGTCAAATGTGATGTTTGTATGTTATATTGGATTCTGTTTAGTTGATTATCGTATGCATCGTAAATGGGCTGTTAATTATTGTTATTTTATTTTTAAAAAGGTGGAAAACGTTCATTTTGGGTTAATAGGAAGTGCCTAAGCGCACCTTTGTAATTAAAACCGAAGTGAGCTCGAAACGACGTAGTAGCGATTTTTGGTTTAAAAATCATAATTAATAATCATTAAACAGGGGAATATAGGTTATTTTCCATATAAATTAATATCTTGCAAGTTGTTATTTTATGGTTATTATTATCTAAGGCTTGTTTTAACGTAACACTGATTTGACCTGGCCAGATAACTATTTTGGTATTACTGGGCGTTTTGACAGACGACTATTTACATTGGAAACAAGGAAGGGACAGTGCGACCTGCCAAAATGATTTTGATTTGAAATATATCTTTTAACTATGTTGTTACTAAGAAGGAAGAATTGTCATACAGTATTAAAGTAATGGCATTAGATGACTTAAATAGGACACATGCCTAGCAAAGCCCAAAAAAGGTTAGTTGTTGAAATAAAATTGTTTTTATTTATCATGTATGTAATCATAAAGACTATATGTGTTTTAGAAAGAAACATTCATAAGTTATTGTAAATAGAGTTTTCAGTATTTCTATTACTGGAATATATATTATAAACTGAACAAGGATGAATTTATGCAAACTGCAAATGTTTTATGAATGTGAATATGGAACATAAAATATGAATCTTATGTGAACGACTTTATGATGTCAGATCTGAATCTTGAAACCATATGTTTTTGAATAAACTCATTATTGAACTCAATTCTGATGGTTTGTGTCTATGCATTGTTAAGTCAATTTTATGTGCTTAACAGTGAAAACTCTCGGCTTCCAATGTAAGAATGATGTGGAAACACCTGGATATTAATAATGGATCAAGCTAAAGAGACTTCCAATGACACAACGAATTATACGCAAATGCCGGATTACCAGCCTCATAGAAGTGACACTTGTAAGGTAGATATTGATATAGACACTGATGATGTTATTATAAACAATGATGATATTAATGTAAACAATGATGATATTTACGTGAACAATGATGATATTTACGTGATCGATGATGACATTAATGAAAACAATGATGGTTTTAATGTAAACAAAGATGGTTTTAATGTAGACAATGAATACAAATGTGCTGAAACTATGGAAAAGGGTAATAATACTGTACAAGAAGTTAATGAAAATGTATACCAAGGTAATTATGGCATAACTAATGGTAACGCAAACGAAACTGAACAAAGCAAAAATGCTAAATGTCATGATCGTATATATACCGACAATAACGAAAATAACGCTATAAACGAAACCACAGATAATGCTAAAATGGCTACACGAGCGAGAAAACAAACCGAAAAGGGTAAAAATTTTACGTTGCAAACAAAATTACAACAGCTAAATACAAACATCTCTAAATACCGAAGATCCGTTAATCAAATTGAAAAGGAATTAGCCGACTGTGATAATACACAGATCCTACGGAATTCACGTGATGCATTAGAAATAACATTAAATAATATATTAGCGACATATGAAGATCTGCAATGTTTTAGCGACGATTTTGATAGTAATATTACAATACGAGTTGAACGTACAGAAGAAAACTACTTGACAGTGCTACAAAGAATTACTGAAAAGATACGAGACTTAGAGTATGATCAAATTAGTCGCCGTTCATCTCGGACAAACCGTTCACACCGATCAAAACAATCAAACAGACCAATAAGTCCTCAACTGTCACAAATTTCAAACAAAAGCAAAGAAGAACTTATTGATCAAAAACAAGCAGAAATAGCTCATATACAAACCAACCTAAAATACATGGAAATTGAGTCAAAGCAAAAGGCTGAAATGCAACGACTTCAACTCAACAAAAAACTTGATTTAGCTAACGCAGAACTGTCTGCCCTAACCACCAACTACCAACAATCTTTCAATGAAGAATCTCCAATAACTCCAAAACCCACCAAAATTGACAAATTATACACTGATCATGACATTTCAGGAACACCGACACATGACAAACCCAATGCTTCTAACCAAAGGTTCGATGGACCTGACAAATCTGAATTACATCAATCTCCTTTGTTACAGGGCATTACACAGACTTGTCGACCACATATCACAGCCTCTGATAACCATCCTCTTGCTTCAAAATTTTCTTTTGAGCCCCGATCTGTTGAATATTCAAAACAACATACAAAGAGTCCAATGAATTCTCATTTGAATAACGACAATGTTCAATACAATGTTAATGCACCTGCTTTTATTCCTGCTCAAAGTATGAATACATCCAATACTAGTGCAGGTTGTCATCAAAGCCATAACACTAGCTTCCATGATCTTTTGGCGCGACAGATTGCTGAGCAAATTCAAATGCATAGAGTTCCTGCTCCAGAACCAGGCATCTTTTCAGGCGACACCCTGAGTTATCCTAGCTGGAGGTCTGCATTTGACATTCTCATACACAGCAGGAATATCCCTGATAGCGAAAAGCTTTTTTATTTGAAACGCTATTTGAGTGGCCCTGCGAGGGAGATGGTTGATGGATTTCTTCTTGTCCCTTCTTCCAACTCATATTATGCTGCTAGAGAGCTATTGGACCAACGTTTTGGGGACCCTTTCACAGTAGCTAATGCTTTCCGTGATAAATTGGAGTCATGGCCAAATGTTTCCCCAAGAGACGGATTTGCTCTGAGACGATTCGCCGACTTCTTGCAGCAATGCTTATTTGCTATGGATTCTGTCCCAAGTCTTGCAGTTTTGAATGACGAACGGGAAAACAAGAAAATGCTTGAGAAGCTACCAGACTGGTTCAACTTGCGTTGGGCAAGGCTAGTATCTGAATGGAGGGAGAATAATAAGCAGTTTCCCCCATTTTCACAGTTCGTCCAACTCCTTATTAAAGAAGCGAGAATTGCTTGTGACCCTTCCGTGTCACTACAGGCCCTATCTAAAGGAAGAACTGACAAACGTCATTCCCGTTTTTCAGATAATCCCCTTACCAGGCAAACACTAGCCACAGAAACAAAATTAGAAGAAACAACCAATGGAAGTGATTCAAATGGTCAGCAATTAGCAAATAAAGGTTCCCCCTGGTGCCACTTCTGCTCCAACCATGACCACTACTTAGATGACTGTAAAGCTTTTAATGCTCAATCCTATGATGAAAGACGCCAATTTGTCTTGAGAAAAGGTCTTTGTTTTGGCTGTCTTAGAAAGGGACATTTAAGGTCAGTCTGTGAGAATAAGAAGTCCTGTGTCCATTGTCAACGTCAACATCCCTCAAGCTTACATAAATCAGAGTCTTTGAGTAATCCAGTTGTGGCTTCAAATGATGAACCTATAGAACATATCATGTCTCATGCAGTTGACTCCAATGCTACTTGTAAAACCTCTTCGATTGTTCCAGTCTATATATCTCATTCTGAACGCCCAGATGTTGAACACCTGATTTACGCCATGTTGGATACCCAGTCAGATACCTGTTTCATATTGGAATCAGTGAGAGACCTTCTTGGTGTACAAGGTGTTGACACATCGTTAGTCTTGTCCACAATGTCTCAACAGAATGAGAATATAGCAACAAAAAAGGGTATCTGGTCTTAGGGTTTGGGGGATACAACAAAGACCTTTCAATAAACCTCCCACCATCCTATACAAGAGCGGTAATGCCTGTCAATAAGCGACACATTCCTACGCAGGAAACTGCAAGACAGTGGCCTTATCTTCAGAAAATTGTATCGAATCTAATGCCTTCTTCAGACTACACAGTAGGGCTTTTGATTGGGTACAACTGCCCTAGAGCACTCTTACCTCGGGAAGTCATTCCTGACCCAAACAATGAGGGACCATATGGTATGTTAACCGATTTAGGATGGTCAGTTGTAGGCAGTACAACATTGACAGAGAATGACAGTGACCCAATTGGAATAAGTCACAGGATACTATGTAACTCTGTTACATCTAAGATGATTGACCACAGTTTCGTTGTTGCAAGGTCATCAACTCATGAGTCCCTTGTAAGACCAACACCAAGTGATTTGGTTAAGGTTTTGGAAAAAGATTTTGTTGAAGGTCCTGGTCTACTTTCAGATGAACCATACTCCCAAAATGACATACGATTCATGAACATGCTCTCTGATGGGACTAAGACAGATGCAGATGGTCATTATGTTATACCTCTCCCAGTTATCCCAGAACAATTACCATTACTTTCTAATAGGGCAATGGCAGAAACTCGTTTAAGGTCATTGAAAGGTCGTTTTGTTAAGGACTTGGAATACAAACAAACATACACTGCTGTCATTGAAGATCTAATTTTGAAAGGATATGCAGAAGAATGCCAACCAGACCAAGATTCTTGGTTTTTACCGCATCATGGTGTAAAACACCCTAGGAAGCCTGGAAAGGTACGTGTTGTTTTCGATGCAAGCGCAAAATGTAGAGGTAGGTCTTTAAATGACATTCTTATGCAAGGCCCAGATCTGACTAACAAGCTGGTAGGAGTTCTTTGCCGATTCCGTCTTGAAGAAGTTGCAGTTTGCTGTGATGTGGAAGCTATGTTCCATCAGTTTAGAGTACCTGCTAGCCATAGGGATTTTCTAAGATTCTTATGGTGGCCAAAGGGTGATATTTCTCTTGAACCTCAGGAATATCGTATGTGTGTTCACCTGTTTGGTGCAAAATCCTCTCCAGCCTGTGCAAATTTCGGTCTTAAGCAAGTTGCACAAGACCATGGTTCTGATGTATCGGCTGCCCAATTCTTAAGACGTGACTTTTATGTTGATGATGGTCTTACCTCACGACCAACAGAACTTGAAATCATCAACTTGATTAAAGAAACCAGATCGATGTGTAAAGCTGCTGGGTTAAACTTACACAAGTTCTTGTCAAACTCTCAGTCAGTAATGAATTCCATTCCAGAAACCATTCGTGCTCAAAATGTCATCAATCAAGGTGAAAGCGAACTTCCCTCTATTGAAAGTTCTGCTATTGAACGTGTTTTGGGGGTTTGTTGGTCCATTAATGATGACAACTTTGGTTTCCGTATCTCCCTCAATCAGCATGCTAAGACAAGGCGCAGCATATTGTCAACTATTGCCTCTATCTATGACCCTCTTGGTTTAGTAGCACCTGTATTGCTAACAGGGAAAGGTATACTACAGGAAGCTTGCAGGGATAAACTAGATTGGGACATGACCCTACCTGACACAATACAAACCAAATGGAAGCAGTGGTCTGATGATCTGATTAATCTAAACAACATTTCAATTCCTCGATGCTACAAGCCACCTGACTTTGGCAAAGTCATACAACAGGAAATGCATCATTTTTCTGATGCAAGCCTTCATGGCTATGGTTGCTGTAGCTACCTTCGACAAGTGAATGAAGATGGTAAAATCGCATGTTCTCTTGTTATGGCTAAATCTAGAGTATCCCCTTTGAAACCTGTCACAGTTCCCAGACTAGAACTTACCTCTGCTGTTACTGCTGTACGCATTAGTGTATTGCTGAACAAGGAGCTGGATAATCAAATTATCAACTATTTTTGGTCTGATAGCAAGGCCGTGTTAGGCTACATCAACAATGTCACTACAAAATACAAAATTTTTGTTGCCAATCGGGTTCATGAAATAAGGGAATCTTCTTCGCCAGAACAGTGGAATTACATTGCTTCTGAACATAACCCAGCTGATATTGCTTCACGTGGATGTCCAGCAGCAATTTTATCAACATCTCATATCTGGTTTGAAGGACCTGATTTCCTCAGAGATCCCAACTTTTCAATTTCCCAGAGCAAAGAAGGGTTCAATGTCCCCTCAGATGACCCTGAAATTTGCACTGCATGTGCATCATTCACAAATGAAATCCTATGCCCAGAGATAGCATCCTGCCTCAAGAGAGTATCCTCATGGAAGAAAGCAAGACGTGTGATTGCAATTTGCCTACATTTGAAAGATATTTTCAAAGGTAAATTCAAGCCCAGTATGATTGGCCCATCTCATTTAAAGAAGGCAGAAGTATTCTTGATCAAATTTGATCAGAAACTTGCCTTTGGTCAAGAGATAAGTTTGTTGACATCTGAAAAGTAATCCCAAGAAATTCCCCTTTGACCAAACTAGACTTGTTCATTGATAAGGATGATATCCTTAGAGTTGGGGGTAGGTTAAAGAATGGTCTGTTGCCCTATCAGACTAAACATCCTGCTCTATTGTCAAAGTCTGGCTATTTGGCAAAACTGCTCATTGGCCATTTTCACTCTAAAGTAGCTCACCAAGGCAGATCAACAACAGTCAACGAGCTCAGGAACAGGGGATATTGGATTCCCACTGCAAGCAAACTTGCAGGAAAATTGATTTCTAATTGTGTTGACTGTAAAAGAAAAAGAGGTGCAGCATGTGGTCAAAAGATGGCTGACCTGCCACAAGACAGAACTGAGCCTTGTCCACCTTTTACCAACACGGGTGTTGACATCTTTGGACCATTTACTATTAAGGAGGGCAGGAAGGAGATCAAACGATGGGGATGTATTTTTACATGCTTGTATTCAAGAGCTGTACATCTTGAAGTTGCTGCAAGCTTGTCCACTGATGGCTTTCTCAATGCCTTGCGTCGCTTTATAAGCGTAAGAGGTAATGTTGCAAGAATAAGATGTGACAGAGGTACAAATTTTGTTGGGGCAAACAACGAATTAAAGGCTGCTTTGACGGAACTTGACAACCCACAAGTACTTAGATACCTAGCTGACCAAGATATTGAATTCATTTTCAATACTCCCCATTCTAGTCATATGGGGGAGTATGGGAACGCTGCATTAGAACAGTCAGAAGTATACTTTCAACGTTGTTAAAGGAACATGGTAATCAGTTAGACGAGGATTCCCTGCGTACAATCATGTCTGAAACTGCTGCTATTGTTAACAGCAGACCTCTAACAGTTGACAGTTTATCTGATCCCAATTCCCTTTCTCCGATAACCCCAAACCAGCTGCTAACCATGAAAACTTCAGTAGTTGTTCCACCACCAGGTTCATTTGTGAAAGCAGACTTGTATAGTCGAAAGCGATGGCGTAGGGTCCAGTACCTAATGAATCTATTCTGGACTAGATGGAAGCGAGATTATCTACAACACTTACAATCTCGACAGAAATGGTCCAAACCTAAAGAAAACCTGAAAGCAGGTGATATTGTTCTCATTGACGAGGAAAACACGCCAAGATGTCAGTGGAAACTTGGTCGTATTGCTGAAGTTATTCCCAGCAAAGATGGTCTTGTTCGTAAAGCAAGGGTACAGGTTGGGGATCCATCATTGAACAGCAAGGGCATTAGGACCAAACCACTCACAGAACTAGAAAGGCCAATACACAAGCTCATCTTGTTGATGAACTGTGTAGAATAACCAAATTCTTAAGTGTTGTTTGCATGGAAAAGCGCAAATGTGCTAAAGTGCAAACAATTTTCTTCTTTATTCTCCTTTTATACTCAATATACCAACTTTAAAAACAAACTTCCTTTTCACACTAAACATAGCACCTCGTAAAAATAAACTTTCTTTCATTAAATCACATTAAAACACTCACACTCACAAAATAAAATCTTATCAGTAACATCTATAAATGTCGTCTAAAAACTTGAATCTTAGATTGTCTATGAGATATCCCTCAATGTGCTTCGAATCATTTGTAAACTATATGCCAGTGCTCGATTGATAGTTTCAAATGAACACTTTGAATTTGACCTTTGTGCTACTTATTAACCTTAGAAATTTGAATGACAGCTGCAAATGTAACCTTTGAACTTGAACTTGAATTTGATTTTTTGAACATTTGTCAACTGTTATATGAACTTTGAATTGGTGGCCAAAGGATTTTTGCTATTGTATCTAATTTGATGGGGGCTCTTTGACAAAATATTTGACTTGCTTTAGAGGCAGTTTGTATGTACTGATTTGATATTCATAAGAAAATATAGATGTATGTATTGATGTAACTGTAACATTGATAAGAATATTGGACAAAGTTAATGCAATGTTTAACTTTGTAAAATTTAGAATTTTGGACAAAGTTAATGCAAGGTTTAACTTTGTAAAGTATATAAGAATTTTGGACAAAGTTGATGCAAAATTTAACTTTGTAAGGTACTTAGACTTTTGAACAAGGTCAATACAAGGTTTAACTTTGTAAACATGTTTAGAATTTGAGCATAGTTGAAGCTGAATGGAACTGTGTAATAGTTTTAAGATTTCTGTTGTGTATGTAAAAATGGAACTTAGTAGAAATATGTAGATTTCTTGACAAAGTTATTGTAATAATTGAACTGTGTAAAGATGTTAAGATTTCTTGACAAAGTTGTTGGTAAAATTTCGAACTTTGTAAATTGTTTAGATATTTGCAAAGGTTGGAACTTTGTAGGACAAAGTGAATGAAGAATATTAACTTTGTATTTATTTTATGTTATGTATTATTGTATTCAGGTTCTTAGGTGATTGTAGTTATGTAACCTAAGATTATATGTTTATGTTGTAATGCTTTTAATATATTGTTGATCCATGTAAGTAGATGGATAAATTTATGTTTGATATATGGATGGTGCCCTATTATATTGTATGATAGGAAATTAATAGTCATAATTTCGGAGGGAGTGTAACGGGCACCATGCCGATTCGTGTGACAGAGGTTTGACGGCCGAGTGATAATAGGGAATTACGATTAAATAGCTTCAAATAATCTATTTACTTACTGTCAAATGTGATGTTTGTATGTTATATTGGATTCTGTTTAGTTGATTATCGTATGCATCGTAAATGGGCTGTTAATTATTGTTATTTTATTGTAAAAAAGGTGGAAAACGTTCATTTTGGGTTAATAGGAAGTGCCTAAGCGCACCTTTGTAATTAAACCGGAAGTGAGCTCGAAACGACGTAGTAGCGATTTTTGGTTTAAAAATCATAATTAATAATCATTAAACAGGGGAATATAGGTTATTTTCCATATAAATTAATATCTTGCAAGTTGTTATTTTATGGTTATTATTATCTAAGGCTTGTTTTAACGTAACACTGATTTGACCTGGCCAGATAACTATTTTGGTATTACTGGGCGTTTTGACAGACGACTATTTACATTGGAAACAAGGAAGGGACAGTGCGACCTGCCAAAAAATGATTTTGATTTGAAATATATGGCATTAGATTTTAACTATGTTTGTTCTGGCATATAAGACTTCTCAGGATGCACAGGCCCCAATGAAAGTCGCTAAAGATGACAACATCAAACATAAAAATTCCCAAAACCTCTTAAAAAACACAAGAGACAATCTTAGTGACCTTGATGAGATCACTTTACCCATCAAGGATAGATGCATAATAATAGGCCATAACAATAAATGAAGGTCAAAGATATTAGAGCAAAATAATAATGGATATCCTGCCACTGTCTCACCAGATTCCATGTAAGGGTTTCTTAGATGTTGATTCATAAAAACAAAAAAAAAAACAAAAAATCATGTTGTTTGTACAAAGTATGGAGTAGGATACGATTGAAGAGACTTTGCTTGTGAGGTACAAGGGTTGGCTTACAGCTTAATTGTTTGATTTTACCATTCTCTCTCCTCTTATTTTGAGGAATCGTCCTTATCAAAAGAATTGTACCGGTACTAAAAAAGTAAATCTGAGTGAATTTGCTTCAGTGTGTACCGGGTAGGTGAAATTATCTGAGGCATCATTTGAAGTAACTGAAATCACTGAGACTAGTTTGGAAACTACAGCACCAGACAGGGTGCCAAATTTCATAGAAAGTGATAAGCAGTGAGATTTCATCCATTAAAGTACATCTAATTTAGTGTCACTCCTACAGACTTCAGACCAGGTGACTTCTACTATTGCAATGCTTGTTCACGTCTGGCTGCATAAGCTCCTTATCTCCCAGCTCATGACAAAACTGCAACAAATCCCATGTTCACACTGTGAAGATCGAGTGTTAGACCCATTCTGAAAATCGAGGGTTTGACATGACATTTACTATTTGGGGATGAATTTGATTCGGGCTGCCACAATTAAAAAAGCAAGGTATTCTTTTTCTCATGAATTTAAACAAACAAACAATGTAGTCACACAAAATATCTGCTGTTTTGAAAACTTGTAGGAAATATGAACTGTGAAAGATCTGATTTTTTTTAATTATTTTTTTAATGTGTATCCTACTAGGTTTATGACATGTTCATGTCATAAACCTAGTAGTAGGATACACATTTTTTACAAAATAAGTATCAAGTTGTCAACTACATGTAGATGGATTTCATTCAGTCAAAACAGAGCTCTGAAGAACATTTTGATTGATTTCATTTGCCTTTTTAACCGAAGGATCCATGTTCTGTCAAAACAAAATCAAGGACATTTTGCAAAACTGGCACTTACTCAAAGAGCCATTTATCCCACTAAAATCATGAGATTAACATTTACCAGGTAGATTTTTTTTTAAATATGTCACATCTAGATGGAGAATGGAGATAAAATGAGCCCCAAAGGTACACAAGTTTCATGTCCGTGTCATTAAAGTCTCTGTGAGCTTCTTACCTAAACAGCCAACTTTCTGCGAATAAATGTCACTCAAAGACCAAAAGGCTTTCAAAGAAAATGTTTTCAAGCATTGAAATTCTGTCCAGGGAATTGCAATGTGACATGAAAAATAGCAATGAGTTCAGCCACTGATCTTCTTTCATTTAGTGCACGTAGTTTAAAGGAGATGTATATAAATAATACCTGAGATTAATTTGCAGCTCCAGCATTTATTTTGTTAAGAACATAATAAGAGACCCCACTTAAGATGGAGGATGGTTAATTCCTACCTTGCATTTTTTTCAAAACACTGATGTAAACTAAATTGTCAAATAAAAGACTTAAATGACAGAAAACAACACTGAATGAAAAAAAGCACTCTTCATGTAATATTAACTCTGGATGAAAGGCAAATTTATAGCCAACCCATGGTGATACATTATGTGCCTGCATTGCTGCTTTGTCCTCAAAAGATCCGAATTGAGTGTCTGTTCATAAATTTCAAAGAGAGGTGAAATAGTGACAAAGTTAAATAATTATTTTCACGTGCAAGAAATCTCAGGTTATACCTCAGTGTCATAGTCAAAATATATATGCTCCAATGAAACCAAATGGCACAAATCTCGCCACGTACAACATCACGTTGACCCTCCAGAATCTTCCAGCGACAGCCCAACTATGTGGCCTTCATGAATTGACTGTCTACAATGAGCATAACACAACAAAAATACACATGAAATAGTTGGGCATTTAAAAACCACCATCCCTACGGTAAGAATAGCTGCATAAATTAATATCTGTGCCACTTGTGAAAGCAGTTAATTAAACAGACAACCAATGTAGTTACTTCCTCTGTAATAGGACTTCTTAGGATGACAAGACAGAGCATCATTTGAAAGTTATGCTAATAGTATTTGCTTTGTTAAACTTTCAGCACAAAAACAATATAGACAATCTGACCAATAAACTTTTTGCCTGGTTGAATCTTATAAAAGTGCTTTAAATATTCACATTTCTTAGTACAACGATGTAACTTCGAAATATTATAAAACTGAAATGATGATGGCTTGAACACAGCAATGAATCATGATAGTTGGTCACACTATACAAGTTAATGTCTGCTAAAGCTAGCGGCACAATTCACAACGCGGACATTTTGCCAGCACGTTTTTTTTTCTTGTGTCAGGTGTCTACGGTAATGACGTACATGTACTGCCTTATGTACTGGCTCTGTACAACCAACCTACGGCCCTGCTGCACAGCCTGTTTTACTTGTATAGTGTAAGTTTTCGCTACTGTCTCTGTACTTCCTAACAAAAGTACATGTGCAGCACTTTCACTATACTCGACACGCACTGATCTCTACGGTCTCCATGAGTTTTGGGCAGACGAGAGGCAGTAGGGAAGCAGTACTGCCAAATGTGCCTTTGGCTTAAAGGAGTGAAATGTTTATCATGAGTCATTTGGCCTGCACAATATAATAATTCATTCAAGATGCTGCTGATCTACATGACAGGATGTTATCATCCAAAACACTATACCGTGCATTAATATGTTCTTCTTTCCTTCAGCTCTGATGAAGATATAGTGTTCATGCAAAATGTGTCTTCATACATGTCCTGTTTCAGCTGCAGGATAAATTTGATATATTGACAATTATTTAGCATAGATTTTGATATTCAACAAGCGCATTATCAATTAAATATGTACATTTGTAGAAATATTGCCAGCAAACATTCATTTTATCTTTAGTGTCTACCTACATCTTATGTGGGAAATAATCAATTTCATATTTACATGTACTCATACATGTGCAAAAACAAGTAAGATTTTTCAATAGAAAATCTCTTTATTGAGAAAAATGTTGTAAACATAAGCAAAGCTTTGTAGGACATTACATTTGTGGTTTCTTTGCCTGTTTGTAGTAATTTGAGCAAGTCCCATGACATAAATATAAGCCCCTACAATACCTATCCATCCTAGAGAGGCTAAGCGTATATGCTAAAATAGTGTGAGTTGATAAGATACACCGGAAAGGAAGAATTAGACATGGTAGTGCCCGAGCAGCTTCACACAATTTTTACTTCACTTCTCGGCACCTGCTGTTTATTAAAGAGGAAAAACATATCCATGTATATAAACACTTCCAATGCAGACACTAGAAAAAGCTTTCACATTTATAGAATCCTGCACTACACACTTCTTGATGGTCAGGACTCCAAACATAACCAAATGACCATAAGTCATGTTTTAAAACACATTTAACAAAGTAACCATACAAACTGATTTTCATAAAATAACTACACAAAACTTGAGTATACTTCGCCATTTTTGTCGGGCTTCAAAAGTGTGCTCATTACCCAGATGCTCTAACTTGCATAAAGTATGTCATGTTAATAGAAAATAATATATGAAGTCTTCAATCATTTGTTTGTTTAATAAATAATGCAAAATGAAATAGCGTTATAAGATTGGTCTCCTCAATCAAAGAACACAATATGGGTCTGTTGAATCAATAACAAATTATTTCTTTTGATAACTGCAGTCTTCATTATATTTTCTTACAAAGAAGAAAATGTAGTGAAATAGTATGGGCACGTGTGATCCTCTCAGTTGATTAGTTGGTCATAGTATCTGACAATGCACGCCTTTAATTCCAACAGTCCTTGTGGACGACAAAGACAAGACAAAATAGAATGTTCCTAATGTAAATCTGTGCTTCAATGCATTTTGTATTAAAACAAAAGTTAAATAGAATGGAAAATTGTAAAAGCTTAGCTATTATATTGTCCAAACGACTCAGTGAAAAGAAGTAGTTTGTAGAGGATATGAAAATAATACCGGTTATTCTTTACAAAATAATTCAGAGAAGGTAAGCTGTAATTGCTTGTCCAGAAGATATGGTTTGATCAGTAGATAGGAGCTGTATGATTTATCATTGCATATAATTTGACTTGTAAAGGAATATTGACAGGCTGAATGTGATACAACTAAACACAACAAAACTATAGAGAACTCTAGAAGTTCAATATATGAATATGCAGTTTGGTGTATTGTAGCTTATTTAAAAAAAAAATGCCAGACACATTGAATATTTTTAATGAGTCACAAATTCATACATTTCAGATATCATAGAGAGATGTTCTACAGTTATGCCTTCAAGTTAAGGTGGCGCTTACATCATTTAGGCCTCAAGCTCATGTTGAGGTCTGCGTGATTAATCATTTAAAACTTCTCACGATGATCCACTAAACTTTCAAACATTAAAATATATGCTTGACTTGGTATACCGGTAGGTTTTAAATTTTCTAGAGCAAATACTAGAAATATTTACGAACTATATTATCGCGAAGAGCACAGCTGTTTATTTAGTTGTTGTTTTTTTCTAAAGTAATGAAGTATACAAATGCAACTTTTATATCCTGCTGTTTTAAAAAGAATATCAAAAAGATAACAAAACCAATTTTGGTCCACAAAGTAATAAGAACAATTACAGTAAATGTCTACATAAAGACAAAATTTGAAATGTATATGATATAGTCAGCTAGGAATTATCATTAGTAGTTATGTGAGAATGTAAGGGGACAAGAACAGTGCCACTTCTCCATCTCTACCCAGGATGACCTGAGCTAGTGGTAGCAGGAGCTGACAGCTGAGTTACTGGTAAGTAGCTTCATATCAGTAGAGAAAATGGGACATTCACAGCGAGTTTGTATCAAGACTGAATTAAATATACTTGAGTAGTGAACTATAGTCATGTTGAATTGGCAGGCGTAATAACCTGCAGTTAATTCATTATATAAATACAACTTTTATATCCTGTTGTTTTAAAACTTCTATTTAAAAAAAAAAAAAAAAAATTGGTCACTAGTAATCAAGAGACGAATCATGATTCTATTCATAGATTTCTGTATCATTTTCCGGTTTTAAATGGACCAATCAAACACTGGCGCCACTGGCTCCGATCTTGACTGAACAGATGACTTTGTGAATATTAAAAAAAAACTCTTGTGACAATATACCTGCTGATTGAGGTGAACTAATGCAGTAAATGTGTCAAAGACAAAAAGTGAAACACATTTTTAGCCAGCTAGGGATTATCATTATTGATAATGTGAGAATGTAAGGGGACAAGAACCTTGCCACTTCTCCATCTCTACCCAGGATGACCTGACCTAGTGGTAGCAGGAGCTGACGGCGGAGTTACTGGTAAGTAGCTTCAGTAGAGAAAATGGGACATTCACAGTGAGTTTTATATTACCCATCAATCAAATATCACTGGGCATTGAACTATAGTCACGTTGAATTGGTAAAGAATATAAATCTGCACTTGATTCATTACAAAAATGCATTTTTTATAACTTCTACCTAAAAAAATCCACAATTTTGGTTCCTATTAATCAAGAAACAACAGCTCGCCTCATATAAAGATATGGACCAAAGTACATCTTGATTCTATCTATAGATTTTTGTCTATTCTCCGGTTTTAAATGGACCAATCACACGAGTGCCACTGGATCCGATCTTGACCGCACAGCTGAATATAAACAAACATCCCTTTTGACAATATGCCTGCCGATTGAGGTGAACTACTGCAATAAAAGTCTCCATAAAGACAACACCTTAAATGTTTTTTACGTCAGCTAGGGATTATCATAAGTGGTCATGTGAGGATGTAAAGGGACAAGAACAGTGGCACTTCTCCATCTCTACCCAGAATAACCTGACCTAGTGGTAGCAGAAGCTGACGGACGAGTTACTGGTAAGTAGAATCAGTTGGGAAAAGAAAAAGGACCAATCAAACACTGGGGCCACTGGCTCCGATTTTGGCCCAGTGACGTTGAATTGCCAATGAGAACTAATCTGCCGTTAATTGAATTCATTATATAAATGCAAACTTTTATATCCTGTTGTTTTAATAATTCTATTTAATAAAAATCAATTTTGGCCCCTAGTAATCAAGAAACAGTTCGCCTCATCTAAAGAAATGGACCAAAGTATGCCTTGGTTCTATTTATAGATTTCTGTCTCATTTTCGGAATGTGTATTGAAGAAGAAGTACCGACTACTGAAAACAGCACAGAAACGAAAATTTTGCGATTTTTCACAGATGTCAAAGAGTGCTGGTAAGTAGCTTCAGTTGGGAAAATGGGCCAATCATAACAAGTTTTATATTACTCATCAATTAAATATCCCTGGGCATTGAACTATAGTCATGTTGAATTGCCAAAGAGAATTAATCTGCAGTTAATTCATTATACAAATGCAACTTTTATATCCTAAAAATTGTACTTAAAAAAAAACAATTTTGGCCGTAGACTAGTAATAAAAAAACAAGTTTGCCTCATATAAAGAAATGGACCAAAGTACACCTTGATTCTATTCATAGATTTCTGTCTCATTTTTCGGTTTAAATGGACCAATCAAACACTGGCGCCACTGGCTCTGACATTGACCCCACGGCTGAATTTATGAATATAAACAAACATCCCTTTTGACAATGAGCCTGGCAATTGAGGTGAATTAATGTAGTAAATGTATCAATGACAAAATCTGAAATGTATATGATATGGTCAGTTAAGGATTTAGTGATAATGGGAGAATGTAAGGGGTCAAGAACAGCACCACTTCTTCATCTCTACCCAGGATGACCTGAGCTAGTGGTAGCAGGAGCCGATGGCCGAGTTCCTGGTAGAGCACTGCACACCCAGTTCGTGTGTTATTTAAATAAAATTGTTATGCTTCAAAGAATTAGCTCACAATATTACTACTTTAAAAATTATTGCTTTCCCGGTGCCAAAGTGAAAAAATAAAATTACTACTAAGATCTAATGTGAATAAACATGTTCAAATCCCCGATTATCGCCACGCACGAACTGAGTGTGCATGGAACAAATTGCGCCATAAATCATATAATTTTAATGAATCATAATAATTGTGTTTATCATGCGACAATATAAGTAAGTAGCTTTATTTAGACACATCAAACACTATTGTGGGTTCATTAATAGCTGTGTTACGATTGTTTAAACATTAAAATGCACAAACTGGGTGTGCAGTGCTCTAAGTAGAATCAGTAGAGAAAATGGGACATTCACAGTAGTCTTGTATCAAGAATGAATTAAATATTCATGGGCACTCAACTATAGTCATGTTGAATTGCTAAAGAGTATAAATCTGCAGTTAATTCATTATGTACATCTAAACGCAACTTTTGTATGCGTTATTTTAAATTGTTTATTTAAAAAAAATCAATTTTGGGCTCTAGTAATCAAGAAACAACTGCAGTAAATGTCTCCATAAGACAAAACCCTAGAGGTGTTTTTAGTCAGCTAGGGATCATCACTAGTGATAAGAGAATGTAAGGGGGTCAAGAACAGCGCCACTTCTCCATCTCTACCCAGGATGACCTGAGCTAGTGGTAACAGGAGCTGACAGGAGAGTTACAGGTAAGTAGCTTCATTAGAGAAAATGGGACATTCACAGCGAGTTTGTATCAAGAATGAATTAAATATACTTGAGCATTGAACTACAGTCATGTTGAATTGCCAGGAGTAATAACCTGCAGTTAATTCATTTTATAAATACAACTTTCATATCCTGTTGCTTTAAAAATTCTATTAAACAGGGTCAGGATTAGCCACTTGTCCGCTCGTATTGACTAGTAAAAACTAGTGGAGGATGATTGCTAATTTTTAGAAACTCGTCCTTTTGATGATGAGCAATTCTGAATAATTTCTCATACAGATATAAGGTTTGTACAAGGAGGACGATTAAATTTTTTGCAGGACCAGTAGATATTTGAGGGTTACTAGTCCTGCTGTTGAGTAGCACTTTTCAACCTAATCCTGACCTTTTTAAATAAAAAAAATAAATAAAAAAATTGGTCCCTAGTAATCAAGAAACCACAGTTCGCCTCGTAAAAAGAAATGGACCAAAGTACACCTTGATTCTATTTATAGATTTCTGTCTCATTTTCCTGTTTTGAATGGACCAATCAAACACTGGTGCCACTGGCTCCGATCTTGACTGCACAGCTGACTTTATGGACATAAACAAACATCCATTTTGACAATATGCCTGCCGATTGAGTTCAATTAATGCAGTAAATGTGTCCAAGACGAAATCTGAAATGTATTTTTAGTCAGTTAGGGATTATCATTAATGATAGTGTGAGAATGTAAGGGGACAAGAACAGTGGCACTTCTTCTCTATCCACGATGACCTGAGCTAGTGGTAGCAGGAGCTGGACGGAGATATTCTGGTAAGTAGAATCAGTAGAGAAAATGGAACATTCACACTGAGTCTTGTATCAAGAATGAATCAAATATTCATGGGCACTCAACTATAGTCATGTTGAATTGCTAAAGAGTATAAATCTGCAGTTAATTCATTATATACATGTAAACGCAACTTTTGTATGCGTTGTTTTGAATTGTTTATTTAAAAAGAATCAATTTTGGGCTCTAGTAATCAAGAAACAACTGCAGTAAATGTCTCCATAACACAAAACCCTAGATGTGTGGGGTTTTTTTTAAATTGTTTTAAAAAGTTTTTTTTTAAAACAAAAAAATCTTGTAAACCAAATTCATTATTTGAACTGCAGTTAAGACGGCACAACACACATACTAAGAATAATGAAAAAAAATCTTGGCAACTAGTAATTAAGAAACAACAGTTCGCCTCATATAAAGAAATGGACCAAGGTATGCCTTGGTTCTATTTATAGACTTCTGTCTCATTTTCAGGTTTTAAATGGACCAATCAAACACTGGTGCCACTGGCTCCGACATTGACCGCACGGCTGACTTACTAGGGATTATCATTAGTGGTCATGTGAGGATGTAAAGGGACAAGAACCTTGCCACTTCTCCATCTCTACCCACGATGACCTGAGCTAGTGGTAGCAGGAGCTGACAGGCGAGTTACTGGTAAGTAGCTTCAGTAGAGAAAATGGGACATTCACAGCGAGTTTGTATCAAGAATGAATTAAATATCCCAGGGCATTGAACGATAGTCATGTTGAATTGCCAAGGAGGAATAGCCCGCAGTTAATTCATTATATAAATGCAACTTTTATATCCTGTAGTTTTAAAAAGTTTATTTAAACAAGAACAAAACCAATTTTGACCCCTAGTAATCAAGAAGGAACTGCAGTATAGGTCTTAATAAATAATAATAATAATATTAATAATTACATTTGTAGAGCGCTCTATCCATAAAATGTTCTAAAGCGCTTACACAATATATGAACATTAAAACAATGATGCAGTCCTAAAACAACAGTTAAAAAGACATTTAAATTAATACAATATCAATATGTACGTAAAGAAACCATTATATTAAAATTACAAGTAAAATGCCTCTTTAAATAAAAATGTTTTAAGTTGACGTTTAAAAGAATTAACAGTGTCACAAGTCCTAAAATGAGTGGGCAATTTGTTCCAGGGTCTAGGAGCTGCTACACTGAAGGCACGGTCTCCATATGCCACTGTTTTGATTTTGGTACCACTAAAATATTGGATGAGGAAGACCTTAAACGCCTCGAAGGTACATAAGGTGTAAAAAGCTCTTTGAGATATGCAGGACCATGATTATTCACACTCTTAAAACACACCAATAAGACCTTAAACTTAACACGCTGTTCTACTGGCAACCAGTGGAGCTCAATAAGTGATGGAGATACATGATCGTATTTTTTGATGCCACAAATAAGTTTGCATGCTGCATTTTGTACGGACTGTAATTTAGAAGTGAGACTTTTTGGCAAGCCAATCAAAAGTGCATTAAAGACAACGCTTTAAATGTATTTATAGTCAGCATGGGATTATCATTAGTGATAATGTGAGAATGTAAGGGGACAAGAACAGTGGCACTTCTCCATCTCTACCCAGGATGACCTGAGCTAGTGGTAGCAGGAGCTGACAGCGGAGTTACTGGTAAGTAGCTTCAGTAAAGAAAATGGGACATTCACAGCGAGTTTGTATCAAGAATAAATTAAATATACTTGAGCATTGAACAATAGCCATGTTGATTTGCCAAAGAGAATTTATCTGCAGTTAATTCATTTTATAAATGCAACTTTTATATGCTGTTGTTTTAAAGTTTATTCAAAAAAGAACAAAACATCTTTCGCCCCTAGTAATCAACAAACAACTGCAGTAAGAGCATTGAACCTCAGGGGAATGATGGCAGTTTACTGTCAGGCCTGCGCGCATTCAGCAGTCACATTCAAGGTGCCTCATTGACTGTACTATCAGACAATAAGACAATTACAACATACCTATATCATATGGGCGGCCAACAACAGAACATGACTCTGGCATCACAGGCCGTTTGGACCTTGGCCCACAAATTAGACAGGACATTGACTTCTGCTACCTCGCAGTGAGTCAGAATATGGAGTCGCAAAATAGACAAACAAGAGTTCCTGCTTCACTCGCTTATATTTCAAAAATAAGACGGACAGTTTGGCCCACACTCCAACGACTGGCTCGCTTCTCTGGAGTCCACTCAACTTGCTCGATACAACACATACAGTTATGACCCAGCAGCTGAGGCAATGGATGCTCTAGCCCAGAACTGGAGCAAGATTGTGAACTTTATCAACCCTCCATTCATGTTAATTCCTCAAATAACAAGACTGATTCAGAACCAGGACAGTGATTGCCCCACATCGGCCCAGCCAGTCATGGTTCCAGAAGGTGACACAGATGACAATTGCTGTTCCCATCAGAATACAACAGAAAGCAATTACGAAGATCAGTGAAACTCCGGACGCTCTACAGAATTAGCAGTGGAGGCTATATACCTGGAAGATAACATGGTGACACACGAGACTACACCTTAAATGTACATAATGAGTTAGTGGTAACAGGAGCTGGACAGAGATATACTGATAAGTAGCTTCAGTAGAGAAAATGGGGTAGTCACAGAAAGTCTTGTATCAGGAATGAATTGAATATCCCAGGGCATTGAACGATAGTCTTGTTGAATTTCCAACGAGGAATAACCCGCAGTTAATTCATTATTTATATATGCAACTTTCATATCATGTTGTAAAGTGCTGTTTTAAAAATACTACTTTAAAAAAATGTCACCTAGTAGTCAAGAAACAACAGTTTGCCTCATAAAGAAATGGACCAAAGTACACTTTGGTTCTATTTATAGATTTAGTCTCATAAAAAAAAAAACAATGTTTCAAAGAGGAATGAGTAAGGTGCTAGAAGGGCTAAAAGGAGTAATATTCCTGATGAATGACATTGTTGGCACTTCTCCATTGTGGCACTTCTCCGTCTATAGCCACGATGACCTTACCTAGTGGTAGCAGGAGCTGACGGGTGAGTAACTGGTAAGTAGCTTCAGTAGAGAAAATGGGGTAAAAACAGAATCTTGTATCAAGAATGAATTGAATATCCCAGGGCATTGAACGATAGTCATGTTGATTTGCCAACGAGGTATAACCAGCAGTTAATTCATTATATATATGCAACTTTCATATCCTGTTGTTTTAAAAATTCTATTTAAAAATAATGGCACCTTGTAATCAAGAAACAACAGTTTGCCTCATATAAAGAAATGGACCAAAGTACACCTTGATTCTATTATAGATTTTTGTCTCATAAAAGAACAATCTTGGTCACTAGTAATCAAGATACAACAGTTCACCTCATATTAAGAAATGGACGAAAGCACACCTTGATTCTATCTTTAGATTTCTGTGTCATTTTTCGGTTTTAAATGGACCAATCACACTGGCGCCACTGGCTCCGACATTGACCGCACGGCTGACTTTGTGAATGTAAACGAACATCCCTTTTGACAATATGCCTGCTGATTGAAGTGAACTAATGCAGTATATGTGTCAAAGACAAAACCTAAAATGTATTTTTAGTCAGCTAGGGATTATCATTAGTGAGAAGGGTTATGTTGAACTCGGAAAAAAGTCTCAAACTAACCCAATCAGTCAAAAACGCTGTATTCATTGTCGGCGAAGGCTTCAACCTACCTGGCTGTGACATTTTGTTAAACCCAGTGCGCCCTGCCCACATTTACATTACTATGTTGGTGATGTACTGGACGATGACAGCCTAGTTCAGCTAGTCGAATTCCCCACCAGAGGAGAAAACACACTTGACCTAGTGGCCACAAACTTTTCAGCGAAATCCCTAGGATTGATTCGATACGGGTCCGTATTCTCGTATGTATCGCCGAATGGATTTGCCCTAATTAAATTATTATCGTTGGGCCGATTCATTAGAAAATTGTATTCTCGTACAGCAATATCTTTTTTCGCCCCAACGATTTTCGCACAGTTCGTGCGACAAGGTTTATTGTTAATTTTCGTTTTCTGGAGAAAAAAGTTATTGTTTTGACAGCTGTATCGTCTGCTTTATTTGTAAACAATGGCATGTCAAGAGCAACAAGCCAAAACAAAAACTGTTAGAAGTCCACCTTGGGCCGAGAGAGAAAAACTGTTTTTAATGGATTGCATGAGGGGACACATGGAGGAGTTAAATGGTGCTTTTTCCAATAAGGTAAATAAACTATGAATTATTAAAATTTAAAAAAAATGAATCGTAAGACTTTTCAAGCATGTAACTTGCAAGAGTAGTTAGAATAATCCCTAAGCTTAAGGTACGATATATTGGCTATACTGACATCATCGACCTATCCGGTTTATTGAGACAGTTGTAGCTAGTAGTTACTGCAGCTACTTGAAAGAGCATTTTCCCTGATGAATAAAATTTTGTCCTTAATTAGAAAAGTACTTAAATTTACTTCTATGTACCATAATCATTTCATTTTGAAAGACTTGTTCATTTATTGAAAAGCTATATAAATTGGTCTGACATCACTGCTGGAATTTTATCCAAAATATAAGAGAGCAAACAAAATTTTGGCTAAGTTGATATGTATATACAATATATATCATATGAAATTCTGTCTCAATTTTTCTCAGTCCAACTGGTAAGTATATATGTATATATATCTGTCTCTCAGTGTGTATACCGTGACAATTATAGTAATTTTTATTGCACTATTGCTGTAGACTTTCATGTTTAGATTCACGTACCATTGTATAAATTTGTAGATCACCAAGAAATCAAGAGAACGGGCATGGGAGTTGCTCTCACAGAAATTAAAGACAATCGGTTACAGCAGATCTAGTGAGTCATGTGCAACTCAATGGCGGAATTTGAAGAGTAAAAAGAAAGAAGCAATTTCATCATTTTTAAGACACAAAAATCAGACTGGTATGAGAAACCTTCACTTCCAAAGTGTGTACAATTATATATAGTTTTTTATTTATTTACCATAGCTTAAATACATCTTCCATTTATATGCAGTAAAGCTATAGTCATATACCAGTCATTAAAAGATATTTATTGACTTTTTTAGGTGCAAGTCCGCCCAAACCTTTACCCCCTGTGGGGAGCGCAAATTTGCTGTCTTGGGGTCAATGCATGATTTCGTCTTGTTTAACGCTGGAGTCTTCCTCCAATAATTCTTTCTCGCTCAGCTCTTCCGTCTCTATTGAATCAGTATCGACTTCTAACTTCTTCCTCTGTCAGAGTTACGAAGGGGTCATTGTCATGGCAATAAATCCTATCCTTATTTTGATGAAATAAAATATCATTGAGAACTATTTAGGTGTCGCACAAATCGGCAGTTAAAATAACATTTTCGCTGCTGCGAATTTTTTGAGAATAGCATATGTCGATTCGGGCAACAAATTTGGCGAAAAATGGCCGATTTGGCGTACCGAAACGTACGAGAATACGGACCCACGTATCTCTGAACACAGTGCAGTTTTCTTTGAGCTTGGTGTTTGTGCAACCAGGACAAAACAGAAACCACGAAAGATTCCGCTTTATGGTAAAGCCTGTCATCTGATGCCATGAACCTCGGATCAGTTATATCTGACATGCATAAGAGATTCCTCGGTAGAAGATATGTGGAATTACTTCAAGGTTGGTTTACTCAAGTCAATAGATGCCCACATTCCACACAAATCAGCTAAAGCTAAACAAGACGTTCAATGGGTCAACGGAGACCTACGCAGGTTGATACGGAAGCTTGATCGAGCTCACAAGAAGAAAATGAAAAGTAGATCTCCAAAAGATGCTGCAAAGATTAAAAAGCTAAAAGCTGAAGTACAACGACAACTACGAAGGTCGTATTGGGACTACATGAGGGATATCGTTGAACCGAACCCCGAGCAAAATGGAAATAAACGTTTCTATACGTTTATAAAGCATCGCCAATGTAACAATAAGGATATCACCTCTCTGAAGAAGGATGGTGTTCTCTACACAGAGGATAAGGACAAGGCAAATATCTTGAACAAACAGTTCTAAATTGCATTTTCAGCGCTTACATACACAACAGAGGATTTCCACCGTAGGTGTCCTATGCCTACAACTCCGTATCCAAATATAGAACCTATTGTGATAGTTGAAAAACTCCGAGATCTGAGGCCAAACACAGTGTCTGGCCCAGATGCTATCTCCCCTAGAATCCTCAAACAGCTGTACATAGAGATTGCACCAATCCTCACGATCATATTCAGAGAATCTCTCAACTCTGGAGTTGTCCCGTCGGATTGGAAATCTGCAAACGTAGCTCCCGCCTACAAAAAAGGACAGAAATACGAAGCGATCAACTACCGACCAATTTCTCTAACTTCTTTCTGCTGCAAAGCCATGGAAAATATTGTCACGAGTCATATTATGAACCATGGAGATCACCACGACATCCTCTACAAGCTCCGACACGGATTCTGTCGGGGTTTATCGTATGAAACCCAGCTGATAGATTTTGTAGATGACATCACAAAATACCTAGATGAAAACAGACAAACCGACATCATAGTAATGGACTTCGCGAAAGCATTTGATAAGGTAAATCACAGCCTACTTCTTCATAAACTGGACCAATATGGTAATCGAGGCGAAGTAAACCGTTGGCAGAAAACTTCCTCACAAACAGATCGCAGCAAATCATGGTAGGAGGAGAAAAGTCGGATACCGTCGATGTTGGCTCAGGCGTCCTGCAAGGTTCTGTCTTGGGGCCATCACTCTGTCTACTTTATCAATCACATTCAAAAAAGACTGCACTCGAAGGTCCGCCTATTCACCGACGATGCCATCATCTATCTGGTAATTACATCACCAGCTGACGCATCAAAAATGCTGGACGATCTAGACGTACTCACCATCTGGGAGGAGCACTGGATGATGGCTTTTCATCCAGGTAAATGTACAATCTTGACAGTGTCAAAGAAGCGTAAACCGATCGTCTCAAAATACCACCTACACGGGCAAATTTTGGAACACGTAGATTCTGCAAAATACCTAGGAGTCCACCTTGACTGTAAATTAAACTGGCACCACCATGTTCAGTCAGTATGTAAGAAGGCAAACGGGATTATCGGTTTCCTGAGGCGTAACCTAAATATAGCCTCCAATTCTGTTAAAGCACTGGCGTACATGAGTTTGGCCACACCTACCATGGAGTTTGCGAGCGCAGTCTGGAACCCTTTCACGGCTTGTGATATCAGATGAATCAAGATGGTTCAGCGACGTGCTGCCCCTTACGTACTCAATAAGTATCTACGTCCAGCGTTACGGACATGCTGATCGAAACTCACGTTTCTAGGATAAATCATCATTGAACAAGGTATCAAGATTGACCCTGATAAATTAAAGCCATTCTTGAGATCCCTGAACCACAAGGCATATCTTGTAGATGTAGTATTGTGAATGGTCCCCAGAACCATGAATTCCAGGAATAAATCGTTAGTCAACATCGCCATCTTGTCTTGGTTATTCTTAAAACATATTTCTTACAAATCACCGAATATTTACTCGCAAAACCTTACATACAGGACCTCAGTTCCCACCATCTGGGTGTACCTCCTAAGAGTAAAGGCCACATGTATTTCAAATAAAGAAAAATTCATTTTCATACATTGTTTGGTGTCATGTGCTTTGATTTACAGACGTCTACTTGACAAGAAAGAACTACAGTAAATGTCTCCATAAAGACAACACCTGAAATGCATTTTTAGTAAGTTAGGGATTATCATTAGTGTGAGAATGTAAGGGGACAAGAACCTTGCCACTTCTCCATCTCTACCCAGGATGACCTGACCTAGTGGTAGCAGGAGCTGACAGGCGAGTTACTGGTAAGTAGCTTCAGTAGAGAAAATGGGACATTCACAGTGAGTTTAGTGTCTACCCATTTCAGTAACACATGTGTATATGAAAATTGTGTTAGCTTCTCCCATTCAAAGGGTTTTTTAAAATAGTAGTGACTATTGTTGACCTTATTGTTTCAGTTCCTCTAGTGGGTGAGAAGCTAGGAAACAGCCTTAACAAAGGTCTTAGACGTGCCTCTGATCATAAGAAATTCAAGGAAATGCAGAAGTGGCTGAGACCTCAGAATGTCCCGAATGCAAAGTTACCTGCACTGAATGAGGAGGTGCACCAGGATATCACCTTACGGTCTGTGGAAGTTGCCATGAAGGCACATTCGGTGGGTACTACTCTGATCAGTACGTATTTCTTAACCATCGCCAATAAATGAGATACTGGTGCTTGAATTCAAGTACATTTGTCGATCTTTGCAGATCATATCTACTCAGATCAACCTGTGGCTGATGCAGGCCATCAGCAAGGAGTCTGCCAATAAGCCCATAGATGACCACACAGACGAAATCATGGATGCTACCAAGGCTGAAGCTAAGCATCTATACATTCTCTCAGTTGTCCCAGGCAAGGCGGGAAAATGTGATAATACCTTCATTTATTTCCAGTTATATTCTACGCACAACAGATTAGACGAAAAGAAATTCAATGATTCTGCTGCATGATTTTAGCATGCCAAGACATAGTTGACTACGACTAACAATACCGCCTTGGATGTACTGAAATCAATGTCATATGTGACAATTTATTATCAACCAAAGGGTTATCAATGGCAGTTCAGAAAGAGGTTTTCATGGGTCACTTTCTTCGCCACAATGCCCGTATCAAATATAAAACACAGCCTTCTCCATACATTGGACAGGATTAGTTTCTGAAAATGTAGCCAATCTAGTTCATTCCGTAACATGAAGGAGTACCAAAAAAAAACATGGGTAACAATGATTTAATAGGGTGTTTTTTTTCTAGTTGAGAACAAGATAGAGTTATTAGGGGCAAAGACTGTGAGACATCATCACCACCAGAAGAACTACTTTGAAATTTCACCGCTGCCTTGATGCTGAGAAAGACACTTGCCTGCTAGGTCAACCAAGACAGCACAGCCTGAGCAGCTGCTCCAACTGTCCCAATGGTTGCTGCAGACAAAATCTGTGAGTGCCCCAGGAAATGGGCTCTTGACAAGTATTGGCAGTAAAGCTGAGGGCCACATCAAGATTAGACTGTTTGATAGATCAAAGATCTTCCAGCACTTGTCTTCCAGTTTTCATATCTTCTTTTCCTAGTATTTTGCTTTCTTGTATGCTAGTTGTGTTCAGTGCTAACAAGGTTTTCTATGATGACGAAATTTGGATATTGTCTACCTAGTTTGAGGTGATACACGAGTAATTAGAAATGAAAAAGCCATCTACAACTGCTCTGGATATCATAATTGACCTGCTATTAGGCATTGAGACAAACATGGAATCTATGATTAAGATAGCATATAAATACCAAGCTGGACAACTGGTCCTATTTAGTGGTAGACACTGCAAATTTCTATTGGTCCAGAAAAGCTAAATGATTAGGTGAACGCTGACGATATCCTATGTACAATTTAGGCATAATTTTAGGCATACATCAATACTTGCATACAATGACAGTAAGGCAGAACTTACATTTGTATATACAAGTAACAAACGCTTAGGTTGAGCAACGTTACATATTGGAAAACTCATAGCTTTCACGAGCAGAGCCCCCATGGAAATAGAATAATGCAATGGGCAATACAAAAGGAAATGTTAGCTGTTGTGTGGTGTTTATAGCATTTTCCCCGATGTACATTTGGTTGTCATGTTATAGTTCACAGTGACAACCAACCACTTAGGGCAATAGCTTGCTTTAACAAAGACCTTAGTGGACAAATGCTAAATGGGGGGATGTCGCTATAGTTTTGAATACTTGAGAACATTATCACCAATTCATAAAATTCCATTGTACATGTAGTTGCTAATGCAAACAATTGTCTTGCTTACGCTTCTATGGTCAAGCTTCACTGAATCAAGCTCAAACTTTGATAACTCCTAGTTTAATCTTAATAGCAAAACTTCTTACTTTGTTGGAGGGTAACAAAAATGTGTCCAAATGATCTTAACATAAACAAGCCATACAGTCATCAATGGTCACTTATATCGTAGACTATATTTTTCTTCTATACATTCTATGATTTCTTAATCAAATGTCAATAAGAAGGTCAATTGTGTAGCAGTCTCTGGTTTCAAAAAAGCAAATGGGCACGCAAAGCTAATAAGGTATGCTCAGAGTGGGATTTGATTTGAATGGTGTGTGAACAAACTGAACATGCAAGACAACAATATAACAATAGACATTGTATTAATCTATGACTACCACTATTGCGTTTGATCAGCACTCATCACCATCACAACTGGGATTTGATCCCGCAACTTTCTAATCACAAGTCCAACTCCATATTCACTAGGCCACGACAGAACATAATATCAAATGTTTAGAAAGCATCTCAGGCAAACTTGGAATATGATACACGAGAAACAAGAGCATGAGTGAATGTAACAGATTTAATAGTTCAAAATCTTACTTTGCTGTTGAAGTTTGTCTTCACTCTTAGAACAATTAACGATAGCTTACCTGAAAAAGAAAAGAAAAAAGCATTGGTTAATACATACAAGAAAAAAAAGAAATATATTAAACAAAATTATGACAATTTTGAGAAAGTTACAATGATAAGAAGAAGAGATGATAAATTCATATCAATTATGTGTGTAGAACATAAACATTTTGCAAATATTGTCTCTCCTTGAGCTGGGATCATTTTTCACATCGGCAATACCATCTAATATTGTACCTTCTACTCATCTCCCTTTTTTCCATATAAGATGATACAGGACAAAAAAATGTCCACATGATTACCTTTCTCAATGTCAGAGCTGTAAATCAGGATTTTGCTCACACGGATCACCCAAACAAAGGGAAGGTCAAGGCTATTGCATGATTTCTCAATCCTGGTTGATATTATCCTGCCTTTGACAGTATAGGATCAAAATCATGTTAGATTTACGCTTGATCGCTGGACTGTTTTGTTTAAAAAACTATTCATTTGCTCATCTAATTATTGGTGAGCAACAAAGACTAATGACTTATTTCTCAAAGCTAATACTTTAAAAATACCCAATTACTACCAAAGTACTCTGTGTACGTAAAGGTATCTATATTTAGGTATTTTTGTCGTTATATTGGATGAATGTCTTTGGACAGATATCAATTTTAAAACTCATGATTGCTGATTATGTTTCAAATCAGTAATTAGTTTTCCAATTGAAAAAACTGATAAGAGAAAATACAAAACTAGTTTATCTTACAAATTCTTGTGACATTTTCGGTTAAGTGACATTCAATTATTGTCTACAGAGTAAACGGTGCATGAAATTGACTCAAGTGATCACAAAATATAATAGTGTGCTGCTTTCCTATATGTTTCCAGCAATTTTGGTTGTGATTCGATTTCTTGTTCCTGTGGAAATTAAATACCTCTTTCTTGGATTGAAATATATGAGTTGAGATAATAGCAGCAAAATCAAATAACATTACTACCATAAACTTGTATGAACTGCATTCCTACAATAAAAGCCATCAGGTGTATTTGCAAAAAATAGCGAGGCCCTCTAAACCCCATGTGTATTGACGATAAATTCTTACAGTCCCTGCATACTAAATCAGCATCTCGGAACAGAAGGTGAAGAAATCGCACTGAAACCCGCACAATCTGAACGCATTCAGCCCTAATTTACCTATTGTGTTGTACAGGATATATAGATAGAGCAAACAGCATTCATTTCCTCATGCTCATCACAAGAACAAGTTATGTCATTTTCTGGAAGTAACATAAAACTAGAAATAACATTCATAATTGTTTCACTATGTCATCAGAACAAAACTTGTTATCTTACCACTATTAAAAGTAATTCAAATTTTTAAGATTGAAAAACAGTCAGGGTCCTTTCTTGTGCAAACTGAATATTCAGTGCTATCTTTTATATAAATTTTCTCATTTAGTTATCAATCATTATTCACAAGTTATAATATATGATTCATATTTAATAATTGCAACCCTTGCCTGACCCTGGTCTCTTTATTTTAAAAGTATGGTCAGTAAGCCTGCTACTTGTCAGCCCGATTGCTAAAATTCAATAAAAAGCTTTTCAAGATCACACATACACGATCACATGGCTTTCCTTACTGGTGATAAATAGAATCCAAAACATATGTACCAGTGATGTTAAGTTACCTAGTGGTCTTTTGAAATCCCCTATTATAGCCTAATTTTAAAAAAGCATTTAAACAACAAAATCAATTATATCCACACATAAAATCTGATCATAACTGCAGTGACATTTCTAACATCTATTTAATTTTTTTACACTTGTTTGCTAGCGCTCACTTATGCAGGCAAAGACAACACAAGTGCAGAGATAAGGTGATCTCACCACTAAAAGTTATAAAACATAACTTTGCCCTTTTTCTCACCACTTTAACTGAGTTATATTTGAGAACACTTCACAAATTTCATCTCCATGATGCAGATGCTTATATTGAAATTACACCTAAGTGAGGACATGTACAGTTGTTTTTCAAATGCATATGTTTAAATAAACGATTGATTGGTTTCAAACTATAGATGAATAAGGATGAGTCATAGATGTATCAAAATGTAAAGAATTTATACCATCATTAAACTATATAGGTTGTTTATATAAGTCTAATGAAGAATTGGCAGATCCAAGGGGTATTGAGCGATCCCCCCCAAAAAAAAAAAAAACTTTAAAAGCGTCCAGCGTAAAACACAGTGTCTTGACAGATCATTTTTAAACGTCTTCCCTGATAATAATAACGTCAATAGTGATTCTCTGCTCTGAACGTTATAAGCACCTACTGCGTAATATTTTGTACGTTTTGTATGTTACAATAGTGTATTCATTATGATAATAAGCTTAGGAAAGACCATTCACAAAGCAGTGAGATCACTTTTACAAAGTATTGAGACACACTGACCTTGCACGGCTCTTAACCTATCAGAATTGAACATGAGCGGCAAAGTGGTGAGAAAGAGAATACTACTAGGACACTGATTAAATTAAATATGCAAATGAAGTCCATCTTAAGTAAACTGAATCTCATGGGTTGAAAATGACAAATGGAAATGCCAAAAAAGTCACACGTTTGTCTGACACGTGCCTGTGTGGAGAATTCATAATTGAGAAGAGAACTGTTGTCCTCCTTTTAAAACTAACAGAACAACCTAGCCTTTTTGAGGTGGCAGGCGATAAATCTGCCTACATCCCCCACGTAGTGTACACTGACAGATGGAATATGCCAGAGGTATACACTATATTCAGTATGTCGTCTTTTACATTAGGCATAAAACATTCCACTCATCTCGGTAATTGATGAAAAGAAAAGTAAGCATGTTGTAAGAGTATGCACAATAAAAATAGATTATCTCATAATTGTGGAGCCAATGATTTGTTTGTCAACTGTTGATAACCACACTACCATTATATGACCAACTCAAAACCACATATTAATATACACTTGAGCCACGGAATTTTATAACATTGCTGCATGATATGATAAATAACACGAAGCATGTATTCATTTCTCACATCTCACGAAATACATAAATTCGTCAAATTTCATAAAAAATCTACTTCAAAGGCAGGCGAGACCTAATGCAGAGAAAGTAGCAAACCTAATTGATGAAGCAATGCACGACTATTGCGCCATGTCTCAAGGGTGGTAGCAGACATGAGTAAAACACTTAGTGAGCTTCTGAGGACAAACAGTTCATACTGATTAACTGGTTTTTTGCTCTGGACTCATGCGCATTGGTTTTACTTCAGGGCTCTAGTTAACTGTACACACATGGAAAATCACATCAGCATTTCAATTTTACATATCCAACTTTGCAACCTGTACTTTCAGATTCCTAGTAATAAATGTTTCCGCAAGGATAACAGGACTAGCTAAGCCAATGATATGCTAACAAATAGGCGTACACATTCATTTCAGTAATTACAATGATTTCCTATAGTTTTGTTGAATGGTAATACATGAATGCATATAATAATGATACATACATACATCAGTGAACACCAGCTTTAGTATTTATAATGCATCCGTCAGATGGCAAACATAATGTTAGTTTGCATTCTGTTTCTTTTACACAGAAAATTGATAACATTGCAATGTCTAGACTTTCAACATTGACGCTGAAAAGTGAATGATAATTACCGGATGCATTCAAATCAAGTGATAACGACACATGAACTCAAACCAAAGGAAATCAATAAATCAAATTTCAGTAAATGCTTTGGGACATTCCATCCATTAGTAATGTAAATTTAAAATCATAGTTCTCATATCACACAAAAACCTCATTTATTTATACACGTATTACATTTAGTTCATATCAAATATAAAATGCAACACAGGATAGCATTGTAAAGTTAAATTAATGCATGCAGCATCAATATTATTTTTCTAAAGACCAAAAATTCACCTTGGGATCCGGGACCTTGGAAAGCTCAGCAAGACTGTGACACAACTGTACATGGCGGAACTGGAACGGGTTGTTCCTGCGGTCCTCAAATGCACGGATGATCTTGTCGCTCATCCACTCCACCTACAAAAGGCCTTCATTTTTAACGCATGAATGTCAATTTACCAGCACATTGTTCAAAAGATAATAGGGATGTTCTCAAATCCATCTATATCATCAGTTTCATCAGTTTTCAAAAAAAAAAAAAAAAAAAAAAAAAAAAATCTCTAACCTAAATCTACTGCATTATAACTGAACATTTTCATGTAGCAGTTTGGACAACACAGACTGCATTCCTAGTCTCCTAACATAGATTAATGTACAGTAGAATAACTTGGATACAAATCGACATTATGTGAGGTATAATTACCTGTGATTTTGCAAACTCCACTACGTTGTAACTGACGTTGTTGAGCAGTGCGAGGGAGTACGTCATGAGCCCGGACTCCTGACTGCGCCACATTTGGTCCTGCAATACAATTTTCAGTGACAGGTTATCTCACACTTTTTACAAAGGACAGATCTTTACTAAATTAGATCAGAGAAAAATTAATAGCTGATTATATAGTAATTTTCTTAAGTTAACAACACAGAATAACTTACAAATATTATTTAAGTTATTTTGTATTGTCAACTTAGGAAAGGACTCTATATATACATTACCAACACGATGAACACGTTCAAGGATATTACCTGATTATGCTAAATGCAAGGGTAGGAGGCTATCCATTTACTAGATACTAAATGTAAATTCAAGAGAAAAGTTGGCAGATTTTAGACAATGTACAATAGCTATATTTAGTGCAAAATTCACCAAGTATTATGTCTTTACATTTTAATAGCTGAATTTCACAACGAAGTTCAGGTGGCCACAGGTGCGCTTACCAGTAATTGTGCCAATTCGAGGACTCTGCCGGCAGTGTCTACGCAGATGAGAACGTTGCCATCATTACGCATTGTCGACATAATATGAGCTACAAAATGTAAACCAGTAAATAAGTTAATCAGAAAAACTAAGATTTGAATATATTTGAGATTAAAAGAAATCAAAGATGTCACTGTGCCTGATTCAAAATGTAGAATAATTGATATTTGAACCAGCGTTCACTAAATGTTGTGAGTAAATGGCCATAGACAAGCATATAACAATTCTACAGTGTGTAGTGAATATCAGTAAATTTTAATAAGCTTTCAAAGACAAGACTAATTAGCCACACATCAAGTACAGATTTTTGACAGTATTTTCAAACAAATAAACATTTCTTACTCATAAGTTGCTCATCCCTGAGTCTTCTTCTGGCATGCGCGTAGTCTGCATTGTAGGCGTCGGTAATCAGCAGATGAGGTCGGCCGATAGAGTCCAATACACAGCCATTAAGATGTCTGAAAAATTATGTAATTTCAAAGTACTTACTATATGTATATATATTATGCTAGTCAAAATGATAATGACAATCATGTCATATATTCAGATAAAATGACACATACCTTTCTTTTTTGTGATTGTAATCCACCATGTAAACGATTTCCTCTTCCCCATCTTTTACAATTTTCCAAATAGTTCCTCCTAACATGTGTCCTGCTGGCAATGGGGTGATGACTAGACCATGACCCTTTCCTATAGAAAGACATTGAACATTTTTCTTAATACGCAGTACAATTTATAAAAAAATCTGTTTGCATCTTGTCACAACTATTTGAATAGAATTAAAATTAACATCGAAGATAGCACTACAAACCTTTGAGACTAATAGACTGAGAATATTTCAATTGATTAATCCGTTCAAAGGCAGTATCAACATCATCCAAAGTAAAAATGTCAAACTCTTCAGAGTTGTGCCGTGACTGCAAAAAATAAACTTGTGTTATTTTGATGAAATCTATTATAATTGCACACCTGGATTTCAAATTACTGTCTTTTTCATCAAATAATATAAGGCATATACACCTTCTATTTAGGCTTTTAGTGGGTATTCATTTTTAATGTGCTGAAAACCAGTTCATGGAGTAATATTTTTTTATCATAACTAAGAAATGGTACTGAATATCAAAATGAAAATTATAGGAATAATACACAAATTTTTTGTCAGATCTACATTGTAAATTTTTGAAAATGTGATTGTTATCTGATTGTTATTCACCAAAGTGAATACTTACATTAAAATGCCATTATTTTCCTTTCCTGCAGACACACTGAGACAGTCAAACATGTAGTAGTACATGAAATCATTAGGCATAAGATACATGAACTGAACAGCATGTTTATTTGCATATGCATATAACACATTCAGGACCATTTTTTTGTTAATAGAAAATGTTACTCCATGAAGTTGCTGTCAGCAAATTAAGACCCCTATCACTGAGTATGGACATGTCACCACAAATCCTCCAGACATAAGTATTAACGACCTTATCACAGTGCATACAATATAAACATGCTATCAGTACTATAGACAAATATGATCTCGACTTATGGTTCTTGTTTTTAACACATTAGAGCATTCAAAGAATGATTCAAAATTATGTCTTAGTTTTTAAATTGACTGTTGCTCTATGATAAATTCTCTATTGTCAGCACTATTTTTCTTTTCTTTTTTTTATCTAAAATGCTTGCATGAAGAACAAACTTATATATCAATTAGATTAAAAGTCGAATGTAATATTTTGTTGATATGAACTTTTAAAAAAGATGACCATGAGGCTCACATATCGCTCACATGTCTAATACTATTTTATCTACTTGTATGTTATATTAAGTTTTTCATTTAATACGGGCACGGCAGTGCCAGCCCTAATGAATTGGAAACCATCAGAAATCTTGCTACTTTGGAGCCGGATTATCTTTATTATTTCAACTGATTTCAATGGTCATAACCGGGGTTTCCGCCGCCAGCAGCTGAAACTGCCAACCCTGCAATGGTGCCACGTCCATTTTCTCCTAACACTGCTATAAGTAGTCCCTTTCCATGCGTATGTCTTTGGTCAATAACTGGACAAGTATTAGTGCTAGAATAATTTTGATTAGATTTTTGGAATCAAATGAAAAATGAAGCATCTGAGTAACTATTCAGTACAATAATGTAAGTTTGTAATTTTGTAAGTTTAAGTTTAGATTAATTCCTGATGAGGCCATGTAAAATGAATGGTGAAAATATTTGAAAATAAATTCTAAAAATTCTAAATTAAAGTCTACATTAAATAAATATTATTATAAGTACACAAAATTAAGATTTGAGAAAGGTGGAAAAAGACAATTGGAGACATAAGCATCTATAGTTTATACAAAATTTTGTTCATGGACCCCTGGGGCAGGAATCCTGGATAAATTTTTTCCCCAGTGGAATGATTCAAATATGGGATGATGACCATGGCATACAAATTCTGTGCAAGTTTGATGAAAATCAAACGAAAAATGAAGCATCTTTAGTTCATATAAAATTTGCCCATGGACCCATGGGTAAAGGTCAATTTACCCCACTGTGGCATGATTCAATTATGGAATGTTCATGATATAGGCATACAATTTGCGTGTCAGTTTGGTGAAAATCAAATGAAATATGAAGAAACTATTTTGCAAATATGAATTGTGGACGGGACGACAGATGGACGGGAGGTGATCACAATAGCTCACCAATTTATCCCGCAGGGTTATCATTCAAATACGGAATGATGATCATACAGGCATACAACATGTGTGCAAGTTTGGTGAGAATTCAATGAAATATGAAGAAACTAATTTGTAAATATGAATTGTAGACAGACAACAGAGTCGAACATACGGACGGAAGGTGATCACAATAGTTCACCTTGTCATAAAAGTGGCTGGTGCGCTAAAAAGTAATGTTCTACAGTTTTCTATGTGCAAGAATCTGTTCTATTCTTCACTTCCCAGAAGCGCGGGACGTGATGCGCAGTAGAATTAATCAATACCAATAATCTCATTACTATTTCCAGCGTCACGTAGACTAACACGACTTTAGATATTCTAAGGTAATTTTCGCGTATTACTTATCCTATGTCATTCATGGAAAGTACTCTTCTAATAGAATTTTGAGTGAGGATTATGAATCTGTAATCGGATTTTAGTTAGCATTGAAATTGACGAAGATATGGGCAAAAGACCGGTCTTTACAGACGACCTGTGTAGGCTGCGATTAATACATACCTGCTAACCTCAATATTATGAAAAATGCACACCTCAAATATATTTCATAATAGAATTTTGAATGAAGATTACGAATCTGTAATCGGATTTTAGTTAGCTCAAAATTTGACAAAGTTATGGGCAAAAGCTGGCCCTTGGTCAAATTTGTAGACAGCCGTGATTGGAGCAAAGTTGAGAACTTCACTATTATGAAGAATGCACACCTCAAATAGATGTATTTACTTAATTTTCCAACGTCTATCAGCGTGACAGCCATCAATTTTATGTAGAACTCACATTTTGAATGATATGCATATAAATGCTATTTTAAATGGGCTTATAACATACACCAGAAATACCCATAGACTTTTGTGTCTCAAAATCAAATAAAAAAAGACAAGTGCGCATCTTTTCTGCGCAACTAAGAAATGAAGAATGGACTGTAATTCTATGAAATAAATACAGTACAGGTCCGAATATCCGGATCTGAATTATCCGAAAATCCGCTTTATTCGGACATCAAACAGTGGCCCCATTCTTAGTTACGGACTCAAACATGTCTCTCTTCCATCATGTTAAAAAAAAGTTACCATAGGTGCTAGCCTCGTCACCTGGTTTCTATTGATAACCTAAGTTATGTTACCGGTTCTTTTCCGGGTGATAGAGACTAGTGTTTGACCTAGAAAAGGTTTAAATGGGGTGGATATGTTACTGCTTCTTTTCCGGATAATGGAGTGCTTTGATCGTAAAATAAATATCATATTTGTAATCTATACCTTAGTAAATACATGTATTAAACTTCAAAATCCGATGAAAAATAAGCAAGATAATAATTCAATTTAAAACGTTATGGCAATCAAACTTTCCGCAGTTCAGTCATTTTAGAAGCACGTGGTGTCTATTGTTGCCAGTGAAAACAAATTTCAAGTATGAAACTTAAAAAATATTATTGCTAGAGCTTGATATATGTAGATTTTTGCAGTAATGTTAATAAATGTACAATGGATAATGGTTAATGGATAATGGTTGTTCCAACCTAGTATTTTCAACCATATCATGGTCTATCAGAATAGTCTTAAGTCACCCCGTGGTATCTGGACGCCCGCTAATCCGAACAGCTCATCAATGTCCCGAGCTGTCCGAATAAGCGGACCTGTATTATACATAAACAAAACTAAAACAATAATTGGTAATTGCACACTAAAAGTTGTAGTTACCTGATAGAGATCATACATGAACATTTGTCCCATTTTATACACTGGAATAGTTGCATATATGGGGCAGGACAGACCACATTTTCCAACAAGATATGGAAGTGCGCCAAGATGAAGTGGGTCTGGGTAGGACAGCAGTATGGCATCTATTTGATGGCTATGACTATAAAAAAGATACATCAATTATTAAAACAAGCACAATTCAAGGACATTTAAATAACATTAAACACAAGGATATGAAATAAGACCCACCAACTGACCCTGTACCCAGTGATTTTAGCCAGTCTGGCTGGTTTCAAAAGTTAATGGTCTATGGGCAAAATACTTATATAATTTGTAACCTATTTAAACACCCATAATACATCATTAAGTCCAAGCCACTTTTTGTAAGGGCCACACTCTTCATTGTTGCTAGTTTTGTTGTTTGAGCAAATTTTCACAAGTTTCAAAACCCCCGTAAAAACAATATTTTGTTTACCGTTTGATTGTCTCAATATAATCCATATTGAAGTTTTCATCCCATCCACAGTCAAGAAGGAATCTAAACTCATCCACTTGCAACATGTAACAAGGAGGGGTTTCATCTTGTGCACCAGAAAAGGGGTACACTTTTATAATGGATGTCATCTTTATCCGTGAAGCACTGACAAAAGATATCAGAAGAAAAATAAGCTCATATAGTTTGGATGAATATTAACAGCAAAAATGCATAATGATCTATCATGTAGAACAGGATAGTATCATGCAACATTCTCAAACGATACATGTATATAATGCTTCAACTTTTAATTCTAACTTCTACTGTCAGCAGTATATTACCATGGTCCCTATTATCATTGACTTCTATTCAGTTTGTTTTTAGATCTGTGGTCCATTTAATTTCAACTTTAGGAAAGTCTGCCAATGTTCTTCTATGCTTTTTAGCTCTGATTTGCAACATGTGAATGGTTACAAAGGTGTCATGTGCTTTTTTGTAAGGCTGGTTTATCAGTGGCGATCAAGGTTGAGATCAAATGTTTGTGGAGTATGACGTCTACTACGTTAATTTTAAATATTCTTATGTATTTAAAATTATTGGTAACTGTCTGTATTTTATACCGTAAATTTTATATGTAAATATGGCAAACTAAGTAAATAAATAAACCCTGGCTAATAATTGGTACATACCTTTTATTAATATGAACTGTTGCTAATGGAGACAGAAATCTAGGTGGTGGATTTACTATTTAATGCATGAGCCATGCGTGGGCCTTTATCACAATCTGGTCTATGATTTATGGTTTATACAGCCAGCCACCTAACAATGATTTTGGGTTGTATGTGGCAAGCTAGTGAGAGATTCTTTTATAAAAGAAGCTTGGCAGTCATAAGAGAAGTTCAAAAAAACTCTAAATAACATGAAAAACACAATTAGGAAAAGTCAACACCATGTTACAAAATGTAGAATATAGCAGAAATAGCGTAAGCATGCGTAAACCTGTCGTTGACATCAATCGTGGGGACATGGGTCATGGGCATGGCGCATATTTGTGCAATACCTACTAGGCGATAATATAAGGTCTTACTATAGCAGACAATTTATACCAATATTTCATGGCATGCTAAATACATAATCAAATCATCATGTTTTAGAGTGTATGTTGGATAACTATGATGTATTAACTTATGATATAATTGCTATTATACCTAGTTATCCGTTGAAGTTCAAACAGGCATAGTTGTTTGTAGGTTTCTGCTTTTATTCTAACCGTCTATGATCATGGACGAACCAACTCTTACGTCCTAGATCTATCTCGAGACGCTACCCACTTTCATGTATCTGTTGAAGACAGTTTCCATGGGAAAGTTTTCATGGTTGCCCGCATGGTTGCGACCGTGGGAAAACTGTAAAGGAAAAATAGCAACACTGTAAAATATGTCTAATACAAATAATAGTTATTTGATTATTCAACTGAATTCTATAAGAGTGCATCTAGTGCTAGGAGACTCCTTTGGCCCATGGGGGTTATTTATTCTCAAGAAAACCCCTGGGACACACGTCATGTCATTACACACACGCGTGGTGTGAACATTGCCACATGTTCCTACAATGCGATGGAAATTGGCCATTTTTTACCTGATATTTGAGTTGGTGTATTCGAATAATTTTTAATCAAAACTCATTCAGTGTACAATATTGTATAACAAACATAAGAATAGACCTTGCTAATAAAAGTATTCTGTGGCTTTAAGTTTATCTAAAAAATTGTGTATCTAATAAAAAGAAATCACCAAACATTTGAAAGGTCAACGTTCGATATATTAAAGCATGTGGAAACAATGCGTCGAACCAGCACACGTGCATTGTTGTCACTGCATGAGCGTTTTCTTGAGAATAGAGAAATGTATACAAATCTCTGTCTATGAAATTGACTTCTCTTAGGGCTGAGTCAGTATTTAAGCCGTGCGGGGGTCGGAAAAAAACTTGTAATCTTGTGCCTAGTTTCATATGTCAACACTAAACACATGCAATTGAATTACTAATATTTGCCACAATGCTTTTGACAGAGGATTTTAGTGATTGGATGGAAAGTTTTTCTTTAAGTAACAAGTGCCCCAAGAATTTGTACTGCTGGAAAATATATCAAAGTTAACTTGCCATGATATGAAAGGGCTGGTGCTATTAATTGAATTTACAGTTCTTGATAATAGCTCATCGGCTATTTTATTAGAGCAATTGCCTGAGCCACTGCAAGCAACTTATGAAATGGAATATGAAACCCTTTTATCAAGATTGAGTTATATTATGTTTAATTGTCTTTCGATACCACTAACTTTTATTTTCAGAAAATACAAGATAAATTCTCTTACTTTTTCTTTCAAAATAACGATTAAAGATTAAATCGCTTTCTGTAAATTGAATTAAATAGCACCAGTCCTATCATATCATGACAAGATAATATATACAGTTTGTATTGCATTTTGTTTATTGCATTTAATAATCCGAGGAAAAAACTAGTTTCATTCATTCATAGTTTCATTCATGTAGCTAAATATTTTTTGCAAATTTGTACAGCAGATATGACAGTACAATGCTATACTAATACATACACAGGGCATGTGGAAATGGGGGTGTCATATGCTAGGTAAGTTATATGCTAAAGTAGGGGGGTCAGAAGTTCATATTTCAGGCATATATATGTTTCGATGTGGGGGTGTCATATGTTTGATTTGCGAACCCGTCGGGGGGTCATATGTTTGATTTACAAACACGTGGGGGGGGGGGGGGGTCAGAAGTTAGAAACACTGATGTATAAAAAAACGTTTGACCCCCCCCCTCCCATATCCTAAATAATGACTCAACCCTTACATAAAATATATCTAAATTAGATCTAGCATATAGGGGCTCTGGCTGTCAGTCAAACAGGCATTGATTTCTTAATGAATTCCCATCATGTGTTGGCCATATTGAAAATAGAATCCAAGCAATCATGGAATCATTGGTGATGCTTTTGATGAGACCAAATACAAATAGGTTCAAATATTAACTACACTAATTATGACAAGTATCGTATAACATAATACACATGGATACGGCAAAGCCTGAGTGGAGTGACAGCTCAAATGTTATAGCATGATAATAATATATTCAGATTTGAGCCACTGGCTTATTTATGCCGCCCCTCATAAGGACAATACAACCAATACTGCGGACAGAAATAAAATGTTTGTGACATATTTACAAAAAATTCTCACATCCTGAAATTTGCAGAACTTAATATAGTAAACCTGCCTAATTTCAGCCCCTTCAGTTTTCATTCATTTACGATACAAAACGTTTGTTGTTATTTGAAATTATGTTATAGGAAACAGCCAAAAACAGAAGGGACTGAAATTAGGTTGGCGTACCCTGTTTGGGAACAGTTGGGAACTCGAGATTCAGAAATGCATTTCTAATTTACATAAGCAATACTGGAATCTTGTATAAAGCTTTATTATTGATTCAATTAGTTGAGAATACATGCATACATGACTTATAACTCAATCGGTGACGCCCAGCTAGCTACACTTATGTAATATGTGAACGGTTAGATTCTAATAAAAAGCATATGACAGTCTAGTTTATCTCCCCTTAAAAATGTAAATGTAAATGCACTGGTTTAAGTATAACTTTACAGACAACTTTACATTCACACATTGTGTTTATACACTTTTTATACCATATCACAGATATTTTATCAATTAGATTTGATTGCTCTCATGAAAGAAATAGAATAGATAATCTTTCTGCATTTAAGTCTACCTCTCTCCGGTTAAACGAAGTGACAGTGGAATTGTAGTATATTATACAGATTATGACAAATCAAATGAAAATGCTGTGCGGCAAAAGTATCTGACAACAAAAACATGCAACATGCAACAGGCACACACGAGTGAGGACCAGCACTTGAATAACCCACTAAATTGAGTATTGATTTAATAGTGAACGGCCATTTAAACAATATCCAACTTAAATCCAACAGCAATACAAACGCCTAATCATATCTATAGTCCCATTGTTGTCAACAATGTACATTATCTTGTGTTTCAAATCATCACGATCAGCTTCTTCTTTCAAACACCAACTTCTTGCTATCAGGTCGAAATCCAAAACTATCCGTACTCTCCATATTCATTTGGTATCCTGGTAGAGGTTTTATTGTGTACCTGCACAAATAATCATAATTCATCAGGAATCACAAACACGAATGCAACTTTTGATGGGCTGATTATGTTGATAATTCTTATATACACAAACATAGAATACCTGGTGAATTAGTCTTACATTTTTTTATTTTTTTTAATATATTTTAGATGTGATTTTTGTGAACCAAAAACCCAAAGTTTAAGTACATTATACATATATCTTAAGTTAGAGAAAACACTTATTTCAAATCAAAAAAGTCTTCATCTAATGATAATTATCTAGGTCGCCACAGCCTTCAAATATTGAAATTTGATATACATAAAAAGTTATAAAGCACTACATTAACCAGCCCTCAGAACCAGCCTACATTAACCATTCAAGTTTATCTAAATAACTTGTTAGAAGTTGACTTAGATAAATGTTAGTAGATGAAGAAGCCTCTTTTTATTTAAAGTAGATATACTGTTTCTAACTTTCTACTAATGTACCTCAAATTTTGTGCAGAGTAGTTAAGAATTTACCCACTACTAGTGATAGATTGATAGTGTTGAAAACCTATCTTACTTTTGTAGCACCAAAGTCAGAAGCATGAGCAGCTCCAGTTTAGCGAATGATTCTCCAATACACGATCGGCGACCAACTGCAAACGGCATGAAGCCTGCATCCTGGAACATACATAGTACATGTAATACTCTGACTCACATATTCTTCATTTTCTATAGTCCAAGTTTAATGCGTATAATTTTTGGACCTTCCATAGAAATAATTGGTGAGCCCTAATTACCAGACTCATCTCTTATAACATATTTCAATAAATCAAAATAGTTATTGCTAGCATCTAATTGTTTATCCCAGTTTAGGCTAGTTGAACTCTTATTGTATACTAGTATTATGTCTAATTGTCAATTATGCATATTATATTAATTAAGTGCAGTGGTTCTCGGTAAGAAAACGTGGGCTTATTATTGAGTTGTCTGACTCATTCCTGAAGCATATTCAGCACCATCATATGGGAGAATGGAAAGGTGTCCCTAATTGCAAGGTGTCACCATGGGGAAGTTCTACTGTATTATCAGTGATTATTGTGAAAGAGAAGTAAGGGTTGAGAAATAGACAAAAACATACATTATGCACATCAAATAGAGTGAATATTAAAAGAATGGTTAAGTATGAAATTGCAAAAAACAAAAACAAAAAATAAACATACAAACAAACAAAAAAACTAACTTACTTGAAACAAATATTTTCCAGTTTGAGGATCAAGCCATCTATAATTAGAAATATACATACAGCATATCATTAACATTCATATGTAGCTGTGTAGCAGCATTATGGTCCGCCATGAATTTCAATATTTCCTGGCCATTACCTTTCTGGGATGAAAGCATGAGGATCTTTCCATTCTCTTTCATCCATATGAACACTGTACGCATTCGCCATCACCAAGCACCCTTTGGGTATGTCAAAACCTCCTGCATAAGAAAGTCAACATTATAGGATTAATAAAGCTAACTGTAATGAAAATAAGCTTAAATCAGTAAAAGGCAGCGCGTTGGTGCATTGGAGAACTATTGACGTAAGAAAGTATTCACAAGTTAGCGCGGTGGTGGGCTGGTGCTACCAAGGGATGCGCCGATTACAAGCAAGCACAATGAATGTGTATACTGGGAGGGGGTGGGTTAAATTACAATCACGATGCTTAAGCCAGGATGGTAAAATTAACAGAATAACTTGTGAATGATGATGGATTGACTCATCGTTATCGATGAATGTCTTGTCTCCTGAACCTATGTAATTGATACAGGGGACAAATACCTGCACACTGGTTTGTGCATGCCCGTCAACACTCTCTATTCCTATTAATCAGCTCTTGGTACAGGTACGGACACCATAACATGCACCTACTGATTAAAGTCGAGGGAAATTTTTCATAGCGAGGCTTCCGAGCCTCAGGCTTGGTGTCGCCACCATCTAGTAGTATACTCGACTGTGGTGACACGCCTTGTGAAGATCGACAATGCAGTGACAGACGTACAACGTAATGGTTTTGGCGACACTGAGTCTGCCGTGGTCACGACACAAGCAATTCCCGTTTCGTAGTCCTATGTGCTAACCACTGTACCATCGATCCCCACTTGTGAATAAGATCACTCTGAATATGAGCCCAAATGCTCTCAGTAGAGAGATGGTTGTAGTAGAGAAGTTTGAAATGTTTCATTCATGAGGGTTTGAAACTGGGAAAATTGTCTTATTGTTGAGGTCGTCCCTTTATGAAGGTGGCAATGGTGACATAAATGGGAGGTTATGTGGTATATGCAACGTGAAAATCAATAGACTTCATATGTTTAGATACTATACTTGCTCACAAACATTCAACATAAATCTAGCTTTATCAATACATTCACTGATAAGTAACTAACATCTTCTATTAATGAATTTGGAATATTAAGTAATGCACCATTGTCACACAAAATTTAGTTATTCACTATGAGTTGTATTCAATTTCACTAGATATTTTATGATTGAGGCATCGATCTTGCTTTGTGAATACAGGTAGTAAATGTTTCAGGCCGACCCTCTGACATACAGTTCCTTTAGCTTTGTAACTTTAACTTGACTTAACACTGTATGTGAAGTAAGGCCTACATGTTATATCTGTACATATATACCCCATATACTAATATAGATGTCTGTCATGCAGACCATTCCAAGGTATCTTTATGAAAACTAATATAATTCATTGGAATATCCATAGGGTTAATGTTTAATTAATGACAAAGTAATCGTTTCCATCATGGAAGTTTGTATTCATACAATTGAAGCTGCTCCCCCTGTCAAAGTGGCCTTGATGGACAGCGCATCACCAATTCGACCAAGTCAAGTAGTTATAGCCTTAACCCCTTTTCCAAAAATATACATGCTAAAACACATTAACAAACTTACCAATAGAAATGTCTTCTTTAGCAACACGCATGGTAAGAGGCGCCACAGGTTTGATTCTCATGACCTCATGGAGTACACAATCAACATAGTGGAGTTCATCTCTTGTACATGTTGTGACACTGCCATCGCGACCTAGTTATTTATGAACTAGAGTGTATACAATAAATAGAAAAAAAATGTATGAATAAATAAAGTACCTAAAGATTGGGATATATGCACAACTATAGTCTACTAAAGGTGCATGTTTTGTTGCTGAGGATATGGTAAGTCTACATACCTAAGACAGAATCTATCTCCTCTTGGGCCTTCTTCTGCACCTCAGGGAAAGCCGCCATGTAGTACCAAAACCAGGCCAGAGTCTGGCGTGATGTCTCAGTTCCAGCTACAGATAGAAATAGTTTGCACACTACTACAATATGTATAATTTAATTAATAGTAATTATACACGCAGTCACGCACACGCACAAGTACACACAAATACACATGCATACACTGCATAAATCAAATAGCAAACTAGCTATAGATAACCATATATCATGAATGCTGCATTACCAAGGAAAAGATCAAAGAGAATGAAGGTGAAATTCTCTTCATCCAGTAGCTTCAACTTATTTCTCTGGTTTGGATCGGTCTCTGCTGTAGTCATCTCGTGAATTATGTAATCTGTGAAGTCACTCAAGTCATCTGATATGAAGGAAATAAACTAAATATATACAAGAGAATTATAGTAATCTACGTGCACAAAGCATATGTAACCACAGAGTTCCCTAAGAAAAACAATTAGGGATTTATGTATGTATTTAGAAAATGTATGTTTAAAATCATCTTTTATTTTTTGTATCTTATTAACAGGCCTATGTGCATGTTCAAATTTTATGTCCTTAAGAATCTATGCCATGTTAGATTTCCATTCTGAACATTTGGTAACTTTTCTTTCATTTTCTAGTATACTGGGTATATTCTATCAGTTTGTTTGCTTTGACTAATAATTTCCATTGTTTCCATGTAATTTTGGAGGCTACATTTTTCTTGAAAACATATTTAATTTCTTATCATTGTCAAAATGCATGCCCTGGTAACTCTGTACAGTAGACAAAAGAGAATAAAAGAGATTTTATTTTAAATCAAAATGAAAGATTTTTAAAAGCATCAATATTGAGTACATTGTAGTAAGAAATACTAATCACACCAACCAGGATTATATTTCTCTCTGTGCTCCTTTAGGTTTTCCCCCAAATAATCAAGCCACAAATGTTTTAGTACATTCAAGGTCTTGAATATCTTGAAAGGTAAGTTCTTCAAACTTGGATGGATGGCCAGAATCAAGTTCACTAGTCCCCCTTCAGTTAATTCTTTTTCCATCTGATGTTGCCAATCCATTATCTTAAGTAGAAATGGATCATCCATCTGAAACCTACAAGATTATTTATGTACAATATCTAGTCTGTACAACTGGATATACATACAATGAAACAGATGTTTCATATGGCATCCGTCCTATTTCTTCAGTATGACGTATGATGTAATGACATAACCCCAAGATGGGCGGGGTAACTTGGGTGCTGCTCTGCCAGGCCTGGGTCCCACGCTGAAGAGAGTTCCATTCAAAGTCCCCCTTTTCTGTTTCAGAAAGATTGATGAAGTCTCTCATAGATTGCCTCGCTAACGCCCCGCTCAAACCACCTTGGTTCTCTGTTCAGAATGTCTGTTGTTTCCATGCTGAATGATTGTCCTTGATGCTACTGAATATGATGGTAGATTGACTCCCCTGTTGGTTTAAGGGCCTTGTTGAAGCACCACTTTTGATAACCGCACTTGGCTAGAGCGTCATGGAGATGTTGGTATTCAAGTGTGATCTATTGTTCTGAGGTAACGATGGTATTGGCTCTATGGTACAAAGTTCTTATGACCCTAAGTTTCTGTTCAAGTGGTTGGTGGGATTCAAATGCCAGGTATTAATCAGTATCGGTGGGTTTTCCCGCCCATCTTGGGGTTACGTCATTACGTCATATGTCACACTCAAGAAATATGGAGGACACCATATGAAACGTCTGTTTCATTGCATGTATATCCCGTTGTATAGACCAAATATTGTACATATATATGTAAACCTGGATGTCTAATCTTCATAATACTACAAGATTATTGTTTTGGCAAATATTCCAGTCATTTTGATACAATGTACATGCTCATGTATATACAGACTAGTACTGATATGTGTTCTTACTTTTTGCCAACAGCCATTGAAGCAAGCATATTGAATGCTACAAGGTAGGCCATTTCCATGGCTTCAACACCATTGGGATGTTTCTCTAATTCTTTGCACATCTCTCCAAACGCATGATTCACATGGTTGTCTAAAGCGGCACCAGATGCATAGTTTCTGAAATACAGTTATCTTAACACGCTAATAACGGAATTTTGGAAGGTCTAATTTCTTAGAAGCTTGCTCTAAGTATATGTATACAATTGGCACATTGTGGTAGTCTGGTACTTGCCTTTCTGAATCATACTTGATACTTAGAAAGTGGTTAAGTTTGCAGTGCATTTTAAATACTTCTGTTAATATTAACTATATTGTGACAGGAGCAGCAACCATTTTAGTATCATAGCCTTAGTGAAATGAGTATTCCCCCTCAAGCAACATTGCATGAACAACATAGCCAACCCAATTTTGTCTGTGACAAAGTCAGATCAAGTACACTATCTTGGTCACAAGCGCCATGATGAAAATTTGAGAACACTCCAACTAAGCTGGTCATGCGCACAGTCCTATTATGATCTACTAAAGAGTATTGTCTCTCCAACACCATCTCACAAATAAGAGAGTTAAGGTCATGCCAACCTTACTCCAAACAAGACAAAGTAAGTTCATGCAGACTCAGACTACCTTCGTCACAAGAGCTGGCCTATGCCGGTATAGCAAAATCTTAAACAAGATGACTCCATGATGACATTACATGCCAACCCTATTACTTCTGCAAGGATATCAGATGAAGCACATTCAGATTACCTTGGTCGCAAGAGTAACTCTATGCATGTATATGGAACTTAACAACTTTATATACCAACCTGATTGCACCGAATGCCAACTTCCGCTGAACCTTGAGCCTCTCATCATACTCCGATGCCATCAAAATGTCTTTGCCCCCATTAGACAAAAGTTCGCCTGAGCAATTCAAAATTATTTTTATGTAGTTCACATGTTTGTGATTCACAAAAAATTCAAAATTTTCTAAATATCTTACGTCATAAAAATATGTATCTGATATAAACTAGATAACATCATTATTTATCTTCTTTTTCACTTACCAGTTGCAAATTTGGTTTTATCTGCAAAGTTCATTCCATTCTTTATGAAAGCTTCTCGTATAAGTTCTGCAGAGCTAAGCACAATAGACATTTTAGGTCCTGAAATTTCATAAAGAAAAGTGAAAATAGCCATTTACAATCTTCAACATGGCAATCTCATATAAAATAATAGCACAATCATAAAAGGCAATCATTATATATTAGATTTATATTTATGGATTTGAGTATCATCATACAATGCATGTAATTATATAGTGTCATAATTCAGCTCGTACATAAATATTCAATCTTATTTGCACCAATTGCTCATTTTTTTATATGGATTGTAACTTTTACATATATCTGAAATAAATGTATCGTTATCGTTATTACATACCCATGTAAAATTTGAAAACGGGCCCGTGTTGTTTTCTAATGGTATCCATCTCTGTCATCATATGTTTCACTCCTGAACAAAATATGGAAAAAAACAGAAATAAGAATGTTAATACATTTTTTTTTCAATATTAAGGAAGCGTGGTTCGTAGCTTCAAGAATATTCATACACTTAAATATTAAACATGATTGACATATCCCATTGTGCAGCTGTGCGAATCCATTGTGAAAACTTGTGAATCAGGCCCTACTAATTAAAAGGCACATAATTCATTTTTAAATAAAACCATGCCTGTATGTGTACTATGATTTTGCAATGACAGCCTATTTCACTCGGCAGAACAGTCCTCATCAACTCTTTGCTTGCTATTGTATATTATGTATAAAATACTAACTTGGGTACTGCTAAATATGAAAAAAACCACAATCACCTTTCATGTTCCCAAAGAGTGGCAAAGGCCTGGGTCCCGGGGGCAGCTTGTACTTCTTTCCTGGGGCCAGGAGCCTCCAGAACAGCCATCCTGACGTGAGACCGGCGAGTGTGAGGGCGACGTACACTTTCTGCTCACTGAGTCCCGTCTTCTCCACCAACTGCTCAACCTACAACACACATGGACGTACAAGCAAAACTCCTAGCCGGATTGACACCAGACTTTACGTTGATGCTTGGATTGGTCGTGGCTACCTAATGTCACCTTATAGTGTTAGTATGGTTAGTACTTTTTTCCAAATACTTGTTTCTGTACATAATGTGTGTGTGTGGGGGGGGGGGGGGGGGGGGGGGGTTGCTGACTTCATAATCACAGGGCATCCATTTTGTTTTTTAGTACATTATCACTCAAATAATTGAAATAAGCTTAGGTATACTCGTTCCAAAATTTTCCATTTCCATAAAGTCCATTTTAGGGTAAATCTTGAACGAGAGTTATTTTCAACAACTTGTGAACTGAATAACAAGCCCCAAATAGATGAGGATATGCTCATATATGTACCGGACCTTGACCCCACTGTTCATTTGCTCATGCAATGAAAATGTAACCATTACTATGTGTGTGTTAGCCTCAAGAGACACCCAATCTCATTGACACTAAAAAATCAGTCATTATCATGAAATCATAAATGTATTTCTTTAATGAACAGTAAACCTACTTTGAAAAATAAATAAATGGAAATGTATGTTACGATAATGAAAGAATAAGAAATTAAAGGTATGTGTTAAAATAATTTTGTGGGAAAGAAAAAGTCTTTTGATTACATATACATGTATGTATCAAAGTCATCCATTCATTATTATCATATCAATATTACGGGTATATTATGCACTGATATCACATGTATACTATAAATGTCAATACTACTAGTATCCCTAAAGTTAGTGATAGGCCCATTGAATTAGAATTTATTTCATTATGCACATATGATATATAATTGGTTACTTGATAATTATTTATTTGATATGTACATGTATTCTAATCATGATGATAATCAATGACCATAATATTTTGAGAGCTGCATTCTCTCAGCAAACATCTACTTCACTGATCTGTCCACTAAAAAAATTTGCATTTTCAATTTCCAATGATATAAAGGTCTACAGAAAAATAATTATTCTGCTTTTTACCTAATCATATTATTCCTGTGTGTGTGTTTTTTTTAATCAAAATAACAACAGCTTATCTGTTCCTTTTCTTTGAATGTCGACATGTATATACTGTGCATTATGTTGATCAATGAGAAGTAAATTAATAAAATGAAATAATGGTTGCACTGTAACTTAATGAAAATCACACCTACCCATGGGTATAATATATCCTCTACCCTGGCATGTGCGGCTTTAAGATAATCTGACATTTTGTATGAATGTCTTCTTGAGTGATTTATAAGATGGCATTTACAGCGTCTGCTTAAATACTCCGCGACTGTTTATTTTTATAGTCCTTGACACAGTTTTTGCCATGCAATCACTGGTAAAGGACTTGCAAGATTCTGATGAAATATGACTAATGTCAAAATGTGTCCACCATCACGGACCAATTTAGACCATATAGATATCACCAGCAGTCTGAGTATAAGACGTCAATTTGCTTGATATCTTATACTAAGAGTGCTCACCAGAAGCATAACTGCATTTTGCAACCCATATATGGTAAACACGGTTTTTAGAAAGTCAAATATATTACACTCCACACAGGTATGATTGTATATAGATCCTCTAGGCCACTTGGCAGCTAGCCATGTGTCCCAGTGAATAACCGATTGCCCAAACACTGTCATCGTCTATGTTTAGTAAAGTCTCATTGTAAAGTTGGCTACTAATGATAATGGTCTCGTAAGAATATATAAGAACACACTGACATCGCTGACTCATACAATATCCTTTATTACTATACATAACAGGGATATTATTGCGTAGACCTCATCACCATAAACACACATGATAAGTTATATGTCACAGAAAGGATTACATTCACTCTAATAGTATGTGTACATAAGTTTCATTGACAGTTATGATGTAAACATGTACATAGTAACCTGTACACTATTTACCCCATGAAGTTTTATTTCTCTGTGGCAAAAACATATATTTGACTTCCTAAAAACTGTTATATCTTACATCATATGTATAGAAAAACATAATACCAGGTAAGATGATTCCCATAATAAAAAAGTATTTCTGTTAATTAACACACAACAGCAGACAGTGTAAATACATAGAGATTCCGGTGCTTACTATACAAAATCACATAGAATACTAATAAAAAATCTAACCAAGTCAAAAGTCTTGATTTTTAGTACCGGTATATTGCATATATTATCATTATGTTAAGTATGCTCAAATAACACTAGGTGTAATTAATGCATAACCAAGCTCTAGCAGATGTTAGGATGAAATCCATGGAGCTATGGAGTAACTATAGAAGACTTGAATTATTGCCTTTCACATACCTTGTACGTACACCTTTTATTATGATTTTCCTCTAAACTTTCTTTTAGTGACCACAAACTTTGAGTCTGTAAATTCTGCCATTTCAGAGTTTTTTCACTTCATATCTACATATTTGATACATTGATGTCATGGGTGTTTGTTCTAAATCACACCAATTATGCTCATTTGTCAGTGCAAAAAAAAAAAAAAAGTTTATGTTCTTTAATCTATCCGATTATGCGTTGCATATCAAACATATTTCTAAGTGTAAAAATTAGATAGATAATAGATAAATTTGAAGTATTAAGTAATGAACCATTTACACGCAAAATTTGTTTACAAACTTGTGTATTGGCTCCAATACCAAAATAAATTCGTAAAGTGAGGCGTCCATTTTGCTCTGTGAGGGCAGTTAGTAAATGTACAACCCAGGTGTACAACCTACCTCTCGAGACCTACCTGCTTACCACAGTGACTTTAAAATGATTTTTTTTTACCTTTTTTCTTCTACTATTACAAAATTTACACGAGTGCATTGTGAACTGATTATTGAAAAAATATATCAGTTTTTTTACAAGTAAGCATAATTGTTTGAAGGTGATATTGTATGT
>CM032662.1:21760832-21802856 GCA_019095985.1 Streblospio benedicti
AGATATATAATGTAGTAGAACTAGTAGATACATTACAACTCACTTAACATGTCAGAAAGTAAGTTCACATACTATTAAATAACTGCAACTTTTTTTTTTGAAAGGTGACATCGCCCAAGTGGTAGATCCCGCTGCCCCCCGTCAACTTTCGTCATCTTTTGCTACATATACTTATGCTTTTGAAAATATCACCAAATATGTAACCATGGCACCAGTGTGAAATAGTCATTAGAGCATAGTGTATGATCATGTATTATAAGTTAGCAGGTGCAACATGAGGGTGCCATTTCTGTAGTAATAAGCAAGTGTTTTGGTACAAAAGACTGATATGATTTAAAGCTTAAAAGCATTGAAACTACAGAAACTTACACATTGGAAGAGTCAATTACTTATTTTCTTTGCTAGGTGCAGGAGAAGTTTCTGGCAGCAAACAAGTCCTTGTACATGTCATTTGTTGATCTCGAGAAGGCGTTTGATCGGGTTCCCAGACAAGTCATATGGTGGGCCATGCGTAAGCTAGGCGTGGAGTAGTGGCTTGTTAAGCTTGTCCAGTCAATGTATGCCAATGTACGTAGTCGTGTTCGTGTCGGAGATGGATACAGTGAAGAATTTTGTGTTATTGTAGGAGTGCATCAAGGTTCAGTCCTTAGTCCTCTGCTTTTCATCATGGTCCTAGAAGCCCTGTCTCATGAGTTCCGTACTGGGTCCCCTTGGGAACTACTGTACGCTGATGACCTCGTCATTATGGCCAACTCTGTTGAAGAGTTATCAGAAAAGGTGCACACCTGGAAGATGGGGATGGAAGCCAAGGGATTGCGTGTTAATATGGGTAAAACCAAATGTCTGGTCTCTGGGTCACACCTAGACAAATTGCTCAAAAGTGGAGAATACCCACATGCTGTGTGCCTGCGGGGGGTAGCGAGAAACTCCATCTACTGTGGCAAATGTCTATGCTGGGTGCACAAACGGTGTAGTGGAATTGAGGGTGTTCTCAAACCTGATCCAGACTACATATGCCCATGACGCAAAGGTATCGCCAGGCCAATCGATGGCAGGCCAATCAAGGAGATCCCAGTTGGCGAACACATGTTAGAGGTTGTGACAGAGTTTTGTTACTTAGGTGACATGTTGTCCAGTGGTGGAGGCTGTGATTTAGCTGCAACTGTCAGATGCAAAACTGCATGGGGCAAATTCCATGAGCTACTGCCAGTCCTCACCAACAGGCACATTCCTTTATCTTCGAGAGGTAGAGTGTATTCCACCTGTGTACAGTGCTATGCTTCATGGGTCTGAGACATGGGCAGCATCCTCTAGTACTATAAACCGCCTGAGAAGAAATGACAGAGCTATGATCCGCTGGATGTGTGGTGTGAAGCCTAATGATGATACCAGTTCAGAGAGCCTTTTGGAGAAACTGAGTATTACAGATATTGATAGTGTGCTTCGTAAAGGGGAGACTGAGATGGCTAGGCCATGTTGAGCGCAGTTCTGGCTGGATTAGCCAAGTAAGAAAGCTTGAGATAGAAGGAAGAAAAGGAAAGGGAAGAGACCGAAACAGACTTGGGATGCAGTCTTGCAGAAAGATTGTGCAAGTTTGGGCATGAGTTTGGTAGATCAAATGACCGAAAGGCTTGGAGGGGACGGTTGAGATCCAGACTGGGCAGCCAGGCCACCCTCTGAATAATAACTTGAAGATTAGACATACAGGTTAAATTATATATGTATACATAATATTTAATCTATACAACTGGATATACATACAATGAAACGGCCTACATATTGCAGAACATAGTATAATGAAAGACTTCTCATTCATAGCTATTTTATCTACTATGGAAGTACGTCATTCGCCTTATTTATCCCATACCTGCATAGTGACCTCCTTTTTGACAGCAATATCACTGTATGAAACCCGTGATCAAGTGTACATAATTTAGATTTATGATGTACAAAGGTGTTTAAAGTTTCATGCAATGACGAGGGTTAATCATATGTGTAACAGTGGTTACTATGCTTATATTTTACTGATTTGATTTAATTGCATGCAAGACTAGCTTATATCCATGGGGACGAAAAATTGATAACGGGCTCAAGTTTCATGCCGTATTCTGAAATAAACACCGCCCATACCCCGATCCTCACCCACTATTCATCTTGCATAGCTCAGCTCTACAGCATCCACACTGTCTTGACACTCCCACACCGTCGCCTCAGATTAGTACATTACCCACCACTGTTCTAACACAGTAGCCCACTACCCATTCTGACAGTTTGTTTGTTTGTTTTGTTTTGTTGTTTTTTGTGTGACATTTTTTAGTAGGATATGTCTTAAATTTTCTGCACATGAACCAGACATAACACGAGGGGTTTGGGTCTTAAGGGTCGAAATTTTATCTGAGCACCAGCTTTATGTTGTTTTATATATATTTCTCGTAGCATTTGACTTAACTTTATTAGGGCCTTATAATTAAAGAATGAACACTTCTCTCATCTTGGGTTTCTTCATTCATAATATATTTTAAATTTTTTAGATACCAATATTTTTAACCATTAACCAGTTATTTTTGTCCTAGGTGATTTATAATTCAGAGAACATCACGTAGGCGGGCCATACCATCTTACTAGTTAAAGCTTCAAAATTGTGGACGAAGGAATTAGAAATCTAGTAAAAGTTCAGGAATCCTGGTCGAATCATTGCATTTTTTAAAATTCCTGAGCCCCAAACTTTACCAGTTTCTACACGGCTTTTGTCACCTGAGGCCATTTGAGGACCTTTTTCCTAAATTACATGGACCTGTCATATCTTTACTACAAAATCTTATCTCCACCATGCCAGTGGACGGCATTTCTGTTCTACAAATAGGAGACAGGCTTTAAACTTAAACATTGGGTACCAAACCCTTCATTAACACGGTTCATAACTGCAACCTTGAGATAGCCTGAAAAAGAGGGTTGAAAAGGAAAGGCTCTCCCTAAATCAGGTGAGCTCCCAATGGTTTCCATTGGTATCTAAAAAATTCAATATTATAGACTTATAATTTTTTCGTTTTTTCTCATTTTCTTCCCATTCCACTTGAGTTGCAATTCCCGGTAAAATTCATGTTGGTGCCACAGTATTTTGACTAATGGGCAATAGCATCAGGAGCCTGTGTCAAATTGACCGTTTGACTTACTGAATACCAAGCTCTTAAATGTTTGTTTTGCCTATTTTGATAATAATTCTGCTTAACATTTGATTATCAGTGTTTACTAGTTACTGCCAGTGAATTACTGGTTAGATCTAGTTGTTGGAACTGGTTAGATCTAGCTGCTGGAAAACAGTTCCGAGTTTACAGCTTTATTGCACTGAGACATTTTTTTGAATAAATGGGACCGTATCCGTATATATGTATATTTATTTATTTTTGTAAGAGACTACAACATTTTTAACTGTAATTTAAAGGGTTCAAAGCAATCTGTATTTATGATCACCCTTCTTTCACCCGGAATATCAAGGGATCAATTTCTTACTCAAAACTTGTTTTGGTCATGTGCCATGAGCCGATATCATATAGTCTCAGTGCCTTCATTATAATTTATCAAATGAGTTATGAATATGTTAAGGAAGTGTGTGAACTTTAGTTCCATGATTTCATATTTTGCTATATAGTACAACTCATTCCAATGGAAGTGTTCACTCTGTGGTTGAATGATTGATGAACCACATTAATGAAACTGATCATCATTAGTATTGACAAAAGGTCATGATGTAAGGTCAAGCAGTGACTCTTACATGATGTGTGTCATGTTCATGGTCAGTTTCTGAGGTCAATCTAAAGTTTTATTGTGTATAAAGGTTTACTTCTACCAGTATCAACTGGTTGGACTTCTCTGATACATGTATTTTCCCATTTCCATACATGTGCTGGTGAATGAAACCCAATGTTATGACATCTTTCATGTCCTTTTTACATTTACAATTCAGCACAGGTAAATAGTTTTGATATTTATGTAGTCAGAGGAAATGTAGAGAAAATTTCAATGTAGTGGATAAACATTTGAAAGTGGATTATTTTAGAAGCAAATCAAAAATTGCAATGTGAAAATGGACTAAATCTGACAATGCTGAATTATGATCATGAGTCTATATCAGAATGAATATCAGAATATATTATAAAAGTATAAGCTTGTTATGTGCAAACATCAAGGGGGGTTGGATTGTAAACATAGATAATATCATGAAATAACCTTATCTCATTGATATAGTGGTATATATACCATATTAAAAGCTTTGTTTGTTGAAAGACATTATTTTAGAGATTTTAGTAGTTAAAGTTCATTGACCCATTCACCAAAAGATACTGAGGCTAATGGGTTAAATCAAGTCAAATCTTGTCAATGGCACAGTTTGAAAAAAAGACTACTTGGTACTTCATGATTTCTAAAACATGAAGTTGTATTCCTGTATATCACGTGAATACCCATACAATATTGCATGCATGTGATAACATTGATACCATATTATTTATATCTATGATGATTGCATTGACTTTTTAATCAATATAAGACATATTAAAAACATGAATATCAACATACTAGTCGCAGAAACAAGGGTTGGGCATGCGTCCTCTTCTGAGCAAATTCTCATTATTTTGACTATTTTCTGGGCTGGTCGTGTGTCATCTGCATGCAATTGGATGTGAGTGCTCCTGGTATCTCAATTCGGCACTACTGTATATGATTGAAAATGATATCAATTATATAGAGAAAGACCATCTGTTTTAAAGAATAAATTGAATTTAGACTGTAAGAAAAATATGCCAGATTCTTCAAATTAATAATCTAATTAAAGCATACTTACCAATCAACATCATTTCAAAAGTTCAAAAATGTAAAATCAACATGATTCATGGCAAGGTTTGGAATGTAAGAATCAATATCACAGATTTTGATTTACAAACTATTTATTTTATTTTTTGTACACTTAGTGTATAGATAATAAATGAACAACCGGTTACCGGTTACTATGCTATGCGAATGTTATCACATGCTGTGCCCATCCTCACAAGTGCGTCAGTAGATCATCACATTTCAGGGTGTGATCATAAGAAAAAGGAGTGATTTGAACATTTTATATTCAGTACAACCGACATGCTTATCTGTTATGTATCAATATCAAAATGGTTCAAACACCTGTATAATCTTGCTAATTGATAATACAATTCCTAGACTTCTGATGAATTTGATTTGAGATATTATTTTTTTTCTAATGTCTGGTTTCATGTCGCAAAAACAAATGCCAGTATTAGAGAAATATATTTTGAAGCTGCGAATCTTGAAAATAAGATACTCTAATAGTAAGCCAGAATTGAATTTGGACCATAAATAATATCCATGAAAAGGTCCTTTATCTGGTGTAAATTTGTAGAGCTATCAGAAAGTTAAATGCACAGTAAAAAGGGGGCAAATATAAATTTGATATCAACTAGTCTATACTGGTTCAATCTGGATAAATCTTTGTGTATGTAGCATCTCGTATTATCACAGAAATCCTTATGAATGATAAGGTTTATTTTCTCATACGAGATGAATACCATTTTAATGGACGTAATACTTTAATCCATCTTTAAAATGTATTGGTAGAGGTAATTGGTTTGAACATTTGTTGCAGAAATGGGTGGGTGGAGGGGACAAATACATGAGGATGTATAGTACATTTTGATCTTTGGTGGTCAAATCATTAAGAAGTGTAGACCCAGACTGAATTGTCAAAACTAATGGATAACATTATCAACCAGTTGGGGAATTTTTAATATGAATGCTTAGAATAGAGTCCGTAGTGGCAAAAGTAAGCCCCAACTGTGCTAGGGTCCCTTGAATTCAACTCACAGCGACAGCTCTGTGATCTTGGGTTCAACATCATAGTCTATCATTGCAGTCATACATATATTGATATTCTTATTACCGGGTACTTGATTTGTTAGTTCAATCAGTCAAACAATGGTGTGAAGACGAAAAATTGCAGCTTTGCACCAGAACTCAATTCAAACTTTAGCACTTATGTATTAATTATCGATATGAATGTACTGGTAATGACATTGTATCTAATCACGAAAATTAACGAGTACAGTTGCAAAGCAGAGATCAGCTATGCAGTTGTCAAAATTTTTGCTTCATTTATAATTTTGAAACAGAACCTGTGGAGTTTGAAATCAATCACAAATGATATTTAAAATTTGTAGTTTAGAATTAGTTTTTGGATGAAAATCAGGTAATATCTTGAAGTAATCGAATCATTCTGCTTCAATAAAATGATCTGAGTACAAAAAGTGGCCATGGCCTAGGATTTGTAACTTGTATTAAATAAAGTACTAAAATAATTTTATTTTTTGCAAGAAATGTAATCTTTTTTAAGTGGGTACTCAAGTTTAGAATGAACTCAAATCCAAAATTTGACTTGTTACACTTTTAATAGCACTCACCTAGTCAAATTTTCTACTACACTCTGTAACATGCACTGTAGCTAAACTATATTAAATTTTGTATATGCTTTTTGAACACATATAAGCACTATTATCATTAACATGTATGTATTTTGGTCGTGTTTGTTTTCCTAGTGTCCCAGATTATTGTTTTGTGCAACATGTTGTCAGCCCATCATAGAATGCTTCGTGCATGTGCAGGAGGTGGTAACAATGACCACATGGTGACGACATGGTTAGATCCAGATCCCAGTCACGTACCGTCAATTGTTGAATAATCTCAACAGGTGGATGCCCTGATTTAAATATTTCTTTATCATTAGTTCAAGGATATGACCTTGTTGTTACATATGCAGAAGAATGTTTCACCATTGTGGGTGGTGGGCAAAAAGACCACGTCCCCCCCCCCCTCCCCCCAAAAAATAAATAAATAAATAAAATAAAAATAGAGGAAATTGAACTCCCCCCAAAGAGGTATTTCTTGACTCCTTACAACCTCCAAAATTCCGTTGGCACTTTTTTTTATAAGGTTGTCCTCCCATGCATTATGACAGTTTAAACGTTTATAGACGACAAATGCTTCATTTACACACAGAACTCTTTTTTATATATGCAAATCAATATCACTATTCACTAAAAAATGCATAAGATAAATAAAAAAAAAACTACCGGGATATTGAATGCATGAAATAAAATATAGTTTTGCATTAAATCATATGGTTTATTAATTACAGTTTTAATGTGTGCTCATAAGCATTGACCGAAAACTTGAATGAGATTCTCAATGTTTGCAATTATTGATACAACATTGATATTGTCTCGTGTTTCTAGCATTGTTTGTCACTACAACATGTGAATGATAGCCTGTAACTATAGGGTAACTCAATTTTTATATGGCTCTCTCTGCTTTCTTAAGTTTTATACGTGTAAGTATTATTGTTTACAGAAAGGACACACTCTACTGATATCTGAAATGTGTCAAATGGTCTTATTGCAGGTGGTCATTTTAAACAGTATGCTGTTACATGTGATTCACTCAACAGCATCAGAGTAAATAGTCTACATAAAGAGGTGATTTTTATCTAGATGTCTTAATTATTCGATGGTATTACTGTACATGAAAAGTAGACCAGTAGACTTAAGGACGATGATGTATGAAATATGGAATCAAAGTATCAAGAAGGAATAATTGTGCAGGATAGTTTTTATTTTCTTAACATTATATGGAACAGGTGCAAAATTGTTGGATCACATACTGGCAGGTTGTGTGCTTGCGGCATGACATTTATTTGGAAGTACTGTCTTTCCTTTCTAAGAAATCCTGGATCAGGCACTGTGTTGGGGTTGTAGAGGATTTGATGCACTCCAACCCTCAACCTCTTGGTGGGAAAATTCTGAAACATTGCCATAAAACCACCTTTTACAGAATATGGATCTACCCTGGAACTGAGATCATGGTTTGGCTTTTGACAAAGAATAAAGCGATTGTTTTTAACAAATCAATAGAATACTCTTTTGTTTATCGAAATGATCTCTTTGTGGAGAAAACTAGCATTCTCTGGATTACCTGATAATGATATAACTTGAGGATAAGCACATAAAGTATGTAAACACTCATTGGCCACCTTAAGCAGATTTGGAGCAAACCTCACATATATAAAAGGACCATTGGCTTTGTTGTGGTTTGAGTTCATTGGAATAGAAGTATTGTGATACATTAGTACAGGTTAGGTATGTTATGTAAAGGATAACTCAAATTAACACAGTATATGTACCTCAGCATTATTTATATTAGGCTTTGCCTTTTGTTATACAACATGTATGATGTTTGCAAATTATTCTTTAGTAATATTACTTTTTATAATTCTATTTTGTGAACAAATTAGCATTATTTGTTTTTATTCTTATCAATTTTCGTGCAATAACTCATTTGTATTTAAATAATTTAGTGGGAATGTGTTTTATGTAATAATCATTTTACATTTATATAGGACAAAATAAATGTTTATTCTTCTACAGTTAAACTGTTAATTGACTTTTCTATTTGCACAATCCAGAGTACACTAAATTCAATGTACATGTGTAGTTTTATCCACTTTTTTCACATCCATATTCAAAGAACATACATGATCGACGGTTATAGGACATTTTACGATACATACAATTACCAGTTATTGCACTGCAAATACTTTTAACATTCCCATGAAAGCTCTTGGTGTTTTATGCTGGATGTTATTATTGGGTTTTGTTAATATTTAACATGGACATGTATATGATATGCTTTTGGTGGTGGACCTTCAAGACAGCAACTATTGGTAAGTGCGGTCCCTAAGCTTAATGTTTCTAGTAGGTTTTGCACATTTATGTGAATACATGTACTCGTAAAAAGCTCATTTTTTCCAGATTGCAATGAGGATTGTCCAGGTGGCACGTTTTTTGAGGCCGACATTAAAATTTGATTCATGTGCATTTCGATGCATCTCTGTCCTCAATGGCCGACCTTCCAAGCTTGAAAAGGTTGGTCACAGTTAAACACTGATGAGTAGCCAAAGGTAACCTCATTGGAATTTCATTTTGAAATACTTTGATATTGTACAAAATTTACTAATTAATATCAAGGCTATCACAATAAGGCTTCAACGTAACAGGGAGCACAAGGGATATGGGAATACGTCTGAATCCTAATTTGTAAACATGTAAGGCAATTCCACAAAACATGATTTTTAAGTGTGTGTATGCACGCATGTGTGTTTGACTTTCCTGCCATAGAGTGCATAAAAACTAAAAAAAAACAATGCTGAGAACAGCAGTTTTTCATGATACTTATTGGCTTGTTCCAGCCGCGCCGCGCGTACCTTAAGTTGGAGGACGGGCGCCAGTTTGAGGGCTACTCGTTTGGCGCAGAGACGTCACTGCCTGGAGAGGTTGTCTTCAACACTGGCCTTGTGGGGTGAGGCACTGAGGGCTACTCTTGGAAATCTGCTGGCAGAAACAATCTGAATTCTTTTTTAAAAGGCCTTTCCCTTTTTGCTATAATTTCCATACAATAATTTTCATCAAAAATCCTATGTATTTGGTACACATGCAGCGCTTGGTCTCATTTTGTTTTGTAATGTTCTTTTATGCTGTGTGAGAACATATTCACACAGCATAAAAGAACATTACAAAACAAAATAATTTTCATGCGTATACGAATGGGGAAAGATATATGTTAGAAATAGGTTTGCAGCATTCTGACTAAATGATTGAAAAACGTGCATATTTGCTTGTGCACATTCGAGACATCCTAGACCTGCCAGTTGTTTCTTTAACCTTAGTTGGGTGATTTTAAACCATTGTAGAACAATGCATGTAGTTCTAGCTGAATTTTTCTTTGCTTCATTGTATAGAACTCACCGAGTTGTGCTCGGTTGTTGCTTTTATGCCAGCCTTTCTATTGGACTGCTGTACTTGGTCTCATATGGTTTAAGGTAGCGGCTTTAGTCAGGCTGGACTTTTTCTATGTTCCAGCAGTATTCAGTTTTGGAGATAAGTAATATGCTAATTACATGATTCTGTTCCCCTTAGATACCCAGAGGCGCTCACTGACCCAAGCTACAGAGGTCAGATCTTGACCCTGACATACCCGATCATCGGAAACTACGGAGTTCCGGATACAACATCACGTGACCAGTACGGGCTGCTCAAACATGTGGAGTCTGAACGTATACAGGTTAGTTGATGATTGTCACAATGATTTTACACCATATGAAACTGATATTAGTAATATAATAAGTAGCAAACAATATCCAATGGTTGTACAATCAAATGACCTTGTAGTCCTTCACGGTTTTCCACTGCAGGTATCCGGCCTGCTGGTCCAGGACTACTCTCCTGCCTACAGCCACTGGGCAGCCGTTAAGTCCCTAGGGAGCTGGCTGAAGGATGATGGTGTTCCTGCTCTCTATGGCATTGACACGCGCATGCTCACCAAACACATACGCCACCGGGTGAGTCTGTACCAATCTAGGGAGGGTCATTCATACAGCAAAGATATGGCTCAATGCATGATTGTTTATGATATTATGAATATTTTAGGCCTAATTATATAAAAGCTCTATAGTTGTGGAATGTGGATGCAAGAAGTGACACCAACATCCGAGCTAAATTAAACTAAATGAAACAATTGTACAACAAAACATTAAGAAAATAATTCATCACGCTTTCAGGGCACGGTTCTCGGAAAGATTGAGTTCTCTGATCAACCAATTGCGTTTGAAGATCCAAACCGACGCAACCTAATTTCTGAAGTGTCCACCCCGGAGGTTGCCATGTTTGGAGTTGGCAACAAGTACCGAGTCCTTGTCCTCGACTGCGGTATCAAGCACAACATGATACGCAACCTTGTTGAGGTAGGCTGTTTCTAGGTTTATGGCAAATGCTTTTTCATGCACAATATACTTCTTCAAATGATACTCATAATGTTACCTCTAATGGAGCACTCCTATCATTTCAAATTACGTAAAATTTTAGTATTATGATAGAAAATGGCTATTTGAGTTATCAAAAAATTGTAGGATTTGACTATGAGATTGGAGTGTCAATCGTGAAATTGAGCATGCAATTTCACAATTGACACGACAATCCAGTGGTCAAATACCATTCTATCATGACTAAAATCCACACTAAACAAGTGTCTGTTTCGTCTGTAATACTCTGTACGTTTGAAATAAATCCTATCATAATGATCTTATTGGCAGTTTGACCATATGACGTGAGCGGCTGTATAAATATTGTGACGTTACTAGTCTACTTTAGACTGTGCGGTCTCTGCGCATGCAGTCAATCGTACAATTGAGCACGCTACTTGAACCTATCAGTGTAAAGCATTGGCAGCGATTTATGCACAGAATGATAGAATTTGCTTATCAGAACCCTCGATATATGTATGTGCCTGTATTACAGCGAGGTGCAGAGGTAAAGCTGGTGCCCTGGAACTATGACTTCACGCAGGAGGACTTTGATGGACTGTTCATCTCCAATGGGCCGGGCAACCCTGAGCTGGCCACAGATGCCATTAACAATCTCAGAAAGGTAAATGGACCGTGCAAATGATCAATTTGCATTATTTACACTGTACAAAGATGTGATTCTTTGGCTTCTGGAAGTGATTGGTTTTGGTGAAAAAAATATGCCATGCGTAAACTATCCAAAATTTCTCAAATATTGTGAAATATTTTACACAACCTTCTCCCTCTCACATTTTCCTTACTTTTAGAAAAGAAAATGATGCATTTAACCATCTACACAAATATATGATGCAAAGAAGTTCTCCAACATAAATCTTCCTATGTGACTATGTCTTAAGGCTAAAATACTTTAATGTTGATGTCTAATAACAAGGATATGAATGGATGAATGAGCTCTGCCATTATTGCAGCTGTTTGCGTCTGGGCGACAAGAGCCAGTTTTTGGCATCTGTATGGGGAACCAGCTGACGGGGCTCGCTGCTGGGGCAAAGGCATACAAACTCCCACTTGGAAACAGGTAAATGTTTCTTTTTAATATTTTTTAAAACTCAATATCTAGTCAACAGTTGGCCAACCATCTTTAATTAACTAAAATCTTGTGAAATGGCCTCTTTGTTTTCCCTAATGCTTGATGAATTCATTTCAAACTTCTTCTCTCTCTCACATCGCTCAGGCAAGCATATTCCAGCCAAGGTAGACATAGCTGACGGGAGGTTTTTCAACCTTATCTTCAAGTGGACTTGAACCCATGACCATACTGTATTTAGTCATGCACGTTGACAGAATTCAGTTCCATTTCTGTCTACTAGAGGTCACAACCAGCCAGTGCTGGACCTCCTTACTGGACGAGCCTTTATCACCTCACAGAACCATGGCTATGCCATCAACGAAGCCACTCTCAGCCCAGGCTGGAAACCACTCTTTGTCAATGCTAACGACAAAACAAACGAGGTAAGAATAGATTGTAATTTTGATATACTGTAAAACTCATAATGTTAACCTATTACGGAAATCAATCAAAGCAAGGTTTAAAATGAAAACTGCTCCATGTTGTATACATTTATCAATGCTCCTATTTCACCTGTTTGGCAATGTGTAATATTCGTGTTTTGCATGTAATTCAAATTTTAGGACATATTGATACCTGCAGGATGTTGCAAGAGATTATGAAAACTGAATTTCAATAAATTTGCATGACTGAACACAACATTCAATGGCGCCCTAATTCTGTTATGATTATTTTAGTATTTGCATTTGACTTCTTGTAATTATTGATTTTTTACATTACCCATAGCTTCCTATGGTCTAGATTCCAGAGACTTGCTTGTATAAATGAACATTCAACAATGCCTTTTGAATAATAAAAAATGGAAAATTGAATATATACATGTATATATTTAACAAACAATACTGTGCCTGATCCTTTTTTTAACAACTCATGGCACATCATAGTAGCGTGGGAACAGCTTGCAGTTTGGATGATGGATGAGCTATAACCTTACCTGTTGTATGTTTCAGGGCATTATGCATGAGACCAAACCCATTTTCACTGCCCAGTTTCACCCAGAGGCCTGGGGAGGCCCCACAGATACACAGGTTCCTTATCTACTTTGCCAGCTTTTTAAATTTATGCCATATTGGTTTTACCATCATTCAAGTAGTTCAAAAATTGTAGAAACATCAAATCTTGGAAACTTACATTAGGAAAATCGATCACATTTCATGATTTATATTCACCTATTATGATATTCAGGTTATGGTAATATGTGTACAGTTTTACGATTACAAATGCATTTAGATGATATGATCGCAATTGAAAAAAAACACGTGCAATTTCAGTACTTGTTTGACTACTTCATGAACATGGTGAAGAAAAAGGTCAGCCACATCTCAAGCATAGTGCAGAACCAGCCTGTGGCTCCTCCAAGACCCAAGGTACAGCATACACACCAGCCTTTTGCTACAGAAAAACTCCAAATTTATTATGGAATATCTTAATGATAATCTTACCTTAGCCATAGGGCTCTTTCCTCTGTGTATTCGAGATAGCTGCTATTATTAATCCCTTTATTTATGTTGAACTGGTGCAAGCTATTTAATTTTTGTAGTTTCAGCCTATATTACCGGGTACATATAATTTGAATCAACCAATAAAGTTCCTTGGAGCCTCCAAATAAAAGGTTTTTAGAATATCACAAATCTCTATAAATACTTTTTCTCTGTAACAGTTGGCATTTCCCTAAAGTACCGTATTCTGCTTGTGGTGTTGGTGCAGGTGCACAAGGTGCTGATGCTTGGGTCCGGGGGCCTTTCCATAGGCCAGGCAGGAGAGTTTGACTACTCAGGCTCCCAGGCCATCAAAGCTCTCAAGGTGGGTGGAATTTGTCTCTGGCATACACAGCATGAGCTGGAAAATATGATGGTATCTTAGTGTAGTATACAGTATAGAATATTGAATAAACTGTCATTAAGTCACCGATTGACCCTGGTTACACTTTTACAACCAACAGTGCTGTAGTGACAGTATACATGTACATAGTATACAACTATGTGTATAATATCAGTTTAAAACAATGATGCAGATTTTCAGAGAATATCAGTGCTTGCATGCTTTCTAAATACATGTACTTGAAAAGTAAAATGAATAATACCAATAATAATATTATTGAATAATTCATTCAAGATACATGTCTAAACAACAGGTAACAATCAGCAGTATGGTTGCAAAGAGAATAAATCACATCAAACTAAAGAATATTTTGAGGATGGCATTATAGATATCGTGTTTTTTTCTGCAGGAAGAGAATATTGAAACTGTGCTGATGAACCCCAACATAGCATCAGTGCAAACCAATGCAGAGGGAGAGAAACAGGCTGATCAGGTAATGTCTGTTTTCTTCTCATTAAATAGTTAATACATGTACTCTGACAACAGATATGAAAGCTTGCTATTTAAAGGGAATGCATGCGTTTTGTGTGCTGTCCGATCTACACCATGAAGCTAGAATCATTCATTGTTTCACTCACTGCGTCATGTCTTGCCAATTCCATACCTCCAGGTGTATTTCCTGCCCATCACTGCGGAGTTTGTGGAGGAAGTGATCCAGCGAGAGCGTCCTGATGGCATTCTGCTGTCCATGGGTGGGCAGACGGCGCTCAACACAGGTGTGCAACAGGACAGTCACTGTCATGAATCAGCTTTACATGTTTTATTAACGTCTAATATTATTTGACATCATTGATCTTCTTATTAGGATAATTTTCTCTTGAAGAGAATTTAATGAGGAATGGGGATATAAACTTTCAAATTGCCAGGATATTTGTTTCTCAAAATCATCTGTACAAACCCTTGGTGTTTCTACATCAGGTGTGGAGCTGTACAAGTCTGGCGTGCTGGAGAAGTACAATGTGCAAGTTCTCGGCACTCCTGTAGAGTCGGTCATTGCTACGGAAGACAGAGAGATTTTTGCAGACAAGCTCAAAGAAATTGATGAAAAGCTTGCTCCAAGTATTGCTGTTAACTCAGTAAGTTTTGTGTTGCTCACATTAAATTCATAAAATAATTTTGAATAACATACATCGGTCATTGTTGAAGAGTTATTCATTGAAATATTTGTTAAGTGTCTATTTTGCAAGAGGATATGTGTCTATTAGTTAGCTGAAGGCGTATGTTCAGCAATACTGAGGGAAGTAAAGTTAGACACTTTAACATTGAGAAATGTTTCTGTACTTAAAAAAATACATTTGATTTGTACAGTAACACCACCACCTTTTTTCCCCTGAAAGAATTCACATTAAACGGTTGGCTGTACTGTAGGTGTCTGGTGCGTGTGCCGCTGCACATGAGATCGGGTACCCGGTAATGGTGCGTGCCGCGTATGCGCTTGGGGGCCTGGGCTCTGGTTGGGCACCCAACGAGGACAAACTCGTGGACATCGCCACCAAGGTGAGTTGTGAGCTGGTAGGACTGAGTGAATAGGGGTGGTGTATGGCCAAGTCCATGTTTTCCTAAGACTTGTAGTATCATGTGTAAGGAGCTCATCATGGTATCTGTGAAGATAAATGGTTAGCTAGTGAACAGAACAAAGTGATGTGATACTTTACTTTTGGTTGGGTACCGATATATATGTAAGACAATATAAGTTTCTAAAAACAAGATTTTACAATTAATTCTACAGATTCTTTAATAACTAAGAGTACTATGAGCTGCAAATGTTTTAAAAGAAATCTATTTATGGTTTTGCAGGCTCTGTCATTTTCGAACCAGTTGCTGGTGGAGAAATCTCTGCTTGGCTGGAAAGAGGTGGAATATGAAGTGGTTAGTGCCTTGATAAACTTGATAAACGTGCAGATCTCTCATGGTTTTGTAAAACATTTTAAGTTTGTGACAGCCCAATTTGTATTGATGACATGTTTTGATTACAAGTATATAATACTTTGATTGATGAAATTGTAAGTTGATGCTAATATATATTTTCTTCTTTATTTTCTCAACCACAAAAGACAACATTTTACGAAAAGAGACCACATATTTATATGGTACACTATGTTAACAGAAATGATTATATCTTAATTGTTTTAGGTGCGTGACGCAGCCGACAACTGCATCACAGTGTGTAATATGGAGAACTTTGATCCACTGGGCGTGCACACGGGTGACTCCATCGTGGTGGCGCCCTCGCAGACGCTCTCCAACTATGAGTACCACATGCTGCGGGAAACTGCCATCAAGGTACATGAACTGTGCGCTTTCCAGCACAAAGATAAGTAAGTTTGAGGATAGGATTTATAATTCCTTGACTCAGCTACTAACATACATGTATCGTGACATAGCATTTTTTTGTGTTGCATAACAAAACTAAGCTATTGATATTCTAACTACGAGTAATAATGTAGTCACAAGTTTGAATCTTAGTTACAGCTCCAAGTTGTTCTAATTGACATTATGATAGAACCTCTCAATGAATAATAGTTGATATTGTATGCATTTAAAAATAAAACAATCTAGTTTTTCCCTTATATTAAATGATCAGAGTATTTTCCAGAGTATGCTCAGGAGAGAAAGCTTCTAATCAAGTAGTAGCCAGATGATACTATCATTATTAGGTTATTTAAATTGATTATTTTCACAAAAGTGTGGGAATATGCTGTTTGTAGGTAGTGCGACACTTTGGTATTGTGGGAGAGTGCAACATTCAGTACGCTCTCCACCCAGAGTCACTTGAGTACTGCATCATTGAGATCAATGCACGTCTTTCTAGGAGTTCTGCTCTTGCTTCAAAAGCAACAGGGTATTTCTATTTCATTCTAACATTTTTGAAGAAAAAAATTAGTAATCCTTGGAGTTTTAAATCTTGTCTTTTGCACTTACACACAGAGAGCTTATATAATTTTCACTAGTTTTTATATTTCTACCAATAATATCATTTTCCATACTCTGAGTATCTGATGTCCTGACATCTGATACTCAGAGTGATTTTCCAAGGAATGACACTCATTTTTTCAATCATCAATGATTGTTGCTGACTTTCATGATAATGTTTAGATTATTTAAGATCAAATGTCCACCTATGGGAATGTTATAGAATGATATATTTTGTTGAGATTTTGTCAATTTCAAGAGTGTTCATTTTGATAATGTATCTTTGCAGGTACCCTCTAGCCTTTATTGCAGCCAAGTTAGCACTGGGTATCCCATTACCAGAGATAAAAAATGCCACAACACAGTCAACCACAGCCTGTTTTGAGCCCAGTCTCGACTATATAGGTAAATGTACTACTACTTACTTAAAACACTTTAAAAACACATAACATTTTGTGTACATGCAGACTTTTGATTGAATAATTTCTACTGGTAATAATTTTGAGAATAAGTGTCGTAGGAAAAAATGTTATGGATTAAAAATTAGTAGGAAAAAATTGGTGTAAGTACAATATATCATTTTATGTGGTAGAATTCATAAATGTTGATTTGTGGGTTGCTGTGTTTTGATGTACTGGGTATTCATGGTCCTCACTGCATGTTTCAGTGACAAAGATCCCCCGCTGGGACCTGGACCGTTTCCAGCATACGTCCAAGGAGATCGGCAGTGCCATGAAGAGTGTGGGAGAGGTGAGTGGACTGTGCTGGTGGTTTGCAATACAGTAGAAAACTAATGCTGAACTCATCCTGAGATTAACCCATTCAGATATTTTGGGCGACCATGATCAATTTTGGCACTTTTTCTTTAACATACAAGAACAGGTCCTACCATGTAGTACAACTTCAGTATTCTTTCTAGGCCTATAATCTGTTGCTATACTCTGATTCCAGGTGATGGCGATCGGCCGCACATTTGAGGAGTCACTACAGAAAGCTCTGCGAATGACACATCCTTCTGTGGCCGGTTTCACATCTCGCCTCCCTGCTGGCAAGACATACCCAGACGATTTCAATATGCGCGATAGCCTCAAAGTGCCACACAACACACGTATACACGTCATTGCTAAGGTAAATAAGAGTGTAAATGTTATTGCTAAAGTGTCAATATTAAATCCCATGTAACATCACTCCAAATTAAAAGCACCAGTACACCATTAGAAATCTACTATGTAGATAAACATGATATTGTAACACAAATACAACATGACAAGACGGTAAGAACATGTCGCTATGGGCATCGGAAAGTTCTGTCTCGTAGTAGGATTGATGCTAGTAAACTGGTTTAAAAAGTGATGTTAAATCTACTGACCATTATGAGAAGAAATGGTACTGTTGTAGGCACTGCAGGAGGGCATGTCTGTGGAGGACATCCACGACCTCACCAACATCGACCCCTGGTTCCTGCACAAGCTGCTTCGTATTGTGCATCTCGACTATGACCTCCGCCAGTACAGAGGGTATGTGGTTGAGGTTTGAGCATGCCCTGGGTGAGGGAGAAAGGCCTTTGCATGTGAGTGTCTGTGCTGTATGTAGTAGTGTGTAAGTATGAGATGAGTGAGAGAGTGTATGTCTTTTTGATTATTTAAGACTATTTTGTTTTTGTTTGTATATATCTTACGCCCAAAGATGGTGTAGAATCCAATGTGTACTGCACAGTTTTAATGTCAGGGTCTTTCTTTTTCAGGATTGTTTATTGTAAGGTTATTTTACACAGATTTGTGTAAAGCAACTAATTGCAGTCTACTTTTGCAAATTTTAGCGGCAGTTTCAAAGATGACGTCACATTACAACATTTTAACTTGGTGAAAGATGATCAACGAACAGAGGTGGTCACATTAAAAAGGTTGTTAAATGCTACATCATAAATTACATTGGAATTGCGTAAAAATAGTCTATATATAAAGGGTTTGTCTTTTATTACATTACAAATTGTCATTAGTGTAGTATAATTGTTTGCATAATCTTGTCCATTTTAACATTTTGTTGAAATAACTCCCAAGATTTTTCATGTGAGGTGTGTTATGTATTTATTGTTTATAATGTAATTAGAATCTTTTTTATCAATAAAGAGTACATACACATTTGAAATCTGATAGGTGCTGGAGAACCATGGGGATGCAAGTGAACATTTGGCCTTTGATAATGCGCGTGTAAAATAGTTATTGTTTTCAACAATTAGAGCAGTAAATTTCTCATTTGCATTTATGTACAATAGAATTTTGTTGCTTTCCAACATCCTTTTTAATCGGGCCGGGTGCATAAATAAAAAAGAAGTAGACCTAACTGTAAAGTTGTCCTCACAGCCCACAGGAAGTCATAGGCCTGTGTTATAGTTCATTGTCATATGCTCTGCTGCTCAGTGTTTTCGATCAAATACATTTAGTCAAAAACAAATGAATATGAAAATATAAAGTGCTGGCATAATCCCCGCATCAAGAATGTTTACTTTGATCCCATTTCTACAGTTGTGAGCAGGATGCACAGCCTGAACCATCATGCTGCTATAGCTAGAGTGCATCATTTTGCAAATTTAACATGCAAAAAACCCCAAAACAATAACAAATCGTGTTTTCCTCCTTCTTCATTTTCCACTTTTACCTCTCACCTTCATCCAATTTCCACAAATTATAGCTATCACTCTTCTGTGTTTCAACCTTGTCCCATGTTTCCATCTCTATATCGATCACCAGCTTCTATGTGTCTCTTCCCTGAGTTTCCAGGCACGGTTATTTACCAAGTTCTCCCCTGTTTCAGTGGGTACTTTGTGGATGAAGTTCCTGTGGAGCTGATCCGCTGGGCAAAGCAGGCCGGCTTCTCTGACCGCCAGCTGGCGGGTGCAATAGGGCTGTCTGAGAGCGAGGCCAGGATGCTCCGCGTGCAGCACAAGATCAAGCCATGGGTCAAACAGGTGTGTGGGTCAGCAGGGGGTCAAAGGGTCAGGCAGATAAGTACAAGTGGGGCGGAAATGGTTCAAGATATTAGTCAAATAGGACATTGTTGGTAATTAGTGTCCACTTATTAATAATCATTAAGTTTTAAGTTCAAATCATGGGCCTACTATGTGTGCGGGTCAAGTAATATAGAATCGTGATCCAAACAGCTTAGTGGGATTGAGCATTCAACATTGAGACTGTGATGTAAACAACTTGTTACATTCCATCAAGGTTTACTACTTATCCTTCCATTATGCACGTAATCTTTATCCTACAATCACACCTCTCCAAAAAACTACTCACAAGATGAAAGAACCATGTAGATGACATGAACATTCTTGTAATTGTTTCAGATCGATACAATGGCAGCCGAATATGATGCAGTCACCAACTACCTCTATTGCTCCTACAATGGCATGGTATGCTTTCATTCAATTGTTCCTATGATATCCCAGTCTCTTCATTATGTTTATTTGTTCACTTATAAAAATTCAAGTGTAAACTTTTACGTGATGACATAAGTACGAAAAACACATACAATGTATCAGAATAATGGTATAACCATGATAGATACATCTCTTTTCATTTCAGAGCTTGTCATCCGATTCATTGTGATTTGTTTATTTGCTGTAGGAGCATGACGTTGCCTTTGATGAGCCCGGTGCCATGGTGATGGGCTGTGGACCCTACCACATTGGCAGCTCTGTCGAGTTTGACTGGTGTGCTGTGTCTGCTATCAGAACTCTCCGCAAGCTGGGGAAGAGGACGGTAGGTGACACTACTCATACGAAGGTTTATTTGTCAACTGTTGCGGGTGTCCGAGTTATTGGGGTAGGCAGCAGGCAGCTGTGTCTCACACCAGCTCTCCAGGTATGAGATCACACATTTCTGTGGAAGAATGGAGATTTAAAAAATCATCAATGGGTGAAACTGCACTTGTATGTAAATATTTATTGGTAGTGGCTAGGGAGCCGACGTCGGCTCCCTAGCCAACCCACTTTGGGTAGGCTAGGGAGCAGACATTTTTCGGCTCCCAAGCCTACCCTCAGTGTGTAAGCTAGGGAGCCGACAGAAATATCTATAATAGTTTAATAATAAATATATGAAGATTACATTTTCCTGTTATCCTATAATGAATGTTTTGGTTACAATATAGTCAACCACTTTTTGATATATATATGATATTTGAATGAAAGATAAATTTTGATTATTCATACTGCTAAAGATGGTTATGTGGAGAGTCTAATTCGAGTAGTACTAATAAATTTCTTTCAATAAAATTGTACTTTTAGTACATAAGTTTATGTCAAGTATTTATATGGACCTATTTATATAGTTGAATTCAAGCACTATGAATACATTTTGTTTTGTTCACTGTAACTAAATGGATTAAAGATAAGTTTGGTTTATGAATTTCTTAACCAAATAATTAATCGGGTTATTGTTTCCTGAGAACATTTTATTTGCTGAGAACTTATAAAGTGTTGCAAGTAGGACTTCCAAGAAAACAAACAAAATCAGGTAAGCAAACACTGCGAGAAAACTGTATGGCTATGTTGAGAATGTGTTACAGGTAGCATCATGGAATCAGGAATCATATATATGAGGAAAAGGCGTGACATATACCGTAATTGATGAAGAAAATGTTGATTTTAGTAGAAAAGAAAAAAATATTTTGATGAAATTGCTTGACAATATCATACCATTGAAAGTTGCATTCACTGTTACATCCATATTAGTATGAGCAAGATGAACTATATGTAATATTAGCATCATCTAAAATATGAAAATTTTGTATGTAATGATTTTTGAATGTCAATATTCAATGAAGTATTAAAAAGATATACATGTCTTTTTTTACAACTGAACTGATACTTTTTGCAACATTCCATAAATTCCGGGTAAATGAATCATTATCAGCAAACAAATAACTTAATTGGTCAACTGATTAAGAGATTCACCTAACTGACTTCTAATTCAATTTAGTTACTCTGGACAAAACAACAGTCAGAGTTTGGCAAGGCACTCTGTGGTGTAAGTTGCATTGGGCAGTGTAGCCCCAAAAGGGCCGTTATACATGTGTACACAATACAGTGGTCAGGGGCAGAGCAGCAGAGAAAGATGATGATTTCCCTCAATGCCATGTATTAGTGTCAAGGATGTTGACTGACGGTGGTAGAACGCACACAATGGTGACTGACGTCATTGTTTCGTCAGTGTTTACACGCAGCTCCCTCACCATGGACAGGAAGAAGTGAAAATAAAAATAAAAGTGCATAGTTCTCATGGGATTAGAATCAGGAATAGAGACAATATATGGAGATGATATAAATATACAACATGCTAGTCTATCGGTGGCGGTGCCATACATGTATTACACGAAGCGATGTCTGCCAACTAGAATTGAACATTACTGTGAACAGACAGCTCATTGAAAATCTGCATAACGTGATGTAATAAGTGTTAACTATGTAAAAAGGTGGGGGTAGAAAGGGTGGTGGTGGTGGGGTGGGGTGGGGGGCGTCCTAGCCCCATTGCTTAAGAATGCAATTATGACGTGTTTTGTTTTCACATTTTCTTGCTTTTGGCAGTAAAAAATCTATGAACTCCAATGGGTGTAGCCCCCCCTCCGAAAACCTGGGTCTGCTAGTGGCTCGGGCAGTGTGAAAGCTTGTGATCGTAATAGTGTTTGTTGATATGTAACAGAACCGCCACCACATAACGTCCCCCACCTCTGTAACCAGATCACCCATTTAATACGATCACCTCTCGAAGCCTTCCTAAACGGATAACACAATGAACTTGCACAAAGAGACTTTTGATAAAGAATGTTGTCTAAAATAAGTCTAGTCTGTATGAGGAGATTGATATAATAATTTGCATATTGTACTTAATAACGATAATGTTCACTTTCCATAGGAAAGAGCCTTTAATGTTAGTTTGCATTATGACTAATTTTGAAATTAGACGACGATGACATTTGTTCATTTAAAATAGCATTAGTAATATTGTAAGAAACAAAATAGGGGTATATGTAGATTATGTAAAGAATTATTTCAATAAGATTTATTCATTTGTTTTATTAATATAAAATACAAGCTAATCTTGAACATAATTGTAATACTTTATTTATATATACACAATCAATGTCCTCACCATGCATATTATATTTTACTAAAACTATAAATTCGCTATAAATTATTTATAGAAAGGATGACCAAGAGTCGTCCTTACATAATATCCCATTTTAATCATAATGACTCACAATAGTCAATGAGTAAAAATACATAACACTATCGGGCGGCGTTCATGCAACGTAAAAGAGATTCTCCTGCCCCTACGGTTCAGCCATTGCGGTCTCATGCATGGGTTTATTGTGTTTGTGTGTTGCCATCTTTCATCTGAAAAGTTGGTCTCTCTGGAGACCCCTCTCATTCAGCCATAAGGAAAAAGGTGCGCTTGGCGGCATCAAATTTCAACCAATCAGAGCTCTACGTTGGTTGTGCAACGAACAAAGCACACGTGGCTCATGCATATTCATGTGGTCTCCTACACAGACCTTTCGGTTTTTTGTTGACACCCGTATGCTTATCAATCGATGTAGATCTAGTAATGCATTCTTTATGTTCAGGAATGGTTAACATTAATGTTATTAAGAACATCATAGACTAAACCATAACTCACAAATCGAAGACAAATATCGGCATTGATCAGTTGTCAAAGATTTCATCTCGAGGATTTCATAGACTCTTCATACACTTGTACGTCAAGAATATTCTACAATGCACATAAATCACGTTGTCTCTGCTTTCCTAAATGCTTTAGTATTAATCCTGTATGATAATTAGCGTTGAACCTTTTATATATGGTATACACAATATTTCACTAATATTAAATTCCATCTTTTACGGCGTTATACTTAGTCGCTTGAAAACCTGTCACTCAAAAGTGCTACTGGTGACGTCATTGTATAATCATGAATATGCAAATTGTTTTACTTCCGCAATGGATTTCGAATGGCTGATGGCAAGGTATACATATATCTATAAAATTTGATAGATGATACCTTGCTGTGGCAAGATGGTGTGTTGCACGCTCATAACATTGTCACCGATAGTAAGATTTTTTTTTTGCGCAGACAGAAGCATCTATTTCGCTTGCCAGTCCTATTATAAATCACATCTACGATCTGTACACCTGTTAGTGCTATAATTGCTACACAATTTAAGTACAATTTAATTGAAATAGATTTATTAGTACTACTCAATTTAGGCTCTCAATATAACCATCTTTAACAATTTATCATAAAAATAGAATAAATATGGCCATATCATGGTTTTTCCCCAACTGGGGGAAAAATATTTTGACTGCATCACACCACATATTCATCTATGCATAAAAAGTGTGTGTCTATGTTGTTACCAGAACATTCAATATAGGATACCAGGAAAAGGTAATCTTCATGCATGTCTTATGAACTGGTAAGATATATAGATATTTCCGTCGGCTCCCTAGCTTACACAGTGAGGGTAGGTTAGGGAGCCGAAAAATGTCGGCTCCCTAGCCTACCCACAGTCGGATCCCTAGCCACTTCCATATTTATTTGCCAGAATGTAAATGAAGCAAGAGATTTTCTGATCCATCATAATGAATATATGGACTCGGTCACTCCATTCTATCACTAATCCCACATTGTAAACCAAATAGAGTATTTGCATTAATAGCAGGGAAAAAAGTCTCAATTTATATAAGTTTTAAGTGATTATGGTCATTGGTTTACATATGCGGTCCCAATGAAAAAACTGAAAAGTACAGTTTTTACTATCATTTCCTGGTGTTAGTGCAAATTAGCGAATTATTTTCAAAAGTATTTCATCTGTGACTGATGATTGCAGGTAGTGGTGAACTATAACCCTGAGACTGTGAGTACCGACTTTGATGAGTGTGATCGTCTCTACTTTGAGGAACTCTCCTTGGAAAGGGTGCTTGACATATACCAGGCAGAGGTAAGAATTCTCATTGTAAGAAGCACTTGTAAAAAGCAGTGAAAAACCCCGGGTGAAAAACGCATTGACAACACTTTTCCAACTAAAGAGTATTGGTTTGGAGCCAGTATTTGCCAATGAAATCACTAGTAAACTACTCTATTATGTATCGTACCAATAGAAAGCATAGAAAACAAATTATGGTGGGATCTGAGTTTAGATCTTAAATAGTCGCCACAGATTCTCGGGAAAGAAAAAAATAAACAGAGTAATAAAGCCTCTATTAATTGTACATACATAACATTGATCAATATTCACTGAGTAGATAAGTCTAAAGTTATTGCTTTCAGGCAGCTTTAGTTTCTTTAGTACATTTCAAGGAACAAAGTAAAAGAATTTTCATCTATAGTTGAGGTGAGGCTTGCAAACAGTCTATCCATTGGCCTGGATCCACCACTGTCATTAACATTGCTCTCCCTTACATTCCAGGGCTGCTGGGGAGCGATAGTGTCTGTGGGTGGCCAGATCCCTAACAACCTGGCGCTGCCACTGTACAACAAAGGCGTCAACATCCTCGGCACGTCTGCCATCAACATTGACCGCGCCGAGGAGCGCTCTGTCTTCTCTGGCATCCTCGATATGCTCGGCATCGACCAGGCACCGTGGAGGTCCGTCAAATCATTGGTCAGTGGAAAAAGAATGCATTTGCAACATTTGATGCCTTGGAGATTGTTGTTTTGCTCAAGTTTATAACAATTTGGTGTCTTTAATGACATATTGATTCAATATTTGATAACGATATTAGTGGTATGCGGATTAGTGAAGGATCAAATATCACCAGCAGGAGGGGTTGATAAGATGGAAAGTGATTTTTGTAACAATTGAATGAACCCGTCATCTTAGTAATCTTAGTAATTGTAAATTTGAGTAACACTCCAACAAAATAGTAAGAAAATGAGTAAACCGCCCTCCTACTAGAGAATGAATTGGTCCAAAACGAGAAAAAAAAGAGAGCTTAGCTATAAAAATAAAAGCTTCATGTACAATAAAAATTGAGGGACCCCACACTTTGAAGCTACTTGAAACTGGATCCCCGTTCACTTCAGCCTATATGGTAATATTTGATCCTTCCCTCACAAGTTATGTGTAACATAGGCTGATGAATAAATTGTAAGTAAATGAATATACATGAAAGTCAACTTGCACACTTTGTTAAGTCCCTTATCAACACTTGTGGGAAACACGGGGTTGTTTTTCCAGATGTTTTCTTGTAAGATATAACCCTTCACGGTGTGTGCACTGCAGGCAGACGCCCTGGACTTTGCGTCAATGGTGGGCTACCCGTGCCTGCTGCGCCCATCCTTCATCCTCTCCGGCTCCGCCATGAATGTTGCCTATGGGCCGGATGAGCTCCGCGGCTTTCTCAGGGAGGCATCACAGGTAACATTGATGGGCTGGTGTTGGTACAGATTGTGTTGGATAGGGTGAACAGAACAGGTCCATTTAGTCCAGCAAATTAGTACATTTATATTTTAAAACTGCTAATGGATTCATATTTTATGCCATTAATGTGTGATGAGTTATAAAACAAAAATGTGTGATAAAAGGCATGACAATAGCCAGATTCTATTGGTTATAATATCACTTATTTGTGAACATAGATGTAATTCTATTGGCATCATGTTTATGTTATGATTGAATAGTGGTATGACTCTTTAATTTCAAATGTAATCGAACATTATTATGACATGTATGGTTCCAATTTGTAGGTGTCTTCAGACCACCCAGTTGTGATAACCAAGTTCATTGAGGGTGCCAGAGAGTTAGAGATGGATGCTGTAGCCAGAAATGGGGAGGTGATTGACTCACAATGTCTTAAGTTTATTCATTATTTACATTTAAATGTCACTGTGTCACATATTTTGAAAACGTGTTTTAGGCTCTTGGTTGTAAATACAAATTTTAGTTAAGGCTTTTCTTATAGTTTTAAGTATGGAAAACATATATTGCCTACCACTTCAATAGAGTCAAATTGAAACTGTAAATCGTTTCAGGCAAGAGCATTAAATAACATTTTTCTTTCAAATTCTGCTTACTATAAATATAAGAAATCCCAATATATATATTTTTCCGAAATAATTAATAGAAATAATAGAAATTCTAATCAGAAAGATAAATCTTTTGGAGTTTGCTGACTGAACAATTCTTTGTTGTCTCTTAGATCCTCGGCCATGCGATATCAGAGCATGTTGAGAATGCCGGGGTACACAGTGGCGATGCCACCCTCATCCTGCCCACGCAGACCATCTCACCTGAGGCACTTGATAAGGTAAGTGTAAGAACCAATGGGATTTGTGATCAGTTGATCTGTTGTGAAAAGATCACAATAGCCATACTATTTTTACAATCATGTTGGTCGATAAGATCTACGATAACATTCATTTTAACCCATTGTATGAAACAAGTCGCCAACTCATACATATAGTTTAATATAGTCTCAGTTGATAGAGTTGAACTATAGTACATGTAGTTAAATATCAAACTTATCAAAAATCAAAATATCGGGCAAGGATACGGTGATCTATCCAGTGGCACGCACGCATCTGAATCATGTGCGATGATTAGTGAAAAGGTGAAGCACGCCTGACTACACATATATGGCTGGTCTGTAGGGTATCACGAGGTTGTGAGTTTGAGTCCATGGTCATGCAAAACTTTACAGGCTTCCCTGAAAATTTCACATTTACAATTATGAATGTCTTCAGTGGCATAGACGTTCTGTTTAGCATTTCATTTTTGAACTCAGTATTTTCATCTCTTTGTTTCAGGTACGAGATGCAACAAGGAAGATTGCAAGTCAGTTCAATATTACAGGCCCCTTCAATATTCAATTTCTCATCAAAGAAGCAGATGTCAAGGTAAATAATGCAACTACTTCAATATAATTGTTTTGCTTTATATATAAAATATTAGAAAAAATTTGAATATTCCATCACAAGTACAAATTCATAAGGGTATGATATACGTCAATTTTCACTGTGTGGTGTCTAGATATTTTGCGTTAGACATAACAAAAAGGCTGATTTTTTTTTTAACTAATTGCTCTGAATTCCTATGACTATGACAATATTTTAGCTTAAAGATTTGATGGTTCTAGGTAATAGAGTTAAACCTGCGTGCTTCACGGTCGTGCCCCTTCGTTTCAAAGACAATTGGTGTTGATCTGATTGCTCTGGCAACAGAGGTGATGGTGGGTGAGGATGTGGATACGAGTCGCCTGCCCACGCTAGATAATCCGCTCAATCCACAGGGCTATGTGGGAATCAAGGTGGGTTCGCTTTCCACAATTTGGTTTAAGATTTATTGTATGTCAGTGAGGGATAGGTCAAGGGTGCCCAGGAAGTGAGGATTCAGCAAGGTTTGTATGAGTGACATATGCCCATCATTTTTTTTTACTTTGAAACTAATAATGATATTGCAAATCTATACATAGGCCCCAGCATGATGAGAGTGTGTATGTGGTACGTATACTATTATGATTTATAAACATTATACCATACACATTACTACTATTATATATAATAGTAGTAATGTGTATGGTATAGCGTTTTGTAAATCATTGTAGTATACCAGGTACATACTATACAACCCCTCCCATGATGCTGGGGCCCATGAGTCTATACATTATTGATCATTGTATGTATCCTTATGGTAGTGACTAGGGGTCCGACGTCGATTCTGTAGCCAACACACTGTAGGTTAAGCTAATTCTTCGAGTACTGTGTGTTTCAGGCGCCAATGTTCAGCTGGCCACGCCTGCGGGATGCCGACCCACTGCTCAAGTGTGAGATGTCATCAACAGGTCTGTACAATAAGTAATGTCAGCTACCATCTTGAACTACAAGTTTATGCTTAGTGAAATGGCTTTGTATATATTTGTTTGCTAGGGTTTCTGAGGAGGACATTCATTCTCGAAACATAACAAACATAGTTTGAAACATCTTGGAACATTAAAACAGGTCAAAAGAAGTGAATACTACATGTGATTAAAGACATTACAAGGGGTTGCTTTTGATGTAGACATGTTGAAATAAATTGAACAGGTCAATTAATTCATTTAAAAAAAATCATATTAAAAATTTCAGGTCACCATGTTAGTATGACTGATTGGCCCACTTTACAAACTTTCAGGTGAAGTCGCCTGCTTTGGCCCAACAATTCACTCAGCGTTTCTCAAGGCTCTTATGTCTACTGGATTCAAAATCCCTCCAAAGAAAGGGAAAATTCTGATTGGCATCCAAGAATCTTTCCAGCCACAATTTTTGCCGACAGCAAGGAAGCTCATTGATCTCGGGTATCAGGTAAGGAAGAATCAGCTCATCAGTTGAATTCTGCATTTGTAAGCGCTATCTAAATGTCCCTGCCATAAGTTTGCAAATGTGTTGTCCAGTAATAATCCCGGGTAATAATATCATTCTAGACATGTGGTTTGAGTTGGGTACAGCAATCTACAATTTCATTTCAGTACAAATGAATGCTATTAGAAGTTTGAATATTTTGTGTAAATAATACATATATCAACTCCTTTTAAATCCATAATCAAAATATCTAGGATATTTTAAGAAGACAACAGTTGGACATAATTTCTGTAGACTATAATCATCAATTTTTTGGGTAGAACAAATTTTATTTTTCATATTTACTATCATATGTTAATCCTCCAATTGTTTACTATGGATTTTCATTTAAGTTGTCAAATATCTAAAGATGTTCTAGTTCTTTATTGTTTATTCTATTAATCATTCTGTTTCTAGTTATATGCTACGAGTAAGACAGCAGAGTATCTCAATGCCCACAACCTTCCATCACAGCCTGTAGGCTGGCCAGTGGAGCTAAACACTAATGCAAGCATTCCTATCTCAACAAAGTGAGATTTTTATCAGGATAATATCAGTGAACAAAACTACCGAGCTTGCTTACAAAGTTACAGCTTTAATATAAGAGTCACTAAAATGTATGCTCTATATTCTAGTTAACGCAAACACACTGCTAAAAATTGATCATTTTCTGATTATCATAACAATAGGCCTTATTTTTCAAGAGGTAAACTTGTCTGTAAATTTGAAACATTCTGGCAGAACTTCTCAAGAATTTCTCAAGAATTACCTTATATATTGTATGTAATCTCTCATCTTAATTTTACCCCAGAATGATCTGTGATAAAGAAGTCGACTTGGTCATCAACCTACCCAACCACAACACTAGATTTGTACATGACAATTATTTGATCCGAAGAGCTGCCATCGATGCAGGTGTCCCACTATTGACAAATTTTCAGGTAGTGTCTCGGTTAAACTGCAATATTATTAGTATTATGAATAATGATTTTATTTTTTTCCTAATAACAACTGAATTTTTTTAAACTTTCAATGTTTGTATAATATATCTCCAATTGCATTAAGACTACTAAGTCGGTCTTTTTTTCCCAACCTCATCTAGGCTGTTCCAAGTTGTGGTTTTTTCAAGCAGTAAAATTTTGGAAATTCTTAACAATTACTAGTATTTGCTTATTTTACAGATTGTGAAGCTTTTTGCGGAGTCTCTTGAGCATGTAGGAGAAATAGACGCCTCCTCTCTTTTCCATTACCAAAAACCTCATCCTCAGACTCAGGGTGCAGTTAGTCACTAGGACGTACAAAACTCTGAAGAACAAAACTCTGGAGCAAAGAATGTTTCAATGGACTATAACTACTATATTTTTATATTTTAGTAGTATGAGTGTGTGCAGAATGGTTGAAAGGTGTTGTTTGCAGATAAATCTGTAGCTATGGTTATGATTGAAGATGAACTAAAATTAGTATCATGTCAGTAATATATTATAGAATGTTCTTTTTCTTCCAAGTTGATTGTGAAGAACCTGAAATATATTATGTACATCTTTTGTGTCTTTACAGGCCCGTAGGAAGCAAAATGAGATTGGTAAGGCCATTTAAAAATTGTGGACTAAAATTATGAATTTTTATTTTTTCACAAATGATTGGTCAGGCCATTATTGATTTATTGCCTTTCCTACGGGCCTGCTTTAAAAATCTTAATTAGTACATTTTCTTTGTCCAATATCGATTATTTTTGTTTGATAGATTTGTCCTGTCATGAAGAAATAGAATTTCCTTGGAAAAAATTGTGTTCCCAAAACTATAATCATTCAATCACTAAGGCAATCAGAATCTTTTCAAATAATTATATGGTGCATATTTATTATCTCGGCTATTGTGTAAGTATGTCAAGTCATGTAGGATCATTTGTGATTTCATGTTGTTTTTTGTTGTTGTATGGGTAGCTAGGGGTGCTGTCAGGATGTGGGAAGGTGCAATCAAGACAGGGGGAAGGTACTGTCACTGTGGGTGTGCGCATTGTTAAAACAGGGATGGGCTCTGTTCGCATTGGGTTAGGAATAGGGTGGGTGCTGTCAGGGGGAGGGATTCAGGTTGTGCGGTTACTTCAGAAATAAGGCAATGTGATTTGATTGTATTATGGATGTAGAACAAATATAATCAGGTTCATTACAGTACTGAAATTGGTATTGGAGCTATTTTATAATAATATATATTATATAAATTAATATATATATATAAGTTAACTTTTGCATGTTCACGGTTGTTATATAGTATATTGGATGGCCTTCAGTATGACACATTTAATGTCAGGTATCTTGTGCCGATGACTGTAAGGAATCTAATTTTGTCATCTTGTCAAAGACAAATTATGTGGTGATTCATCCATGTTCACTGACAGGTTTTTAAGTTGCAATGTTAAAGATGTCGATATCGACGATAAGATTTAATAACAAATATATTATAATTTGCATTAGTACCAGAGTTATTTGAAAGTTAATATCACTGCACATTGGAATTTATGAATGTTATGAATGATGTATCTCTCAAATTGAAAACATACTGACTTAAGTAATTTGAAGTGTTGTACCAATTTTCATCAATGTTCTGTATTTTGTGTCATGTTAGTGAACAATTATTAAAGTGTCACAAGAATTCACAAACAATGCTCTCTTTCCACCTGTTCATATTTCACTTGTACTTTTAAGTGCAGATTATTTTTCATTTATCTTGTGTTCACTTCAGTATCAGTATTATGGTTATATTATTAAGTTGAAATCATCAAATTACAAAATAATAAACTTTTGATGTTTTGTGTATTCTGATTTTTAAGCTTTTGTTTATGAGTATCCACACCAACTACCAACAATATTCATACATATTGTCTAACTTTTCACTTTCACCTAAATGTGCAACAGAAGCAAATGGAAATCAAAATCGATTTTTACATCAATATGAAATTTATTAACACTCACCCATATCTCTGGGACAAAGTGGTTAGAACTCATAAAATTTAATTAGGAATAAATTGCTTCTTCAGTATGATTTTCAATGGTGCATCTACCAAGTATATAACAGTTCACTCGCTTAAACGCGTATTGATGTTATTGATAATAAACCATATTTAATGTATGGAACGAACTGAACCTAGTTCAACTGTAAATGTTTCATCATCTTCATTAGCTAAACATTGAAAAAATTATGTTTTTATCAGTGATTCTAATGTGATTTCTATGTCTATGTGTCACTCATAGTTGTTGGCATTTACAATGAATTAATATTTATAGTTGTATATAAAATTATAAACTTTATTGAGCAACACACGCCCCTTTTGGAGCTGTGTCATAAAATAATTAAAAAGCCAAATGTATAGAAGTACATGTAAAATACATGGAATTGAAGAAACATAAGTACATATATAAAACTACATGGAAAAAGATTAAGAACTGCAAATACTACAATTATATTACGTATAATAATAGTTTTAAATATACACAAGTATAATAATAGATACATAATCACCAATGACATGTAAATAATTGTACACATAAATAAAACATTATATACACAGTTTAAACTATCCTTTTGTGCTTGCTTTATTAGCTTACATTGAAAGCCTTTCGGACCTTCCCGGTCCTTTGTCTGTCTGCCAACTGCCTAATTGTCATGTGATCGTGGTGTGACGTCATCGGCAGCGGCTGGTAGGATGTCAGGCGCCTCAAGCCCGACCTCAATAAGAACGTGGGGGCCGCCAACCTGCCAGCCATCTACACCAACATCCTGCCAGCCACTGCCGATGACGTCACACCACGATCACGTGACGATTAGGCAGTTGGCAGACTGACGAAGGACCGGGAAGGTCCGAAAGGCTTTCAATGTAAGCTATTAAAGCAAGCACAAAAGGATAGTTTAAACTGTGTATATAATGTAAAAAACTTGTGCAGATGAGTATCCAATATAAATAAAACAATAAGTATATACATGTACCTTCTACAATAAATAGTATAATAATAGTACAATAAAAGGTACAATATTAGTACAATAATAGTACAATAGTAGAGTTTATACAATATATAGTTGTAAATAATTGTACGTGGACTGGCAGCAGTGTTGTTTACCAATAGACATAAATAATAGAATGGGTACGTAGCTCAAGTGACCTTGAACAATTCAAGATTGATCTGAAAACTCACTTATTCACCTTGGCATATATAAGTTTGTAACTGTAAAATTGTATTAGATATGTTTCTTGTACAGTATCTCGAACACTAAATATCATTTATGATTGTGATTTGATACTATAACAATGAATTATTAATTATTAAATAGTAATTAAAATATGTATATAATAAACAATTGTAACATAAAATAAGTACCGGTAAATATAAAATTAGCTTGATTTGAATTAGTTTGCCCTCAAGAGCTACTTTCAAGCTCTGCCACGTCGACCACCACGCGACTTAATCTGGCTGTGTGGAGATTGTCTTGTACCTTCACGATGGGTCATGTCAATCCTGGTTTTTTTATCCCTCTCCACCTGAGCACGCTCTTCCAATCTTACCCTGTCTCGTTTCCTAGAAAACAAATTTATCCAATATTTAGCTTTTGTGTAATGTCAATGAATGCAGTGTCCAACAACTACATAATAACCCAAAATCAACATCAGGCATGTTCTCAACTATTCATAGTTTCATACATGGAATCCATATCAGTCAGGCAATTTCTATTAATTACATATATCTAGGAGAAGGACACCTACATCAAATGGATAGCGCCTACATTCTCTTTTAAGAAATTAGTTTGCTTTGAAGTAACTTCAGGATAGCGTAACGCCTAAATATTTTTCAAGAATTAAGAAATAAGTTTGGTTTGAAGTAACTTCGTGATACACAATTATAGCATTTCACCTAAACGATATACAGTATGTATAGTTTTGTGCATTCAGAGTATATGATAGAGACTTTAATAACTGCAAAAATGGTGAACATGTCATTATGCACTGAACATTGCACAATGTGACTTTAATGAACAATGATTGTACTGGTAGATGTCCCACAAACGACAATATTTACAACCCCTAAGTTACCAGATTGCAATACATTGCAACCAGCATTGTGCATTTGTTGTAAAAACAGCCTGAAAATAAGTACATTAAGTACATAAAGCCAATGGCTTTAGAAGAGTAAAAGTTTTTATGAGGTCAATTTAAGTATGCACTTGTACACAAAACAAATATTCTTAGAACTAAACCTGTCTGCATCATTCTTCTGTTGCTCTTTTTCCTCGACTTTGCTGTTGAAGCTCTCAAGCAATTTTTGCTCGCCTCCCAGGGTGTAGTCGGCAATGAGGGAGAGCGCAGTGCCCTCATCAATGATTTCCGCCCACTTGCGACCGTCCATCAGGTCAATCCACTTGAGCCATTGTAGGATGCGTACAATCAGCACGATTGGATTCCACCATTCGTCTAAAACAAAAATTTTAACGTGCTCATGTGCAAATAACTATGATATACGCAGATATTTTAAGGCCTTTTACTAGTAGTATTAGATATTTTTATTTCAGAGTTCACCTAAAATGCTCTGACATTATAAACTATAGAAGCATAATTCCTTTGGTAAAATACAAAATATGTAGGACTTCAGTGGTATGCTTTGTGTTCATTGCACTGACCTGTTTGGCATAACTCCCCAATGTAGCCGAACTTGCATTTACAGGTGAACTTGTCGCCAATTCCATCTTTACATGTTCCATTGTGGTGGCAGGGGTTTGTCTTATTGACCAGCCTTTCGCAAGGGGGAAGTTCTAGAACGGAACCAATTTTTAATTTACAATCTTCTTTCATTATGTTAGCCTACTAGAACCAGTCTGTAGTTAACATGCTCCACGTAGCAATCACCGCATGATCACACTAAGACAAAGAAAACTATTTTGTACACACAGAAAGTCATTCAATTTTCAACACATATTTTTCTATGGATTAAATGCACATTCAAGAAAATCTGTAACATCAGTGATGAGCTAGTAAGAACGTACTCATATTCTAAAGTGACAATATGAAATGTTTTCATTTCATGATGATATATTGTTTGAGTGGAACATATTAAAAACCATGTGACTCTGCAATGACATCACTATAATATTCTCATATACTCTAATATTTGTCTTTAAAAATTGAAAGTTAAGTTATTCATAATTGCACACTAACTGCACAAGCATTTTTGTACTTTGGAGCCCCCATTGAGTGGTCTAGTTGTACCTTGGCTACAGTTAGTGCCTGTAAACCCGGCTGAGCAGTTACAGTTGGCATTATTGCTGTCGTCCAGGCTGCACTGGCCATTCACGCAGGGAGATGGGTTGCAATTATCTAAAAGATGAATGATCAAATGTTGATATAGGACACATCTCGATGGGTAGCTTTCACCCAATAAAGATATTAATACTCATGTACTATCTGTAGTTATTGACAGTGTGTCTGTTTTTGTATTCATTATTTTCCTACAAAATAAATTATTACACGTCAAAGCCAAATTATTGGCAGTGCTCAAGTTACAACATCAAAAACATTGATCAGCATTCGCTAAGCAAATATTCAGTCACTTTCTGACAGTTTCCCCGGCCCCCAACCCCCTAACACATCCAGTTATAATAAAAAAAATAGTGTCACTTTGGAGATTAGACGTATGTTGGGATGTGGCCAATAACTTGAGCACTGCCAATAACTTTGGTGATTCAAATGCCAGTACATAGCAAGTAATAATCCAGGACTAGGGGGCCTATCATCTCCTCTCATTTCAGGAATTCTGATGGTGGCCACAAAAAAGGTTTTACATTTTATTGGGAAATGTGGATGTGTCACTTGAGACCATAAGCTCCACCCTCCACCACAGCGGCAACAAACCACTTTGAACCCACCAGTGTTGATAGTTACTAAGGCCACTACTAACCAGATGCCTGGACACCAAATGCACCCACGGTTTTGCTGGAAAACAAGCTGGTGCCACCACCAGAAAGTGCTGTGTTGAGGGTTGTCAGCACTCCCGCGCTCGCTGTGGAACTTGTGGTACTTAGAGTAAACGCCACCACCACACTTCCAGCACTGCAATCACAAGTTTGGTGTGACACCTGTAGAAACTTTTTAGTTTGAATTGTCATTATAAACTGTGGTCGATCAAGGTGTAGTGAGCCCCCTGGTTGTGATTTGAAGTGGGGCCCTTTGACCCGAGAAATGTCACGACTCACGACATATTGTTGTGAAAAATTTAAACATAACTTGGAGCCCCTAATGCCCCATTTCTTTTGAAGATAGGTCTATACTTCTGGTTTGGTGCTTTTTCCAGTGTTTTACACTGGCTAAGACTCCCATTGATTGCATCAGACTGTCAGGTACTTAGTAGTTCGTCTGTCCGGTTTGTAACCTCTCTACAGGTCCCATCGTTTGAGCTAGGATGCTCAAATTTAGCATGTAGGTTGGAAATGGTGACCACAAGAACCCTATTTCACAGGAACCCAAATGGTCCACAATTGGGTCCATATTGGATCATTATTTGGTCCATTTCTTACTGCTTGTACCACTTTACCAGTCGTATCGTTTGACCTTAGCTGCTCAAGTCTGGATTGTCAGCTGAAAATGGGGACTTTTTGGAGTGTATTTCACATGGACCCAAATGGTCCATATGTGGGTCCATTCCAGACCATTATTTGGTTGATCTTTGGACCTACAATGCTTAAACTTGGTTTGTCAGTTGAAAATTGTGACGTTTTAGAGTATATCCACATGCATGGACCCAAATGGTTCATATTTTAGTGCATTCCGGACCATTATTTGGTTGACTTCTTACCCCTCTACAAGTCACATCGTTTTAGCTAGGATGCTCATGCTTGGTTTCAATTGAAAATGGTAACCTTTCTGCACCTAATGTATATATACCACAATGGCCCCTATTTATTGTGACTATCTATCCTGGCTAGATGGTCCCTGATTCGTAACCGATTTAAATGTATGTTAATGGTGAATCAATGGAAGTATCATATCAACCACAATAAATGGTCCCTATTTGTTTCCATTGTGGTTTGTTTTGATCTTACTGTAAACACTCGTTTGTCACCACTGGTGACACTTTTTATGCATAAAAAATACATGCAAAAATGTTGGCAAAATCTGGGGCCTCCTAAAGATATTTCATGGGGCCCCTTATTATTTGGGGCCTTTGTGAAAAAGTTTTGTCAATTTGGGGACCCTTAAATATTGGCCAATAGCTCCAGCCCACTCAGGGTCCCCTTAATCAGTCACTGATTATAATATAGAATGGTACAATAACCTTCATACCTGAAACTATCCACTACACATCCTTGTACACCACCCACACCCGACAGACCAGCTTCAATCTGTAAAACAAATGCTACATTATAATATAAAATTTATAACCAGTTTTCAAAAGTATTTTCCTCAATAACTGACTAGACTGGGTTTTATAAACTTTTCTGCACCAAACAAGATGACTTTTATGAAAATTGAATTAGATTGAAGGACGTTATGGCACAAAAGGTGGGTTTGTTTTCATTTTTGTGTTTGGTAGATCTACCAACTTTAGCAGAGTTTCATGTCATTCTCAGAGTACAGTGATAACTGGGTGCTGATATTTGAATGGAAAATCATGTTTTCTTGATAACCTTTCTAGTCCCAAATACCACAGGTAATAGCGCATTATCTACATTGAACAAGAATGGCACAGTGAACATATTGGAATATCCTTGTCCAAGTTAACCTGCCTGCAATTCAATTTAACTTATTAGCTCTTTAACCATTCTCCCCGTAATATAAATGTAGTGTTAAAGTGAAGAAAAACACTGGTTTATGATTGTTGAAAACAAAGTAGTAACAAATACGTTAATAATGAATAACTATTCCACTAAGTGGCAATCAATTACAACTCATATCTATTCTAATACTAGCAGTAAAATCCTCTATGTATTTTTTAGGCATTTCATGATCAACACCAAGTGAAACCGACTCCACAGTATGATATACTGTTGTGAAGTCACATGAAGTCATCTCCCTGTGACCTGAGGCTACTATAAGCAAACTCACGTTTGAACAAAATTAATTACATTGACCATTACCCTGTAAAAACTTATAAAAAAATAACATGTTGCATGAGCGCAGCCAGGAATTATAGCTACGTATACAGCAAGCAATTAATGTTTTTGATAGTACTTGCATTAAAAGTGCAGGCCCGTAGAAAGCAAAATGAGATTGGTAAGGCCATTTAAAAGTTTTGGTCTATAATCAAGGATTTTTTTCACAAATGATTGGTCAGGCCATAATTAAATTATTGCATTATTTTTTGCCCCCCCCCCCCCACACACACACAAATTATTGGTAAGGCAATCACCTGACCGCATTAGCCCTTCCTACGGGCCTGAAAGTGCAGTGTTATAGGTGGATTGTCACAACACAAACTTGCTTCAACAACATCTTTTATACTTTTAACTCACATCATTGCAGAAGCTCGTACTCTCCGCTTTGAACTCTGCTGAATTGGGGTCACTCAATGCCGGCTGCCACACCATGGATGTAAAGGTGACGCTGCCTTTCACCTTGGGGGTTTCTGAACGGTCGTGAAAATCCAAAATATTTTAGTACAATCCAATAATTACAGTTCATGTGGCGTAAAACAGGTAAGACCTGTATTAGTACAATATTTGATTATTAATTAAAAATTAATTCTGTATTAAACTAAGCAACACAAGTGAAACATTGATTTACAAGTTGCAAAAACCAGGTACTCATAGTAAAGTTCCCACTTCTCACTTTTCTCACAGTTTCGTCCTGTGTATCCGAAGGTGCAGTTACATCCGTAGTAGCCCTTTCTCGGTTCCTCACACGTCCCATTATATTTACAAGGTCTCGATGCACAAACAACTGGAATAAAGGGCCATGATAGACTGTTAACACTGTACTACTACTAGCTTATATTTGTGAGGAAGAAAAATCAGTTACGGTCATTCAAATCTCACACGCTAATTCTGAATTAAAAACTGTCCATACCCCCACCCCACACACTAATCAACAACACATATTGCTTGCATTGCACGGGTCTACAGCAGCCGCACTGTCCTGACAATCTGACCCAGCACCCAGCACTGTACCGCTATTCTAACAGCAACCTCTGCCTCCCACACCCACCACTGTCGTACCAAACTTAATCCCAATTCTTACACCAGCAGTCACTGTCTTGATAGCACCTGCATACGTCACCCATATCCCCCCTCCCTTCAACAGGATTCACCAGCAAATATTGCATAGCACAGGTCTACAGCATCCATACTGTCCTGATACCCCACCCAACACTTAAGAATGTTTAGAACCCACTCCTCTCACCAAATGACCCCTCGTATTAATTATGTATGCTACCTTAAAACATCAAATACCGGCAGCCAGAATACCAGTAACTGATTATTCAAGTGTGATTTAAGAAAATCTTACCTGGGCATTGTGGGCATATATCGTTGCATCCAGATTTGGGATTATAGGAAGGTAAACCACACAGACAATCAACTATTGGGCATCCAAGAGGACATTGGCTAGCAGAGATGCAACTACCATTGTGCAGTATAGGAGTCGTCTTGTCTGCTGTCATAGAAAAGAATGAAGCAATAAATATTTTGAAACCTCACATGTCATGCTTGCAAAAGCAAAATCGAAATTGTTAGAACTGAAATTTCTGCTCATAAATATAGACGCTGATTTAGAGATTTTATAAGTGGTTGGAGTAGTTTCATAAAATCATAGTAATTCAATGAATGAAAAGGCATAGAAAAATGATTATCATGATCTGTTTGTAATCTATTTCTTACTTGTACATATGCATTGTGGAACACACAGTTCAATGCAGGCGCCTGGTCGCACACCATTGTTGTCACACGTCGGGGGGCAGGCTGAGCCGCAGTTTGTCCACACACTGCCCTCAGGGCAAGCTGTCACCAAAGTACAATCTATTATCATATTATTTCGGGAAATACATTCAGGTATTGTCTTTCAATGCAAATCAGTTGCCTTATAAAAGATCAGGGTCAGATGAAGTTCTACAATACAATGTCGGCTTGAATATAGTTTGAATATGCAGGTTGTCTCAGCTCAGTGACTATATTGTTTATGCTTGTTTTCTAGTGAGAGGACCCAGAATTGGAAAAGGTAAGGAAGAATTCAGTGTCAGTCACAGACTTTGTAATGTCACCACCTGACTCGGTGTTATTGAATCATGGGCTTTGAAAATTTCCTCGATTGATGTAGGATATACATCACACTGAAGTTCAGGCAGCGTGTCTTGCCCAAGTGATGAAGTGCTGTATAATTATTTTAAGACCTTATCTGCCAAGGGTGTTATATAGATCAAATAGTCATCTGCAAACAAAACATCAGCATCCGTAGTGTCCTGATAACCCCTACCCCCCCCACCGCAACCCCTGTCGCCCCACTATAGCCAATATCAAAATCGTGCTGCCCCCTCACCACATGACCGACCCCCCTAGTAAGTTATGCATGCTCCCTTAAAACAGCGAATTCCGACAGCCATCGTACAATGTACCTATTTTCATTGTCAACATTCAGTCACTGATTGTTTAAATGCGAATTAAAAAAACCTTACCTGGACATTTTGGGCATATATCATAACATCCAGATTTGGGATTATAAGAGGGTGAACCACAGAGACATCGATATACTGGGCATCCAAGAGGACATTGGCTAGCAGAGATGCAACTACCATTGTGCAGTATAGGAGTCGTCTTGTCTGTCATAAAAAAGAATGAAGCAATAAATATTTTGAAACCTCACATGTCATGCTTGGAAAAGCAAAATCGAAATTGTTAGAACTGAAATTTGGGCTCATAAAAGTGGACGATGATTTAGAGATTTCATAAGTGGTTGGAGTAGTTTTGTAAAAATCATAGTAATTCAATGAATGAAAAGGCACAGACAAATGATTATCATGATCTGTTTTTAATCTATTTCTTACTTGAACATATGCACTGTGGAACACAGAGTTTATTGCAGGCGCCTGGTAGTCTGTTGTCACACGTCGGGGGGCAGGCTGAGCCGCAGTTTGTCCACACACTGCCCTCAGGGCAAGCTGTCACCAAAGTACAATCTATTATCTGATTATCGTTTACTTTAATACATGTTTGTCGTTCTAGTGGTGTTTAACTTTCGGGTATTGTCTTTCAATGCAAATCGGTCGCCTTATTATAGATCAGGGTCAGATGAAGTTCTACAATACTAATATACAATGTAGGCTTGAATATAGTTTGAATATGCAGGTTGTCTTAGCTCGGTGACTTTATTGTTTATGGTCGGTTTATACACTCTGAGTATCCGATGTCAAGCAAATTGACCTCTGAAATGTTTCGCCTGAGAGTGGATTAACATAATTTATGTGACCTGTTTAAATACTGCATGTAAGACGTTCTGAGAAGTGCGGCACACGTTTCTGTTTTGAGGTTGAGCTTTAATAAACACTTGAACACAGTCCGTTTTATGTTTGTCGCTCTGTATTCTCGTAAGCATGCAGCCATTAGCATTATTGCAAACAAGCCAGATATTTTATTGATGGTCTGAATTCTGAGCATTTTAGTATATACATGCATTGTTAGTGCGTATACAATGTGTCTAATAAAATAGATTGTAATCAAAATATCATGGGATCATTCATAATACCTAGATATGGAACGCAATTGACGTTATCAGGAAGGGAAGAATCGAATCGGCAGTCTGAACATCGGCCACTTGACCTCATTTATATTCATCACCAGCCTGGGATGA
>CM032662.1:21802956-21878097 GCA_019095985.1 Streblospio benedicti
TCGGTATTTTTTCCCCGTTCGGGGTTCAAAAATTTTTGCATTATTATAAGCAACATATAATTTCTTAATTTGTAACATCTTTATAGCACCACCATAATTGGCTTGTGTACAGGTGAGGAAAATAATAATGCGAAATAAGTTAATTTTAACAGTATCAGAACACATAAAATTTCTTGCTAGTGTATTGCCTTGTGCATACAACTGTCTACACTGTCTAAGTATATCTTTGGTCATCCATACCATCATCAGTAATGATATGTCCTAGATATTTAACCTTATTCACAATGATACTTTCTCCTTTTATACTAAAAAGGCGAATGATACATTTTTGTGTATAAACTTCTACATATCAAATAGCACTTTTCTTTGGATTATGTTTAATGTCACCATTCAGTCCCCATATAGTTCACATATATTGCAATAATTCTCGCATGCCTTTAGCAGAAGGGGCTACAAGCACAAGGTCATCAGCATACATCAAATGATTTTGCATTTCGTGGGTGAAAGTATTCACTCCTTGCCGTACACCATTTGTAACTCTAAATGGTTCAGACATTTCGCCTGCCCATTTCACAAACACTAGTTTGGATGCTCATACCAAAACATTAATATTCGAATAACATACATAGGAACTCCCCCTATTCCTTAGTTTCTGAAACAATATAGAGTGATTAACTCTGTCAAACGCTTTAGATGCATCGAGAAAACACATAAATATAGTGCCATTCAGTTTTCCTATAGCAATCAACAATTTCTTTCAAAGAATAAATACACATATCTGTTCCCAACTTGGGTTTTAAAACCAAATTGGTTACAGTTAGTAGTAAGTGCATCACCAAGTCTATCGAGCAAAAAGAAGTTCAACAATTTTTGACATAATGCTAGCTAAAGCTATTGGTCTATAATTGTCTTTTTGCATTAATTTTACCATTCTTGTCTTTAATGATAGGAACTAGTACAACTGATAGCATGTTACTTGGTAATACACCATGTACAAATAAACCTTGAATACAGCATGACAATAATGGTAATAATCTGTTGCTGCAGTATTTAAGATGTTCAGCATAAATACCATCCAAGCCACATGATTTGTTATTGACAAGCTTATTGACAGCACACGAAATGTCCTCAATTGTTACTTGTATAACATCATCAGCAGCAGCAGCACCTCCACATTTAAAAACATAACTACTTTTCAAACAGTTGAATATTGATTCAAAGTGATTTTCCATAAATCTACAATTTTTTTCTTTTCCATTCACACCATCAATAGTATCAGGGATTGTCATCCTTACATTATTGATTTTCTTCACATCGTTCCAGAAATTCTTAGCATTGTCTGCCATGTTTTTAGCAAGCGAGTCTGCTCTTATTTGGTTAATATGTCGTTTTTATGAATCTTATGCTATACTTAAACTTTGCTCTCGAGGTTGACATAAGTTTGAACAGTGGACCGTATTTCGGTTTACCACCTTGGCACCACAATTTAAAACATTCACGTGCACAATTGTGCATGTCCTTAACATAGTCAGACCAACCTGGTCTACATTTAAAATTACTCTTTTTATTATATATAGTAGGAAAAGTCTCATTACTTGACCTAAGTAATGAGTCCACAATATCATCATACATTTTTTGATAGCGCATATGCATGGCTTTTATTCTTACAGTTATTATCCTTACAACACACAGATTCATAAAAGTGGACGATGATTTAGAGATTTCATAAGTGGTTTGGAGTAGTTTTGTAAAAATCATAGTAATTCAATGAATGAAAAGGCACAGAAAAATGATTATCATGATCTGTTTTTAATCTATTTCTTACTTGAACATATGCACTGTGGAACACATAGTTTATTGCAGGCGCCTGGTAGTCTGTTGTCACACGTCTGGGGGCAGGCTGAGCCGTAGTTTGTCCACACACACTGCCCTCAGGGCAAGCTGTCACCAAAGTACAATCTATTATCTGATTATCGTTTACTTTAATACATGTTTGTCGTTCTAGTGGTGTTTAACTTTCGGGTATTGTCTTTTCAATGCAAATCGGTCGCCTTATTATAGATCAGGGTCAGATGAAGTTCTACAATACTAATATACAATGTAGGCTTGAATATAGTTTGAATATGCAGGTTGTCTTAGCTCGGTGACTTTTTATTGTTTATGGTCGGTTTATACACTCTGAGTATCAGATGTCAAGCAAATTGACCTCTGAAATGTTTCGCTTGAGAGTGGATTAACATAATTTATGTGACCTGTTTAAATACTGCATGTAAGACGTTCTGAGAAGTGCGGCACACGTTTCTGTTTTGAGGTTGAGCTTTAATAAACACTTGAACACAGTCCGTTTTATGTTTGTCGCTCTGTATTCTCGTAAGCATGCAGCCATTAGCATTATTGCAAACAAGCCAGATATTTTATTGATGGTCTGAATTCTGAGCATTTTAGTATATACATGCATTGTTAGTGCGTATACAATGTGTCTAATAAAATAGATTGTAATCAAAATATCATGGGATCATTCATAATACCTAGATATGGAACGCAATTGACGTTATCAGGAAGGGAAGAATCGAATCGGCAGTCTGAACATCGGCCACTTGACCTCATTTATATTCATCACCAGCCTGGGATGATTGTAGATTAACAGCCTGGGATTGGTCAGAATTTTTAATGGGAATAGTTATGTGTCAGAGGTCTCTTCAGGACATCTGATACTCAGAGTAGGTTTAAAGTGAGAGGACCCAGTGTCAGTCACAGACTCTGTAATGTCACCACCTGACTCGGTGTTATTGAATCATGGGCTTCAAAAATATCTTCGACTGATGTAGGATTTACATCACACTGAAGTTAGGCAGCTTGTCTTGCCCAAGTGATGAAGTGCTGTATAATTATTTAAAGACCTTATCCGCCAAGGGTGTTATATAGATCAAATAGTCATCTGCAAACAAAAGACAAATTTGAACCAGCAAGGTGTCCAAAATATGTATTATCTGATTCATTATCACTGACCTTCCGAGCAGTTCACCCCCGTCAACCCCGGGTTACAGGTACAATGTTGCCGAGGTCAGGGTTCGGAGAGCAGTTGCCATACATTGGACGAAAAGTAAAAGTTTCCATTTCCAATGCTAAACCAAACTTGTTTTTTATTGATTCACTGCTAAACCAAGTTTGGATAGGGGTCAGTTAATGATTGTTTAAATGTGATTTAAAAAAATCTTACCTGGACATTTTGGGCATATATCGTGGCATCCAGATTTGGGATTATAGGAAGGTAAACCACACAGACAATCAACTATTGGGCATTCAAGAGGACATTCGCTAGCTGAGATGCAACTACCATTGTGCAGTATAGGAGTCGTCCTGTCTGTCATAAAAAAGAATGAAGTGATAAATATTTTCAAACCTTATCATGTCATGCCCGCAAAAAGCAAAATCAAAATTATTAGAACTGAAATTTCTGCTCATAAATATAGACGCTGATTTAGAGATTTTATAAGTGGTTGGAGTAGTTTCGTAAAATCATAGTAATTCAATGAATGAAAAGGCATAGAAAAATGATTATCATGATCTGTTTGTAATCTATTTCTTACTTGTACATATGCACTGTGGAACACAGAGTTCAATGCAGGCGCCTGGTCGCACACCCTTGTTGTCACACGTCGGGGGGCAGGCTGAGCCGCAGTTTGTCCACACACTGCCCTCAGGGCAAGCTGTCACCAAAGTACAATCTATTATCTGATTATGGTTTACTTTAAACATGTTTGTCGTTCTAGTGGTGTTTAACCTTCAAGTATTGTCTTTCAATGCAAATCAGTCGCCTTATTGTAGATCAGGGTCAGATGAAGCTCTGCAATACTAATATACTATGTTGGCTTGATTAAAGTTTGAATATGCAGGTTGTCTTAGCTCGGTGACTTTATTGTTTATGTTTGGTTTATAGTGAGAGGACCCAGAATTGGAAAAAGGTAACTCCAAAGAATTCACTGTCAGTCACGGACTCTGTTATGTCACCACCTGACTCAATGTTATTGAATCATGGGCTTTGAAAATTTCCTCGAATGATGTAGGATTTACATCACACTGAAGTTCAGGCAGCGTGTCTTGCCCAAGTGATGAAGTGCTGTATAATTATCTAAAGACCTTATCCACCAAGGGTGTTATATAGATCAAATAGTCATCTGCAAACAAAAGACAGGGGCAGAAGAGGCCTGCCACAAAGTTTGAACCAGCAAGGTGTCCAAATTATGTATTATGTGATTCATTATCACTGACCTTCAGTGCAGTTCACCCCCGTCCACCCCGGGTCACACGTACAATCTAGCCAAGGTCAGGGTTCAGAGAGCAGTTGCCGTACACTGAACAAAAACTGTTCATTTCCAATGCTAAACCAAACTTGTTTTTTTATTGATTCACTGCTAAACCAAGTTTGGATTGGGGTCAGTTACTGATTGCTTAAAATGTGATTTTAAAAAATCTTACCTGGACATTTTGGGCATATATCGTGGCATCCAGATTTGGGATTATAGGAAGGTAAACCACACAGACAATCAACTATTGGGCATCCAGGAGGACATTGGCTAGCAGAGATGCAACTATCATTGTGCAGTATAGGAGTCGTCTTGTCTGTCATAAAAAGGGAATGAAGTGATGAATATATATTTTCAAACTTATCATGTCATGCCTGCAAAAGTCAAATCGAAAGGGTTAGAACTGAAATTTCTGCTCATAAATATAGACGATGAATTAGAGATTTTATAAGGGGTTGGAGTAGTTTCGTAAAATCATAGTTTATCAATGAATGAAAAGGCATAGAAAAATGATTATCATGATCTGTTTGTAATCTATTTCTTACTTGTACATTTGCACTGTGGAACACACAGTTCAATGCAGGCGCCTGGTCGCACACCCTTGTTGTCACACGTCGGGGGGCAGGCTGAGCCGCAGTTTGTCCACACACTGCCCTCAGGGCAAGCTGTCACCAAAGTACAATCTATTATCTGATTATGGTTTACTCTAATACAAGTTTGTAGTTCTAGTGGTGTTTAACCTTCGGGTATTGTCTTTCAATGCAAATCAGTCGCTTTATTATAGATCAGGGTCAGATGAAGCTGTACAATACTAATATACAATGTTGGCTTGATTATAGTTTGAATATGCAGGTTGTCTTAGCTCGGTGACTTTATTGTTTATGTTTGGTTTATAGTGAGAGGACCCAGAATTGGAAAAAGGTAACTCCGAAGAATTCAGCGTCAGTCATGGACTCTGTTATGTCACCACCTGACTCAGTGTTATTGAATCATGGGCTTTGAAAATTTCCTCGAATGATGTAGGATTTACATCACACTGAAGACTCAAGTTCAGGTAGTGTGTCTTGCCCAAGTGATGAAGTGCTGTATAATTATTTAAAGACCTTATCCGCCAATTATGTATTATGTGATTCATTATCACTGACCTTCAGTGCAGTTCACCCCCGTCCACCCCGGCTTACATGTACAATCTAACCGAGGTCAGGGTTCAGAGAGCAGTTGCCGTACACTGAACAAAAACTGTTCATTTCCAATGCTAAACCAAACTTGTTTTTTATTGATTCACTGCTAAAAATGCTAATTAGACCCTTCCCAAAATTTCGTCCTCAGGTGGGATTCGAACCCGCGACCTCTGGGTTGAGATGATAACAGACCACATATGTAAGCTGGGGGTTACAGAGACATCGGTTCAGCCGAGTAACCTTTTAACAGCTCACTGCTTGGGATGATGGTATCATTCTGGTCTCACAACCTTGGGGTCGTGAGTTCGAGTCCCGCCAGGGTCACTTGATATAGTTAAATGGAAGTTTAGGGTTGTAAAACCTGTCTTCAGCTATATCTATCGTTGGTAGAAATATGCTTGCTAAAAAGACGTGTGTGAGAGAGAGAAGTATAAAAATATATCCGCAAGCACTGGGAAACACATATAAATGATATTTTTAGAAGTAATATTTGTAGATTAAGAATTAGTTGTCATCATTTGTTAATTGAATCTGGTCGTCATGCTGCAAAGACACAAAGACTTAAAGTAGAAGAAAGAATTTGTAAATGCTGTAACAGGAGTGAGGTAGACGATGAAATTAATTTTTTATTACATTGTGATTTATATAATGTTGAGAGAAAACTACTTTTTTTGATAAAGTTCACGAGTCTTATAAAGGAATCATTAACATGAGACACCTTTGTAAGTTTGTTTTTTTATAAATTCTTGTGACAAAAATGTTCAAAATGCTTTAGGTTATTTTATAACTACATGTTTTAAAAAACGTAATTCAAAATGATATTAGTGCCTTATTGCTTTTCAAACACATTTGTTTATTTAGCACAATGTATTTGATTTTGACAAATATATCTATTGCCAATATATATCTTATGTTCCTTGTGCCAATCAATATTAGTATTATTATTTTTTCTTTGACATATATTGGTAATTGTACATTATATTGTATAACGTTTTATTTATTTATATTTTCTCTTTCGTGTTGATTGTTTATGTACTTGTCTTTGTATGGGACTCACTGATTCTGTGGTAGCCTTAGTGATTCTATTGAAGGTGTGAATGAAATATACCTGATGGGGAAGTTATAGATAAATATGAGAATACCTACTCCAGTAACTTTTTACTAGACTTGCTAATCACCAGTATTAAATTTCTGCATGTTAAATGGACTTGGAATAACCTTAAAAGAACAGTAAATTCTAAATATTTCAACATACAATAAATTAAACATTTACTTCCATTAATCAAGAAAGAAATCTGTATGAAATAAAATACAACAAACGTAATTGCTGCGTGAAACTTTTATTAGACAAGAAAGTCATATTTATACAATGAAAAGATGACGTAAATGATCAGTTAAATTAATAAATAGTTCAGGTGATATTCATTCCACGATAACTAAGTTACACTGTTGAAATTTAAAGAGACATGCACAGGTGAATTTCATGTCACATCAACCTTTTATGCCACATAAAATAGTACTTGCTGAGCCATTTGAATATATACATTTTCATCTATGTGCGATTTTCTATTTCTTCGAAATAAATCATTACTCTTGTACATGCGGGAACTTCAACTACTTTGGCACGTAAAAACTTTATTCTTTCAACTTGGGAGAACATTAATTCTGTCACACTGTATTGTGGCTTTACAAGATTATTAATTTTGTCTCCTTACTTCTTTGTTCTCAGAACTTTAACTTCAAAATGACTTATAAAAACCAACAATATAATACATAGATCAAAAACAAAATATAACACGAGAATTATGAAAACTAATACCTAAAACCTATTTATACAAAGCTCTATTTACAATCTGCAAATTTTCGAAACACTTGGACAATACATCTACATTTAGTTACAGATATAGTTCATAGTCTTATACTGAAAGCACTCTGACAATTATATTTATATAATACATTATATACATTGTACCAATACATATGAATTCAATGTCAAGAATACATTGTTAAGAATACGTAAGAGAACAGATGATAGGCTTTAAATAGTGGAAGTCAGCTTTCGCGTCAATCCTCCACATCACGTCCGGGACACAGCATGAGTCGTCATCACAATTATCATTTCAATGGCTTCAAATTTCCATCCGAGTGCTTCTGCAAGTTGAAAAGAGTGATGTCAATTCTTATATTACATTTCACCTAGTGCATCGCAGTTTGTCATGTTATCATATATTAGTAATTTCAAAGTCTATACAGTCATATATGGTCTAGTTTTTGTTAGAATCTATATTTTATTTCTATGCTAAAGTTTCTAAAATGTAACAAAATTGTCGCCCTCCAAAACAAATAAATAAATGAAATATGTTGTCATATGTATTATCTTTGTAGACAACAGAAGGTCCGCAGTAGTGGTCTGTCTGTGATGTCTACATACACGTATATTAAATTTTAACAGTGCCAAAAATATATGTATTATATTGAATCAAACTAGTTCTGTAATGCTTAACGAAATCGCAAACGATGTACATAATTTATGTAAAAATAATCACAAATTTTGTCTATGTGACGCCCCAGCTTTGCATAGCATGTAAATACTGCCAAATACGTCGTTGCATATATCTATATTACCTTACTACTTATTTTTTGTGTAGCCCAAGGCGTTCCATGTAGTGCTCAAGCTCCCTGTGAGCAGCCTTGCGGTCTTGTTGGGACACATATGGCATCTGGTCGCTGCCTCTCTTGCCTCTCCTGCGGGCGGGTGTCCTGTCTCTGTGGGCCGGGCCCCGTGCCCTGTTGCTGACGACCCTGTCCTTCTGCTGGTTCTTGGCACGGGTTTGTTTCTCCTTCTCTGTGACACGAGCCTTCTGCCTTTTCCTAAATAGTGGTAAATTTACAAATCTATGACATGTATTTCCGATGGTGAAATAGAATTTATCAGGTATGTACCATGTGGTCTTGTGTTGTTTCAATTTGTCTTGCCATGCAATAAAAATAATTATTCAAATCCAAACTAAAATTAATTGTGGTATAAGGTTTTGAACACATGGTTTCTTTTCAATCAATATTGAAAAATAAATACACCTTAACTTGTAGCAATCTTAATTCATGCATCTATTTCAATACTAAGGTATATTTAGAAGTGTATTTTTAACATTGATACTCTCCATAAGGTGCACACATTCAAAACTATTTCTTAAGATATTTTCAATTTCCAACTATTCATGTGATAATGGATTTTATACAATACCGTTTGAAAATACCAATATTAAGATAAAATTAAACAAATAAATTGATATCGTGGTTGGTTCGTGAAAATCACCCTTCCCAAAGCTGGTTGGTAATGGTCAATTTTATTGTTTTAATAACAATGTCCCCTGTTTTGCCCCATAGATTTCGACTCCCTCCCCAATCTGGCGTTGTAATATATAAAATATATAATAATGGTTTATGAAATGATGTCTTTATGGTATTCACTTTAAATTTGGTTTTGATCCCAGGGTGGTTTGTCCAATATTTGGCAAGGCATTGCGGTTGTGACTATGAGGGATGTTAATGGCTGCTAAGTGCTGCTTTCCACGAGTGTACCCGGACCTTCCACTTTCTCCAAAGTATTTGATGTCTCTTCGACTCACAGGACAACTCACACATTCAACCATATACAGAACTCCTTGCGTTGTACATGCGCCTGCATCTCCAGTCTGATGAACAAGACAGTCGTCCCTCCCACACGACTTCTCTTCTTGTAGTAGCCCGGGCAACATTCTCTCAATGCGTTATCCTGCTCTTTCCACAACTTTGATTTTTATCGTTTGTTCTTTTTCTGTTATGTCTCTTAGTTTGGTAAAGGGGTTGGGGGATGGGGGGGTTGTTTGTTAGCTGTGAAGTGCTTGGTGTGTGTGGGGGGGGGGGCAAAACAGTCTTATAAGGTCTTTGCCATGATATCTTATAGATTTCCTTCTTTTCTTTCTTCTTTCTGTTTTATAACTTTCTGGTCTATGCATAGGGCAAACGCTGGTTCTATCTCATGCTCTCTGTTTTTCATATGTTTGAATCCCACTTTTTATTACATCAAATCTAAACTGCTCTGTGTATCCCCTGATTTTCATTCTACTTGAGAGATCATTGAGAAAGCCAACTTTTACACTATAATCAAGGTCTACAGAAGTATTCCTTACATTCTTACTACCTCTTGTACAAGGGTCACTCTTTTCATTTTATTCGGCATGGCTGAGTGTGTCAACAATACAAAGTCATTTGCCATGCTTTTTCTGTAAAATTTATAAGTGACTTTGTCATTTACTACATGAACTGCCAGGTCTGGTATTGGCATCATGTTGTCTTCATGATTCAATGGGCAATCTATTTACATTTTTATCCATTCGCTTATAGGATTTGCTAGCTCTTGTATGATTCTTGCAGTAGGCCTACGTAAACCTTACTTCACTATTTTATTTTGTCTGGCTTTACAACCATAGGTTTTACCACTACTTTTTCATTCTCAACCCTTGCTCCTAGTGGCATTTCATTTGCTATACGATTCACATCATCTACACCTCTCATATAGCCATGCATCTTCCAATTTATGATATTTGCTACTTCCTCGATTTTGTCTTTTGAATTTTCTATGCCACAATAACATGTATAGTCAGAATAGGGTGAAAATACCCCATTGGGTGCCAAAAGTTTGATGTCGACACCAATGATACTGATGGTGCATTTCCCCCAAATGTTTACTATTGACAAGGACAACACTGTCAGTGCATACCCTAATGTTTACTACCAACACCAACGACACTGACAGCGCATATCCCACTATGTTGACTACCGAAACTGACGACACCGTGTTGTTTCCTACTGATATTATCCACACCAACAATACTGACAGTGCACACCCCCAATGTTTACTACTGACAGTACTCACACTGACAACACTGGTGTTTACGACCATCATTGCCAACACCAATGACACTGTGGTGTTTACTAGTGACAGTACCAACAACAACACTGACAGTGCATACCACCCCGTTTACTACCAGCACCGACAAGACTGTGGTGTGTATTACCAACACTACTGACACCAACGACACTGTGGTGTTTACTACCGACCTTACCGACACCCACGGCACTGACAGTGCATACCCCCATTTGTTTAATACCGACACCCATGACACTGTGGTGTTTACTACTGACATTACCGACATCGACAACATATATCAATAAAAAGCCACTTATTCAATAAAACCCTCACTTTTCTGCATCCTCTTTCATTTCCTCCTTCTCCTGGATCTTCTTGTTGAGACTCTCATACAGTTTCGCCTCTCCACCCAAGGTGAAGTCGGCGATCAGAGTAAGCGCTGTGTTCTCGTCAATGATTTCTGTCCACTCGCGCCCATCATAAAGGTTGATCCATTTCAGCCATTGCAGTATACGAACAATAAGGACAATTGGATTCCACCACTCATCTGAATGTGCAACAAAAGGTATTAAGACATTTAGTAATTTTAGTTGTGAAAGAATATTTTTAATATGATCCTATAGCTAGACTAATCTGTTTAAGCAGACATTGATGAATGAAGCTCATAGATAATAGAACTGAAGTTTTTCCACTCCAAGCATGAATGTACGAGATACACATGTTTAATTGTTCTAAGTTGGCACACCATTTAAACAGGCCATATTTTACTTGGGCGCTCAGCTCACCTGTCTCGCATCTGTCTCCAATGTAGCCAAATTTGCATTCACACGAGACGATGCCGTTCTTCTCAGTGCAGGTGCCGTTGTATTTACAAACGTTGGTGTTGTTCACTCCACGATTACACAAGGGTAGCACTAAACAATTCATCAGAATAATCATTATTTTGCAAGGTTTCAATTCTCTTATCAGATCTGGCCTCTTTGTAATTATGAGAAAATAGGGCCGACATTTTATATTTGAACACAGCAGGATTGTTTCAAAATTGTATTTTTCTGATTAAAAGAAAACACCAAATACCTAATCCTGATTTATGCCACCTTGTTGTCAGAGGGAATAAATTATTACACGTCACTTGTTTCTGTTTATTACCTAATCAATTAAAGCTATGGATAGTAGATCGCTATTAACATTATAAGCTTTGACGCCAAATGACCTCTGGAATGGCCAGTTATGATAATTGTTTTAGTTCAAGCACTTTTCTATCACTATATTAACATAGCAAAAATGTATCTCCCAAACGTTTCTGTCACTTGGTGAGATTCATGGATTGGAATTACACAATGCTGGGTTGAAATGATAAGCCACAAAGTAGCTGTGGGTTAGCGATAATGCAGTGTGTGTAATGTTTTACAGCTTTGGGTGACTGTATCATTCTGGTCTCAAAGACCACGGGACTGTGTATACAAATCCTGTTAGCAGTAGTAGTATTGGGAACTTGCTTGCAAGTCATACTATGTTCTGCCTCCACGCCACGTCCAAAAGTCACGTGACCTTTGCGGACATGGTTGTCAGTGATGCTGATGAGATGAACACGTGCTACAGTCGATTTATACACATGGCAGAAATTGAGCACACATCAGAACGAGGTTGGACGTGGTAGAAGGTTTTGAACTGCTTAAAATTGTATCCCGCGCACAACCACGGATGGCAGTCGCGATAAAGACTTGTAGCAGACGTAAAACACAATAGACTTGCTCCAGCAGTGATAAAACCTGGGGGACGTAGAGAGACGCAGAGTCCAAGTGGTCCTTCACTGGTAGAGCACGGCCACTGGATTGGCATTTTACAGACGTAATAATGATACGAACTCCACTTAACTAATTGTCGGCATCCATGGTTAGTCTTACTTAGACAGTGCTCCAGTAGTGGAACTGACGCCGAAGGTTACACTACGTGCAAAAATCACGTCCAAGCCTAAATTGTCCAAACATCGTCACCGACAACCACATCCGCCAGATTTTCATGACTTTTTGGACTTTATTTAGCCGTAAAAATGTGTGTTGCCGGTACGTAGGAAACACACAAGACTTTCCGAAAAGTTCTAGATTAAAAAAAGCAAATTAGCTCCGCACACTCATATGTGTCCTCATTCTGGCTGTGGCATTGATAAATGTAACCTAGACTGGGGTAGATACTTGGGAGTACCTGTGAAAACCCTAGCTTGCCGTGGTCATGTTATGATGATTGTGAGACCCATATCATAAGTAGGAAGAAGTGTTCTTGTGAATGACGTTTCACTAAATATAAGTTCAAACTAGAATGTGCATATAAAATATACATCAAATATACCAACCTTCAGTACATGTTGTTCCAGTAATGTTTGCTGGGCATTGGCACTCAAATGGCGCAAATCTTTTTTCCACACAGGTACCATTATTTTGGCAGGGGTTGGCAGGTGTGCATTCAAGGACATCTGTAACAATTGTGAATTGTAATATCAGAGTTCAATGATTTATATTGTAATATGAATAGGCAATGTCTAAGACAGCATGTTTATAGTCTAGGAATTAGGAAAAGTAAACTAAATTTGTATACATGTGTATTTACATGGTAAAACAAAATAACTAATCAAAAACATTTGGGGTATATTTATTACAAAATGTATGATCTCTTCTATTTGTTGTAAAAATATGATTTGTGAAATGTGACAATATTACGACAGCTTGCACATTTGAATAACTAGTTCTATTGCAGAAACAGTTGTCAAGATCTATATAGTTTGCTATAGTAAAACAATCACCATACATATAGTCTTTTGGCTGAAAGTTTAAGTTATTATCTGTCCTATTAATGTATAATTAGTATTGGTCAATCAACAGTAATATGCTCTCTATCCATACATATAACTGAATATTTACTGATAATTTTACTGGTTATAAAAGCCGATTTTGACTGAGGTACACATTGGACAATAATGCAACAACATGGTCAAACTAAAGTGCCTGTATATCTTTACTATCTATAAAAATCTCTTCTTCATCCAGTATGTTTTGGACAAGCATATGTATAATCAGTTCTTTTTCATATATAGGACAATTGATAGACTTAAAGCACATAAGTATTGTGCCAAAATACCGCAATGTTTCCTTCATTAACACGGGAGTGAAGTTTATTTACCTGCATCTCAAAGCACGTGACTGCTGCATCCTCCACAATACGCTTCGTGACGGAGAACGTACGCACGTATGAACCAGAGCTTTTAAAATCAAAACTATTTCTTGAAACTGTGTTAACGTGTATTCCGTTTCAAAGCGCTCGTAATACTCGGAATGTTTCGGGGCTCCTTGTGAGAGTAGCGGAAACATCATCTTGCCACAACAAGGTATCTCAATCATTTAGTTTACACTATGATAGATATATGAACCCTGAACTAGGGAAGATGCGGAAACATACGAAGATTGCCGAATGGTTTCAAAGAGGTTAGAGTTTACGAACCAACACTAAGTACTTTCGTTAATACAAGTTGCTTATGTAATTGGTAGATAGAATAAAGTTGGTTAGTTAGCCTAATTGGCACCTCCTCGGGTATATTATTTCAAATTGAAAGAAGAAAATAAGAAATGTATATGATGACGGTAAGTAATTGCAGACAAACTCCCTCTTCTGGAGACGCCGAAAAATAAATTAGTCAATGTCATTGCGAGAAATTTGAAAAAGTTGGAGAGAAAAATAAGATGGCGGCGTGTTTTGCAAACGTGCATATGGAATGAGTGCCCTAATAAGGAACCGTCTCTGTCAGCCACCTGGCTGCGCCTGTACTAATTGTAAATCTTACTTTGTAGTGCATTATATACAAGTTTACAAATTAAGTGACGCCTTGCTAACTATTCGTGTGATAAACAGAATAAATCATTCTAAAACGTCGGGTTATTCAGATTAGTGCACATCTAAAGCGCAATACAATTAGTGTCTCTGACAAAACTAAGGTAGACGTTCTTTTAATAAAATGCGAATACATCTAGTTAGAAGCATACAATACAGAAAATGAAAGCTTAAAAATGTACATGGGAATTACAGTACACGCTTCGAGATTCCACCTACCAGTAACAAGACATAAATACCAACTCATGGATTTACCACTGATTGTATTACAGTAGAAACTTCAATTAAGACCACTCCTCTGTTGAGATCAACTCTATAATAAGACCACTTTTCTTTCACAGTCCCAAACCTTCTTAAAGCTACCAAAATGAAACTATAGAGACCCCAAAGGTGGTCCTAATAGAGAGGTTCTATTGTAGATATCATTGAGTGTTAGAAATGAAGACAAATGACTACGCCTTTTTACCCTCGGTGCAATTTGTGCCTTGAGCTCCAGAATTGCAGGTGCAGTTGGCATCTGATTCCGAAGTCAGCGAACAAGTTCCATAATCACCACAAGGACTTGGGGTACAAGCATCTGAAATATGACACATGCTATAAACACCCATGTAACAAACAGTTCGCAGCTCCACGCGTATTTTGCATGGAGTTTCAAAAATGTGCTTTTGGTTTCCACAAATAATCTAAGTGTGAACATTCGGACCGATAATGGATGAACTACTTATAAAGTGTTCCTTATTTCTCAATACACATAAAACTATATGTATGTATTCCATAGTAAGTGGAAGCACTGTTTTTAAAGGAGACTACTTTGATATGTGCAGACACATGAAATATTTATTGTTTGTAAGCATGGCATACCAGATGCTACAGCGGTAAAGGCTTCAAACGTCTGGCCAGGGAAGAGATTGCTATTACTTCCTGACAAAGCAGTGGTCATTGTGGTCAAAAGTGCAGTGGCTGATGAGGAGGGAGCGGGCTCAACCTCAAAGTCGATTACCACACTTCCTTGCCTAGATGAAACAAAAAATCATATAGAAATATTATTTATGTATGTAAGGGACACGCAGGACAAAGACATCAAAAACTAATTCCTTGTTTTAATGTCATTTTTTACACACAATATATATATTACGAGTGACTTTGTATTCTTCACTACAAAATTTCGCAATAAAGCTGCGTACTCGTCTTTTTATCTACTTTTGAGACACCTATTCTACCGTTTATTGCTACTCCGGTATTAATCCGACAATCCTGGCTACATTTCGATGAATCTCCATTACATTAAGACTAGCTATAGCTGTCTTCATGCCGAATATGTTTGGTTACACCGGTATGTGTTATGATGCCATTTACAATCGCATTTAATGCTATTTCATCCAATGATGACTATGACTATGCTATTCTCCTTTTAATGGATTTCTAATTAGTGCAACACATTTTTCTTGTGCTCGAAACGCTAAAAGACCCCATCCATATCGATATTGACAGATACGGTTTCATGCTTAATCTCCAATGATGAAATTTCATAAGCATGAAATATCACTGATTGGCGGTAACAAAACATGATCATATCGGTCGTGTAAGCAGTCCTTTTATTTATAGATTAATGGAAAAAGAACATCCACACCCATGATATTGACTTGTGAAAATCAAGCTTTACCTGAAAGCTGTAACCTTGCATCCTCCAGCACCAGGTAACCCTGATGTAATCTGTGGCAATGAAAGCGCCGAATGAATATATTTTTTATATTAGAGAAACTAATAAGTATGTAGCAAATAATATAATTACTAATTAATAAAATAGTGTGCAGCGTTAATGTTTGAATTTGATGTTTGACTCATAATGATATCACAGGCTTGTGTAAAATGAAAGGATTCAATTGAAATGTAACTTACTGATTTACAAAATGAATCGGATTGGTTTTTGAAAGCAGGCGACTCGGTATTTTCAAGATCAGGCTTCCAAGCGATTGATGTAAACTTTATGCTGCCTTTCACCTTAGGCGGGTCTGTCAATAAGAAAAAAATGAGTGTTAGATTTCGAATGTTAGATAAATATAACAAATGCCCCATGCACTATAATGTTTTATGCAGTACTCCATTGCCCTAAAGTCACGTCTCTATGAAACCCCCTCTTTAAATAGACCATTTGTCAAGGGTAGCAACCTTCATAACCAGACCACCATTGTATAAGTCTTAAAGTACACCTGACGCCTGGCCATGTTGTATCGTGTTTTTGCATACAGCCGCGTTTTGTAACCATAACGGGTTGCATTTTGGATTAAAGCATTTTGCAGCCACTAATGTATTTGCAAACGAATAGGCGTATAAATCACAGGTGGACGTCGGTGTGCTTGGTTTTGCCAAAGCGTTTCACAAGGTGCCACATCGCAGACTGATGAACAAACTAAGACTGTATGGGATTCACGGTGACATAAGCCGGCGGATGTATGCCTTCCTCTCTCACAGGACACAACCGGTCATAGTTGATGGGGCTTACTCAAGTGGTGCAGATGTAAAGTCTGGGGTAACCCAGGGAACTGTAATGGGACCACTGTTGTTCCTGCTTTTATCAATGACATGCCATCGGTCGTTGATCCAGGAACATGTGTGCGATTATTTGCAGATGATTGTTTGATCAACAGAAATGTAAGGAACATGGATGATCAAGTTCAGTTTCAGAGGGACCTAGATGCGCTCTCCAATGGGGCCAGCTCTGGGGAATGACGTTTAATGCCACTAAGTGTCACATAATGACTCACGAAACGTGCATCCCCCCTCATCAAATTCTACCAGCTGGGTGGAACAGTGCTAAGGCATGTAGACTCTGCTACTTACTTGGGCATACTGATCCAGAACACCCTCAGCTTCAAGGAACATATTAGAAACACTGCCAATAACTGCAACGGTAGACCTGGTTTTCTATGCAGGGACTTGCGTAGGTGCCCGCAGGCACTTAAGCAGACTGCATACTTCAGCCTAGTAAGATCAGGAGCAAAGTATCCACGTGCAGTATGGGACCCCCATGACAAGACAGATAAAGACAGACTGGAGAAAGTCCAGAACAGAGCGATCCGCTGAATGTGTGGAAAGACACACAGAGAAGAGGTCAGTGTGTCTAAACTTGCCAGGGACATGAAGTGGGCTCCCTTGGAGCAGCGTTGCAAAATTCAACGCCTAACCCTAATGTACAAGCTAGTGCATGGGAAAGTGGCCGTGACTCGTTAGTGCTGACATTAGGACTCGTGCGTCACACTGCTATAAGTTTCGCCAGAGCTCCGGAAGAACTGGCTCGTTTCTGAATGTGACTGTTAAGGAGTGGAACCTTCTTCCCGCCAAAGTGATGGAGGCTGATTCGCCAACCAGCTTCAAGAGTCAGCGGTCTGTGCAGCTGGGATGAACCAGCAGGACTAACCTGGCGTGATGAGCTTTTTTCAACTCTACATAAAATCTTCAATTTTTCCGAGGATGCCGAAGAATTTATGTTTTCATTGCAACAATACACCTTTTTGAAGCTACCCGATAAAGAGACAAAGCTTTTAACCATTCTACTAAATTCTAATACACTAGAATGTCTAATCTTAATATGTAACGTAATGTACAACTGAGACATGGTTGTGAAATATTGTAGTTCAAAATCACAGTTTAAACTTCGAAGGTACGGCCATCGAGACTGACGAAGCTTCGAATTGAAGACAATCGGTAAAAATTGATAAACATTAGAAATACGTACCCAGCTGACACATAGCGCCAACTTTTCCAGTGTTCGTACAATTGCAAGTGAACCGGTTTGCTCCCTCTATACACCTCCCGTTATTCATGCATGGGTTGGAATTGCATTCTAGAAAATCTGCAACAGAGCAATACAGCATCTATATATACATGTGTTCTCCACACCATATTTTTGTACACTATAATCAGACTTGTAGTAACCTTTGATAAATCTATCCCTCGCGTGGTTCTCTAAACCTAATTGCTTGTGAATCTTTAATTAGTTGTATCTAAAAATATAGAATGTCCCACCATAATGCTTATTCTATTGTCGGTAATAGGTAGGCCTAATATACGGTTACCTAACCTTTGGCTTAAAATCAACAGCTAAAGATGTATGTGAACTGTACAAAGCTAATTCTGATGGATTGTCACCATTCTCTAAACATATACTATATTGTTGCAAGAATGAGATACCACACATCAACATGTCCTATCCTCCCAGTAAACATAAATCCTCTCACTAGTCTGACCAGTTTCTGCACGTTTATTTTAGTTTTAGTTTTTAATTCTATTATTACAAGATCTAAATGGGCTGAATTCTTGTGATCAAGCTTCTTTCTTATCGCCTAAATTCTACTAAACTGGTTTCTACATTCTCAAAATAAAATATCAAAATATTCACCAGGGTATTTTCCTGGATGAAAATGAGCTGCTACAGGTTGGAACTAGAGGGTCTAACATGTAATGCTCGATACATGGGCCCTGTATCATGGGAGGGTGTGTGTGTGCTATGTATACTACTATGATTTACAAACACCATACCATATACATTACTACTATTATATAGATATAATAGTAGTAATGTATATGGTATAGTGTGAAGAAAGTGGCAATATACGCTACTGCCGGCCTTGTCCGAGCGCCGCCTTCTCCTTGACAGCGTCGTCCTTGGGGTGATGCGGCAGGCTACGCCCACGCACGGCCCTGGGGTGGTCTTGCGGTTCTCTAGCGGACTCCTCGTTGTGTACTAAGCTCTCCACGTACGGCCCGGCCTGGGTTCCGGTTACCCACTGCCCAGACGGTGTTCACCCCTGGGTTTCACGAGAGGCCTCCGCACGGGGAGGACTTCGCACCAGTGCGGACACGCGTGTGCTTCAGGTGTCCCCTCCACGAAGCCCCGCGGGTTAGACCACAAGAGGAAGGAAGGCCACTGGCCAATCTTGGAAGACAAGTGAATGAGGGCCTATTCCGAGGAATAGGTCGACAACCCTACTTGCTGCCCATCCAGCATCTAAGAGAGAACTGCCGCTATTCGGCTCATAACCAGTACAAGAGAGTACTGTTCCCTAATCCTACAGTGGCCATAATAAAGATTAACAACAAAGCCTATCAAGGTGTGCGTAGCCTAGGAAAACTAACCTTCTCCAGTGCAACTTATTACAAGGGGCTTTTATAGTCTGCGACCATGCTACAATGAGTCGCGCACTGGAGGCCTACTTTACGAGTTCTGCTACACAATAGTGTTTATAAACCATTGTAATAAACATACCACACACCCATCCCATGATGCTTGGGCCCATGGCTCGTATAACTCATGACTAGCTACTATACGTGTAGTGACATGGATATTACAGCGTGGTGGCCTACACATATATGTAATATGTACAAGTAAAGGTAAATACAATAGAAAATCTGATAGTTGGTCTACGGAAATCCATGCACTTTCAGCTTTATATCTCTCCGCATTGAGCAATACTAGTGTGAAAATGGAATCTGTGAAAGCATACTAGCACAGTAGCACATACTACTATAATGTCGCGACATATTAGTTGTGACACGTGGCAAATGGTCACTGTTCAGAAGCGATGCATTACCCTCCTCACGAACAATATTTAACCAGCATGGTGGCAGTTAAATATAATACCAATATTATTTTTAGTTTTATTATAGGATTGGCGGCACTATTTTGTAGGACATGTTATTTAATTTGCATATGCATTGTCTTACTGTGTGGTTTAAAGTGTCAAAATCGTGTTGTGAGGAAACATTTGTGTACCCCATGATGCGGATGACTTTTGCTGTATTTAAAAATAAAACAAACATTTTCCAAATAAAAGTTAGCTTCATCAGTCGGGGTCAAAATAAATACACAAAGAGCCAAATTAAGCATCAAATCATCTTTTTGTGTATTAGCATAGATTATCTAAATTGAATAACATGTGATAATAAGATTTGTATCAATAGTTCGTGTTTCAGTAAAAAAAATGCATTTATAAAATTGCTTACATTTTGGTTTAGTTTTGTTCGTGAGGAGGGTAACGGTTGCCACCCGCGTCGCATCTGCACAGTTAATGAGCCTCATGCCATTGTTACTGATAAGTTGCTGATCAACTCAGTGTGGTTGGAAAATCATCCCTTTAGACGATTAACATCTCATTATCACTATAACGCCATACCGTGGCGTGTTTGGTGGCGGCAACACTCTCGTCATTAATTGTATTCTCATTTCCATCGCCCCAAAACTAGCTACATGCACAGGCAGATTCAGGTTTTTGGAAAAGAGGGGGCGCACTAATAATTTCACCAGTATTGTACGCACGATCGATGACGGATATGCCAAGACTCTTGAAAATTAAGTATTTCGGTGTGAAAGGGAAGGGGGATACCACTGGATCTGCCTATGACATGTATATTTATCGGTAGTCACCCGAACCTCCAAGTGATGAAATGCAACAAATACTATTTTGGTGTGAAGGGGGTGGGGGTGGGGATCCCCTGGATCTACCTATGACACCTATATTTATTGGTAGTCACCTGAACCTTGAAATAATGAAATGCAATGAATCTCCCAATACTGCTGTGAGCATGCACGTTGTACTGACCTTGAGTGCAATTGTCTCCTGTCCATCCACCTGTACAGGTACACGTGTAGTTGGAACCGCTTGCAGTGCAAGCACCGCCGTTCTGACACGGGCTAGTAAAACAGGCATCTGAAAAGAGGGGGCACACTTAAAGGATTTCATGGGTATCGTACGCACGATCGATGACGCATATGCCAAAAATCCTATGAAAATTAAAAAGTATTTTGGTGTGAAGGGGGGGGTCCCCTGGATATGCCTTCTGCATGTATATTTATCGGTAGTCACCCGAACCTCGAAATGATGAAATGCAATGAATCTCCCAATACTGCTGTGAGCATGTACGTTGTACTGACCTTGAGTGCAATTGTCTCCTGTCCATCCAACTGTACAGGCGCACGTGTAACCAGGACCACTTGCAGTGCAAGCACCGCCGTTCTGACACGGGCTGGTAGAACAGGCGCCTGAACTGTTTGATGAAGAAGAACTGTTCGATGGAGAAGAACTGTTCGATGAGATTGCTGCAGAAACAAAATAGAATGAAACTCATCTTATGGTGTATTTTACATTAATATTCTAAAGTTAAGTTATATCAAGATTTATAAACGGTTTCAAAGATTATGGCATTACCATATAGACACAATAGAAATTACAAACTTTTCTTGTATAAACATTATTAATGTACACGGTCATAACATGGCATGTACAGTGAAAGCAACTCATCTGATGCATAATCTGTAAAGTGACTACATGTACAATAATTATCACTTTTCTCTGAATACATCATTACAATATACACTAAACTGAGGTGATCTCTATACAGATGTTCATTCTGGTAGCTCTATGAAGGTTTGGGACTGTGAAAAGTGATTTTGTTATAGAGGGGGTCTCTTTATAGATTTGGGCTTAATTGGAGGTTCTACTGTAACTACGTTCATTAACATTACTCCTCGATTCAGGGCTAGCTTTTTATGATTTCCCTGGGTGATGTAGCGCTACAAAGATTGTGTTGTCTATTGTTGGATTTTGTATTAATTCTATATATATGTGCAAGCTCTAATTGTTTTTACTTTGCAGAGACGGCTGATGCTGAGTCCTCACTTTTTAAAAATGTATTTAAGCAGATATACAAGATCGATAAGTAAAGATGTCTGGTTGATAATTGTTATGTCGTAGAAAGCAGTGAGTATCATGAATATATTAATTATACAATACTAACATTCATTTTGTTACCTGCTTCCTGTTCAAAAAAAGTTTAGTATTATACAATTAATAGAATCATGAATAAGAGAAAAGTTTAAGGTAGAAAATATTCTAACCTCTGTATTTCTATTGTTGTGTCTAAAAAATAATCTAGGACCATAGTTTTTAAGTTGCTTTTTATATTTCGCAAGGTATTATATTATTTCTCTGCTGTTAGATAAGTGTTCAGGGCTATTAATTGTCATTAGCACTGTTGTTCTTTCTATACTGTTTTATTATTGCCGTAGTGCCATATTGTCATACACAGTCAAACCTCCAAATTAAGACCACCTGTATATTAAGACCACCTCTATATTAGGACCACTTTTGTGATCACGAATTTCCCCCCTATATTTTCCTCCTATATATGATTAGTAATGTAAACCTCTATATCACGACCGCCTCTCAATTAGACCACTTTTTGCGGTTCCCACTGTAATAATCATCTCTAAATTAGGACCACACAGGTTGTTCATTGTCTTATCATTCTACACAATAGCTCCATTGAAGGTCAGAGTTGATTATGTAATAGTTCCTGTTGACTCACTTCTACCAGTGACTGCTTGCACAGTTACAGAGTCCCAATGTTTGTTTACATCTGGATACACACCCACCTACCTACCGTAGGCTCCCTTATGACTGCTTGTACCAATCAAATTCTAATGTGTGTTCATTATTGATCATTATATTGTTTTTCCTTGACTGTCCATTATAGAAAAGTGTTCAACTTGTTTTAAATTTAGACAGTCAAGCCGAACAAAAATGAGTAATACCGTCTATTGTCCAAAACAAAAACAAACTTAAACTTAATGATAAAAAGCTAAATAGTTAGGTTTATGTTAAACAATTCGAGCGACTTGTGAGTTTATTGGTTCAAAGTCGGAATTAACGGTTATCAATGATGAGCATGTAGAAACATTTGCTAATAATTGAATTTGAGCTTTGATTCTTCAGTTAAAGAATTAATTCTCTAATGTACATTTTAAGTTGCCAAGTGATTTAGGGACTGGTCCTAGTAGTAATGGGTAATAATGTTTGCGTGCATTTCGTATAATGTATAAGTGTAATATAAGCATTGCACACACATGTTTCGCAGGTGTCTCCCGTGTAGTTTGGTGGACAGGTGCAGTTAAAGCCTGTCCCGGTGCTTGTATCTGTGCATACACCTCCATTCATGCATGGGCTCGCAGAACCATATTCAGCACATGGCGAGTAATCTAGAAAATGGGAACGAACCAGCATATTAATACCCATCTTTGTAGCCTTTTTTAATCTAACAATAAACTACAACATACCATTATGTCGTTGAAGACTAGTGACAAACACAGTATCTAATATGTTCAGTAAGTAGATTGAAGTGTGTCTATGTGAATACATTTTGAAGTCTCAAAGATCATATATGATTTATGGTATTCACGTAGCAACTGACCTGAACAGTTCTTGCCACTGTATCCATCAAGGCATGTGCAATTGTAGTCATTTCCTAATGTAGTGCAGTTTCCTCCATTGTTACATGGTGAGTAGTCGCATGCATCTAGACCAGCATGGAAAAAACAGCATACCGGTAAACAAGCTTAATATTTTAATGTGTTTTGTGTGTGTGTTGTTTGTTTGCTTTCTTTAGACATATATACAATGAATCCACAAGAGAAACAGCCAGCTTACCAAAGTCCTTCATCTTATAGCACAGCTGGAATTTTGATTGACTATCTGGATAGAAGGTGTCAAAAGACACAACCATTGAATCACGGAATGAAGTACCGTTATGTTGAGTGTCACCACATGCTCTGAAATGCATGATAAAGACATTGATTAAAATGAGACAATTGGAATGTCCTTGAACGTGTTAATCATATTGGTAATGTACAGGTAGAGTCATTTCTTTCGTTCACATCACAGATTTACTAATGAATTTCATTAACAGTTTCATCAATATGTACCTTATCTCTTTTCTATGTTGTCACCTAATGACTAACTACGCCGTTTTCCCTCGGTGTACCCTCAGTTCAACCTGTTTACCTTACCTCTTGCCCCTGAGTGAGAGGTCTGCTCCATCCTTGAGCTCCACCCACTGGTGGCACACGCCTTTAGAACTAGCATGAACGTCGAAGTCTCCCTTGAAGTAATACTCGATGCGCTTGCTGGCATCACTTGTCTGTCAGGGAAAAAATATCATTTGTTTCCTCACTTATAAAAGTGTCGATAAAGGATACAATTTATAGTCTGATAGCATTACATCAATGTACAAATATACATTCATGATGTAACTAAGTGAATGTACTACGGAACTATTTTAAAAGAACGATGGCGTGTGTACAACTATTTCATTATCATTTCTTAAACTGCAAGTATCGGTAGCGTATTTTAATTGTAGTGTTTGAGGTAATATGTATTTGAAATGGATTTTTTTTACTAACCTTGAGTATCCAGTTACACTTTGACCCTTGTGGGGCGAGGCTGGGGTAGTCGGGGCTGGTAAGGCATGACTCCGAGGTGTTAGACACTATGATGTTACCCATGCTGGGAGTGCAGCCTTATTTGGAGATATCACGTGATATATTTAGGGAATTATCATGAAATACAGAAATGAATACGGAAATGAAAAGTGTGTGTTGTGATATAAGCAACTGATTTCAGCAATAACGTATATAATGATTGCTAAAGTACCAGAAACATATGCTAAATTTATTCATGAAAATTTTATTGTTTTCCTGATATTTCTAGTTCATACCAGTGGACATGGGTCCTGGATCCTCACAGGTACTTCCTCCAAAACCCTCGGGGCATATGCAAGATGAGCAGTCACGAGGGTTTGGAATGCCACTGTTCTGACACGTCTTATTAGGGCAACCTGAAGTTCCAGGACTAGGATGTCATGACAGATAAAAGATAATTAGGTACATATGGTTAGCTGGTTCCTCATGTTTTTAATCAAGTGCATGTACAAAGCCAGGTGTTTGGTAATAGGAGGCCGAATTGCTCAACTATCGGCTTTCGAACTCATAAGACAACCTTTTTAAAGGAAATGTGTACGTGGGTGTTGGGGGTTGGTCGTTGTTTACTGTTTTAAAGTCTTCTAATGTGTTTAAGAAAATTGGTTTAAAGTCATACTGATTGCACAACCACCCATATTGCACCCTATACTTTTATCTGCAAATGAAACAATTTACATGGTAGGAATTCAACGAACCAAACCAGTCAACACTTAAATCTTTATTCCTCATAAAATCATATACCTCTGGAAATAGATACAGCTATAGGTGGTTTGAGTACTCACTAGCAGCACATTTGTACCCAAGATTGACGGTCTTCACATCGTAGAATGATGGTCCAGAGTTTTGGCCTGGGAGGTTCGAAAACTTAGGGAATTTCACCGTCATTGACCGTACTGAATTATTCTTGGCGAAGTCCTATAAAGCAAATGCAACTGTATCAGTGGATGTGTGTTAAGAGCATGAAAGGAGCTTTGAGAAAATTAATAATGCAATTTAAAATATTTTTCAAAGCCAAATCCTTTATGCATTTGCCTTTGCGGTAATGAATAAAAAATCTTACGTTCCCCATTTACAGCTTCATAATTATATGTTGATGTACAGGTGTAAAAAGGACTTCAGTCACACTTGCTTTGCAGTAACATCTTTATCAATAAACTGATGTAAACCAATTGTCGAAGTATTCAGATCATATGCAACTAAACAATTCAGATTGCAGTGTAATAAGAAGCCACCTCACAATAAATCTCGTGATCTCCACCACCCCCAGTAGCATTGTGAGACTAGAGTAGACCAAAGCTTTTAGTGTAAGAAAATACCTGGGAGTGTTTTTACTCACGTCAAGGCCATAGTGCATGACTGAGCCGTAGTCGTAGGGCGTGTCGAGCGTGGTCGAGCCCGTGGCGATGTCGAACTGACCGGCCCCAGCATCCGAGATCTGACCGCAACAACGTCACAGGGATTGAAAGCATTTTTTTCAATTTTTATAATATTCTATTCATTTTACAACCACTCTTAATAAACCGTTCAAAATGATTTGAAATGAGCTCTCTTTTTCTTCTCGTCATTACGTTATACTTTCAACCAGAGATTTGAGATCTCTGGTTATGAAGGTATGACTTGTGTTTTGAACATGATTGAGGGTAGATGCAAAGTTTATCATACTATGATATTATTTTTTTGTCTAAACAAACCATCAAACGGTAGGTCTAATTTGCAAGCTCTTGAGTTACATATACAAATGGCAAAATCAACAAATTGGTCTTCGTGATTGGACAGCCAATCATTCTATGTTTAGGAACGTTTCCATTGCATAACGATAAAGCCCCAGTCTGACAGTCACGAATGTTTATCCCCGTACCTTTACTGTACGACATGAGGTAAGAAATACACAAGATGAAGATGATTACATATTACCACCATACTTTAACAATGTGCTCGTTAACAATCACTACAATACCACGAATGATTCAGCTTCAACATTCGGTACTGTGTGACTGTAGCTTAATGCACAATGCTACACAGTTGCACAGCGAACTGACCGAGTCATAGTTGATGATGATGTAGTCGTCCCTGTCCGTGCGGGACTGCTCGTGGTACACGCCAAGGGAGTGGGCGATCTCGTGGGTCACAGTGGGAAACTGAAAACACAAATCTGCCCAATTCATGCGACTAGTTCGCTCCACCTATGATATATCATCAGTCGTCGTCAGGATCATTTTTAGCAAGTTTACAGTTATTTATCCTGTCATATCATTATTTTTGTTCTTGTATTCAAAATAGTATTTCTAAAAAGGAAAAAAATAAAAAATATGGAGTCTTACACTGTCGCAGCCTTCTCCTATATTGATGATCCTCGGCCCAGGCGATTGTGACATACCAATATAGGCATAGCATCTACAAAGACGTACAATCATGACAACAGTAAGCCAACTGACTGCAACCTCCAAATATACCTTAGCCGTCACAAATAAAACTAGTGCTATGGGAGCCCAAATTTGGTGTGCACCATGGAAGCACCAAAAATAAGCTTCTTGGACAATGTTTTGCATCTCTTTAAACAACGTATCGCGATCATATACGTGTATGGAGGAACCGTAATTCGTGCCCAGCTGTGGCCACCATGGCATGTCTTGTGTTTCATTTATTCATTTGGCCATAGAAAACCCGCTACATAGTCCTAGTGATCAACCCCCTCACCCGGAGTCGTTGCGCTGGAATTTCATGTACTTGAGGCTGAGCTCTGTGAGCTGGGTGACGTTGGTGTATTCAGTGAAGTTCAAACACGTCACGTTGCTCCAGTATTCCAGGCACCGACGAATGTTAGCCTCGGCTTCCGCAGCTGCAAACATAATATGAGTGTTTAAGGCTGGTGGATGCATGCATTCAATTGGTAAGAGAAGATGATATGGACGGAATATGGATCCTTGAAGGGAACGTCTACACGTTGTGTACTTACACGCACCGACTCTGCCAACTCACACACACACACGTGTGTAAGCAGACTTACTACCATATTCTTTAGACGAACATTGCAAGAAAACGCGTTTTGTTGCAGCCTGGGTCTACGACACAGCGCACGTGTTAACATCTATTTTTCTATAAAAAAAACATACAATTATCAACATACGTCTTCACTAGTAAACTGATCAAAGCCAAAACAGGAACAGAATACGTACGAAAGCCACCCTGTATGTAAAATGGCACGGGGTTGGTCCAGCGTTTGATCTCGTTGCTTATGATGGCGCCGCTCTGCACGTCGTTGCCGAGGAGGCGATTGAGGATGCGATCGGCCTCCATCTCGGTGACCGCGATGTCGCCGAACAGTGTCGGGGCGTCTTCTTCTGACAGCTACGCACGAGAACATTGTGTTACATCAATTGGTAATGATGACTATACATTGCAAAGAAATACAGTATAACCTCTCTATTAGGACCACCTTTGGGACCAGTGTTTGGTGGTCTCAACAGAGAGGTGGTCTCTATACAAAGGTTAATTTTAATAGATTACGAAGGTTTGGGACAAACGGCAATCTTACATATTTGCCAGATGAGCATAGCGTTTCAACGAGACAGTGTAACTTGAGTATGTGAAGTACATATACCAGCAGTAGCCCTGGCCGGACTTTAACTGGTGACCCCAAGATTGTCAGAGCATAATAGTATCGTAGAGGAGTGAGCTGAAAACGTTTCACGACAGACCCCAGATGCCCGTGGTTGTTTCTCTGGCCATTGCAGATGCACCTGGTCTCGTGGTCTGTTATCATATCAACCTGGAAGCTGCGGATTCTACAAATACCGTTGCTAACGGCATCTTACAGTAGTATTATAACTTTTCGTCGTGAATGAATCGCTATATTTGTCTAACCACGAGCATGATCTGATATACTTTCTCAAACCTGTATGCATTGTTGGCCGTAAAAGAGATCTAGAGAACGCAAGCAGCATCCACCCACTAAAGAATTGTGAAAAGCACAAAGTGACTTGACTTGACTAGGTCCACGGAGCACCGCGCGTGTCCTCCCCGCCTTACCGTCTTGCCGTGTTTCTCCGCCACCAGCACATTGATTCTCTTCACCAGCTTTTTCATGCGCTCGAATGAGGCGCAATCGAGACCCCTGCACGGGTCGTAGTCGTCGCCAGATCTGGGCTGCAAGTAGAATATAGCATCAGATGGTCTTGATAGAGACGTGGTTTCTTTAATGGGACTAGTAGCAAGCTCTTTGTGAACGCTCGGCACTGTGAGATATGGTCTTATGATAGAGGTGATTTCTTTACAGGGGTAGCCTTATTGGAGTTACTCTTAAAGGTGTATGTTTGGTTTGTTTGTCTGGTTGATCGTATGTTTGCTGCTGGATGCGTACAAATGCTTAGCAGGGTTGCTAACGTTGTAACTACATACTGCTGTATAAATGATAAAAAAAATACTGCAATTTATACAAGCATACATGTGTATATATGGAGATATTTAACTTACAATGCGGGTGCTCATAAGATTGCTTTGGCCGTCACTTCTGCTAATGGTGAAACAAATCAACTGAGAGATAAATATTCGGTAAGGTAATTAAGCGTTGTCTCTTCAATTGTAAGGCCTTGACTCCAGTGGGTATGATTCTTATAAGAGTTGGTCCTCTTGTTGGAAAACATGATGAAACTAATTGAATAATACCGCATTTGAGCACAAACTCATGGTCAGCTTTACAAGCCAAACAACTGTAAACCCAATCAAAGTGTTACCTTTTCCTCCTGGTTCCCGGCCAGGGGACTTACATCCTGCTGGGCAGTCTGTAGTGGGCCGTCGCGCACCGTGCTTGGTAAAGCCTGAAGTGTGTAGACCACGTGTAATACAGGTGGCAAAAGAGGTTTGTGCAAAACCAATTGACACTGAAAGGTCAAATTAATAGTTTCCATTTGTTTGACACTAAATTGCTTACATTACAAATAAAGGATAAATCAACGCAGGAAAGAAGGTGTTTTTTTTTTTTTTTTTTTTTTTCTACGCCAAACCCGTAAGAGGAGGGACATATATAGTGAATATTAATACATGCCGTTGAGGTCGAGGGGACTGAGCATAGTAGATCTTTATCAGACAGTTTTGGGAAGAGATCCATGGGATCCATGGGATAGACTGCGTGATCATTAGTAGGTGAAAGAGTCTCGCCGTAATGAAACCTACCGTCAACACCCATTGATGGTTCTTTTACAATTGACAACATTTGCTACAGGCTATAAAAAATGACCAAGGTTAGAAACAGATGCTTGATGTGACCTCAAGCAAAAGTAAAAAGAGTTTTTGGCGCACGTCATAAAATGTAAGATATCTTTTGTGAGAGAGGATCATTCTTCCTGATTGCTGTAGGCCACAACCGTGCCAAAAAACACCATTTACACATCTTTGAATGAGATCATCGTGTTGGTTATATCCATATATAAACATGTTTCTTCAATCACAACACTGAATTTACAGTTCCGGACAAATGACTGTGTACATCTTCAGAATTTCACACTGCGCATGTCATTCCGAGCGACTTAGCATTGTCATAATGGAGTCGGATACGTGTGAGAGTTGGTGTCCCCCCCCCCATTCCCATTGATTATAAGACTCGCACCATCAAGGAAGAAATCCACATAATAAGAGCTAGACATAGTCATTTGTCCGATACTGTAAATATTAAGCTAAATTAGGTGTTGTGATCGAAGAAACACGTCGAACCATTTATACAATGCTATTATGGCTAAAAAATGTTTGTTGAGCTGTTGAAGCTACGAACTATCCAGATCAATACTATGTCCTCAATGGTACACTAAAATCATTTCATTGAAAGGCACGAAAAATTGCGATGAAATAAATCTAACTTACAATAAAGCACTTTGTTTAAATTAGGATTTTCGCTCAAGTTGACATCATAAAACCAATGATGTATAATGGTTTATAAAATCCAGAAAACTTATTATCTGTCATATATCTCATTACATTAATGGGACTCAAGCACAAATGTTTCTACAGATTGGATTTTTTGAAAATTAGTATAGATGAGCATCAACCCTTTAAACTATCTCTGCTATCAGTGAAAAAACGTTGATGTCGGTCTCTATCATGTATGATGACATGGTTTATCAAGTTGCATATGTACTGTATATGTCAACTGATGTCTGTGGTTATGAAGAATATTTTTATAAAACAAAATTTCGTATATCACTTGTGTATCAAAAAAAAAATATTGTGTATAGAATAATTTTGCATTTTTTCACAGGTGTTACTATAAACGCATGCAATTTCTTTTACAAAGAAAAATATCAATTGATCTGGGGGGTTTTGTGAGTAAATCTATTGTGAAGTTCTTTGGTGAGTAAATGAAACACTTTGCAGACTAAACTATTCTATTTATGAGGTTTGTTAAGAAAAACAATCAGTTTGAAGGATTTATCATCTACTTCACTTAAAATACGAAAAGTGGGATGTTTCGTAATTTTGATTATTTCATTAATATATGGTCCGTGACCATAATATTTTGATGAATAATTTTGAATTGGTAATGCTCTTTGCTGATAGTTTGTAGAAGTCCGAAAAGAAATTCATGGATGCTGGAATGAAATATGCATTTTTAAGAATTTCTAATTCACGTTATTAATTTGACCTCATCAAAGCTTCTGCATGATTGAACAAATGCCATTAATTAGTTGACCATATTGTAAATACTAAGATAATACACCAATATTTCATACCCAGTCTGATGCATTAAAAAAAAAAAAAAAAAAAAAAATTGCGCTCGAGTCCCTTTAAACCGAACCAAATATTGCCTGCCATTACAAGTTCTCTGTAACTCTGGTAGTGCTTTCTATGCTAGAACATACCTTCGGCTTGTCCAGTTATCATTGCAAATGACATAATGTAAATATTACTTACGTGCGTGCCCAGGAAACACAATACAAACACGAGCAGCTCACGGGAAGACCGCATGTTGCACCACCACGGCTGTCGATTCACACCCATGGCATTCCTGTCACTGATCCACCAGTCACCAAAGCTAGCTTTTATAGGTTCTCTAAGCAGTTTAAACCGGTACTTTCTTATTATGCCTGTATATTTTGGCAGAAAAAAATGAATATGTCGTAAAGCAAATCTTCCACAATGCGCTCAGTCGAATAGGACCGAGCCCACACTCCATTGTGGGCCAAGTCGGGTGCTTGATGATTTAATCTTATACGGTTGATGGTGTGCTGAATAATGATCAGGTTTGACTGGACAAGTGGTCTGCATAAAGAGGTAGTCACTTCAAATGGCGCCACTGTATGGTCACTTACCATTGCTTTGGGGGTCTTTTGTTCGTGCGATTTGTTGTTATGGCTAGTGTTCAATGCAAAAACGACTATTCTTATTTTTGGCATGTGGACTGGACACTACGTGACAAACTCATTATCTGCAAAAGAACTAATAATGAGGGTCCACTTGAAGTCAAGTGACCTAAATTTGTATACTTATCGTGAGTGTCTAGCTACAATTGCTAAAGGTAATTCAAATATGTTAGATAAAACGTTGTATTGTGTACAGTCATAGGCAGATCCAGGTTTTTGGAAACGGGGGGGGGGGGGGCGCACTTAAAGAAAAGGCCGGGCGCACTTTGGGATTTCATGAAAAACCCTATGAAAATGAAGTATTTCCTCCTAGATCTGCCAATGTACAGTTCAACAAATCAAATTACAAAGAAGCGGGTGCGAATAATCGTCTGCAAGGGTGTATCCAGGGGGGCAGGAGGTTCTACACATCCATGACTCGCCTCCCATAGACCAACTATACGGCGACTTTTGACACAAGTAAATGGGAAAACTGCTGTGCCTGTAAATGCTTACGATCTCAAAGTTTTACAGTGCATCTGTATCCCACGTGGGGATCCCACGTGGGTGAGACGCGAAACACCCCAGGCTGGCTACGTACGTCCTGCCATGGGTTTACTCATTGTCATCAATACTCAATGTTCCGGTTTGAGTGCTGCACTGTACGTTGCGCACCTGTCGCCTCTTTTTCAACGTGAATAGCAGACGATATTGATGTGCAGTAAAGACGAGTCGATTAGATAAAGTAAAACTTCTGTAAGCGACCAGATGTGCCCCTGGATTTTCAATACCAGTCAAGTGACCGCCTTTTTATGTACACAATATATCTCAATTCTACTTCAACGCCGTTGATTATGTTTTGAGAATGTTGGAGGCGCAATTCACCATAAACTGAGATGGGAGATACCGTGTGGTGGTTTTCCTGTAAGCGTGTGAACTAAATATGAGCAGTCATATGATTTAGTAATATATGCAATATTCCTATACAATTCTATACCGTGTGTTCACTTCATTTCAAATTTTCAATACATTTAAATGGTCGATACATAACGATATACCACATGCTTAATTTATATGTGATGACATTTTCATTATAGGCCTACTATGTGTGTTCTGATCATTTAATAATAGATGGAAAATACCGTGCAACATGGACCTGCTGAATAAATTGCAATATATTTTGTACTGAGTGACCGGACATAAATTTATTATATATTTGTCAATTAGAATGTTGTGTTTATTCTAACAACGTTGGCGACCTTTAAGCGTTGCCAAAATAATTAGCCCTCTGGATAACAAAGTCCAAAAATGGATGATACTAAAGGTAAGTTAGTCATTTGTTGCTAGATCATGTCTTAGTGAAACATTAGAAGTAAGTATCAAACCATTAGATCGTGTAAGTGGTGCTTTTGGTGCGATTTTTGTGTAACATCCTATCCTTGAGTTTGTTTCATTGCAACGCAACAACAAACGATACAGTAAACACTCTCCACGGGGACACCTCGCTAGTGCAGACACCTCGTGATTAGTTGCACCTTTTTATTCTGCTGTTTGCTATATCATGTCACTAAAAATGCTCTACAAATAGAAATCCATCAGTAGCAGACAGATTTCCCTATTCCCAATATTGTCCTTTCTTACTTGAAGTGAACCACCTCGAGCTGTTGTTGTACTAAAATTACCATACTAGTACATGTATGTACAATACTAATGTGAGATATTCTGGCATTTTCTTGGTGCATATGCGAGGCGCTAACATTACTATCTTGGTTATTCAAGCTTTGATTTTAACTCTTAGCATTTGGTTAGACTAAAATTAAATGTTGTCTGCTACGGACATTTTGCCCGACTCCCCTTACGTCATCCTGATAGCGTCGGTCCTGATAAAACAGAGTATCTGTTTCACTATAGGTTGACAGTCATTTCGAGCCAATCCCATTGATAAGGATCTATGCACACATGGCTGTTATCTCTTCATTCTGTGGACTGTTGACTTATTGCATTGTTTTGTATAGTAAATTCGTCTGTTTGTGTTGTGGAGAAAATTGCATATACATGTGTGAATATTCAACAAACCAATGACACGTTTGTATTTCCTGAGTTCAAACATTCAACTTGACCATTAACAATAAAAATTAAGAGCATTAGGACACAAGTAAGTCAGTTTTTATATACAGGGAGTAAGATAATGACATTTATAAAGGTATATCATTACATCAAACATGTACAGCATGTATAAGCTTATAGATATAAAAGATGATCATGTAAGTAATGCTACAGTCTTGCTATCGACTTCTGCGCGGCTTTTAATAGAATCTATAGCTATACATGCAAACATCTGTTACACCTCTGTCAATATCAACTTTCAAATGATGTTAACTGACACCACAAGCAGAACAGCATTTGAGCTGAGCCATTTCACGGTGTGGTTCTGCAGTCTAAACAGTAGACCCTAATATGTCATTACCACTTTCCTATACTCTCCATGTATTTTTGTAATGCAAGTATGGGCTACCCTCCTTCATAAAAACGGCACTGTCCGCAATTGGATTACAAGCAACAATTGAGACAATATGCAGGAGATATAGAGAAGGGTAGCATCTGTAGTAGTTTACTTCATATTCCATGCTCTGTTTATTATCACAACCTTTGCCTGTTGTGTTGTAGTGGACAGTGGCGCCACGTCGACGGCGGAGGGTGAAAAGAAGTTCGACCCCGTGATGCTGGTGTTGACAAAGGTTTGATACAACCCATTGGCACATCCAGGCTGGGGAATTTAAGCGACGGGGTCACTCTCACTGCGCTCTCCTCTATTTTACAAAATATTGAACCTTAAATGTGGTTTTGATACGTCAATCTCACGCGCCCACGTACCCCCATCTTGAATCTGATCGATTCTGTCAGTGCGGCAAGATGCTAAGGACAGTCAGATGACAGTGGGTGAGGAAACACCAGTCAAAAAGTGTGTAATAATCCAGAAAAAAGAAGAAAAACAGAAAAGAAAAGGACAGAAAAGGACAGAAAAAACAGGACTGGGGTTTTCTCAAATCGGAGGGCTACATTGTACCCGGACATTGTAATCCTATGAAGGCAGCGGCGGTTATGTTAAAATATAATTAATATAGCTGGCGGACTTACGTCATTTAGATGTTAGCGTGACCTCTAGAATGAGCTATTGGTATAGGCTTACATGGATGAATATTTTAACCTTAACCTTGAACCCCGGCTCCCACCCCACCCACGTAGATCTGCCAGTTATAGGCGTGCTTTCTCTCCCCCTGCAGGTGCCGCTGGGGCTGCTGGGAGTGGGGCTGCTGCTGCTCGGTCTCTTCCTCGTCACCCTCGGACTGCGCTTCAAGCTCGCCGGCGCCCGGAGCCACAAGGCCGCCTACACCCGCCTCACGTGACCGTGGACATAAACATGGACCACGTGACCCTATATCTACTGGTATAGCAGGCTGTCTGGCTACAGAGGTGCCGTCTGTAACGGGCATGCAGAATGAGAACTTGGATTCATGTGTGATATGGTCGTGTGACTTTACGTGACAAAGAGAACATCATGGGAATATACCGGGTATACGTGTACCGGTACTAATAGTTGTACGTCTGCATTGGTATTGGTATGATTCTAGAATTGGGAGAGTATTTTAATGCGATTGACTCCCCGGGAATCAAGGAAAATGTGTTATTCTCATGCAATGTCTAATACGTGATATGTACTTGAACTTCACCAATCACAGATACATGGATTGGTATTACCTGACTTTACATATAGGAGAAGACTATTTTTGAAAGGCTGCATCCATGACAGTTATTTTCGTTGCCAGTGTTTTGGTGTTTGGTGAAAAACAGGATGTAACATGGGAGAAATTAACTAGTTTTGAGTTTATTATAAATGATAAAACCAACATCTTTAATAATTCATTCACATTTTAATTAGATATATCGTACCTTTGGGCCATCCTCAGAACATAATGCCAAATGTACAAACTTAAATTACAAAACAGAACTGTTTCAATATTACATGTATAATACAGAACATGAATCAGTTTTGATTTTTGTAACATATTGTCATTGTACACGCACACACACGCATCTGAGCAATCTCGTACCCTTCAAAATTAATGACAACAGGAACAGAGCTCTGTATGGAGAGTGGCCTCTGAGCAACACGCACACGACCTCTTGGTATAAGCGAATATTGAAACGTGATTCGAGATTCTCTTTTTGTAGTCACAAAGCAAAAGGTTAAAACATTATTGGAGTTGAGTGGGGGGGGGGGGCGGTGGGAGGGGGGGGGAGTCCCCCGTATTTGTATTTGTAAGTTGTTGTTGTAGTTTTTTTTGTGTGTGTTATTCGTGAAGGGTTCTAGGGAGGTGGTGAGATGCCACCACCCGCCGCCGTCATTCACCTTATGCACGGTCACACTAAGCTTGGCGCACTGTGGAAGGGTACTCACGTGTAGAATAATATCATGTTGGTGTCGCGCACTGTGTGATGGATACGATGGAGCTGGCGGTGGCTGGGAGAATCGTGTGGACACAGGAGGGGAAAGGTAAGCAGGTGGGGCGCGTGAACGCTTTCCGCACAACAGGTGAACACCCAGGTCGACCCAAACACGGACATCTGCTATTATATAGCTTGCTATCAGTCATAGCAGCTTTCAAGAGTTTACTACCCGTAGGCAAAAGCCCGATTGAAAAATGTTCTTAACCTAGTTATGTGTGTGTGGTGGTGGTGTGTGTGTGTGGGGGGGGGGCATATTTATGTGAGCATCCGCGACTTCCCAAATTCAGGGGTTCCAGAGGAACTATTGCCGTATAATATATGATAGTTTGTTGCAGTAAGATGGTTCACTGCAAGTCACATTGTTTAGTTGGTGTGTGGGGAGCATAACTGTATAGACTTACATTGAACAATGTTAACTTCATTTTGGAATATGCAAGGGTCATAGAGTAATGCATTCATATAAAAAGCAATACGTATATATTCAACATAAACCGAGTAAATATTTATTGTAAAATGCTATACAACGTGTTGGAATGAATGCTACATTCTGACAAAGAGTGTTTAACACTCTTGAATTCTAATGCCATCCATGATACTCAAAACCTGAACGAACACATCTAAACACTGCTAAAATAACAAAATATACACATGCATGAATATGACATTGTAACAAACCATTTGGAAAAAAATAGCATCTCAAAATATAATAGCACATTCTGCATTCATCATGGACTGCTACAAATGATGAAGTGTTTAGAACTGTGGACCAGGTGTCCATACAGCTACTGAGAATGTTGTGCACAGGACGATCATCAGACTAACCATAGCCAACGATGATCTAAGGTCTGTTCCTTCACTCGCGGTTGGGGTGTTTGTGGTGGCAACTGGAACAACAAATTGAATGCATAGGAGGTTGCTGGTAGTAAGTGGAGTGAGGTGTTATTGGGGGAGGGAGGGGGGAATTATAATAGAGTGGCTTGAAAATATAGGGTACCTTTATTATGGATTTAGGCATAAAATTAGAAAAACAATTGTAAATTCGATCATGGGAGAGGCCAAATCAATTAACGGGTGGGGCGTGAAGATTATGTGCTGCTGGCTTGATTTCTTTACACCCATCAAGGGTAATAAAATGGTAGTCCCTGTGAACTTAATAAAAGAGTAAATCTATTTTAAAAATAGATCTTCTCTCTCTAGTATATAAATTATATGCGTGTATAACAATTCATATTTACCTTCTTGCGCCTGTTTGTCCAATTCCTCGTTCCCTTTTCCCCTGCTGTCCTCTGTCGGCTGCTCACCAGGAATGTGACGCCCGATAAACAATAGGGCACCATTTCTGTTTTCACACACCATGTAAATTAGGGGGCCATCGCCCACAAAGGTCTTGGATTCAGCATCAGTAGAAGCATCACTTGCATTGCCAGTCTGGCCCGGAGACAATGAGAAGTATGTGTTGTGGGCGCCTGCATCTAAAGTTACGTACTTGTACCCGAACATTCTTGATAGGTCAGATGTTGTGTTAAAGAGGCTAGTCACTCCCAGCTTGGGTAGAACCTTAGCAATGTCAATGGTCAATTCGGTTCTGATTTGCGGCAGGGTGATATCGACATTGGCCATTACGTTTTCCTTCTCATACCAGCTCTGTACCTGTGACCAGCTGAGTTTGGCTTCTATGGCAGACAGCCCACCAACACTGTTTGGCGACACGAGGATCAAGATAAATCGGTTCTCAAGCAATGGCATTAGCACCACCTGGATCGTGAGCGAAACTTAAATGTTAGACAATGTTCTTTGAATGATATAAACTGGATATAGTTAGATAGCAATGCAATTATGCTACACATTAGTTTGTAACAAAGTTTTACGTTTATGTCATCTTTGTCCTCTCATTACAATTGTAATTAACATACAAGATTACCTTGGCTTTAATTTCTTTGTCCTCGATGTATTTGACTCCTGGTATGATACTTCTGAAGGACTTCTGGCCACGATCTTTGATCGATCCTGACTGGACTGGTACTTCTAGAGCAAGTTTGGCTTCATTGACCATGACAAGATCTGTACTTTTTGGCAATGGTCGACTTCTTCCACGTGGCAGGTTGAGCGTATTCGTTTCGTCGTGGCCATATTGACTCATGCCAAAGAGTGCTGAAAGGCAATTCATGGGTAAAGCTACACTTCATAATGTAATAAATTTTTATTCTACGTATTTTTATACGATAATACATGTGTACATATACAAAACAATACAAAAAACAATTTGCTCGATCTAATCAGTGAGTGAAAAGATTAAATCCTTCAACGTGTATACATATATGTACATATTTGTTTCTATTAGTCTTGATAACTCTTATACCGTAACTTTGATAAGTGGTTCAATCATGGTTACCATAGAGGGACGATGTCCATCTCCCTTTTGGTGAAACCTTGTTGTATTTTTCGTTATCAACATCAAATGTTTCCTCGAAAGGGCGAGCAGCATACAACTTGTTCTTCATTTCCACATCTATTTCTTCCAGAGTCAGCAATATGTCAACCATCAGGTCCGTGAAATTTCTAAATATATCCATCTAAAATCATATATAATTTATGTTTGTTACATTTGTTTTCAGTGAAAAATCCTACACGTTTGAGATAAGGACCACATCTCAAGAGCAGCAATGTGAAATGGGTGCATACCAAGTGTTTTTAAAGAGACATTGATTTAGGATATCTTATAATACCTTGAGCACAGCCTCCAATTCTCTCCTGGTAGTGTCTCTTGCTCCTAGTTGCATGGTGCTGATGGAGACTGCCATGCTGAGTGGAGACACGCAAACACTGCCACCATCAAAATCATTCTCCTCCAGCAAATCCTTGCTTGCTCGGTAAAGGTCAAAGCCAAAGTCATTGATGACTTGCACAAGACGTGGAATCGGTTTCACCACATAATTCCCCATGAAGATTGGGGTATTAGTCATGAAATCAAAAATCATGTAGAAGAACGATCTGTCAACTTGAAATGTGATATCACCATTGCCTTGTCTCTTTCTCCTCGTACCTGATATGTAAAAATATCTTCGTCAAGACTGGTTAGTGTAGATAAGTTACAACTAAATAGCCACATTAGGTAATGAATACGGACTGACTAAACTTTACTGCTCATCGACTAGTAACTTATATAGAAAGAAATCAGAGTTTTGGGGATCATTCATTTGCAATTCTTTAAGCATTTGAACTTTCAATTATTGTATTTTATTTAGCTATATAATGTTCATACCTGAATTAAGACCTTTGGGAGACAACCACATCTCTGAAAAAGTAATGTAATAAGGCCATAGTTGAACAAGTAATTCCTACCTATCTAATCTAATTACTCAAAATCAGTCAAAAGTTGTTCCCCAAACACGGTACTTACTTACAAATGGAGTGATTTGATGTTCTTGGACTTGCAGTGCACTCTTAAAGTATATCTTATATGACTACTCTATCATAGGATTTTTCCATTGATTATTTTTAGTTTGATTTACATGTATATCTTGCATTCATCACAAAATTCATGAACAAATATAGAAGTTAAAAAAAAACACATACAAAAAAAACATTATGGCCTAAAATGGACAAAAATACCAAATTATACAAAATTTTTGGGAAAAAAAAAGATATATATAATTCATTCAAAAGATGTATTCTAAAAGATGGGTAAGGAAGCTTTAGTACGGATTATTATTATTTGGTTTGACAATGTCATTATGTAAAGTAGAATTTTTTAACAATAATCCATCAATACCTTTACTCAAATAACACGTGCCTTTTTTTATTCTAAATTACCTTTTAGAACGCATTTATGGCTCGCACTAACTTAAGACAAATGGCTTTGCCCATATATATCATAGGTCTTCGCACTAACTTACACTATATATGTATACACGTAACAAAAAATACATCATCTGTTTGCACTAACTTGTCAATAAAATTAAAAACTATTGGAATCACAATAAAAATTAAACAAAATAACTCACGAGTGGTGTGATAAGCGAACGTGAGTGGTTTGTATTTGTCGGCGGCGGTGTCCTTAGATGTGTCAAACAGAGCCTCAGCTCCCATGGCACTGAGCACCACCTTGAGGTCAATTAAGTCAACAAGCTTGATCCTGGGTAGCAGCACCTGCATGCGTTCTACATCCTGCAAATCTTCATGGAACATCTTCCGAACTGTTGCCACAGACAGCTTTTTCTCAAACTGGACCAGGGTCTGTTCGGGTGACGGCAGCATTATGACCAATATGCGAGCCATGCTGCTCTCCAGTGGGAGCATGAGCGTCTCACATCCCATGCTAGGACTGACACCGTACTTGCCGCTCACAACGCCGGTCAGCCAATCTTTCCTGTCAGGACCGATCTGTTGGTAGAAAATTCTTTTAAATGCTGAGAGAAATTAGATTTGCGTGATTTTTTCATCATAATGGGGAAAAAATGTCAAAAGACTTAACCTCATTTCTCAGTTGATGTGACCAAGGAGAACCGGGGTAGTGGACAATGTCTATCATTGCCAGTCGTGTGTCTGATGTTATGTGAGGGATTAAGATGGGAGAAATATCCTGTGCTAATGTCTGCTCTAACTCTTTCTTTACACCACTCACATTACCCATGAAGTCATATTCCTGTATGAAATATAAAGAAAAAAGTTATAAAAATGATAAATGACGCACCACACCGTAACTCAGGGTGTAGTTACATCCCAGCCCTTGATATGATTTTTTTTTTTAATTTGCAACCAATTATTTTTTTTCCAGCAACGTAACCCAAGCACATTGTGATGATTAAATGTTATATATACACGTTGATTAAAATTATTGCAATGCATTGATGGCTCTTTGATGTTCATATTTTTGTCTGCACATGACATGCCACTGTGCCACGTAGTGGGTGCACCGGTAACTCATGAATATTCAAGAAAACCACCGAATATTGAAGTTTATGTATTTGGAGTAGCGGGCATTGTATTTGGAGTAGCGAGTTTGCAGCCTTTGTCTGCAGTTATATTATTATGCGTGAAAACCCTCTTGCCAAAAGTTTCTTGAACAATGAACTGTCAATGATAAGAAAAATGATGTTCTATAAATGGTTTCACCTTAGTTACAGTAAGGTATGGTATCATTGTGCTTTCAAAGGTTTCATATTCTGGTTGATCCTTCTGTATGTACAAGAAGGAGCCGCCTTGTAAGAATGTTATCTTCTTTACTAATTCCAGCAATTGCTCGTTATAGTCAGGATCAGTTATCTGCAATGAAACATTAACAAAAATGAGCTACTGTGCTAAAATTTTATCAGTGACAGTGATGATGATCAGATATACATATTACATTATAAAAAACTGAGTTGGTGGATGGAGTCTGAAGAATTTGGCTTGAATAAATAATAATTACTCCTTTATGGTATGTACTTATTATTGGTTTACTTTGACACTATCTGAACCATACAGACTATTTACACTCACCTTTAACAGAGCATCGATAGCACTTTTCATCTCAGAGTCACAGTTCAAACGCAATCCACCAAGAAAGGTGGCCACACTGAGAGGGGAGAAAAACACATGCGGGATCACTGGAACTGGACGACTGCCGGGTGTTGACACTACTGCACGGTACATATCAAACCCAAAGTCTGCTAACTGATCACCAATAGGCTTCTCCCTGAAATGTTTTTTTTTTCTTTCGCTCATTATGACAGCTCAAAGTATGACAGGTCTCATAGATTATGATGTAAACATACTGGCACTTAAATGGATAGTTTTCACGTTCTATTAATATACAATACATTTATGTTCTAATATACGCATCTTGTACATGGTTTCACCTTTACTCACCTTGTTATAGCTTCTTGCGTGACGGCAGTGCCGAACACTAGCAATAACACATAGCACAGAGAGATTGACATCTGCAAGAAGATTCATTCTACATTGTTAATTTGAAACAGGCCTACTATTTTTTTCCTCAAGCTAAATTTGGATATTAACTTTATTTGACAAAGATTGCATATCACTAGCATTTCCATTATTAAGTGCACCCAACACAAGATCTATGGCCATCAGATTCAGCTACAGGCCCCAGGGGTGCAAAGTGTGTGCAAGGGTCGCCCCCTTCGTCCCATTTGAGGTAGAATATTGGATGTGAATGACTTGAGTCTTGAGCAATCTAGTACATGATGTGCTGTCATAGACGATAACAAAATAATTTTGTGAGTAAATACACAGCCGCAGGGGCAACTTATACACTAAAATGAATAAGAAATGCCTTTTGTGTACCTAAGGCATTTCTTATCTATTTTAGGCTAAAAGTTGCCCGTGTGTGAGGCTGTAACTAAATACTATATTTAGTTAAAATAGTCAAACACGCGAGTCGAGTCAAGGCAGGGTCAGTGACTTTGTCTTGACTTTGGCCTTACTAACATTCGTGACCTTCAGGACGTATCGGCCACTACTTGTTCTCAATGATGATTAGCATATATTTCTTTTAATCTATGAACGGCCTACAATATCATAGTCTAGTAGTTTACGTACCTCTCCGTTTAAAACTATAATATGTCTATATAATCGTTGATTTTTCTCGCATTTGGTTTACTCTAGACTCTCAGTCTAGTAAACAAGTACTTTACGGTACGTAAAACGTATAGTACTGCAAAATGACGGTACGCTGCGACGTGCATTCTGATCCCTTCTTTGACGTCTGACGTATACAGCTAATGTAGCTAACGTAAAATCCCATTCTCCAAGCAGTGAAATGTTCAATCCTCCAAATATATTTTGCATGTTTGTGCAGCATATATCATTTGTCGACTGAGCGTATTGGTAGCGATTACCAACTATATGCATACATAATACTATGGAAATAGTCACCAGCAGTGACAGACCAGTGTTTACAGATGGACCCAAATAGGGACCATTGAGGTCGATATGATACTTCAAATTATTCACCATTAAAATAGATACTGATATGAGAACTCTGGCTGTAATGATGTGCGTTGTAGATCTAAATCGGTAACGAATCAGGGACCATGACCATGTAGCAATAATATAAATAGTCATAATGACCCCAAATAGGGGCCATCGTGGTCCATATGAATTGGGTGCTGAAAGGTTACCATTTTCAACTGACAAACCAAACTTGAGAATCCGAAGTCAAAAGATCGACCAAACAATGGTCCGAAATGGACCCAAATATGGACCATTTAAAAACTAAAAGTATAAACTAATTTACTTAAATTGTGTGTGCGCGCGCGCGCGCGCGCGCGCGTGTGTGTGTGTGTGTGTGTGTGTGTGTGTGTGTGTGTGTGTGTGTGTGTGTGTGTGTGTGTGTGTGTGTGTGTGTGTGTGTGTGTGTGTGTGTGTGTGTGTGTGTGTGTGTGTGTGTGTGTGTGTGTGTGTGTGTGTGTGTGTGTGTGTGTGTGTGTGTGTACTCTAGTCCCGAAATTTGATAAAAATGGGTACAAGCGTTCGTTTTCAATTCTTTATTTTGGATTATCAAACTCGTCTATAATAGAATACAGCACTAGAATGAACCATGCTATTTACATAAATTATCAAAAGTGTACTGTATAGCATGCTTTAATCACATTAATAAACAATGGAGAGACCATCAAAAAATTACAAGCCTAGAAGTAAAAGATATCTTAGAAACAGGTATCCCTGCAGTGGATATGCACACACAAAGTCCCTTTAAATCATTGTCTTGAGAGCATTGTGTGTTGCTTGAATTAACCCAAACACATACGCATTCTGTGAGTTCATGAAAGGACTCTAACACATGCCCAGTATGATCCTAACGTGACACTGCAGACCGTAAATATCAAAATGTTTACGGTTTTTTGTTGTCGTTGTGACTTACCTCATTGAGCTTATCATCATGCAGGGGGACTTGTTCGGTGCCATTTAAGTCGCAATAGTAACTCATATATGTGAGATATGATTAAAGACAATCATGCATTCATTCCATGTGGAACAAGCATAGATACAGATCCAGAGTGCGATCCAGAGAATGCTGAAGGAGGATCACTGTCGTGTGGTAGATTCATTATACCACGTGGATCGTGCATTAGGATTTATTTACACTTGTTTTGTTTTATTTTAAATATTTTGTTTAAAATTGGCACTTTTTAAAAAGGAGATTTCTTAGGAGTTTGATGAAGACTATAACAACGCGGAATATCATTGGATGATGTGAATAACTTGGATAGTCATTCACTGAATGATTCCATAAAATGCGTGAGGATTTCGGTAATATTTAACAAAACGCTGGTGACCGGTTGGTATAAAAGTGAATATATAATTAGCACAATTGAATTACTACACAACTTTGAAGAATTACTATTACAATGAGATAGAAATTTCTTGTTTTGTTATTTGTAGTGAATACTTCTTTTCCTATTTGTAGTAGGATTGATCATTGGCAACATTTTTATGGGACAAAATAACCCTGAAAATTATTGGATATATACATGTACGGCTAATTTAGCATATGAGAGGATTTATCCATAGGAGGCTTTCGTTTACGCTTCTCTCGTTTTGTTTATTGGATTATCACCATACCGTCACGACCAAAGCTTTTATTTTAATTTAATTTTGTTCTACCATATCTAAAAAAAACACATTATCATATATCAATATGCAAATGAGCTTTACATTATAAAATCTATAGGTATTAATGATATATAGTCTATTGTCTATTGTGTTGCACTATAGTCAGGGCTGGTCTGTGCCACTTAGGGTGACCAATGCCATTTTCTATTATTCTTACAAGCCAAGTATTCCACGAAATGCATTCCAAATATTTTTTGTTTGTTTTATCATTCTTTATGCATTCAATTCTGATGCACCAATACTGAGTCATTTCTTTCTCAGACCATCTTGACTAAGTCGTTGCTTGTTATCAACAGTGTTAAAACTAGGCTTAGAGAGTCTAAGTGTGAGTGGTGGAGTTCCTTGTCGTCTGAGAGAATGGTGAATGTTTTTGTTTTAGCATTTGATGGTGGGGTGGTTTTTGTTTTCTTCAGAAAAACTCTGGCCTCTTGTGAATATTTTTTTTTTATTATTTTGACCTCTTTAATCAGGCACTATCATGCCATCCACTTAAACTTCACACCGACATCTTGCAAATTAATTGTTTGAAAATGCATAAAGGTCATATCCTCATCCATAGACATCATGGGCACATGCATCGAAGAGGGCAGAAATCAACTGAGATATGTGAATAGCCATTCTTTCTTTTCCCCTTCATTGTTTACTTATATAGACTATAAATGACACAACAATGAAGGGGAAAAGAAAAATTGGCCATTCCTCAATCTTATGTGATTTATGCACTCTACGATGCATGTGCCCATCGTAGACACTTCCCTCAGGAATCACCCGGCATTTAGTAGTATAAATGATGTGACCTGATAATCAACATAATAAAGAGATAAGCTAACGATTATTGGCAAATCTGATATGTCAAAACAGATCAATGGATGATATAGCATTTCGTACGAACAAAGAGAAATCTGAAAACCCCAGACAGCGACAGACCTACCTTGTATTAGATATTTGCTGCTTTGTGTTTGATACTGAAACATTTCACTAAGATCAAGTATTTGTAATATACAATATATCTCAGTTTGTAATAAAATTACATGAATGTATAATCATTTAGATATTCAAGCACCCCTTTGTTTATATAAGGACAGATAAGACATACATGTAGTTATATAACCACTCAATTGATTGCATTATACTTGAATAATTCATGCTTATCATTAGTAAAGCTAGAAAATACGATGGCAACCCATTGAGTAAAAAATTATTTTGGAATTTTACATGTCAAGCAGGTTAACGAGATCATCAGCTAATTGTGTGGTTGTGATAAAGATTTTTACCTCAACTTTCAGTTGTTCACAAAGGAAACAGTGTCAGCGCTTGTGCCAATCTTGCAACACGCGTGTGTCAGAACACCGGCGATTAGACCTATATTAGATGGCAGCGCATTTTTCAAAGTAAATGGGATATTATAAGACTAATGACAAATGTCAAGACAATTAGTATATCGGATAAAGCATGATTCATGATATGGGTACTACCATCGTCTCCCTGTGAAGCAGGTGAACCGCCGCCCTGCCGTTTCCATGGGGTGTGCATGCTGTAAGCCGGCACCAGAGGAGGAGGAGAAGAGGCCACCCGAAGAACAGGACGAGCATTGCGTGGAGCCACTGGCCGTCCAGGTACACACGCCCACGTGCACCACATTGCAATGGGACTTGTCCAGAACATAACTTCTGTTTGGTCGTCCATTACACCATTAAGAGGGCTTATGGGCTACTTTGCTTGACCAGAAAGCAGATGATATCTGTGCACTTTCTTATTATTATTAGTAACCATTAGCATTAACTGGTCGAACTCTCTAATGACAAGGATGATTGTGGCTCAAAGTTGTGTTTTGATATCATCATAACGTCATCCCTTATGATTATTGAACCCACAATCTACTTTCTTGTGTTAAACCCCTACAGCTACTGTTATCGCCTTACGGCACACATGGTAAAGGCGCTTCAGAGATACATCATTTGTCACTGGTATACAAACAAAAACAGAAGAAGAAAAACAACAGAAAAATATGTCATTAACACGTTGACATCTCTTGGTCTTTGGCCATAAATGTAATTTCTAAAGCAATGGATTTGCCAGTGCAAATACATTTGTTTCTAATTACCTGAACCATGTGAATAGTAAGCTAATGTTCATAGGTCGCATTGTGTTCAGTGGCTGTTAAATCACAATCACTGGCTACTGATATCATAATACATGAACCCTGTACCAAGCATCAGTCCGCAGAAACTAGAAAATCAAATGTATCTGTCACCAGATATCAGTCAACACACTATTCACTGTATTAGATGTACAATGGATTTCGCTGTTTGCTTACCCGCTTCAATTAACACTCGCATCTTATTTCTGCAGCCTCAAACTAACATAGAGGATGACATGTCACTTATACAACCAGACACGCAGGCAGACACTCAGTCGGAGAACCAGGTATTGAAAAGCCCGTGTAAAGAGTGTCGAGGCGATTCAATGCACGTGTATTTGTTTTGTGTTTTGTATGTAAAATGTGTAAAATGTATTAATATAGTAAAATGGGCGTGCCGTAGTGGAGATACCATGGAGCTAAACCATCTTCTGGAAATACTGGATCTGCTACTGCCTGTACATAATTCTTGGCCTTCACTAAATCACCATGCCATTGTATTATTTTGACACCCCACAATACTGCATATTCTAAAGGGCCATTCATGAATTATCAGAAGCGAGGGTGGGAGCCTGTCGGGTTGTATGTAAACAAGTTGGGTTGAGACGTTGCCGACATTCTCGTACACGTTTAGGGAGGCAATGTGGTCAATCCTTGATAAGGTGATAATTCACAGCGCATTTTTGTTGAATCGTTTTGAATAGTTTAGACAATGTTTTGTATAGATTCTTTTAAATATGACCTATTTTATGGCCATACGGCGTGGGAAGGAATTTTTTTCAAGTGCATTTGAGTGGGACCGCCATTTTTCCCACGGAGAAATGAGGAGAACAATGTTAAGAAAGTCTATTGCAATCTTTCTCTCTGATAATTTCTCAATAGCCCCTAATAATATAGTGAACTAACAACGGGTGGTTTGTGTGCGTACGTGTGCATGTGCGTGCGTGCGTGTGTGCATATGTGTGTGTGGGGGGGGGGTGTGTGAGTGTGTATCTGTGTGTGCGTGTCTGCGTGTATCTGTGTATTTGTATGTCGGTGCTCTTCTCATAGAACATTCTAGGAGTTTACGCAAAATTAATAGAATAGTGTAACATTTTTAGGCTATATTTTGTAACTCTTTTCCCCCTTTTGACGTGTACACACTTCCTTTATTGACAAATATTTAAACACTAAGTTACAAGTGGTACAATTATCCATGCTTTGCTAAACAACTAATTTGTTATAGTTTTTACCTTCTTTCTGAATAGCGACTTAAACGATTGTCAAGGTTCTTTTGCAAGTATGAATAAATCCTAAATTAGCTATTATGTTATGCTATTATGCCATGTTTAGAACTTTGATAAAGCAGCATGCAAAGATACGTTGAATAAACCATAGGACCTACTTGTGTAATTGATTTTAGATGGTGATTGTTTGTTATATTTTCCGTTTATGATTATGTTTGTTCCATTTCCTTCCGGTTTCGGTTCATCATATTTTAATTATTCTACACGTACATGGCCAGATGGTTACAGTTGTCACATGTGAAACTGGCACAATTTCTAAGATTTAAACATTGTTAAACGGGTCTGGAAACTTACTTCGGGCACCATCTTAAGCTTTGTAAAACAATGAGGAGTTGCACATATATATCTCTATAACCACGCCTGTTCATGCATCATTCCTGAAATTATAAACTTTTTTGTTTATTTCAACATAAAAATCATTCTGCTGTTCTTGAGCTACCGTGAGTAGCAGCATGCATACACATTCTTGTAACAACGACATTATCGTAAGTGCTATATGAAACGTTGAATTAAGCCAGCTAAAACCTATATTTAGTCAAGTCACTTTGTTCTGTATATATAATAAACAAACGTGTAAATATGAACCATAACCTTTATCAAGTATAGCACTGAGGTATACCACAGTAGACTGGGGTGGTTGGATTAGGAATTGACAGAGTTCTGGCTACCATGAGGCAAGTTCCACTTGATACGATGATGATTAATGATAGACCAGATCTTAAAACACGTACTCACTAATACAATAAAAACCATTATCTTGAAGCTGTAAGGATAACATAAAACATGCTCGAGATCCCCTATATTCGAGATACCCGACTGATATATGTTCATAATATGGTAGAAGGGCAATTAGAAAATAAGATACCATTAATATTGATATATTGCCCGTTTTCTCACCACGTTACCATAATTATTTACCTTGATGACCTTACACGGCTCTTAACCAATCAGACTTGAGTATGAACGGGAAAGTGGTGAGAAACCGCTGTTTTACTTTACTACATGTGTCTTGCTGCTGTTGCAGGCGGCTGAGCGGGAGGACGTCCGAGTCGAGCCGCTCGTGCTCAGCTCAGAGACCACCGAGGACGCGCGGGAGAAGGAGGAGGGTGAGGTGGCGACGGGAACGTGGACTGACATGGAGACTGACACTCGCACACTGGCACATAGGATAACATGGCGACCAACACGTAGACATGAACATAGACTGACAAGAAGACTGCCAAAGAGACTAGCACATAGATTGGCAGACACACCTCAAACACTGACATAGAAACTAATTAATTAATTAATTAATTAATTAATTAATTAATTAATTAATTAATTAATTAACACGGGAACAGCATTTTCATTTTCTATGAACATGTTTTTGAGGAGCTTAAGTAACAAGCATACTTATGTAGAGTATGGTCTATATTACTATAGTCGAAAGCAACAACACAATGCCTTTTATATGAATGAGCGACTAATTCTAAACCAGTCACATAATTTGACAAAACAATCTTCAAATCCTAGACAATGCATTTTGATACGCACGTTCTTTCCCATTTTCGTCAACAGATTCTGTTGAATATTTTATCTGTTTAATTAAAACTAATTAGAGCACATGCTTACAGCGCCCCCTAAACGCCAGCGGCAGCAGAAGAAGCCAGCACCACGTGACTTCGGCATCAGTTTCGTGGAGTCGAGCCGGACGCAGCACGGTGGCAGCGTGGCCAAGTACATGTACACCACCAAACAGGTAGGCAGACTTACAGACTGATTGATTTACACGTAGTTATAGGCTGCTTCAGACACACACAGAGGCTGTCATTCTGTCACACTTGCAGCTTCAATTCCAACAGTTGATCATTTCTAGTGATGCCATATATTCACGTAGTATATAGAGGATGGGATATTTTTGAAGCTAAACAATCCAATGGCTGGCACGTGTATTCTAGAATGAACATATTCTGCATTATTCTTACGGGTCTTTTCCCCATTGTTTTTCCAGCCGTCTCACAGTGACAGTCCCCCCAAGAAACGGCGTCCGCACTCCACCAGCAGCCTGACGAACATGGACGATATCCGCGGAAAGTACTGGCGCGCGGGAGGCGGCGACCGGCGGCGACGGCGGGGTCGAAAGCCGTCTGCTGCGCCTCCTGGCACGAGCCGGCAGGGCGACTTGTCTCGGATCACGGAGCAGGACGGGGAGAGCGGCGAGCACAGACCGGACGACGGCGGCGGCGGCGGCTCACGGTGAGGGGCTGGAGGGGAATCATGGATATGTGATTCAAATGGCAATGTGTTTAAAGAATTGTACATATCGAGTATTCTTCCATGGTTGTGTTAATAAAGTAGCTATGGTCAGAATTGTTGTGAACTATATGGACGTATACCACACCACATCCCATGCCCCTTATCACTTGCTTACAATAAACCATGTTCATTGTACAGTATAGTTTAAAACTATGCAGTTAATGTACAATTAGTGTACAATTTCAAAGACCACGAATCTTTCACCCTGCACTCCAGCATGTCTCCATCTCCCCGCCCCGCGTCAGCACCCGGCTCACTGGCCGAGTCAGAGATTCTCCCCGGCGAGTTTGACACCCAGAGCCTGCCGCTGGACGACTACAGCGAGAGCCACTGCTCCGTGGACGGCTGTGACTGCGCCGCCGCACAGAGGAGGCGGGAGAGGTGGGGCTCACCAACAGGCAGACACCAACAGACGAGCGGACATACAGACCGACCGACATGTCGACCGTCGTCAGTCTACGGGAATATCTTTCACACTGTAATATATGCACAGACTGGCAATATCCTGACAGGCACAGAAGTATGTAGACAAGACACTCACCGGCAATTACAAGAAATGTTTGCTGCAAGTGAATCGAATAAGTGACCGTGTTTGCTGGAATATGCAACTGGACAGTTCTAGCACAGGGTGATTATGTGTGCGCTGTGATTATTCTCCGGACGACTGTTTACCGTACTGTTGGTCAGAGGAGATTGGGAGGTGGGTCCACAGACGACGGAATGCTGAGGACTATAACCATGAAACTAAGTTACTGACACGCAGACGCAACCAACGTGAAACAATAATAGACATTACGCTACCAATCATAGCAGACGCATGTAACAAAAGCAGAAACCATATGACTCTAACTTAATTAACAGAATCAAAGGTAGCCTACTCAGCCCACACATACTACTCCACACCCCTGCCCCGTTAAAACAAAAGAACACTGCTTCCTCTGTAGGGAGCGCGAGGCGCGGCTGGGCATGTGGACGGAGGAGGAGCTCGCCGACCTGGAGCGTCTGGACGAGAGCGAGCGCCACGTGCGGCGCCACGAGCGGGTCTCGCACAGGCACTGCTGCCAGCCCACGCCGCCACCCGCCAACGCCGCCGCCGCAGCTGCCAGGTAGCACGAATGTGTGCATACACACGTCTGGGTGTATTTGTTATACAGTATAGAACCTCTCCATTAGGACAACCTTTGGGACCAGTTTAGGTGGTGGCAATAGAGAGGTGGTCTCTATACAGAGGTTCTTTTTGGTAACTTTGTGATGTCTTGGGACCATGAAAGTGGTTTTAGTATAGAGCTGGTCTCAATAGAGAGGTGGTCTTAATTGGAGGTCTTACTGTATCTTATAACAGTGTACGTAAGCGGTAGTAAGGTAGTACTTGTAAACCAGATTGGTTGTCCAGATTATCCCCACTATTCGTTTAAAAGGTTTGTAAACGCTGAACAAGATGGCCTGTGGCTGAGAAAATGAACTCTTTATGTTCTTCATCTTTGTCATTGAAAGCATCATTACTGATTCTAAACCTGATCAATGCAATCCCAATCCAGCTCGAGAACCGCTTCTGTTGGTTCATGTAGAAGCTGCTACAGCGCATTTGATACGTCTCCAAATCACGTGATTCTTAGAAGGTTAGCAGACAATATACTAAAAAAAGAGATGAACTTTGATGGTTTGTTACTTTGGCTATTTCTTGCTCCAATGGCTATTTGAAATAACATGATTTTTATTTCCATTTTTAATTTTAAGAGTAATTCTTTCTTCTATTTTTATTTGAGAGCAATGCTGATGATATTATTTTGTTATGCGTGACTTGGCATGAAATAGATTGCTTTAGAGATGACTACTTATGCTAGAATCACCATCTTACCTTTATATTTGCATAATTGGAACCTGACTTTCGTTTGTAGTTTCAACTTCAATAATGCTTTTCATTTACTTACTTTCATGTTTCACGAGTTTTCAAATAGCTTCAACTGTCGACAGGAAACTACGTGAGAAGTGTCCAGGTCGATCATGGTTTAAACATTTGATCAACGGGTATGAAATGAAATACCATTTACTGTGTTTGTGAAGAAAAGTTACCACATTCTCCCGTAGAAATCCATTTGTTATAGAATAGATAGCGGCATTAATATACATAATACATTTTATTTGTGCTTGCCCACTAATGCTGCATTGTGTCAAAGAGTGCATTGTGAGCCAAGGCGGCTGACATGTTTGCTTTCAAGCCATGGAGTGCTGCTATTTGGACGCTATTCTGGAGTGCTATACAATGTCGTGTGCTATTACAGAGTGATGTGTGTTTAGCTGCTGGGGTGTTTTAGCGTGCTTTGTGTTGTGCTGTCCGGGCAGGTTGCTCCACGGCGGGTCGAGCACGGGCAGCTGGGCGGCCGGGGGCGCCTCGGGGCTCCAAGTGCGCAGCCGCGACAGCTGGACGGACAGGTGAGACGGGAGCTCGCTGATATGTGATGACTATCTTAGACTTATTTTGCTAATATGATCACATTAGCATGTAATAGGCCTTATAAAAAATGTAACTTCCTCTTTGAAATTACAAGGCCGATATGATAACCCCAATAAATTGACCCCCCCCCCCCCCTTGCAATATCGATAGATGTTAATATCGCCGCCCCTCTCAAATGGCAGCATTACTGCAGAGACAATCGCTTTCCACGCCCACCCTAAAATACAGCTGGCAGTTCTGCCTCCCTATTGTTTCACTACAGCCAACAACTCATGGAGGTGCATAAGTGCGTGTCCACGGCAGTGGGGTGATGGTACTTTTTGTGGCAGTACGTAGACAGTAAAGAAAGTCGATCAACACCGCAAACATGAACTAAGATTTTGCACAGAAAAGTGGTTGGTACTGCGGTAGCATAACTGTCAACACCCACTGATGCAGTTGCATTTGCCCTCAATAACCACGCCTACGTATGCAGTTCCGTAATGCTCCAATTACCAGTATTGTAGATACTTTGATTAAAAAGGAATAGCACGGATGCTAACACTAAAAACCTCGGCCCTTCTGGCGTGATATGACAGACAGTGTAAAGAACCTATACTTTCAAAGCTTTTTAAGACAGAGAGCAGACGTTGCATGTTTTTTTCTGTCGGTGTTGAGCAGCCGGGGCACGCCATACGGCGGGGGTCGCGCCGGGAGTCGGCAGACGGCCAGCACCGACACGTTCTCCAGCGAGAAGTCCCCGGACAGGATCTACCTCAAGGTGCGTGCTCAGCGGACACGGGCAGACGAGACGCTTCACGCAGACGATATAAGTAACTCATACAAATGATGTTTGTCACATTGTATTGTAAATTCTATTGAACACGGACAGGCACAGGTTCAGCCATGCCGATTTACCTCAAGCTGCTTACAAAATAGACGGACTCACGGATAGATATAACCAGACAAAGTCATGGATACACATACGGACACAACAAAGCAGATCTCCCTCAAGGTGGTCGGGGTCCACAGAACGTACTGATTGGCGGACATCCACAGACACCAACACACAAGCACGTACGCACACAGACATACACATACATGCAGACTGATAACCATACTATAACAATAGAGCTTTGGTGCAGAATGGGCAGTGCAATATGTGAAACTGGTATAACCACTGGTGATTTTAAAATCACACTATGCTTATTACATGCAGTATAGAGAGGATACCAGATCACTGCCAACATGAAAAACACCAACTTCCATAAATATATGAAGCATATATCCTGTCAGTAGTGGGTCGGATGGGCGGACCCGGGGGGTATAGCCACTTTTTGAGAAATGTTGTCAACATGTATGTATAATGAGCATCAGTCAGAAGCATTCTGACCACTGCACCATAACAACGTACCCTTACAATTTGCTCATTAACCATCTACATGTACATGAAAGCTAATACAAGTCTGAATGTTCCTCCCACATCGACAGATGGACAAGGCGCCGGGCGAGCACGCGTACAATCAGTACCGCATCATGGTGATCCGCCCGCGACACGACATGGTGCCCAAGGCGGGCCGGACCGCGGCCACTCGGCGCCGCCCAACAAGAACAGGTGAGGAGACAGCACAGGACACGGTGCAAGTCATACAATACTTTGCACTGGATCTTTATAGTGGTCGTTGCGTATTTTTTTCTATCTTTGAATCCTGCAGCTTACTCATTCAGAGTCGGAGAGATAGGAGGTTTGAGTGTTTTGTATTGGCATGGATTTGTATTAGATCTGTGCATTGTATTGCAACCTATATATAGGAATGGCGGATGCGTGTACATGATGTGGACGTGACTTCATGCTTAAGATGTAATGTATGTACTCAATGGCATGCATTTTAAGTCGCATTACAAGAATGCATTTTGCATTGCTAACTAAATACTGCACGTCTTTTGTAATTAATCTGTGTTGTTCCTTACACGCATGTGTTCTCTAATGATAATAATCTCTGACACTTCCTTCTATCCCTATAGATGGTACCACGAGTCCCCGTACGCCCACACCAAGCCCGTGCTGCATTACTACGGCCCCGTCTCTGGAGCCAAGACTGGGACGCCGCCTGCACGCGCCAAGTCCGCGGCCCGGCCCGGCGCACGGCGGACAGGGCCGGTTAACGAGCTCACCGAACTGTAACCACGGGGAAATTTGATGGTGGCTGCGGCTACACCCTGGAAGCAGGACTACACATACTAGCGGCAGATCTAGGACCCTTGGGGCCCTCTCATTGGACCTACGAGTGCACCTCTTTCACAAACTACCGTGTTAACTTGTGAATGCCTGCTATGAATACTACGCATCTTGGTGAACAAAAGCCAACAGACACAGAGCTGGATATGACAGACATGTCCGTATCCACGGATAGGCGCTGTGTATTTGTATAGACAATAATCTGATTTCTCATGAACGCACAATCTCAAAGCGGTGATTCATTCATTGTGTTCCAACCCAGACCTGTGAATCGGCGGGGAAGCAATACTGTTATTTTTCTATTCAAGAATTCTGAAGAGACATCACTGTATGCATACATGCTGATGCTGCACTTTAACAGGTTTTATATACAGCCGGCTCACAATTAATACAGACAGGAAAGTGTTTGTTGTCAGACTTTTGGAGACTAGTTGAAGAAATATACTTGATAGACATAGAAATTGGAGAGAGTTTACTTTAGAGAAGACTTTATAAGAACTGGGAAACATTCTTCTACGTACCAAAGTGCAATACTGATCACGTTACTAATAAAAGTATTATGTATGTCCATATGCCAATGTCTCAGTACGTGCCTTGCTGCTCAAGGTATCACAGACACAGAACTTCACGAGAGTGCCACCAGCTCTGCTATCAAACATCATCAGGTTACCGTGAAGGGATTTTAGAAATTCCTTCAATAACTGAACGAGTGAAAAATGTCTTCATTTATACAGTTTGTCCAAGTGTGAAAACCCACGTGAGCGAGTGTGTGTACTCTACCGATTGTATTTCTGTGATTGGAATCTGATTTGTTCTCTTAAACCACTTAGAAACCTACTTGTTATATCGGTTAGCATTTCATTCAACAAATTTGCATCACACTATCCCATGCACTTTGTGCATGTGCAGAATGATAACGTTCACAAAAGTATGGAGTGTCTATTTTATTGTTAAACAAATGATTACTGTTCATTACTGATACAATACAAACTGTAAGATAAATAGGCCTAGTATAGACCTAGGCTTTTGAGGACTCAATCTCTGATAATCTCGCAAAATTTAATGTAGTCCAGCGTATTTCACGTTACACCTAACAACACAAAGCCTCCTATATTAACCATCTAGTTACTCATTTTACAGCATTTTAAGTACATAGATTATAAAAAAAAAATCTTAACACTTGCATCATTGGTTCTATTTACTGTAATTTACTGGTAAATCATACCACAAATAGCTACAAATACTGGATATAAAACATGCTGAACTTTTTAGTTATTGTTTACTATTTTCAAATGCTGAATCGCTGTCCCATAAGGTGATATATTGCTAATTCTTGGCCGTAATCGTGTACCAATCATGATCAAAGCACTGGGTTGCAGAAAAGTGCATTGACGGCGACCACGGTACCTTCAAATGTCAATGCTCTTCGTCATTGAACTGGACGTCACACATTAGCCTCTGCATGCCTCATAATCTCTGCCGTCATAGTGTTCTAATTTGCTTCTTGATATCACACCACACCAACTAGGTCACAGCTTATAAAATGGGAGAGAAATTACAATCTGAGTTCACTAGCCTGTGTTTATAACCATCGCACGGCTAACAAACACTTCTGCTTATAATATTGGCTTTCATTTCTGCCTCGCCATTCCACACCTAAGTCCCTAATATCACATCATGTTTCCATTGCCATCCTTGTCCTTCACCACCCCGCCACACTGCCCCCTAGTGGTCGCAGACGCTGGTCCACTTCTCGGCGATGTACGTCTTGCTGTCCTCCTTGTTGGTGCCGAAGCCGATCATCTTCCATCCGCGACTCAGCAGAAACTCTCCTGCAGCAGGTTGATAGAGGAGGTATCATTTAGATAGCTTAAAAGAACAATATGGGTACTTGCATTGTGGTTTGCATATTACACTATGCATTTAAAATTATGCAGGGTCATTGATAATTTTTTTTCAAGCACAATAAGGCCTATATCTTTGCCCGGCTAAAACTTCACAACAATCCATTTCAGTACATCCGAAATCCACGTTATTATAGATTGTTTTCATAGCCCAGGGCCAATATTTAGTGCTTCACCCTCCCATAACCTTGCTGGGTTAGTGGTTCTTGCTCCAGGAGCTGCCAGGATGAAGCTAAGTGTACCTAGCTCCGGCCGTGTGATGTCCTCATAGAGGCGCAGGCCGAGGTAGCCGGCGCCGTAATCCAGCAGCTTGCTGTGGCACTGGAACAGCTCGCTGTACCTGCACACAGCAAAGTGGGGAGCTTAATTTGTGTTCAGAAAAGGTGCATTTAATCAAACTCTACCGTCTCCATTGACTGGGTTGAAAAGTTTTTGCTTCTTAGACACTTTCTCTAAATTTCTATATGCATATTTTTGTTCTCTTTTCTTACCCACAATTTCCAGTGTTACCCACTTCTCTCATATCAGCTTATCCGGGTCTTTCCCGGAACAACTAAACCCTTGCTAAAAAACTGGATCCACCCCTACCCTCTATCTTTCCCCATCCCACCACTGCCAACCACCCACCGTCTGCCATAGCTAGCATTCCACCACCCCTGCCGCCACTCATCACCTACCAACCCAAAACCCTCCCAGCAGCGCGGCACGTACCGTCCGTCGTAGTTGCCGGGCTGGCGGCTGTACTGCGCGAGCATGTCGCGGTGCTGGGCGTGTCTGAGCGGCAGGCGGCGCAGCAGGTCCACACACCACTACCGCACACCACCAGCTCCGTGTGGCAGCCGTGCACGTCCAGCAGGTGGCAGCCCAGCTACAAGACAGCATGGGGGCTCGCAGGGGAGAGTCACAAGAGGGGGCCATATAGCAAAAATGTGATTGGTGATTTGCCCTAAATCCTGAGCGTGAATTGTGAATTGTCTGTATTTAAGTGTGTGTGAAATGTGATGAAAGTATGATGCAACCTACTTAATTAAAGTTCCTGTGGATTGGTGAAAGACAATGAAGTGTATTGGTGACCAGTGGTGAATTAGGAAAAAAATATTGGTGAATGGATTTTCATCAAGGCTATGTACCACACCCTCACAAGTGATGACGTGTTGACCAAAGGCAATTGAAACAGTGAACTTTTCAAAGAGATTTGATATTTGAATGAGAGATTATTTCTTTTTAATCTAAATAAATTAAAGCAACTGATATATGATGCAGTTGCCTTTGGTTTTTACTGTGAGTGAGTGTGGGTGGGTGGATCGCACGGGGTTAAGTCTGTCCCGTCCATGCCACTCAGCAGGAGGCAAGGACGGGGAAGGGGTGTGTGGTAGCTATATTAGGGACATAATTATGGGCAATAATGGAGTGAGGGCTGAGTGGGAGAAAGTGACTTCCAGGGATAGGGTGTAGCCAATCCACTTCTATAGCTTTCAATCCTTCATGAATCTTCCTCACTCTAACATTCTACTAACCGTCACACCACGATATCGTGACGAATAGGCGGATTGGCGGCAGTCTTAGGAAGATAAAAAAGCTACGGAGGTATGATTTATAAAAAAAAAATGCACAAAAGCAAAGCGAAATCGTTTACATTAACTCCTATTCTGTCACCAATATCTGTGTAAGGGAACGATCATAAATAACGATGCCGGGTGGTCGTCCATTTTTGGGGGCTTGAAGAAAAAGTTAGCCGGCCTCCCCATCAACATTTTAAAAAGTTGAGTGATCCCCCACCCCCCACCCCCACCCCACCCGCTAAAGAAAAAGTCCTCTATATAGTCATTGCAATGCTAAGAGAAAATATTTGAAAAAATATACCGCAGCGTGATAAAAAAAGTTCAGCGACCCCCCAAAAGGAATCAGAAAAGTTGGACGACTCCCCCCCACCCACAAACACACACACCGTTTTGGACGACCCCCCGGTTTCATTCATTATTTACGATCGTTCCCTAAGTACAGTGCATGGATACCATGCACATGTGAGCACCTACCTGCCCGCCGCCCCAGCCGCCCGCGTCTGTCTTGGCCGACGTCGACGCGTGCGGTGAGTTGAGCACAGTGCGGCCACTCGTGTGGGGCCGCCGCGGGGGTCGCGTCACCACGCCCCCACCGCCAGCCGCCGCCCCTGGGGGTGGTGAGTGGGCGCGGTGAGGGGCGGGGGAGGCCGCACCGGCGGAGGAGGACGGGTACCTGGTGGCAGACGGACGGCATGGGTCTGTGTGGGGTGGTGGGGATGACTTTCTATAGTAGCTGTGGATCTAGTTTCTGGCAGGAATTTTGGACTGGAGAACTATTCACAGCATATTAAAGTAGGTACATAGATTTTAATGTTATTGAAATCTTTTTAATTGGCACATCATCTTTTTCTTCCAATATTAACAAGCTGTTTTGATAAAGAAATATTTTTTTTTCACCATGCAATTTTCACTTCCTATTGTACTATAAATTAATGCAGATTAACGTTCATGAAAGCAAAGGCCGCATAATAGCCTGCATTTACTCGAGGCAAGCTGAGTAAAAAGAATAATTTCTAAAGACGGATTCACGGTTACAGGGCATCAATTATACAGGGTTAAAAAAGATTCGATTGGAGACTGTATATTGGGAATGCACGATACACGCACAATTGCAAACTTAGAATAAGCACGGACATGGTGACAAGATTTGAGGATGTTCGAGTGTATCAATAAATCAGCTAACGTTTACCCTACCTAATCGTGTAATCCCATTCCAAATCCACCTTATTCGAAGTTCCACGAAAACAGTCCAGAAATCGCATTTTCACCATACATTTCACGCACACCTTTCTTTATTACTATACATATGGATCATTTCATTCTTTAAAAAAATCATAACACCATTGATGAACTTTGCGCACACAATGTATGATTAAGCTTTAATTGTACTAATTTTGCCTCCGGCGGTAGTGTTTTGTGGAGTCAGGCTCCGGGTTAAAGGTTATACAGTTAAATTCTGCAAACACTTGATATACGATTCATCTAACAGTAGAATGACCTCTGGCATATAGAGTCCGTGGATAACTTAAAAAAAAAAAAAAAAACTTCTACCCATCACACTTACATTTCAAGTCCAGAACAGAGTCCCAAGCTGGTTTCATAGATTTGCAGATACAGCGTAACTTTCTATGCTTTGTAGTGAGAGTGATTCTTATAATGATACCGTAACCAGTGGCAGATCCAGGATCTTTCGGCTACCAACTTTGACTCGTTATCAACTTGGTCCATGCAATGATATTATAAATGAAAAATTGGAAGCAGAGTCTGTGAGGCCCACATCTGGAGCTGCCACTGACATTGACAAACAGTTTACTCACAATATATAACTCGGGACTCTGGTCCTCCCTCACATTTGGCAAAACCTACTTGTCCGATGACGTCACTATTCCATATATCCACATAATTTTACACGATGAGACAATAAAACACACAAATAGCTCTTCAAAAGATTACCTGGGCCCAAAGAAAGCCATTTCAAAATCTTCATTTGAATAATATCCATAGTTACTTGGCATGTTGTATGTATCAGAGAACCAATCTCTGCGTTGAACACCAATGACATGATTATTTATGTGTACTCTGTGCTATATTGTTCTACATTCAGTTCAGGTTGATGTACGTCTAACTGCCCGAGGGACTTTTATTGTAGCACAAACAGTTACTTGGTGTTTAACTTCTATTGATTTGTGTATTTAAAACGATAGAAAATAGATCAGCACTCTTGCATTGTTAGGGTGGATGTTGGGGGGGGGGGGGGGGAAGATGTATCGGGAAATTTGGATGAAGCATACACAATATGGTAATAAGTATGACTAATTCCGCTGTGCATATATATTTTCTGTTTAAAAATATAACCACAACTGTGCTGAATGTGTTGCTCACCTGCTGTTGTCGTCTGGCGAGTAGACGCTGTGGCCGTACGGCGGCGGCCCCGACAGCGTGAACGGGCGGATCCCTGCGGCGCCGGCGCCGGCGGACTGCAGGCCCGAGATGGACGACGCCTTCTCGTGCCGCTTGCGGTAAAGTCCGCCACCCCCACTACTCTCCTCCTGTGAATACGAGTGTGGTAGTTTATAGTAGTAATCCAAGTTTTGCTCTCACGACTTTACAATTTACACCAGGTAATCGGCACACTTATTGATCATCAATTGATCATTTCTCATGTACTTGCGCATCGGCAGCACATTCAGCGCACAATGCTAATCACTCACACAATCACTCACTCACTCTTTCAACCTAATGACGTGTACCTATAGTTAACGTGTAAAAGGGGGAAATAGCTGCCAAACTCATATCACACTCAACCTATAGTACATAGTAGCTTTGAAATGATGTTGCAGAACAATGTGTGGCACAGGTGCTGGAGGGGGCGGGAGGGGTGCAAATGTGCCATCACTTCTACCATGCCTCACACCAGGTGCACACGGTTACTGAATCACGTCCATGAGGCATGTCTTCCACGGATCTCCTTATGGTAAGCACTGGATCGACCACTGGTAATGATCACTATGTTTGTTCATATGGATATAGACTAGATTAAAATAGGTCAGAATTACTCAGTACTGAGTGTAATAACCTACGACGTGTGCCACCCTGCCTACCTGCTGGTGGTAGCTGTGCGTGGTCCGCACACTGCCGCCCCCTGCCGACCCAGGGCCGCTCTCCGTCGACCGCATGCCCGTGGGGAAGATGTTGCGCACGTGCGGACGACCCCCGCCACCGTAACTGACGTCAGGTTCGTTCGGTAGGTAACGCGGCAGACGTTGTGACGTCATAGTGACTCAGGCACCGTGCGCTCTGTGAACAGACGACACACTAAATTCAGATTCAGATATTTATTTATAATAACATTGTACATTGTAGTATTACATTAAATAGATAAAACAAGATAATGTAATAGGAAAAACAAGATATAAAAAAAAATAACCAATAAAATTTAACATTAGAATAAATAACATAAGAAATAAGGTACTAGTACTATGAGATTATAAGTAGGAGCACTAAAAGTCTTTGCTTTGAACAAAAACTTATTTCCATAGTGGACCACTTTATATTATCCCAGTGACAAGATGACTAAAGTAGAAATCTATTGGTGTCACCTCTTTTCCTGTTTTAAATAGAACACGCTCCCTATTCTGAAATATGTGAATGATACGAGAGTCTCTAGCAGTGTTTATTTGTACGTGATTTGTGACAAGTAGACGCTGTGAAATAGTTACTTTGTATTGCGCAACTTTTAACACGGACGCCTGTCTATTTCCCGGATACATTATATTACATATACATTCTTTTAAGTCAAATATTTATTGAATTTATTTCGTGTCATAGACACATCCTCAGCATAAATCCCACGTCCCTGTTTTTTTCCGGCTCTTTTCCCCCACATCCCACTTCCTTATAAACCCGCCCCATTATCATATACTGTGATTCAAAATACAACTTTATTTCATATGTATGCAATAAGTCATAACTGCCTTACCTACCAGCAGAGAGATAATAATTATCTCTTATTTACTGGAACTTGGTATGCTTATTCTGCTATTCTTAGTAAAGGATCAGAGTAATAGGCTTTGATGTGACTAGGAACATACCTCCAGTAACCTAACATGGAAATCTCGCCTTGTAAAAACTGCACTGTTAAGAAATCCCTCAGCCATAATCTTTTTAGACGTTTTCCCCACGCTCCACTTTCTTGAAATCCTACATCCTCTTTTTTTGACCTTTTTTCTCACATCCCTATTTTTCGGTTCTTTCCCCCACATTCCACAATCCTTATAAACCCACCCCATTTATCACATACTATACTTCAAAAGACAACTTTATTTTAGATATATGCAATAAGCCATAAGTACCTACCCACCAGCAAATAGTTTTTAATTATAATTTGAAAAGATGCTATTTCACTGAGTGGATGGTCCATAAACAGACCTTGGTCAACGCTGTTTGCTCATAAAGTATATCATCTCCGGCAGTCGTCCACCTAGAACTAAGTTAATTGACTGATAGATCTCTAGAGAAGACAATCTACTCCTTTTTTATAAAAAAAAATAGATATGCCAGTACTAATAAAGGAAGGTTTTGGGGGCTTTTGAGCAAATTCACTCCTTATAGATTGGATACTACGTCGTGTCTTCTAAATCATAAATAAAATTTACTGACGGGCGTGTGATCAATTGGTGTGATTGACTGGCAACTTTGTTATACGCGTGCACGCCAGTCACTCTGCTGTAATCCTGTACGGTCATGTGGCGTCATTTCATGTAAATCGATTATCATTTGCCTTTATACAGGGGCAACTAAATTCAAACATACAACCACCCATAATTATTTACGTCCTAGCCATACTCCGCCCAGAATAACAACATACTACTATAGTCCTTTGCATACACATTGCATACACAATTATCCTCAACAGTTTATAAAGGACTAAGATTCTCTTTGCATTGATAATGATATTCCATTTGATTTTTCCCATTCCGCCATCTTTACCTAAGAAGAGGTGAGTGGTTTTAATCCTCTATCTTATAATCAATAGCCAGCTACGTGTCATCGTTTCACAGCCACTAATGAAAATGTTAATTCAATGTTGTGATTATAAACTCTATCGAGAGGTGTCCAGCACGTTTCTTGGCATTCTAACATTGCTGGCAATACATCTTATATTGTGTCTTCATTTCTATGTAATGTATAATACAGTGTGGAAACTTTAAAATACCGTTACTGTCACAAACACCTTATACTGCCCAGAGCTTTAGAATCATATCTGACATACATCAGCTCAAGCAATTAAATGCTAATTTGTTACAAAGATGGTGGTGATGCTTATGTCCTCTATACAAAGATTCCATCACATATAAGTATCCTCTCTGCCAGGTTCTACCGTGCCTTTTGTACCACCAACCATGGCTTGCTTAGGGCTTAATTGCAAATCAGATGCATGCATGCACAATATGTATATGTGGTGAACTATGGTGATTTCAGAAATTATAATGTTCAGTGCATCTCTTTAGATATCCATGTCATTGTATGTCAGAATTAATTTGACAGGAATACTATTGTATTCATAAATGATGATGCTTTCTATCATAGCATCTATTTTATGATTAGATAAGCTTAGATAGTTTATTATGTCTAGATATATACCAATTTGAGGTTACTAGTGCACAAAGACTTTCATTCATGCATCATGATTGGTCGGCGGCAGTTCTCAATTGTACATTCTATCATTCCGTGCAAAAAAAATCACCGCCAATAACCCACGCTGATTGGTCAATCTCCGTGCTCAATTTTGCGATGGAAAACACGCTCCCAAAAAACCACGGGGCTAGTCTAATCTCCTCACAATATCAATACAGCCGCTCACGTGTAAAATGCGTTCATGCCTTGCCGAGTGCAACAGTTTAGACTAACGCCTCCGCGCTCAAAACTGTAGGAATTGACGTCTCCGCTCGCTCAAAACAAATCGAAATTGACTTGAATGTTGAATGTTATAATATGATTTATTTTGAAATAAAATCATGAAAATGGATTTTAGTCATGATAGAATGGTGATTGACCACTTTACGTTATTTTAGTAAATCACGCGTCAGCATGCTCAATTTTGCGATTGACACTCAATCTCGTGCTCAAATCCTACAATTTACACGCTGCTAAGGGCTGATTTACCTGTTGCTAAGGACTTACTGTGATTTACTGCATGCAACGAAAACGGCACAGTCTAAATTAGACTACTTTGTTGCAGCGCACCTGGTAACAAGCGACTTTGCTTGCTTTATAATAATTAAAGAAGTTTTCATGTCCCGGTATTTTAAATTTAGCCATGTACTTGACTCTGTAATCTTATTTTCTTCATGATAGAATGGTATAGAGCCAGGTGTAATGTGAATCGACCTTTACCAGAACACAGGATGATGTCAGTCCCATTTATTTGAGAATAAGTCTTCTCCAATAAGCTGCCACATAGAGCTCACTGCAATCATGTTCATCATGCTTGTTGAGTTTGTCATGAGATATGTCAACAAAACATTGGATACTTTGAAAATCATGAGCCAAATTTGAATTATGGCTGTACTATGAAAATGCCACTAATACATGAAGATACCTTCAGTATTTAATTTGGTTAGACAAATAATAGACTCCGGCATTGTTCTTTGTATCTAAATATGGCTTTTGAATAGAAAGGATTTGTTCCCAATTTATTATAGAAAATAGTACTCCAGAGTATATATAGTTTACTGGTAGGTGTGTTTACAAACACTGATACTGAGACTAATATATCTCAAGTAAACCACATAGTTTATCCTTAATACCCTTCAAATTTTGAAAAAATATCCTACATTTACGATTGTTAGACTTTTCAATAAAGCCACAGCAGAATCTTTCACAATTTTTTTAGTTATAAACCCCAAAGACATGAAGTAAAACAAGTCCGATAAAATTAGTGTTTATTACAAGTGTTAAATTCACAAGTGATCATAGAAAAAATAGAAATTGATCAAAATTGACCAAATTAGATGGAAAATACACAAGGTACCTTAAAAGGGTCTCAATATCTTTAATCTGTAAGAGTATGTGATAATTTCTATTATCAATATCCTCACTTATCAGATCTAATTTATGTAAATATGACTGTGTTTACTTTAACTAAAAAGCTAACAAAATCAAATACATAGCAATTATTCCTAAAACAAAATTTACATGATGAATATGTTCATAATAATATTCAAATAATCACATAATAATCTTACATTATCTTAGATTACTAAGTCAAAAAACAATCTAATATTTCACAATAACTACTGGAGTTTGACATTTAAATTCACTGCGTTATTCAATAATCAAAAGAAAACATACAAAGTAATACAAAGCATAATAACAGCTATTATCTAACTTTGGTAAACTATAGTGTATGCAACATCAAACAAACAAAAACAAACAGCAAAAACAAAAAGGTGAGGCAAGAATATCCAAATGCAACTGAAAGTAAAACGGAACAGAGAACCTTGCCACTTGGCATAATGTTATCAATGTGAGTTTCTGTGAAAAAATTCTGTCTTACTTCATTAAATGTATGGTACATGTATAATATGGGCCTAGTGATAATAAATTGTACACGTATGTTGTAGCCACATATAGCAGTGATTATTGGTAAAATACACAAGACTGCTATGGCTAACTCCAAAAAAATAACAGTTAGCGAGAATTCATAGTGGACAACCAATACATAACTTGATATAAATAATTTTTCATCACATATTCACTTTCACACCTACAGTAAAATTACAACTCAAAAATGCACTATGAGCTCATACCAATTTCATAAAATACGAGGGACTACACAATGGATGGATTTCATGCACGATCGTTTTACACAACAATGGTTTAAATGCGTGGTGTGTTTCATGAAATAATAAAAAAAGAGGCCTTTGACATAGAACAAAATCTTAAATTTGGTGCCATTTAAGCTAACAAAATCAAGTACACACCAATTATTTCTAAAGCACAACTCACATGAATATGCTCATAATAATATTCATATAATCACATAATTATCTTGCATTAATAAGTCATAAAACAATCTAATATTTCACAATAACTACTTGAGCTTTACATTTAAATTCATGTTATTCAATAATTTGAAAAACCATACAAAGTAATACAAAGCATAATAACAGCTATTATCCAACTTTAGTGAGATAAATGTAGTCTAATATGCCTAGTTTAGGCCGTAACATTTTACATGAACAACTCATGAATCCGTAACTCGTGTCCACAGCTCTTATAACTGGCCTTTGTAATTCTAAAGAAATCAAACCTAAGAGATTCTCGTCAGTTATCAATTAACTCTTCAGTCATGATCTTTATACTAGGCTATGAGTGCATAACATTTACTGTCCATGACTAGTACTTTAGATAACTGCTTAAAACAAACATGACTGATACGTAGACAAAACCTGGTGAGTTTGTAATATGAATTATGTTATCAGTTGAGTTCTTGGGGCATATCACGGCGAGCCCGAAGGGCGAGCCTGATGCGCCACAAGCACGAATCCTGATAAAATAATTCATGTTACACAACGAACCAGGTTTTGTATTTATCATTCTTTTCTAAACAATTACAACACTGTTTTAAAAAATGTGAAAAAGTAGTCCGGCTGAGTACAAGCATGATAACCCTCTCCGGGTTATTGGATACTTCTGGATCATGATAACCAATGAAATTACATGAAAAAGAATGATAAAATGCAACCTACAATTTTTCTCGTTGATTTTATGTAAAATATTGGTTAAAAATATTTCTGGTTTTTCATTCAATTTGATATACACGGTTGGACTTGGATGTCAATCATTCTTGCCGCTTCTGCGCTGCAGAAGCGTAACCATAGGAACTAATGCATGGTATACTAGGAAATGAACATTTCTAATTCATTTTTATAATGTTAGTCCATTTATTTGTTGAAAGTATCTCACTTTCGTATTTACTACTGCTGTTATAAGCCATTATTTAATAGGAACACATGAATACTTTCACTACTATGTAAAATATTCAAAATCTAGCCAAAAAAATTATTATTTTCTGCCAGTATATTTGAAAATGATTCACATCAGACCTACCAATCTTAAGTATTACGGCACTTGAACTAATCATCTATAGTCAGTTGTAATGTTAAGACATACACAACACAAGAACAAAAACAAACATATATCATTCAAAGACTTGATAATTGCTGAATACCACTTTTCAATCTGGTAATATCATTATGAAATTGCTGCCCATACACAGAGAACACAATACTGTTATGTGACATCCAAGTAACTTATTCAAAATTAATATACTTTTATACACAGTTTTCTGATACTGGCCTTGTGCTTCAAATATTCTTGATTGTTTGATAATTGCAAATATACGTATATATTTAAAATAGTTAATTAAATAATGGAATAAATTATAATGAGAACAACAACTTTGAGACGAATATCCTATTTTCTTGAGCAATCAGAATTCATCCTTAAAGCGTGAGTTTTGCCGCATGTTGGCCTTTGTACGTCTTTGTTTGATGGAGGATAAAGTTTCGTATGCTTTTTGGATGACCATAAATTTCTCCTGAGCGTTCTCTTTCTCTGCGGGATCTTTAACCTGAAAAGGACAAGAATAAGATGAGCAAAAATATTGATTTCATATGAGTAATATTTAATACCTAATATAACAATGATGACTTTGAACTAGACACCAAAGTGCAACAATAGTTTCAAACACTAAATCATGAAGTAGTCTCTTTATTAGGATGACCTCAAGGATTAGCAAAAGGGGTGGTTTCAAATCACTAGATAAGTGTTCTCATAACGAAGGTTTGTGGAGGTCTCATGCAAGATTGGGGCCACAAAAAAGGTATAATTATAATGGTGGTCTATACAGTGATATAGCTATTCATTGAAAAATTCACCTACAGAATATTCTACCCACTACAGCAGATGAGATTATTTATCCATGTATCTTGTATCCAACTACTGTACCTATCCCCTCAGCCAGACTTTCCCTTCCCCACCCACTGCCAACCAACCCCTACTGTCCCCACCCACCTTGTCTGGGTGATACTGTTTGACAAGCGCCTTGTATGCTTCTTTCACTTCCTCCTCTGAGGCTCCCGAAGACACTCCAAGCACCTGAAATGTCAACAACTCCCATCACAAAACGCCATATTATGAACATGTAGATGCATTTGAATTGTATAATTTGTAAACAGAATTCTACTCATAACAACATTGTACTTGTCAATGTTTGTTGGACATTTTCCCATGTCATCTATTACAATTTAGTGCGTATAAATTCCAATAGTTCAATGGTAGGACCTTGCTTGGCAGAACAGTGAGAGTAGATATGCAATTATAAAGATTACATATATATATAATTTCATTTTTTTGTTCACATGTTTATAAAAAAGTGTAAAAATATTAAGTTATGTGTCACACATCAAAAGGTCATTCACAATAAATAGCTGTGTCCAGATAAAAATGTTTACATCCAAGTTCCAGACTCACCCTGTATGCGTTTTTCTCACCCTCTGGATCCATGGCGACCACAAACTCCTCCCAAGTCTTCTCAAAACCGTGTTTCTGAAAAAACATTGCAAATATTTGAATGCCACAGTCAAAAACATAAATTATTATATCATGGCCTGCCCTGGGAGTAAAGAACCATCTACTTTTGTGTGGGGAATGAAAAGGAAACCCTCAACTCCAGCTTGGATTTGCTTATAGCTTGAATGTGAAAAGGTAAATTATACAACCAGTATGGAAATAGTAGACGAACCAATTTTCAAGAAGGACTTGTTATATTTTCAAAGTTGCCACCCTGAAGGGATCCAGAAGGGTTGTACCGTATAATTCACAGGCTTGTCACATATGTCATAAATTCAGCATGTGATAAATAATAAATTCAATACCTGATAGTACTGATAAAGCTGTCCCATTGTCTCCTTCATTTCCGTCCATGCTGGAGAATTAAAGAAGTTCTCAATGGCTTGCTTCATCCTCACTTTCTGTCCATCGCTGGTGGTCACATACGCATTATGATAAAATGCTGAAGCAGACACACGGGTGATGTAGTATCAGTAGTAAAATATCAAACATACTGTTAACAATAAATATACTGTTGAACATTTGTTTCCACGAGGATCGACTGTAAATGTATAAAACTCTGTGTTTTTGCTAAGCTATGTCTCACCTGATGCCCATAAAGAGAGGTAGAGAGTACCACATAACGTAAGAATCAGCATGCGCTTGCAGACATGCTTTTTCTTCCTTGGCTGTCGACACCAATCTTTTCCTGGAAAATAGCAACACAATCTGCTAACTACAGATATATTTTCTTTTTTATTGTACATTATAAACCCAGTGAAAGTTCAGCAACGATCTACAATTTTCTCTGTACTTGCCAAGGTTTCAAGGTTTTCAAAACTTAAATATCAAAATTTAGTAAAATCTTATGTTCAAATAATTCATTGTCATTAATATTTATGTTTTTACAAGTCAGTTTTATCAGATTTCTTATTGTCATGAAATGTGTTCCAAATCATAAACTGTTGTACTTTCACTAAAAAAATAAAATAAAAAAAATATGGAAACAAAAACCTAACCTGAATGTAAGTTGCTATAGATCGCTATACACTAACTCAAACATTAACAATAAATCAAACCTAAACAATTACCCTCAAAATCTAAGGATTCAAAACATTGTGGCAGTATGATATCTGAATATTAGAATAGAAGTTATTTCCATCAAAATGTCTATACAAAATAGACCAAAATGTGGTACTGTTTTAATGACTGTAAGACAGCAATAGCATTGCGCTAAAGCACAAGAAGGTTGTAGATGTGCAACCTGCCTTCACAGACATGGACACCTCACTTCAAAAATGTTTTAAGGCATTATAACCAATTATTCTAAGTGTATGACCATTTTTGTGTAAGATGCTTCACATAATTATATCAGTAAAATATATGTGTCAGTTATCAGATATTGTGTTCATAAAGAAAGATTTTGGTTGAATGTTTGCAGGCAGGTTGTATGTAAAGTTTTGACATCTGTTTAGTTTCAAACTGCATACAGCATAGCCTCTCGTTGATGCCACCTCCTCAATAATTAATGAGACCACCTCATGAATAAGATCGTTTTTTCAGAGTCTCAAACTACTTCAAACTTCCCAAAAGAGACCAGCTCTCTACTGAGACCACTTGGGACCATATGCCTAGTGGTATTATTTAGGGGTTATACTATTAATTTCTAACCTTCCTGCGCTTTAGTACAGTGAATAGGGCTTTGAGTAGTTTGTCATACACATATAATAATAAATACATATGTATACATAAATGTTTGGCCATTTCTATACACTATTTCGAAAATTGGATTGCAGTAAAAAAGATCTTAAATGAAGATATTAGCATCAATACTTTACACACATCTCTCTATACACCTATAAAACATTGATGATTCTCAAAACAATAAACTCTTTTGATCATGGCTAACTGAAGTTGTAAATAGAGTTATTCATAATCAATTGAGCATACTCATTTATACCTTGGGCATATTGATGAGCAGCAATGAATTGATTTTAGCAATCTTACATCAAAGGCACCTGTAATTTTTAAGCATTCATATGCATTGATTTGAACCCAGTGTCAATAGCTATGAAACAATGATATGGTGCAGACTAGCAATACAGATCATTGATAAAACATGAGACATTTTCTCACATCAGCACTGGCCAAGATAGTTACATGCACAGATCATCATGCATGGTGGGCCATCTAGGTCTTACCTTTCCAATTGACTGAGAGGGCCGAGGCAATGGCCATGTAGGAAAAGTTGGCGTTGTCCAGGAAGTATATGGGAGAGCCGAGGTAGGCGCCACAGGCGGCCACCATGAGACTGGCGCGCTCCCGCCCCACACTCCCCACCAGTTGGACACCTGCAGCACAGAATGACAGCGTAAAATATACAATAACAAGATGGCCATATGATAAATAAATAAAAAAATCCAGACTTTTTCTTGACTGACAACTAAAATGCAAATTACATATACTTAGACCTGAAAGAAAATATTCATCAAAGACACAACATTTCAAATAATTTGTTAGGAATAATAGTGCGTCCAGGGATTTGTTCCATGGCCAAAATTTTACTTATTTAATATAAATCAATACACTGACAGTTCTTTCTACCTGCTTTATTATCCAACAGGTCCTAAATATTAAAAATTCCTAAAGTTATACAGTTTAACAAGTTTTGACAATAAAATGTCCTCTTCAGAAACTAAATTGTTTACAAATTATCTGACATATATATGGACAATTATAATAATAATATGTAATCAAAGCTAATTTATTATTATAATTGTCCATATATATGTCAAATAGTTTGTAAACAATTTAGTTTCTGAAAAGGACATTTTATTGTCGAAACTTGTTAAACTGTATAACTTTAAGAATTTTTAATATTTAGGACTTGTTGGACAATAAAGCAGATAGAAAGAACGGTCAGTGTATTGATGTATATTAAATAAGTATGAGAGGACCTGCTGCACCTCAAATATTAAAGGTTGCAAACAGGCCAAAATTTTGAAACTTAATACATGTAGTTGGAAGAATAAGAATTTGAATTAAATAATTTCAACTTTCAATTAAATTCCCTGATAATTGTCTCATTTTTAATGTTTTCAAATTCTTTGATTTTTTCGATTTTTTAAATTTTTTCTTGCAGCGAATGTCATTTTGCCATTTATTGTTATTGGGACTGTTTCTTTGTTTTCCGTTTTCCAGAGTTTGTGGTCACCATGATTAAATTTATTTTTCATTTAATGTATCAGTGATTACTGATATTGTACAGGTATTCGGCTATTTTTACTCATTGATAACTTTCTGCAGCTAAGTTTTCTGAGAAAAACGGTATGAAATGATAGCAATTTTATCAATTCACAAAAATGGCTAGAACAACCTGAGCTCTGCTACTGATGCCACACCACAATCTTGTGATGAGTATCATCAAAAAGGGATGAAAGATGAAAGGTATCAAGTTATACTTTAAATTCAGTTAAAATATTTTGTGAAATCAATGAGAGTAAGAAGCTTACCTAATGCTACTGCCCAAGGCACCAAGAGTTTGAGGAGACCAACTCTTGACATCATCTCTTCAGGAACACAGCTGTGGATGAGGAAGCCAAACAAACAGCCAACACAGAGTTGACCTATGAACCTGAAACAATGTTCACATAGTGACAAGACATGTATGATGGTCTGTTGGGTTCAAAAACCGCTTTCCAGAAAGCATAAAAAAAAATAAAAATAACACAGGCAGTAGAATTATGCAGAGTAATGACAAAATACAAAATATGGCCATTTCAATAATTCATCTCAATAAAAGATAATAAAGTCCTTATATTGTGCTTTTATCTTAATATAGTAAAACCACAGTTAAAAGCGAAGCAAAAAATGCCTGAGTTGGTATCCCAATAATAACTTATCCATCAATAAATTTCAATGAAAAATTTCACATATACCACAATTGACAACTTGTATTTTACATCATCTCTAGATAACTAATAAATACCTACTTACCTGACAAAATTAAAAGGCGGTCTTCTCCTCATCTTCAGCGTGAGCTCCTCTATATATTGTTGCTCATCATTGGCATCGTCCACATACTCGCTAATCCTGCATGCACATAAACATAAATTATCAATTTATAAATGCAGTATAACACTTCTACTATAACAAAGTAAAATTGATGTGTTGCATTCATGAACGTCGAATGCTTACAATAGACATGCATGATCATGTATCCCACTGAATTCCTGCACTTAATATATATGCTACCTCAATCAGACCCGAGTTAGTTAAACTGACACATTATTGTAGATTTTCATCATATTACCATGGTGCGCACTGGCGTTAACATCGCGGGAAAAGCACAACACAGTCCATTCTTTGTGCACCGACTTAAATAATCGACCTACTGAACAGTCTGAACAGTTTCACTTGCATTTATTTTGTCTTAATATACAATTTATGTGCATGATAGATATCAATTGCTAACTGTTATTTGATACTTCAGAATTATTTTAGTTTGTAGCTTTTTAAGTTTGGGATTTTCCCAAGTTTTGACATAAAAATGTGAACATAAGTGTCCGCGAACATTTTCGTATTCCAGCTAGAAGTAATACTCAACAATACACAACCCGACACATCTACAAATATACTAACAGGCATCTACTTCCTAGCAGTCAAGAAAAATCAATATATACCTAACTCCACATCACCTGCACTAATCAATAAATTAATGGTTCTCGGCATTGATAAATGCAAAATAGGGCTACATTCAGAAGAATGTGAGTCTTTTTCAGGGTGTGTATATGGTTGTAATTTAGGATGGGTCTGCGTTTAAAGAACCTAAAATATGTATATCAAAACTGAAATTTAAGAGGCTGCGAAACTACTTCATTGTCGAGAACCTAAGATGTATCAAAACTGAAATCTAAGAGGCTGCGAAACCACAGGAGCAATTTATACAGATATATGTTGTTTTTAACTTGTTTGACGGATGCAGAACCTAAACCTCATACAAGGTTTAGAAACCTCTTACGGGTTTAGCTCCGCATCAGTCAAACAGCATAGATATCTGTATAAATTGCTCCTGTATGCGAAACTACTTCATTGTCGACCTGCAAATATATACGGTCGTGGATTTAGAGGAATTTACAGTAATCAGTATCTTAATTACTTTTAATTGATAAGGCCAACCGGGTTGGCGCAAAGCGCCAACCATGTTGAACATGTTAGGTCATCGCACGTATAGTCGTAGAAACCAGTGTGCTTGAAATGAAAAAAACTGACTGACTCTGATCTGCAACCTATTCTTATTTGCTACAGAATTTTTAGAATGCTAACATCCTACCGATGATGTTTATTGATTAGAAAACGGACAACTTCCTGCAATCTCGTTAAAAAATAAAAAGGGACACCATAATATTTTCTGAGCGTGCTTCGGTTTAGTTCAGTAAACAAACAGCACTCACTCCAACATACGGCGTGGCGTAAATGCTTTACTTTACGTTGATTAAGCGGTGTACGTCACAACATAGTAAGCATACGTGCATGCTGTAAATTAATACATCATCTATCCAGCATCGGTATCCTCAAATGGTCTCAATCAATACCACCATACATGCCATAG
>CM032662.1:21878197-21893899 GCA_019095985.1 Streblospio benedicti
AAAGTTATATAGCAATGTTATTCATTAAATCCAATAAATGAGTTAAACCTCAGGTCCTGCAGTAAAATGCTGGGTGTAAAAAGTAATAAAAGTAATACATGTATACTTTTTGTGATATGTTTGTAATAACATGCTTTATTTTTTTTTATTTTTCAGCTATTTTGAAACATCCTGTACAACTGGAGAAGGAACAGAAAAGATGTTCACAGCACTATTGGATATGGTAGTCCAAAACAGAGCACTTAAAACTTAAAATATTATTTAAATACCTGAAAGTTTTCCCTTGTATACCTAAAATATTCACACAAAAGCCCTTTTGTCAAGTTATGAAGTATGCCTATCATGTAGAAAATAATGTCTTTTATGTATATTTTAAGCACATATTTTTCAATCTATTTTAGCTTGCTGACTTACGGGTATAATACATGTATTAAAGAATGACTATTATCTGTGATATTGTGTGCAGTGAGTAAATTCTGTATTAAGTTATGAACATTTGTGGTATGTTATTTACACTTGAGTGGTGGTATTCTTTTATTTGTCAGTGTTGTTTATTTCTTTTTTGTGCTATCATTTTAAAGTAACCATTTAATACTAAATAAATATGCAATACAGATTTTTGTTATATATTCTTTTTACCAATATCGGACAATGACAATGTTTTTATATCAAACATATTTCACTTTTCCATTCATCCTGATATATCCCAGTCTATTTTATAGAAGAGCCATGGATAGAAGAAAATTATTCCTGTTTAATCGGCAAGACACAAACTTTTTTTATGTTTTTTAAGTGAAAAAGTTGTACAGACACCAAAATACTTGGAGCAAATTATGTTCATTGGTTTCTTTACAAAAGAACCACATATTCCATGACCCTGCTATATTAAAGGTAGCCACTCCAAAGATTCAATCTTACATCTGGTATCACATTTATCTCATCATCTTCGCTAGCCTTTACATCACTTTTTTAGAGTAAAAGGAATTTTTTCATCCTGCGAAAGAAAAATAAATAAATATATATTTTTGTATTGAAAACTTGATTTTTGAGGCCTAATAATTTATACACGGTACTACTTACATATACAAGAATCATCCATATATATGTTCAAATGATTCTTAACAATATACTAGACTATACTAGTAAAGCTACTTTCAACCATTTTGTTATACAATAAATTCATTCATAATCAACAATTATAGCAAATATTAATAGCATAAAAATTAATATATTTCTGATTCAACTTTCCTAGGTTTTACTTACAATCCATGACTAGTAAGTTTGTTGAAATTACTTTCTTAAACACTCCACCAGACATAATCTTAAACTACAAATCCATATGTCTAACATCGTAGTTAAATACTGTTATACATGTTGCGATTTTACTATTAAAAATAACTTGATCACTCGGTGCATCAAGATTACATACACTTTATAAAACAGCTTTATAGACTTGCAAAAGCAATCGTACACATACATGTTGCATTACACACCATCACTGAACACTGAAACGGTTTTCCTGGTAAGGAGTGCAAACTGGAGACTCTGCTCATAATGTGAATCACTGCGTGGCAATTCCATGATTGTAACAAAGATTGTCTTTTTGATTATCTTAAATCTTGACATTTTAATGTGAAAACATTATATTTCATCTCATTTCCAAACGTTATAATCACATCATTATAGTAACCTCATGAGAAGTTTGGCGGAGGATGAGCGACCCTCAGCTGGAAGTGCTCGTTGTGCAGAATGCTGGAAGTGGCTGGGCGGAACCGGGAGGCGGAGGAGAGGCCGCCGCCCCCACGGTCCTGCTTGGACAGCTCTGTGAGGATCGCCAGCTGCAATACAAGGCTCATTGTCAACGAACATACGCTTATAGTGCGTTTCATTGTTTATAAACAGACACAATTTTGGAAGAAGACAAAATCTATGACTACAATTTCGAATTCATTTCAGATCTAGTTCAAATAGATAGGTTTGGAATTAAAAGGGAATCTTTTATATATCTAGGCTATAACGATAAGAGCTTAAACAACAGCATCTACCCAAGTTACTATCAATATCATAATAGTAGCATAGACGCAGCCTATCCGTGTTCACTGACCCGTGACGCTGTGCGCTGTGAGCGACGGAGTGCGTCGATGGCCGCCACCTGCTCAGGCTCCAGCTGCACACCGCTGGTCTGAAAGACACCGCAACATCCGTCATAATAAACACATTTCTATGCATTGAAGACTTTTCAAAATGACGCCAATTAGCGGACAATCGCTCATAATGCAAATCACAAAACCATGAAGACACAGCGTTCTGTGTAAAAGGTTTTGTTTTCAGTCAATATCGATGAATGAAATTAGTTCATAGCCTCTTGCTCTCAAACACAGATAGTAGCTTATTTCTAAGACCATTATATTGATCTATTTTCAGAAATTACTAATATGTATTCATTGGGTGCTAACTATGCAGTAAATTAAGAGCAATTTTGTGAAATGTCGCGGCAATGTGGGTCTGACTTAAATAGATCTGTTATCTCCACCCTCGACATACCTGCTGTTTGTTTTGCTGCCGACTGCTCTGCTGTAAGATGCCGGGTGATGGAGGCTGTCTGTCACCACCGAGGACTGCCTGACGCTGGATACGGCCTAAAAACAACCGATCAATGTTTAGGACAATTTGAATGTATGTTAGCCATGTTTTTTCTCACAGAAAAATCACAATTGTTGCAATGGTCACAGATCTAGGTAGCCATAAAAGACAACAGACCTCTTCAACAATGCTAACATCAATGTATACTTGGCGTCTCATCTTGGGTTACATGTGACGTGGTCAAGCTATCTAAAAGCAAGTAAGCGAATACGCCCCACCTGTGGAGGGCAGGCGTCCCTTCTTGGCGGCGTTGCACACGTAGCACACCCACGTGTCCTCCCCGTCCAGCACCACCTTGGCCCCCAGAGTGCGCAGACACGCTTCGTGGTAGCTGTGGCCGCACCTGGTGAACACAAACACACGCTCATTGAGCCGATATTGCCCAATCTGACAAATTCATCTTTTGGGACTCAAATGAGGATCATTGACACTGTTAATAATACGAGGAGTGCTTAGAGGACCTATTAAAGGCGTTGTTCACTTGACTGATGCACAAACTTGAGTTTGCATGCCAACAACACAATAACACTCACAAATAGACAGTGTCAGACAAAAACTCAGCGAGGAGGTTGCTATTCATCAACGCTGATGTTAACCTTGACATATAATATACAGATACAGATGCACACAGGTGCACGGAATAACATGTGGGAAAACACATCATCCAGCCACACAGAGACTCTAATACATCATACTGTACACACACACAGCGAACAACACGCCAAGCCTGCCACACGGTGGCCTCACTCCCCACCTGAAGCAGACGACGTTGCAGTCTGCCTCACTGCTGCTGCTGCTGCTGCTGCTGCCAGCTGCTGCGTTGAGCGACCGTGTACACACAGTGCAGCGCTCCCCGCGCGGCACCGTGCCACGCGACGCGGCCGCTGCCAGGTGCGACAGGTGCAGGTGCAGGTCATGGTGCACCAGGTTGGTGCACGTGCGCAGCAGCGTCTGCAAACAAAGACGTGAATAGGATGGGTAACCTAATGCAACATTGTAAATAAACCTGTAATACATGGTGTATATTGACATCATAACTGAATGTCTGAACATGATTACAAGTATTAACACTAGGCTAGTTTCCTTGGCATGAACTACTGGCAAAACAAGCTTTTTGAGTTTGCACCCTCTTTCTGTTCAATGTCTCCATTTCGACATTTTGACTTTCATTAGAAGAAACTTCCTGGAATGGGTGAACAATCAGAGTAAGAGGTGAGTCTCTGCAACTTCTTTTCTATATGATTTAATCAGAAAATGTGTGACTATGACTTACCTTCTCATAGTTGTATGTATCAAGCATGCCCAGGATAAGCTCCTTGATGTCCCCAAACTTGCCAGAACTGTACGCAGGGTCCTACAACAGCACAATACTTACAGTATATCTGAGTGGAAATACTCTCCAATATCAGAATTGCTACCATATAAAATGCTCACCAAAAAGCCTGGTTGGTGTTGCATGAATTTTTATTTAATTACATACCTGCATGATCTTCTGTAGAATCGCTGGCAGTGCAATGTATCCCATCATGCTGTTCAAAACATGGCGAGTCAGCTCCTTAAAGGCTGCAACAGATGACAAATAGCATCACTATTAATTCAGTTCATTTAGTTGATTAATAGTTCCTAATTCTAACGATGCATATACATTAGTGACTAAATATTACTGTAAAACATTTAGCGAAAATTGTCACGCCCGGTTGTCACGCAACATTTGGTGTATCAAAACTCGCGTATAGCACCTTGTTTATAATTGTTTTAGAGGTCACATAGTAAACAAGAGGCTCTATGAGAGCCTGTATCTATGTTCATTTTTTAGCAAAAAAGAGACAAAGTTTCACTAATTTGTAGCCACACGAAACTTTCAGTTTGCATTATGACTAAAAACTGACTGTACAGAAGACAAGGTTGCACTATGACTTCTATCCATCTCCAGAGAACTTTAAAAGTTTGCATTATGATAAAACAGACTAACAGCATTGTTACACTAAAAAAGTTTGATTATTCCCTGGGGCGGGGTCAATTTTACCCCCAGGGACATGTAGCGAGTATGGAATGATGATCAGATAGACATACAACTTCTGTGAAAAAATGATGAAATTTGAATGAAAAATAAAGAAACTATTGTGCAAATATGAATTCTTGACGGCCGGACGCCGGACGAAAGGTGATCCCAAAAGCTCACCATGTCTACGACAGGTGAGCTAAAAAAACAAAGTCTCTTCTAAGCTTTAACATAGCAGCTGAGTGACAGCTCACCTTCTGCCTGCTGGGGCGCGACGACGTCCTTGAGCGCCCTCTGCGGGGTGACGACGGCGTCCAGCAGCGGGAACCAGAGCGCTGCGCGGCGGCGCTCATCCAGCCGCGGAGACGCGCGCTGGCACAGCTGGATGACCAGCAGCAGCTGCGTGGACACGTCCGCCCAGGGGATGGACAGGTCCCCGCCGCCCCCGCCTGGTGGTGCAAGGGGAGAAAGAGAGGGGTGAGTGTGGATCTCAAATCTCTATTGAGACCCCATAAGACCAGCCCCAAAGGGTCCTACCACAGAGGTTCTACTGTGATCATGTGAGCGGCTGCGGCGTAATGTACTCACCATCTTGCTCCTGGCCTCCTCCTCCTCCACCCACTGTGAGCCGGCCACTCAGCTCCCCCAGTCTCGCGGTCAGCGTGTCCAGCATGAGAGAGAAGGCAGCCTCCACGTCCCCAGTCTTCTCCAGCAGATACGCCGTGGCGTCCGCGATCGAGTAGCGCTGCACGATCTACGTACACAAGCAAATGGGCAAATGTTAGCAGCACAACCTTCGTCAAAATGAAGATAGGTAACGTGCAAAATGTTCTTTAGTTATCTCGCCTAACGTTGTACACCCTACAGTCCACTGCTGATCCTGACCTGGAGCGTTTCGTCGAGCCGGTATCCTTCGGCGACGCGGATGTACGGGTACACGGCGGCCGGCCGCATCTTACACATGAGGTCGATGTACAGCTCGTGCACGGCGGGGTCGAGCTGACGGTCAGACAGCGTCGCAGTCACCGGACTGCCTCCATCACTGGGGGCATGGAAAGTAAGTGTAAAGGTGGTGGTTTTTACTTTATAGCCGTGATCCAAGTCTTGCTCTCACGACTTACCATTTTACACCAGGTCATTGGCACACTTATTGATCAACTGATCATTTCTAACTTATTTGTATGAGCAATGGAGTATACTGTGTGTCAAATCGTGCACGCATAAATGGCCCAGATGCAATGCCATATCGCTAACTAACACAAATGCGAAAAAAAATGTTTTCCTGGGCCACACCTACCTGGGTGAGAATACAGCTGCGAGCAGAGCATACAGCGTGTCCTCATCGTCCCGCAGGCCGCGGACCACCGCGCTGAGGTCACAGCCCAGACAGCCCAGCACCAGTGCCGCGGTCAGGGCCGCGTCCACACCCACCAGAGTCTACAGCCACACACACAAACGTCACACGCAGCAGGCAGAGATCATCACGGTGTACACACAACATATACTAACATGAGAGTCTCTGCTGGGTTATATTTCACATAAGCACAATCTATTCTTACTAAACTAAAGGAGTTGCTAATTGCTAATTCATTTTAATTATTCAATTTTTGGTCATAAAATGGCAAAGAAAGAAAATTCCACAAAACTATGCTAATTCATTCCCTTATATTAAACAAAGCTCATATGAAAACAAGATATACATGTATTCAGTAGACAAGAACAACCAACATTGGTAATCCAACCCGCCTTAGACCCAGTAGTACCTGGAGGTTTGCGATGGCCTCCTCCTTGACAGCTGCCTTCTCTCCAGCGCTGAAGTAATTATCTGTCATGATCTGTTCGATGTAAGCAAATACTTTGTGCTGCAAAAAACACAAAGTCACTTTATAACATAATGTCTTTAGAATTAAAAAAAAAAGAATGAAAATAACATCCTGAAACACAAAACAGAAATAAAAAATTTGCTCTCAAGGTGAGTTTTGGGATGGTACAGCAGAAGCATCCTTTTTAATTTTTGTGTATGTGGAACGTGAGTTCTAGGTTATAAAACAGAAGAACATTCACAGAATCACAACCACTGTTCTGTCTGTTGAAATTTAGAGAAAGTTCAAATTTATCTATACCATTAGCTTCTCACCTGTCTGGCCGTATCTTCCCAGTAGCAGGAGAGAATCTTGTCAAACTCCCGTGATTTCTCATACATGAACTCACACACACGGAAACTGCAAGTTTTAAAGAACGATTTGAAACGTTTATTCTACTATCAATCAATTTTATTTAGCCAATATTCAGTAAATAACATGATCAAATGACATGTAAATTATATACCGGGTAATAAGTTTGTCTGCCCATTCATAACTTTGCCTTCCCTAATAGGGTGCAAATAAGGCAACACGATAATAGAAACGAACTGCGTATAGTGCGTATCATGTATCCAGTATTTGACAATTAGAATAAATAGCAGTAAGTTTGTTGCGCGTGTTGTATGTTATAATGCTCATAAGTCAATGTTTACTCACAAGTCTACCTTCCTAAATATAATACCAACAATAATTCCACTATACTAGTGGAAAAAGAAAGTGAATCATGCGTGCAGTACAGTAGAACCTCCGATTAAGACCACCTTTATGAAAAGACCACCTCTATAATAAAACCATTTCTCGCAGTCCGAAACAATCATAGAGAGAGACCAAAATAAAGCCTCCATAAAGAGACCACCTCTGTAGTGAGACCATTGAGATCACAACCCGAGGTGTTCTAGCTGGAGGTTTTCCTGTATTGTGCCTACTCACGGTGCAATTATAGAGAAATCAATGCATGTTTGATGGACGTACAGTAGAATCTCACTATTAAGACCACCCGTGGGACTGACCTAAAGTCGTCTCAATAGAGAGGTGGGCTTCATATAGTAGAGGTTCATTTTGGTCACTTTAGGAAGATTTGGGAGCATGAAAAACGGTCCTATTACAGAGGTGGTCTCCATATAGAGGTGGTCTTAATTGGAGGTTCTACCACTGTATTTCAATACAAGTTGTTGCCGTGCGTCTATTCACAACCTGACGGCGAGACCACCTCTGTAGTGAGACCATTGAGATCATAACCTGAGCTGGTCTAGTTGGAGGTTCTCCTATAATATTGTGCCTACTCACGGGGCAATTATAGCAAAATCAATGCATATTTGATGGACATACAGTAGAACCTCAACATTAAGACACCCCGTGGGACTGATCTAATAGAGAGGTGGTCTGTATAAGGACGTTCATTTTGGTCACTTTATGAAGATTTGGGAGCATGAAAAATGGTCCTATTAGAGAAGTGGTATTCATATAGAGGCGGTCTTAATTGGAGGTTCTAACACTGTATGTCAATATAAACTGCTCACAATCCTGCGTTGCGCGCTATGGCGGTGACGTGGGCGCCGTCGTAGTGCTCGAGTCCGCCGGCCGCCAGCAGCTCCAACAGCGCCTGCTGCCGCTCCTCGTGGCGCCCCGCGTCCACGTCCCCACCCACACACAACGACTCCACCACCTGCATGGAAAATGTCGAATAGTCTACTATCCAGGGGCTGTACTGCTCAGTCGACTCATTTACACCAGGTCATTGGCGTCTTTGTAACTCCTCAACTCCCTGGGGAGCATACAACACTGGCTGCACACAGCGACTCCACCACCTACAGCAGCAGTGACCGCTGCTCAGTGACCGCTGATAGACCATACAGCATGCTAGCCGTTCTTAGGGATCGATCATAAATAACGATACCGGCTGGTCGTCCATTTTTTGGGGGCTCGAAGATAAAGTTAACTGACCTCCCCATCAACATTTTAAAAAGTTGAGTGCCCCCCACCCCACCCCCGGCTAATGCAAAAGTCCTCTATATAGTCATTGCATTTTTGCACCATTGCCGAAAGAAAATATTTGAGAAAATATACCATAGCGTGATAAAAAAAGTTCAGCGAACCCCACCTAAAAGCAATCAGAAAAGTTGGACGACCCCCGCCCCCCTTCCCCCCTTTTTGGATGACCCCCCGCCCGGTATCATTATATATGATCTTTCCTTTAGCTGTTTTGGTCACCACTTTATGCAGTGACCGGTTGATGAGCGGGACTAATTTTTTTTTAATGGTTCCAGTGACAATTATGGGATATGATTGTTTTTCTGTATATTAGTGTGCTTATTTTAGCATTATAATCTATAGTTTGCAAAAAGTCTACAACTGCTTTAAAATGCATTGAATATTTTTTCTGCAATAGAGATAAACATCAAAGCTTCATGACAATGGGTTAATGTAACTGACAACCAGTCAATGGTGGCCTCGTTACCTGTTCAAAGAGCGCCCTGTTGACCATGACCCTGCTGCCTGCGCGCCCTGTCTGTCGCGCCAGGAAAGTGAACAGGCACGACACCTGTGTCGGCTGCAACACATGAAATCACGTGGGTCAGTCGAAACACCTTATGCATGGCATTGTGGGATTACATCTAACACGGCTATCTCATCTTAGGTGAACACCTTTTTTATTTCCTAGCATTTCACTTGACAAGGCGCACGAGTCTACAACAACACGACACACAGAATGACGCAAGTCAGTAAAAAAACACTATGTGCTTTATCTAGCTTTTTTCTTAGGGTTATCCGTGTCAAATTCAGAAGCATAGGTATATTCATACAATTAAATTTACTTAGAAAATTAACTGTCAATGAATTGCATTTTTAAAATTTTTTGTATCTATGATCACCAAGCTCCTGTTAATTTCATGAACATTTATTCTAGATGCTTGCTACACCAATGTACTTACCGTGAAGCCCGAGCTTTCGACCATGATCCTAAGGAGAATATCCACAATCCTTTGCCTTTTTTCCATCCTGAAATATTCATGTGGACACACATAATGACAGGTGGTTCTTAGAATTAGTATATCATGAATATACAATATGTAATGAGGTGAAAAGCATACAAGTAGATATTCATGATACACACAATTTACACCTGGATGTTATGAAACTTTTTTATTTCATACAAAGTTGTAATCTTAAAATCTAACAACTACATTGTATTTAGATAATATTTCACAATCTTTTAGGCTGATGAAACATAAAAATGTAATTCACAGCCTTACAGCATGATCTGGCACTAAGGGCTCCTTCAGTTTTCATCGCCAAATTAATTGAGTACAATTACCGGCAATAAAATAACTTTACTTTAAATAGAACTGTCTAACAGTAATGTGATAAGGGATCACTCACCCTTCATCATTCTGAAACTCTGGTTCTTCAAACGCCTGCAAAATTCACAATAACTACATTAACTATCCTTAAAATATGTAAACTCTATTTTTTTTCGAACAAATATTCAATAAAGTAAAAGTAAAAACTAGAGATTTCGGCTTTTGCAGAAATAGCTCAGGTTATAATGTCATCAATTCTCAGTAAACTGTTGTTGTACCCTTCATTGGCCACTCTTGTTCTCTCGACCAAGTTAGATTTCTATTCACTAGTGCATAAGTTACACCCAGCAAAACTGGGGCACATCACTTTGTTATATATGTATATTGCCACAGAACTTAGGTGATAAGTTAAAGTTGATAAGATAAAATGGTGTTATTGAACTTACGATTGCAAGAACATTGAAGAATTCCCGAGTGTCATATTGTAGAAGAGCCTTGAGGTATGGGTAGATGGGTTCATCATCTGTGGGGGTCTTAGTGTGCAGGCAGCTTACACAGTCAAACACCTGTGAAAAGTCGTTCATAGATAAAGACATGAAACTCACCAAATCTAATACAACCAATTTCTACTGCTACTACATAAACTAATTACTCTGCATAATTTCATATGATATAAACAAAAAATATTTTTTATATATAAAATGAAACCCAATTGCTTGAATTCATATAAGCGAGATAAAATACTTCAAATTTAGGAACTGTTTTTTTTTCATAATTGATTGAAAAATGATACACTAAAATATACCACAAATGAGAATAAATTATATAAAAACAAATTTAAAACAGGATTACTTCATGTATTGAGCAAATTTTCTACCGGAACTGCATGCAATATAAATACATTTCATTTCAAAATGGAAAAAAAAAATGCTATGGCAAAATAATCTTTGCGCTTACTTCCTGTTTGACCTTGGGGACGATCTCTGGTGGGATGTCACCGAATGGGTAGGCACGACCAGCGAGGCAGCAGCTGGAGGAAACACACACATGTTTATCATAGATTGCTCCAGTACATGTATACTTCAATTCATCAAAAACATACTTCAATATTAAACTACCAAAGTCTACTCATGGCTGTTAGTGTGGTAAATAAAACAAACATCCAATAATTTAGACATTATCAGCTAAAGCTGGATGTGTGTCCCAGAATCCTCCTTGGTATCTAATTATCAGTTTCCACACTCTACATACTACAGTAACTACAGTGACAGTGTTTGCATTTGCTACATCAAATCATATCAATGACATTTATGCTGCTAAAACGTTGAAAACAAGCATACAAATGTCCATTTCTAACCTGATATAGACGAGCAGCTTGTTTCCGAGGCGTATGTGCGTCTCTGTAAGCTGTTTGCCTGTTGCGAGGGCTGCCCGCAGCTGGTCAAGTAGCTCGGCCAGTGGGGTGGTGAAATCACGCAGGCCCGTGTTGTAGATGTAGAGGATGGCGTCGTACAGCCCATGTGACCAGCACAGGGAGACCACCTGGTGGGATATGACAACAATATGACATACACGTATATCATGTACATGTACATGTCTAATCACCCACCCCATTGTTATGACACACCCTCAAAGTTGGACTTCATAAAAAGCAGGAAAATGCTCAGTAAAAAATAGGTGTTCCATGTAAAATCCAGGATCAATAAAGAGATTAGTCTTTTCCATTGCAAGGGTAAGGAAAATAAGGCTCACATACTTCACAATTAATATTTATTACATGTCTTAAAATACCATGCTCTCTTGTTAACTAAGACATAAGTTTGATAGATTACATAATCGAATGATTTTCGTCAGACGAAATGTGGATTTCTAACAGTAGACATCCTGTTTAACATTGGGGAGATAGGCAGCTTTTTACATGCACCGTGAATTTATGTCTGACGAAAATCATTGGGTATTTCATGTGTTTATTTTGATGGGTTTCAAGCCGATATTTTATGGTGTGGTATTTAAATTGCTCTACGTATTCTAATATACTGTTGAAATGAAAGGAACAATCAGAAAGCATGAAACACTTCATATTGTTTCTATGTAAGCATAACACTGAGCATTTAACATTTCATTGACACTACAATACATATCAGTGTAAAAACCTACCCTAAATTAGCAATTTTCAAATAAAAAGTCCATATGCATTTGTTTGGTTGTACAATGTATACACTAATAATCGTATTACGCCTCCTATAGTTTGTTATTGCAACATGAATGTGTTTTTTGTTTAATACAGAGCTAATGAAAAAGATGGTAGCATATATCCATGATTCTTTGGTAAATAAACTAGCTTCTTTGATAAGCACAGTGAGCAGTACTGACTTTATTCTTTGATATTTACATGAAGACTTCTCGCACGGGTTTAATAGTTTGATCACCAGGGAAGTGTTGCGCTACTGCAGCAACAATGCAAGAATTTGCTAGCTTGAGAAAGATGAGGTAACGTATTTATACTTTCGCGTATGTTCCACATGTGTACAACTGCCTATTTTGTAATTTGAACATTTCCTGCATAAACTCAAAGTTCTGATAGCTTGAGAAAATGAGGTCATCCCTCAATTCCCTTCAACTTCGAGTTAAGCAGGATTCACTGTACACCTAATCACTGCCAATAACGCATTCTGATTGGTAGATAGGCATGCTAAATTATACAATTGACTGCACATTACTAAGGATTGACTGCACGTTGCATAGGGCTATTCAAACGAGGTACATCTGTAATGCTTTCAACGCTATTAGGATGAAAACCTGTGAATCGAGAATTGTCCTCATGTGTATTTGTTACTAACCTTAGCAACGTGCAGTCAATCCTCAGTAGTTACACATAGTAATTTCGTATTTAGAATGCGAGGATAAGCCAAATGGGGATAATTTTTTACCATCCTCAAAATGAATAGTTTATGTACAACATTCGCCAAAGCACCATAGTATGGAATACATTGAATGAGGGACGTGGCTACAAAGGGCCCTTTGTATGTGCCGTGTATGTTTCTAAACGTAGCCATACGTGGACCGTGTTGTAATGTGCTGGGCTTCAGCCAACTATTATACTATTATATTATTATACTACAAGAGTTTTATGTTGATTGCTAACATTTAGATTGGTTCTATATAAACTCTTAATAGTTATTTTTTTTGATCTTCTTCATGATAGAATGGTATTTGAGCACTCGATTGTCGTGACTATCATAAAATTTAGCATGCTGAATTCGTGCCATTCAAGCATCACTCAGCATGCTAAATTTTACGATTGACACTCCAATCTTATGCTCAAATCCTACAAACATAATGCAATCATAATGCAATCATAAAAATAGATGTATTTTCAATTAAAATAAATAAAGGCATTTTAAAAATATATGATAAAACACATAATTTTTAAACCTACATACATAGTTTTCCACATACAATTCCATTTTATACCATTTTATCAGCAATTACCGATTGTGATACATTTTACAGATCCAGTCTTAATTTAGTATGGAACCTAGGATTGTTCTAATTTTTTAAACTTCTAAATGTCTATAATTGTATATAATTTTAGTTTTTTTTTGTTTTATCTATGGATATTTTATACGTATTTATGCATGTTAATATCTGAAATAAAAATAAATAATAATAATAATAATAGTCTATTTGATTAGTTGCACTTGGTATGTTTTGAATTTTGAATATTAATGAATGACATGATCAGTCCTCCGCATTTTAACATTACATGAACTTATAAAATACTTGAATAAATTCTATTAGGAAAACCAAACAAACTGCATTTGTAACTGAAGTTAGATTGTGAAATGATATCAAAATAGCCAGAAAATAAATTAATATTGACAACTCACGAGATGTAAATAAAGGCCATCTACTTCACTTAAAATGGACGGTTATATTAAAAAAAGATGTAATGTAACAAAATGCTCCCTTCTACATTATATTGTATGCAACCGTTGGTCCATTAAGGGCCATAAATTTCGATATAAAAACGTAGATCACTAAAATTCCAAGACACATTCATGTAAAAGCCCGCCCCTGGATTAATTCACAATCTTTTAATTTAAAACCCATGGGCTTTTGGATCTCAGAGTTCTGGATAGTAAGTTGTATGCTCGGGGTTGTATGCGATAATACCATTTCGGCACTCTGTCATCAATGTTAATTATATTTCCTTTCGTACATACATTTCGTTTCATATGATCATCATCCATGTTTCAGTAAAAAAATATGTATAATATGATAGAGGTCGATAGATGTAACCTTCATAATATAGAAATAATATGATTTTGGGTGTAATAATTGATGAGGTTATGGATCTCAAGAGGTGGCCACCATGGTGGGGTCCGGACCCGGGGGTCCGGAAGGAATATACAAGTATATGCCATATAAGCCCCTACATAGTCATATTTAATCCAAGATAAGCCTATATTAAATTCAATTATTAGTCCTAGATTAAATCCTGCAGGACATAAATTGTTCCATTTGCATAGACTACTTTTAAATGAAAAGCATGCAATATTGAACAATTAGATGGATCTGTAAACTAGTTTCAAATAACTCGCACCCCCAGACAGAGCCCCCATCTTCACGACTGCAGCAGACGACTATTGCTATCATGTCAACAAGCAGCCGACAAATACTGCAGCAGCGGCGGCGGCAGCGGCTGCTTTGACCTAGTACTGCAAGCCGCATGCAGCAGCCACTATCTGCCGGCTTAGCTGTAACATTGACCCAATAAATTGCCAAAACATATATTAATCAGCATTTTATACTAGTACAACCTGTATGTTAACATCACTGATAACATAAGGAACAATCTTCACACAAACCTGAAACTGGTAAGTGTCATTTTCATAGCTTATAACTGAAAAATGTGAAATCTTGTCTGCAGCTCATTTGTTATGTAGAAAAACAAAATGGAGGGAAAGCTAAAGGTTTGCATTGTTCAGTCAAATGTTTCCTTGCAATTTGTGCATCGTTAAGACCAGTAAAAAATCACAGACGCAATTTAAAATTAGGTTTGTGTTACATAGCTAATTTTAGTAGTAATTTGAAAATCTAAAGCTCAAACATAATGGAGAAATCTATTTTTGATGTCTGGCCAGCTTGTTTCAGCACACAAAATGGCTACATGAAGCCAGGCTTTGCAAATGGTGGCCAATCCACATATAAATTATTGGAAATTGCTGTCCTAAAATAGTTGTAAAATTATAGTTGTTGTGTTACTAGCTATATTGAAATTTGTTCTTTGAAATATATGGTATTCAGATTTTTTGTGTTGCTTTAAAATTTATGACAGTGGCCTTTCTGAAAAGTTGTAAATTGGCTGTTTGGTTTTAAATTAAATCATAAAAAATAGAGCATTCCATTAACTCATTATCTAGCTGTGCCATCTTATCAAGTGTTGTCAATTGGTGAATGATGGCCCAATTTAAGAAGAATATGTCATATTGTAAATTTTAACTGAATTTATTTATATCTTAATATGCTTGCTCATGATATTGCCTAATTAAATTTCTTTTACAGATAATCAGCAAATATTAAAACTCATAAAAATATTACACTCCCAGACTGTCATACCCAAAATTTCCAAGTTTCTACAAATGACTATTATTTCATATTTTTAAAATTAATGTGTGGCTTTTTAGTCATTAAGATGGACAGTTAAATACTAGTAGATTTTAACTCTAAATTTATTTCTATCAGATAATATATAATATTGGTAGACTGTTGATAAATTATGTCATCATGTTATTTTATGATATTAAATTATTAAAAATAGTTTCAAATTATAATAAATAATTCACCTTGGATCATCAAATATGTTTCTTCTCCAAATATTGACCACTAT
>CM032662.1:21900785-21932244 GCA_019095985.1 Streblospio benedicti
AAAGCTTCAACCAAACGCAAGAGCATGGGGTGAGTTTTTTTTAAATAGTACTTAGTAAATAAACGTGATTGATTTTACCATAATTGATCTCTTGCAGTGATAAAGATTTACAAAAAAACGTTTTATGTAAGTTCTTTGGCTAGCGTAAAGCTCTCATGTGTATTGCTAATGCCAGATAGTTTCCCAATGATATTATAGAATTGTTGTTCTGAGCAAAATAGGCAATGTGGGATTTTCAGAGAAACTTCCATATAAAGTGAGCACAGACACAATAAAACAATCATAGCTATGCTGGTTGTTTTTAAAATTAATTCTACCCCAACAAGCCCGCTTAGCCTAGGTACTCCTCTGCTTGTTGCAGCCCCCAAGAGGACCTTGCTGCGTGGGAGGAGGAGCTGCGAATGCGAGGTGACGCCCTCGACAAGAAGGAGCAGAAGCTGAAGGTGTTGGACCGGGAGCTGGACGAGAGGACGGCCATGTTGAGGGCTGCTGAGGGCAAGGTGGCGCGATCCATACAGCAGATGAGGACCAAGGAGAAGGAGCTTGAGTACAGGTAATGCATGCTCGGATAAGTATTTACACGCTTATGTTTCCAGAGTAAAGATATAGAGCATGGACAAGGAGCTTGATTATGCGCATTATGCATATAATCATTTTAACGTTATTTCAATGAACTATTATTATCTTTTTCTGACAATAGAAATTTTATTTTATGACAGAGAAAAGCAGTTACTAAAGAAGCAGTCAGGAGATGTGAAAGAAAAGAAACCAAAGAAAGCAGAGAAGACAGAGGACTCAGAAAGTCAGCTAGAGCTACGTGAAATTGCCATTGAGGAAAAAGAGAGGGTAACTTGATTAACTTATAGAACTAAATAAGAGCAGACAAACATGACGAAATATTTCCATGGTTTGAACGGCGATGGATATGTTTTGGAGCAAGTCAGTCACAGTGGTTCGTTTTGTAGAAATAGTCTTTGAAGGTAAGAGTAGACCCATCCATAGTTTTCATGCCTCACGCCTATGTCACCATCTTGCAGGAGCTTGAGGAGCGGGAGCAGCAGCTGGGAGAGACGGAGGGACAGCTGGAAGCCCTCAAACAGGAGCTCAATGCCACCCCCGGCGACAAACTCAACACTACCGGTATGCTAGCTCTAGTCCTGCTTCCATCCTAGTGTGACTTTCATTATTTGAAATTATTTGTGTCTGATTTATTTGAAGCTTCATATTAATAGAAAAAATGCTTGTATTGCACTATTTACTGGTAATGATAAGATTTTGAAATGATATCTCAAGCACCCACAAGGTATTTAAATGTTTAGAATTATGTATTTTGTTTGGGTTTTTTTTTTGATCCAAAAAAAAAAGTGGGAGAAATGTACATGAATATGTAATTTATAAACATGTGCTTAATTTTCATTGTAGGTGACCTAACATTTGATGAGGTAGAAGACACAGAGATATCTTTCAAGGAAATAAAGAAAACGCCAGTAACTGAAACGAAGAAAAAAACCATCAAAACACCTGTACAAACGCCCGGTAGTGTTAAAAGAGGCAGAGGGCGACCAAAGGTATGTGGTACATTTAAACGACTTATTCACCAATTTGAAAATCAAACTCCTTGATTCTGTGTATATTCTCTACAGTAGCAGTAATTAGGGGAAAACTGTTGCATATAAATATGGCTTTCATTTATGATTGCAGAAATCAGAAAGCCTGAAATCAACACCATCAAGTTCTAAGAAAACGACACCTACAATAGCGAAAGAAAAGAAGCTGTCACTGCCATTGATGAAGAAAACACCCAAAGCCACACCTGAACACATAACAGTATGTGGGATGAATATCACTTAAATAATAATATCTAGCATTACAGATTCAGTTACAGATTATTGACCAAACATGCCCCCTTTTTGCCTTATGTAACAGTCAGAAAAGTTAAGATTTAGAGAAAATATGTTGTAAATTTTCGGTGGTGTAATTTTTCAGATATTGCATAATGCTGAAAACTGCGTTAAATTGTGATTCCCAGGAATTAAAGTTCCTGAAGACTGCTTTAGTTTAAAAAGAGACATACATGTAAAGTCCACCAGCATTTATGTGTACATTTTGTGCAGGTGGCAAATCTAAAAGCCAAGGAGCCTCGAAGATCTGTAGGCCGGCCCAAGAAATACTCTCCATCACCAGATCCTGTGGCAAGGCGCATTAGCAGAACAGCTGTCGACAAGGCTAAAAATGTGCTCAAGGTTAGACAAATACTTAAAATGCTTTTTCAAATTTGTTTTAATAATCTATATTGACAGCATGCAGTTTGGAAGGTTCTGTAAGTTTATTCTCATTTTGAGTTAATGATATACAGCTAATGATAACTTCCAACAATGAATGATCCACAAGTTGTTGAAATAAATCTGTCTAAACTTAATTGCGAAAACTACATCAGTATGCTATGTTTATTTAATACATTGCTATAGTCGGCAGAAAGAAAGACTTGTTAATAATTTTTTTCTATTACATATCGCTATTTGCTTATTAGTTTCGCAAGTTCAGTTATATAGTGCACAGTTTGTTTTTGTGGTGCTTGCTTTCATAATAGTAATACCATGAATAGTAACAGTACTTATTGTGGTAATCTTGCACATTTTTAATTTTATCGCTGCAATGCTGTACATTGATACTTGATCTTTCACTCTCCTAATTCACATCTGTTTTTGATTCCCTCTTACTATTGCTTTGTAATTTGCATGGGTTTTGCCCACTGATTCTGACTTATGCATGTTCAAAATTTAGGCAAAGAATGTCAAGAAAGCTGAACTGGAGCAAAATGGAATAGCACCTAAAATCAAAACTCCCAGTGACAAGGAAACTCCAAAAGCTAAAAAGCCAAGACTAGTCAACAGTGAAACCCCCAAAACCCCTCAAAACACAGTTACCCCAAAGTCTGAAACCAGTAACAAATCTGCTTCCAAGTCCAAGACCCCAACTGTAACACCTCGACGATCAACTGAGCTTAAAAAGACGCCCAAGTCAGGCAAAAAGACACCCGTTTCAGCAAAAATATTAAAAGCTGATAAATTTAGTACTAAAAAGGTAGTTTTTTTTCTCGATGCTTTTATATGTTGGTGGTGATATATTGTAGTGCAGAATGTGCATTCTGAGAGATGTTAATTAACTACATTTGTACAGTTGATTTTTCTTCACACCAATCATTTGTTATGAATTTTCTTTGCAACCTAATGAGATTTTGCACACCCTGTAAATAGTTTTGCATTAACAAACACTTTTCCCAGCTGTTTTTCAATCAATCATTTGTAACTTTCACCTTTTTTAGTTTATATTCCAATTTTTATGTCACTATAACCCAATCAATCACAATGTTTAGGGCAGAAAATCAGCAGGAGAATCCCTAGAACAGACCCTGAGTTCTGAGAACAAGGAGATGGAAACTCCAACCTCTGCTGCTAAGGTCATTGGCACCATAGTGTTCTTGGTATAACTGATTTTGTTAAGATCTTCATGTTTCTAGTGTAAGAATAGCATAAGTTGTTTTATTCAACGAATGTAAAATATCTGCATTAGGTAACTTGGGCCATTTTTGCAAATGTTGAATAGACTATATAATAACTTGTGCTCGTTTAAAACAATCGTTCTTGAGATAAGTAACTGAAATGATGTGTTAGAATAAGTTTTATGAAGAATTAATGTATTTGATTATGCTAAGAAGAAAAAAAAATAATGCCAATTTCCCATATACCGGTAATTACATCATCCTGGCTATTAAAAAATATTGCTTAATTTAAGTTTAAGAATGCATTACTTCCTTACAATTGGGTGATAATGAGAAACAAGTCTTGTATCAAGTGGGTGTAATGATGGATGTTCAGCTAGTTAATTGGCATTAATTGAAATTTACAGAAAGAAGAGGAAAGTGATAACAAAAGTACTACATCTTCTGGAACTAACAAGTCCGCATCTAAATCGGTTCTCGGAAAGAGGTAACAATATTTTTTGTACTTTTTATGAAATATTGAAAACCGTACTGTCTTGTAATTTAAGTTTGTTTAATTTTTATCATATATTAAGTTTGTTCAATTTGCATTATATTCTGAGGATGACCACAAGGTTGAAAATATTTTTGAACATTTTTCTTTTAACAAATATTTTTCTTTTAACAAACATTTTTCTTTTCTGTCAGTAATGTCAGTATTTAGTGGATGACCCCTTTACATTGTATGTAATACATGGACTCTTGTTTAGTACTGTATTCATGAGAAATGTTGTTGCTGTTATTGTTTTTTTGTTCTTGTTGTTTTTCTAATTCACTGTGATTGTTTTGTTTTATTATTGCACTTGTTTATAATAATTCATGTACATGGGATGTCACAAATGCATAAAATTTCCTGTACGGCCATCGGCCCTTTCGGAAATAAAGATTGAAGATTGAAGATTGAAGTAATGTATTAAGAATACATGTGTATGTATTAACATAAATTATATTTAGTGTGTTGAATTGAATATCCTATTTAAAAATGTTTTAGGGTGAATGGATTTTTATGTAGGAGTTGTAGCTTTTAGCATGGACAGCCCTGTTTTGTTGTATATGATTTTTGTTTTTTGTTTTTAATGTGATTGTTGTTGTTTTTTAGATCAAAACCTTCAATGGGGTCGCCCTCACCTACTAAAAAAAAGAAAACTGTGGTTTAATCAATGAAAGCAATGTCATTACATCTGGATATCTTAATTGGATACTTGAATTCGTGTGCAATTTTTAATAATGAATGTCCTTTCATGTGAACTGAATGAAAAAGTGTTAGGACCATAAAATCTAACATAGAGGTTTGTGATAGACATATGAAACTTCTGTTAATAGTTTTGATTAAAGCATGCCTGACTGCAATATACTGATCAAATCTTATTTAGATGTTAAAAGATGTGCATTAATCTGTGTGATGCTACTGGATTATGCTGAACTACAAAATTGATCAAATTATTAGGATAAAATATATAAGATGTGTGATGTATATCATGGCTTCAAGCAAAAGCCATAAAAGAAGTATAATGATTGGATGAGAATTTGGATGCTATATTTATGTGTTGAGTTTGCTGCTGGCTTGCTGCATGGAAAGGTTTGTTTGGTCTGGAATAAAATGCTTACCTGGTAAACTGCAGCAAAACTAGTGTTTTTATATTCCACTAAGACAAATTGAAATTACCGGTAATTTTGAATTTTTAGTGCATTGGAAAGGTATCTGGGGTACGGCTTGTTGTCTAGGACAACTGCATTGGACTGAATAGCCCCTGCTCATATGTTTAAGAAGTGGTTTTATGTAGAACATGGGTTTAATTTGTAAAAATGTATACATGACCATCCATGTCATGTAAATTCAATGTTTGTTAATGAGACAATACTTATTACAAGAACTTTTAACATGTACAAATGGTTATAAATAGTTAATGTCTTAATAGTTCAAATGCTCCTCTACAATAACATTGTTTAGTTGATAAATGTTTTGATTATGATATTATACTAAAATAAATTTTGTTTTCTGTAGATAATATTTAATTAGGCTTTAAACATCACAAGATTTACAATCTACTGAATATGGTTGTCGTTATTTTTGTTGAAACGTATTTGCTTTATTTGAAATGTAAACACTTAGCAGATAATTTTGAACTGTAGCGCTGTTTGATTGTGTAGCAATGGTCTCTTTAAAATTACGTTTATGCTGTATAGAATTTTAGTATGAAAGGTTGACCATTTTAGTACATTTAAGGTAGTACTTGTGACATCATGCCATTTGTAATTAAGATTCATCATTTTCATACCATAAATTTATAGAAAAATGTTCATGCAGTATTTCAGTTAATATTTAACTGGTCAGTTTGAACATATGGTTATCTTTTAGGTGTGCATTTGTTCGACAAGATTGTCTATGTCAATATTTTTATACAACCATATACTTGCATTTGGAATTGAAATGTTAAGTATTTGCTTTTAAACTAGTGAACTAACATGGCAATAAATGCTGTAAAGAAGCACACCCAAAATGTTAACATGCGATATTTTTGTGTACACTTCATTATGAACTATATTAATTTTAGGAGCTGCATTTATTGTCTTCTTTCCTTTGTACAATACTATACAAAACAAAATAAATAATACATACATGAGCAGCGCATTTCATTATCATTCCACTTTATGAATTTAAGTTTCAATAATCCGGGTGTCTGCAGCCTTTTAGGGAATCAAAATTAGACCTTTTTAGACCTCCCCAGATAACAAAATAAGACTTCACTATAATTAAACAAAATTAAACCATGCAAAAGAACGTATGTTTCCTCATACGGTACTGATTTCGTCAAGGATACAGAAGAAAAATCTTGACAATACAATTCTTTACATTTTTCTCCTATTTCTTCTCATTGTTGCGACTATTACCAACGAAACAATGTTCTGTTGCCTCCGCAAGTTACCGGGTTTTTCATAACTCGCCTGAAGTTACGTTTATTCTGTTTTTCCCCTTCTATTATGCATTTTAAGGAGGTTACCATAATAAAAAGAATATTTCTAAAAGTTCATAACCACGCTGGACATTTTGACAGATTTTTGTTTCATTTGGGTGTGAGCATGGCATCCGCACTTTCTAACCAATCGGCACTCACTTAGTGGAAATAAAATGAGAACGTCTAAATAAATATTAATGAGCAAGAAGAGTATCAAAGATGGACGCCAATATGCGGAAGTGTAAGAAATTATTCTGATTATTACGTTATTTCTGTTTATTTCGATAATCGCAAGTATTGTAGTTTCAGTGATCGAGCAGTTCTAAGAAAGACGTGATAGCTGTAACTTTATTTCGAATTGTTACGTTACATTAAGCCGATTTCTCTAATTTCATTACGTTTCTGTATCCTTTTGCCATAATCAGTACTGTAAGTATTTACATTAAAAGCAGTATAAACATGCGTAAACAAAAGAAATTACTACAATAACATGAACAATGAAAAAAGAACTTTTTGAATAGCTATTGTTTTCCCCTAATACAAAACAATATGCAGAAGACACCCTGATACTGTTTACTTAATTATTAATTACAAGATTAAACAACTTTAATACAAAACAAAATAAACTACACAAATGAGCACTGCATTTCATTTATCGTTCTACTTCATAAATTTCTGTTCCAATACTGTTAAGTGATTACAAGTTTCAACTTAAATACCGGTAATTTGTGTTGAAATCCGCTTATATGCATTAAAACTAAAATCAAAGATTTACAGCTGTGATATTCATAAAAGATCATTTTCCGAAAAAGCTTAACATACTCTGCATTAAATTCATTGAAATCAAACCAAGCAAAAACACTGAACTATTATTTTCTATATATTCAAAAAGGCATGTAAAATTCAGCTAAACTAATAAGAACAGTGGCAAAACAAGAATGCCTTGATTGAAGCACGGCTCCCTTCTGTGCAATCTGAATATTTTTTTTATGCTTAAAGTTTGTGCAAATAACCAATATAACAGTTACAATATTTAGAATACTGTTTTTTTTTTCTTTCTCAGCAGTGATGAAAAATGGACTCTGAGGTGCACAAGTAATAATTAAAAAAAATTGGACCATTGATTTTTAATGAAAATGTCACACAGTGTACATTGACAACTACTTAACTTGTGCATTGAAAAAATCAGGTGGTCACCGGACTTCTAAGCAATTAATTCAACTTCAAAACTAGACTACACTAAAAAATAACCCCAAAATCATCATGTCTATGTAACAAAGTTAGAAGTCATTGTCAGTAAAATTTACCATTTCTCTGTTAATGTGTATTGTTTAGGCTATGTAATGTTTCTTATTTTATGCACATTGCACACTGGAATGTAAAGATATAAAAATACATGAATGTTTTCATTCTACTGTTCAATGTACCAATAATTGATATAACCACAAAAAAGATGTTGTAAATTTAATTCCAAAATGACTTTACTGACTAGGGTTCCCACAGATTTTGTTTGGCAAAATTCCATGACTTTTCAATGACTTATCCAGACAAATTTTCATTTTTCCAGGACTTTTTTTATATGATACACCACGCCGTAACCCGGGTTACCGTGATTCCCCGGCCCGTGAAAATAATATAAAATTCATTTTTGAGCTAATTAATTATTTTTTTTCAACATCAATACCCCGGCATACCGTGATGACTGGTAGGCTGCCGTGGTATCAAATTTTGTTGATATTCACAAGTAAAATATTTAAGTTTTGTCACAATAAAAACATCTTATTTATTCATAATTTATTAAAACTCGATTTCCAACCTAGTACATTGTGACAAAACAAAAATGCACATCGCCGTCATTCTTTTGGTGGTCTGCCTTTTAGCAACGACCGATACACGGAAATATTACGGGAGAAACGGGGCATCACGACATGTCGGGGTGTGCATTTCACAGCACCCCGGGGCATCATATGGACCCCGGGTTACGGCGTGGTGCATCATATATACATCCAGGCCTGTAGCAAGGGTTAGAAAAGTGAGGGGGGGGGGGCACAGAAATGTATTGATGCAAGCTGAAATGCGGTGACGCCACACCTAGGGGGGTATGCTCCATGGGAAAGTTTTAATTTCTGCAGTAAAAATGATGGCGCTAGCGTTTGTGTCGATCCCAGCACATTCAAGCGGGGTCTGGGGGGCGGTTTCCCCCTGGGGAAATTTTGAAAATTAGATACTCTCAGAGCAATTCTGGTTCATTTTCAAGCCACTGTTTTTTTGTTTTTTTCAAAAAAAAAAAATGAGGGGTCACTTTTTAATATTTTCTCTATTTCAGACCAAAATCTGGCAAAAAAGTGAGGGAGCACGTGCCCCACTGGCCCCACCGCTTGCTACGGGTCTGACATCTATTCATTCAAATAGCAGTCATATGTGGCTAAAAATAGTTGAAAATAATCCAGTCCTGATAACACAAAGTTTGTTCACATAGTAACAAAATATTTTGTTGAGGTATTATCCTGTGTAGTTATCAAAATGTTAGCCATTTTCTAAAATATTAAAAAATCTGCCCAAATAGTTAATAAATTATCAGTTGTACAAAATTCCATGACTTTTGCATGACTTTTTGACAAAATCTCATTTTTCCATGACTCTTTACAAAATTCCATGACTTTTCTAGGATCTGGAATAAATTTCAATTTCCATGACTTTTCCAAACTCCGTGGGAACCCTGTTTAACAGAGAAATGGTAAATTTTACTAACAATTACTCACTGTCAGTGAAGCTTTTAAATCATCAAATGGTACCAGGCAGGGTGGAGTCATTTCACTGCACTTTTTCAATGTATATGTTGATGACTTATCCAGTGCTCTCAATGAACTTAATGTTGGGTGTTTTATTAATCTTATTTGTATCAATCATTTAATGTACACAGATGATACAGTTCTTATTGGCCCATCTATAAGTATTCTTCAACATCTTATTCTTGTGTGCGAGAAGTATGCTAGCACTTCTGAGATTATATTTAATGTCAAGAAAACTGTTTATATGTGTATCAAATCTAAAATTGTCCTCATGCCTAGTGTACCTAAACTATTACTTCTTGGTTAAACTTGTTGACAAATATAAGTATTTAGGTATCATTATGACAAGTGATTGTAAAGATGACGCAGATATTTCTAAATTGCGTTGTAATTTATATTCTCGGGGCAACAGTGTTATTCGTAATTTTAAGTCATGCAGCGATGATGTTTAACCTTTTTAAGACTTATTGCACTAGTTTTTACTGTTCACATTTGTGGTGTAATTTTACTGCAGATTCTCTACTATTAAGGTTGCTTATAATAGAGTTTTTAGGATACTGATGAACCTTAAGCACCGTATCAGTATATCAAGAACTTTTTTAGACTACAATGTTCATCATTTTGATATAATAATGAGGAATGCTATTACTGGGTTATATAAAGCAAGGTTATTTAGAATACTTATAGTGGTTTGTTCACTCTGAGAACAATCTTGTGGAGCTTTATTTTATTTTATTTATTTAAGTCTCAGTTTTATACATTTATACAAAGTGGTTTATTCTTACATATTGGATGAGACTGTGATATTTTAATACTAGTTTTGTTGTTAATTTTCTCGTCCACACAACTTTATTTTTCAATGGTTTTTTTATTTATTTATATCATTTTTATTGCTGAGAAAAACATGATTATACTGTTATTCTTTTGGTTCTAATTTGGAGTATTTTTAGTATAGTCTAGTTTTGAAAATGATCATGAAATTTTTCATTGACAGTATACCAAATATTGTAACTGTTATATTGGTTATTTGCACAAACTTTGATCATGAATTCTCATTGAGTCACGCGTATGTTATATAATTACTATAGAACATAATACATGTATATATGTAAGCAAAGCCAACAAAAAATACATATCACCATAATAAACAAATAAATATGCAGGCAGTATGTTACTTTGGTCAACGTGATTGGCGTGATTTCAAGGCAAAGTGACGTGCATTTTGAGGACACCAAATTCCCTGAATAAGGCCGGTGACCCCAACTTTTTAGTTTAATTTCCATGTCAGTAATACCTTGGTATACACCAACAGTGCTAGAAGAATAACTAAAACAATTTAAATACCCGGTGTAAGAGGACAGCCACAAAACAGTCAAAACAGATTTTTGAGGCAAGAAATGTACAGTTTTTTTGTACACCAAATGATTTTCGTCAAACGTAACCTCAGGTTGCATGTAAGATTCTTCCATATCTCTGCTATGTTAATGTTCTGTTAATTAGGTATGCAGTATATGGAATCATTATTTGTATATATTTGTCTACTGCTTGAAAAATCCAAAAGTTAAAAAGTACATAAATATATTAATTTTAATTCAAATTTCAATCAGGAAGCTATTGCTTCGAAATTAAAATCAAAATTAATATATTTATGTACTTTTTAACTTTTGGATTTTTCAAGCAGTAGACAAATATATACAAATAATGAATCTGCTATGTTAAATGTTACAACTGGCAAAAATCCTTCAATTATGTAACTTCCTGAGTTCTTGTTTTTTCATAAACAAAACAGCATGGTATTTTTTTTCTATTATAGTATGATGAATATTATACAGGCAAAATATAAATCATATTTTCCCTACACATACAATGGAAAAGGAATTGTTCATTAGACACTGACTTTTACAGAGCAAATTCTTTTGACTGAGCTTTATCGCTACGCAATTATGTAGACGCTGTTAACTCAGTTTCACTTTTGAAGCAATTGTTTGATTTTTGTCAAAAAACAATCACCAATACATGTCTGTATAATGGCTTCAGCTTTTTTGACTGTGACAGTAACAATTGATCATCTTTTGGGTACCGTACACATGTTGAAAATAAAATAAAAATGTGGGATTGGAATACTGAAGAACCATGACAAACTGAAATTTTACTTAGTGAAGTGAAATTCGCTCCGAGTTAGGGCAATCGACACTTTAACATGCAAAATTTAAAAATTTGACACGATTCTCAAGCTCTCAAAGAACATTCTATCACGATTAAAAATGATATGAAATGCTATCAAATTTACGAATCAAGGAATTGAGTCTGGAGAAGAAATGTCACATATATTATTTAATTAAAGGACATTTAAAAATGTATCTGTATGTGCTTTGTACGAGCTGATACAGAAGACATTCTTTTTTAATCAACAACTGTTCAATCAGTATCTTTTTGTACTGATTAACCAATCACAATACCCTATTTCTGAGTAATTCTACTCTCACTGTTCTGCCAAGCAAGCTCCTGCCACTGTATTGACATAGCCCGCTGCTTGGGATGATGGTATCATTCTGGTTTCACAACCTTGGGGTCGTGAGTTCGAGTCCCGTTAGGGCGACTTGATATAGTAAAATGGAAGATGTCTCTTCAGCTATGTCAATACAGTGGCAGGAGCTTGCTTGGCAGAACAGTGAGAGGAGAATTGAAAACACAAGCAAACTGGGGAAAAAAATATATACAGTTATTCTATTTCTGAGTATTTATGCATGAAATAATAGAATTGATGTTCCTCGATACTAGTATCTCATGTGCTTCATTTTAGCTTCCACATTTCTCAAAGGACCATCTAATGACACTATAGGGATGTACATGTATGGATAAATGACATAACCTATATCTCAATTGACATTTTCAGTGGTTATGAGCGGTTCTTGACGTGGCTGACACATGAAATACATCATAGACGCCAACTTACATTCTAATTCTCATCATCTCATCATTCAGAGTTAATTGTTGACACAAGGACTCACCTGTTGCATCATGATGGAATATGGGAACATGGGAAACGATTGGCCCCGCATAATATAGAATACTGATGACATCTATTTGGTTCACGTCATGGATGGTATGTGAAACCTATGTTCCATTCGATACTTCCATATTACTGACATACCTTGACATTTTCAAGCCCCAAACTGAAGACTGATGCATGTGGCAACCTACCTGGCACTGTGATAAAGGCTGGGCTTACCTGGTGAATGTCGAGGCTGGCGATGTCCATGTGCACGATGCAGGCCTCCACCTGCTCCACCAGGCCGCGCTGCTTGTAGTGCTCCACCAGTGACTACAACACCACAATGCAGCCACGTTAGGCTTTCAACACTTAACATAGGTGTACATCTGATAGGTTTTTATTGATTTTCTCAAATGTACCACTCATGGGTGGGGTGGGGTGGGGTGGGGTGGGGTGGGGGGGTGGGGGGGTGGGGTGGGGTGGGTGGGGGGGTGGGATGGGGTGGTTATAAGGGGTCTAGCAATTCCATATCCCTCTTTTTTGGCCCTTTTTTCCCTTTCTTTGGCACTTTTTTCCCTTATCCCTCATTTTTCTTTTTTTGGCTCTTTTTTTCCCTTATCCCACTTCCTTATAACCCCCCCTGCCACACTCATGATTACATTACCAAAGTGATAATACATTCAATGCAGCCATACAGACTTACATAAGTAGCTGAAGTATGTGTATAGAAATTAAAGTTTAGGTCAAACCCTCCTTGAATAATGATGGTATTTCCTGTACCTGCATGACACTGGGGCTGATGTGCGTTAGTTTGTCCTGCAGGATGTACGGTTCTAGACACTCGAGGAACTGGCCCTCCGCAATCGGGTCTGCCGAGAAACGCTCGTAGATGGCACCAAACAGGATGTCGCTAGAAACAATGGCAAGATAATTAGATACTGAGTATCACTGTAAATGATAGGCTTGCATTTTGTTGTAAAGATACACAAGTAGACATTGACAAAAAACAGGAATAAATAGTTATTTCTGCAAAAACTTATACACGTTAATGATCATAGTGTAAAGGATTGTCTTTCTTATAGTACTTTCTTTACAGCTGTGATTGGGTTCTTGTAAAGGTGTGCTGTTAGGCGCCACCCTCCTCTGATTAAGGCTCAGAGGAGGGAGAAGCCGGAGTCCTGCTTTTTAATAAACTTTTGCTGGCATTTGTATCTTTTATTCCATGCAAAATGTCAAAAATACAACAATTCACATATAGGCATCAATTTAGAACATGTAGAATTCGAATACTTCTAGAATACATCTAGACATCAGGATCCAAGGATCTAAGGATTACAAGAATACCATAGAGCAAACCAGCAGCTGTACATATACTAATTTCACAAGCCTTTGTCAGCAATATCTGACCACATTAGTTTTCTAGTTAAACTGGAAATATCAAGACTATTACCCTGCCACGACTCACTTTGGCAGTTTATTAAAAGCTAATCAATGTTTTAAACACGCTTGTTCTATAATTAGTATATTTCCCGACAGCCAGTCTGGTTTTCTCTGATTACAGCGACGCGCATCACAAATATGATAATTTCTGGCATAACAATCTGAATGAAAACATAACATGCTCTACTTTAAATAGGCCATCTCTTTACAATCACGGTTACATCTAGTATCTAGTTAGTAATGCCAGAAATGGAGAACTAGTTTACAATCTGAATGAAAACATAACATGCTCTACTTTAAATAGGCCATCTCTTTACAATAGGCCGAATTAGAGCAATGGCATCCTAATTTTTCATTATCATTTCCCCAACATATTCACGAAAGACAGTTTGTAAGTACCAGAGTGCTGTCGAAATTTGCTAAAAATTATTTTGTGCATAGTTATGGCCCTAAAAATGGCCAAAAATATAGAGCAAAGTCAGTCAAGTCTGATTCTTATGAAATTGTATGATTCAACTTAATCTTGTCTAATCAATTGTAAACATAGGATGATAAGCATACCGTATCAGAGTGTATCCAATAAACTGATGGTACTTACGTTCTGTTGAGCATGAGACAGTACTCCACACACACGGAATCACGGCGCTGAAGACAACAAAGGCAACATTGAGTAACCCCAATTATAAAACCTCCCTGATTCAATAAACAGGGCCGTCAGAAGGTTTTGAAAAACGGAGGTGACATTTGTATAACCCACCAACATTTTTTGGGTTATCTGAACTACCGGTATGCAATCCTCATAAATTCGGCGAAACTCAGTTGTTGGTGAAGGTAGGGGTAAGAAGAGTGAACGATCATGATAACATTGTGAAATGCATGCCTCTGTCATGCATACATATGCCACAGACTCGCAGGTGCTAGGGGGGGCATGCTCCACTCAGAATATTTTGAAATTTTGTGCACTCTTGGGTGCAATCTGAGCCATTTTTAGCACCAATTCCATAATATAATATAAAACTGTCTGGAATTCAAACAAATAAGGATAGAGGGATGGGGGTGTGGGGGTGGGGGGGAGGTTGAGCATTCAAAGCCTCTGAACCTTACGCACCCTAGATACTTTGTGGAAAGCCAAAATAAATGTGGATATGAGCGCAGATACTCTAAAATTGGCCCATTGAAGCTCTGCAGTTGTGCATTGTAAAAGCATTTACTGAGCATTCACACTCAGCATTATGTTGAGTGTATATCCCAGCTTGAGCAGGGTAAAAATGATAAGGAAAAAGACAAGCTTGCAAACTTCTAGAGCTTTTAATCAGGCAAATGCTAGAAATCAAACGACTGTGAAGTGTAGCATATCATGTTGACTGATCTCTTTTGTTATATAAATTCCATTTTCATGTAAGTGTTCACTATTATGTATTATACTATAAACAATATAAACAATATGTTTAATTTGAACTATTATATAAACAAATCAGAATAATAAACATTGCAATGTATATCTTGCAAAAAAAAAATAATTTAATTCCTATAATTTTCATTTTGATATTCATTACCTTTTTTTAGTTATGATAGAAAATGTTATTCCATGAACTTGCTGTCAACAGATGAGTTCTAAATTGTATAAGACATGATTTATAGTTCAGGTCACGTTTTAGAAGCTTTTTTTTACAGCCTTTCATTTTTTCTACGTGTTAAATTGTGACACCATCACCATTATCTTCCTATTTTAACCTGGCAGTTGGTAGTTAATGTTGGAAACCTTCAACAAAATCCCTCACCTGGTAGAAAGCTTCCAGCTCCTCAATCTTCCCTGACTGAGGGCACTCAGAGGTCATCGTCACGGAGACAAACTGATCTAGGATCTCTAGCATCTAGATAAATTAAAAAAAAATAGTTTAGAGAGTGTTCACTATCTAAGGGGGGTGGGCGGTGAAATCCAAAATTTGTGACTTCAAATTTCAATGACCCCCAACCCCCACTTTATTGTGCATAGATTTTAAAGAACCCCTCTTAGGTCAGGCCTGAAGTTGATGCCCCCCACCCCCACCCCTCCAAATCTTCAACTAGCAATTCAAAAATGGAAAAGAAATAGCTTTGGTCTAGTTTGAATAAAATTCATTTATCTAACACATATCAGTTAGAAAATGATGTGTATTTCTCGTTTACAGGAAAAAAAGTTTCGAGGTGCGATACAAGGATGAAAATACAAGTTTGTGTTCTAAGATTTATTCATAGCACAGCATCCTCCAACAATACACACATATAACTCCTGCTCTCTCAGTCTCTAAGATTCGCGGTCGCCAGGTCGAAATGACAAGTTCAGAATCACTATTGGCGATCACAACTTATTTCATATTGGCCAGATTGGCGATGTGGATTTTCCTGTCATTTTGACGATTCAGTGGGGGTTTCACTGGCCCAATATTATGTAATTGTTGCCTTTTCTTTGGCCACCTAATCCCGAGTATTCATCGCCATGGTCAAAAATCTCCACTCTATCATTCCGTGCAAAAATCACCGCCAATAACCCACGCTGATTGGTCAATCTCCGTGCTAAATTATGCGATGGAATGAACGCTGCGAAAAAAAAACACAGCGCTAGTCTAACCTCCTCACAATATTACAGCCGGCGTAGTAAAGGCCATGAAGGCGTGTGTTAATCGGAGTACAACAGATTAGACTACTCCTTGTGAGCTCAAAAAAACTGCAGGAATTGACGTTTCCAGCCAAAACAACTTGAATGTTGAATGTTATGATATGATTTATTTTAAAATAACATCATGAAAATGGAGTTTAGTCATGATAGAATTGATTGACCACTCGATTGTCGTGTCAATCGCAAAATTGAGCCTGCTGACGTCTGATTTAACAATACTGGCAGCCCTACATTTTATTATGATATCTGTCATTTCAAAAGCAAATATTTCCGGCGCCGTTAACTTAATCATGTGTAATACTGCTTGTGAGCAATATGGATTTCCCGGGCAGACACAGCAGCCACGCTATTTATAGAACTTACACGTTTGGTTTGCTGCACCTAACAATACTGGCAGCCAGCCAGCAACTCTTAGCTGCTGTTAAAGGCAGTGTGTGCGTTTATCATGTCTTGGATTTTATTGTCAGCTGCATTGTTTAGTCAGATCATGTAAACTACGGTATTTGTTGTAAATTTAATTAATTGATATAGCCACTAATAATTGCTTGGTTTTTAAAAGGTCAATAAATAGGATTGGTAAGCTTTTAAAATAAAAGTGAGGAATGAGTTATCCAACCAGATATTAAAACTCAAACTAAAACACTCCGTATATAGATAATTATTTAAAACACTTTATTGATGTACTATTATCTATGGACTATGTACTACAAGAATATGACAAATAAGTTATTTCTAATTAAATAAATAATGCATCCAAATATACATGCATGAATTGGGGTTATTAGGTCCATATCTATATTATGGTGTAATATTATCAAACTCCCCTGTTAAAATCTATTCCATCAATCAACACACACACAGTCTTTATAATACAATTTATTTTGATAATACAAATTTTGGATGGATATTTTTATTTTGTTTCTCACTCTTCTTAGAAATGAGCAGTTTTTTTATATATTTTCCTCCTTACTCTTTAGTTTTAGAAGATTTATTTTTATTTTCCCACCCGACCCAGATCAGCAATCATGTTTTTTTCATTACCCCCCCCTCCCCCCCACCCTCTTGCAAAGTTTAGGTTAAAAAAAATCTGAAACTAGGGATCAAGTAACAGGATCTTGTTACTAGTCCTGCGGAAGACTATTGAGGCATTAACTGGGAGACTGAATCAGGGCCCACGTCTGTGAGACCAGGACCCACTTTTTCCAGAGCTGTGGGCCCAGGGGCCCACTTTTTAAAATTCCTGGATTGAACACTGAATGAGGGAAAACGTAGTGTGTTCTCACTTGCCAACTATTTGTTGTACAATTGAAAATAAATAATTTTTATCAAAAGCTAAATGCATCTAGTTAATGTTTAAAATTGCTGTAAAACTAGAATATATGGCTGCTATTAATTTTCGTGGTTTTCATTCATTTATTTGGTAGAAAAACAAAATAAAAAATTAATACTAAAAAACTATTGAAATTTAAAATAAAAATTACTGATTTTTCTTGGCTGAAAAGCCACAGAATAGCTTCTTTTGATAACAATTTTCAAAATTTTCCGGGGGGGCATGCCCCTGGACCCCTAGTTTATGCTTCGCGCCTGTGGCGCTCACTCTCGCGCCTACGGCACTCCATGTTCATGTACTCTGGCCACCACCAATATTTTAGAAATGTCCAAGTTGCCATGGCCTCTTCAAAGTGGCCATTGGCCACTAAAAAACAGAATGGAATGGCCAAAGTTTGTCTACTTGATGTTTTTTATAGCAACCTACTTAGAAGCAGTGGTTGCCAGGTTGGCAACTTAGTGAAAAAATAAGCCTTAGAGACTGGACTCTCTTTATATTTATAGGCAGACCCTGGCTGGTTAGAACCAGTTTGTATAAAACAATACAATTATTGTATTCTGACTAGGACAACAGTTGAAAAAAGTTTAATAAATAATTTTTAGATATATTTAGTAATTATATGGTTTTGGGATTTAGGCATATTTTATAGAGAAAGAACTCAAATTGATACATAGTTTCCAATATGCTATGAACCTTACTCAACAAATTTTAAGTAGCACAATGAATTGTTATACTGACCAATCATTAACTGCTTAACTGACCTTACATGGTCTCACAAACATGGACTTGACCTTTACCTGATACCTTTGACCTTCTATGGAATGTCTACAGTAGAACCTTATAATCTAAGGTAGGACAATATATAAAAGTTATTTATTAAAATCTGTCATTTTTGTCAGCCGTTTGATGATAGAAATCAAAAGGTAATATAAGGTTTAGGAGATATGTTAAATTAGGGCCTTGTAATGGTTTGCACGTTCATATTCATGTAATGACAAATACAGCAGACAGCATCCCACGTAAAGGCCTACCCCAAAATTTGGACCATATAGGAATCTAGACCAGTGAAATCCAAATTGAAATACATATAGATATAAGAGTCCAATTATAACTTGGCATACAGATTCCCCCCATGAAAAACTTGAATGGTGAACAAACTATGGATCAAGGAGTTGTGGTTTGCAAAATCACAATTAAAATGAGAGATCAGAATTTAAAAATCATAACTGGTTACTGATTTCTTGGTGACAACTTCTCCCCTTTCCATTCAGTACTCTCTGCTTATAACCATGGTAACACATAGGTAACACCATTCCCATGCTGCTTATTGCCTCTGATTGGCTAGTTCTAAGTTCTTACATACTGATACATAGGACCACAAAGGCAGCAACATTTAAATAAAGCAAGGTGTTCCAAGTTGCAGCAATTTCAGTTCATTAAAAAGAAATATACACATGTAGACCATCATTTTATTTGGTAAAAGTAAGTGATTTAACTCATTCAAATGCAATATAGTACAGTTAATGAAATAAGATAATGTGTTTTTCCCAAGTTTGCTTGTGGATACAATTATATTCTCTCTTCTCTTGCTTGCCATAGAAGAGAGAGAGAAGAATAGAAATAAGATAAGTTTTAATCAAACTCCATTGCCTCTTCTAGAAATTGTAATTCTATTAAGTAATAAAATGTTTTGATAGTGTGTGAATATGAAAAAGACAAAAGTGCTGTGCAGTGGAAAGAATCTTGTAAATGAAGGAAAGATTCTGTGTAGTGCATGTAGGAAGGGTGTAGGGAGTAACTCCATTATGTTCCATGGCTGTTCCTCATGGGTGCATAAATGCTTCAGTGGCATCAAGGGAAGGTAAAAAGAAGATCCATTGTATAGGTGTCCACATAATCTTGGTACAGCTAGAAATGTTGATGGAAGATATATGAAGGAAGTCCTTGCTGACGATGACACGCTCGAGGTATTAGATACTTTCTGTTATCTTGGCAACACAATCTGTGCTGCAGGAGGTTGTACAGCCAGTATAATCACAAGGGGCAAGTTTAGAGAACTGTAATCCTTTCAAACAGGGTTGGCAATTTCTTCTGATGGCGGAAACTTCCGCATTTCTTCTGTCCAGAAGAAATACCCAAATTCCATATTTTTTTCGCAAGTAATTTGTACCTTTTTTACCATCTATGATAACAAACTAATAATTTTGGCTCAAGCTAAAGATGCTAGCATACTTACCAAATTCACTGCAATAGTTGTATGTATATTTATGTATTAAGTATTTGCTGTATTTAGCTATTAACTATAATTGTAGCAAATTCTATGAATCTCAAGTAAAATGTAATTGGACTTCAAAGAAATCTTCCTACAACACAGTAAGAACTTGAATTGTTTAGTGGCTTGACTTTAAATGGAGCAAAATGTTAGAACTTCCTCAGACTGCCCTTTGATCTAGTTAGTCACTTCTTTAATATATGAAATAAAGGAAGCCACACAAGTGGTGATAGAATGCTTGTCACAACATAGTAAGCATTTCAATATCCCCATATAAAAGAACTTGTTTCTTTTTATAATATTTTAACTGTAATATGTAATGAATGCTGTATCCATGTAACAATGAATGGTCCATGAATGAAGTTGATAAATATTGAATAAAAATGATTTATTATGAATAAATTTTGTGTTTATATCTTCCAATATTACACAGATAGGCTTTTAGTTATAATATTTGACCAATAAAAGGCTCTGATTAGTAAAGGCAGTCATACTAATTCAGATGTACATAAATCATCTTTTACTAAATAAATAAATAAATATAAATATATACAGTTATTCATTCATCTTTTACTGATCAAATCATTTGGACCGGAAACCAAACTTTCACCAAACTTCCATTTCTTCCAGTTTCTTCCGCCGTCCCGGAAGAAATAGCAAACTTCCGGAAGATTGCCAACCCTGCTTTCGAATAGGAATCTGTCGTTGCTCACCCGTGGAAGGATATAATCTGCATGTGTGAGAAGTGTCATGCTATTCAGTAGTAAATGCTGGCCCCTATGGAAAGAGGATTGCTCGTGTTTGATCAGAAATGACAAGGCCATGATCCGTTGGATCATTGGTGTGAGGGTAAGCTCACCTTCACTGTATGAAAGACTGGGGATTCCTGACTTAGAGACAGTGTCAAGGCTAAACAGATTGCACTGAACAGGTACGTACACAGCAGGAGTGCCTAGATAAACAGATGCGAGGAGATAGATTGCTCGTAACAAACCACAAGAAAGACCTAGGAAATCTTGGAGGAGTACGATTGCTGAAGACTTAAAGGCATGGAAATTAAAGATCAAGATGGCAAATTATAGAGATATGTTGAGAGAAAAATTACGAGCAGCCATAAGCCAGTCCAACATCTTTTAAGGGTAAAATGGGGACTTTTAATGTGTGATGATAATGATGATGAATGAACCATTGATCAAGTAACCAGTGTTCATTCTAGGCTGCGGCCTTGCGGCTTTTCCGCACTTTATTAATGAAAGCCGCAAAAACATTATACCACTGCGGCCATAAAACGCATTTATTATAGGTGGGGCGCATTTGCACATTACTTAGGCGGCATTAACTTGATTAGTTGGATGATGAACCTGACGAAGTGCTGCCTCATATGAATAAATTAGGATCAATAGCAATGTTTTTATAACCCACGCCGACGATTTAAGACAACTGATAAACTGATAAGCTGTTTTTATTTCCTAGGGGGGGGGGAATCCCCACTTAGCAGCAAGGCTATTTATAGACGCAGGCTTATATTGATCAGCGGCAGCTAATAGACTCTACAGCAATGATGCTTGTGACTTTCTGACTGCTTTTCATTCGTGTTAGTTAGACAATTTGTGATATTTGTGTTAAGAATATTTAATTGATGTATCCGCTAATTAATGGTTGCTTTTTGAAAGGTAATTTAAATAGGAACGATAAGCCTCAGGAGAACAATTGATGCAAACAATGAAGCTAAACCACTTATAATTTATTAGCCACATAAACATAGAAGGTTATCCAACCAGTTACCAGATAGAGTGTTCATATTACTATCTATGCACATGCTCCAAAACCTGGGATGATAACCTTGGATTCTGGCTCAAATATGATTAGGAAAAAAACTTGATGTATTGTACATTATAATTTTCAAAATTAGTTATTGATCATACATGTATACATGTCTAATATGCCTTTAATTGCAGTGTGTGATATGTGATGATGTTCTTTATTTAACTGTAACATTCTATTTGAATAAAGAATTCTATGAATAATTTTTTTTTCTTTTATATTTCAAAATAAATGGTAGCTTGTAGCACAGAGGCACTTTTGCAAAATTATCGATAAACAAAGCAATGCCCCCTTCGCCTCTAATTAGGGCCCACATCTGTGAGACCAGGACCCACTTTTTCCAGAGATGTGGGCCCTGGGCCCACTTTTCAAAATTCCTAGAGTGAACACTGAGTAACTGCAAAACGTGTAGTCCACGCATAGAAAATGTTAGATTTGAAATGTATATGTATATGTACTTTATATTAAATGTATTAATTTTAGTAGGAGTACTTAGCAATTGATAGACATTTATTTTAATTGTAGATAAACAATTCAACATAATTCTCAATTCAATACAATCCAATTCGATTCAAGTTAATCGCATGGATTAAGCCGTGAAAAATTATCAAAGTAATAAATAAAAAAAACTAAAACACCCACTTTGTTAACTTTGGAGAGACAGCAGAAAATTCATACAAAGTCTTCGACAGTTCAATGTTCACAGAATTTATCATTTTGAGGTGCAAGTTGAGTTGATTACTTTGAAAAGTGAAAACATTAATATTTTCAGGTAGAAATGGCTGATTCGGATTGCTCTGACGATGACTGGGGGCTAGCTAGTTATTATGATAATGATTTATATGAACCAGGTGAAAAACAAGCAACAAAGCTAACTGAGGACATAATGGCCGCTCAAAACCGATTTGGGGAATCTTTTGTAAAGCAAACATTAATAGATGTGGACTGTACTCAGGTGAGAAAAGCAAAAATAAACAGAAAACAGCTCCTAATTAAGAAACTTCAATTCTAGATATGATTCAGAAAAATTGAATATGCACATGACCATAAATTTTGTCTGTCCTATTTGAGACGTTTCATATATGTATGGGTTGATTGAACAAGAAATTCATAAATAAAATTCATAAAAAAAAAACTGTCATAATGTAGGTACGAGGGTGTTATATGCATTCAGTACTACTAATCCCGTCAGAAGGATACAGAAGTGAAATTTAAAGAATTATGTTACGATTATTTACCATTTTTTCCGATTTCTTCTCATTGTGACGACTGTTACAAACGAAAAAAGGTTCTGTTGCTTCCGCAAGTTACGGCTTTCTTCATAACTCATCTGAAGTTATATCTATTCTGTTTTTACCCTTATATTACACATTTTACGGAGGTTCCTGTAATGAAAAAAATATTTCTGAAAGTTCATGACCACGCCAGATATTTTGACAGATTTTCGTTTAAATGGGTTTCTCTACTAGGTCTGCATTTTTTAACCAATCAGCACTGTTGCTGTGTCGGAAATAATGAGAACGGCTGAACAAATCCAAACATTTATGAGCAATAAAAAAGTATCAAAGATTGATGACAATGTTCGGAGATATGAGAAAATGTTCTGATTTTTTATACAACTTTGGCTGGCCATATACTTAGTATTTATAATATTCACCATATCTACACACATTCTTGTGATATAGGTGGACCTGCATATCACAAAATTGGACTATGGTACCGCTGGCGGGATCGCTGACATCGATCCTCCCTACGTGGTCAGACTCCACATCAACCCCGTGAGTAACACTTTATTATATCAGGGCTCAAAATCAGCAATGTCATGTTTCCCACATTTGCCTTTGTAGGATTGTGGCACTAAACAAAAAAGTTACCAGTTGAGAGATATTCCATAAAATTTGCATGAATACAGTGAAAAATTGTTATAAAAACAATAACCAAACAGTTTGGAAGTTTCATTGGTACGTTCAACTTGTAGTCTTCATCACAAGGTTGGTACTGATATATCAATGATAATATCCACTGGTAATTTAATGTGATAATTGTTGATTTATTTTTGTATAAATCTTATGACATTTGTTTTTCTCATTTCACAAGTCGTTTGGACATATTATTCTATTTTGCTTAATCTATGTTGCGTAAAAATTTCATATTTACATGATGAAAGAATATCTAATCTATGAAACATATTTTTGAAGTTTTGGTAATGAAACGTAATATGCAACATTGTAGACAAAATAAGCCATAATACATTTATTATGAATGTAGTGACTTAATCCTTTCAGGTCACCTATGGAGAAGAAGATGAAGATATGTCCATAAAAAGCATCCACAGGGCAGAACAAGACTTCACATTTACTAAGAGCAGAGAAATTGCAGGCATTATTGAGTCATTCAAAACGACCTTTATACAAGAAAACAGCTCACCAGATGCCCCCAAAAGTAGCGAGGAGCAGGAAGAAGTGCCAACTGCTGACTATGGCCAGATTGGCCAGCTTCTGATGTATCTGCAGCGGTGCATCCCAAAATTGGGCATGTGCCACAAGTACAATTGTGTGGTAAGCAGCTTTTAGATCCTTATAGTCTTGTGACTGCATTGGTCCTGTACATGTATAATACTGGTTATAAACTTGTCGAACAAGTCAATAGTATGATCTCTATCACTGTTTTATCGTTCTTCTTATAATATCTCACTCTGTAAAATGGTGACTCGTGTTAATGAAGTTTAACATTATGCCCTGCCCTCTTTATAGCTGAAGCTTTGGCCCTCAAAACAGCAGATAGCTTCGAATATCAAAATTGGTGAAAATTGACATCACTAGTTTTCAGCACGGACATGGAATTCTATTACTCACATTTCAGGCTGTTTTTATCAATGGCATAGGCTTGTGGTATTTTTAGTCTTAGTCTTACAGTCTAAATATGGAAAAAGGCATAGTAATATGTTTTATCAATGTATTTCTACTATACCCGTGCCCATTTTCCTACATCGTGGGCTGTGGATGGATATCATATGGTATGTGTGGCTGTGAAGTGGCCTCATCGATAACAGCATATTCTTGATTTATATGAAAGATATCATGATATGTATCGAGTGTGAGAAAAGGATTAACATATGGCATAATCGAATGTAAATAATATGAAACAAAAGTACCGCAGATAGCTATGAAAGCATTGTGAAAAGTAGTTGAAAGCTATCCTAGGTACTTTCATAATATTTAGATGAGTGATGAGTACTTTCATAATATTTAAATGTGAGACGTGAGATGAGTTTTTGCCACGTGTGTAGATACTGAGTAAAGTTAGCGAACAAGTGGTCTCTACATATGCGACAAAAAAATCATCTCACACCCCAAGGCCATATAATAACTCATCATGTTGATAATGATATACTATTTCTTTCAGATGTCTGCATTTTCAAGATTGCCTTGCAAGGGTGGCTGCGAGGTTAATACAGAGGAACTGAAATTTATGACAGCTGTGGCAACTGCAGCCTGCAAATCTGCCAGAAGGAAAGATATTTTCCAGCCATTTCCAGTCATTTTTGACCAAACAGACCATTGTTATAGAGAAATAGAAAGGACGCTGATGATGCTAAACAGTGGCGTGAGTACCAGTTAATGATTCTATGTACAATTTTTGGGTTGAATAGGTTACCATTGCCTACCACCAGATTCGATCTTGTCAAGAGTTTGCATCAATTAGAAGATTTAGATTAGAACAATAGTATATAACAAAAAAATAAAAACTTTTTGACTGAGTAATGAATTACTATGACTTTTCAGACCGAAATATCAGATCCTCAAATAACATGTCTGCGATCGTGGATTGAAACTTACACTAGCAGAATTAAGAAGCTACCCCGATCACAACAACTCCGCTTCCTGGGTTTGTAACTCTTCTTTAGTTTAAGTCTTCCATTTATCTTACTGTCAACCAAGACTATGTACAAAATGTAACAACAAATTAGAAGTTCACATTTTACATGCTCATAATCGAATCTATATATGATTACAAAGAGATGGGCGTGGCCATGTGTTTTTTTTTTTTTTTTTTTGTTTTTTGTATTCGCCTGCAACCAATTTCCTGGGGCGCTTTCATGCATTTTGAGTGTTGCACTTTATGGGAAATCACCTTCTACGGGTTTATTTGTTCTTCGTGCGCTTGCTTCATCAGTATTGACGAGAAAACTGGCTTACCATCAAAAATTGATTACAAATGATTGTTTTTTTTCTACGACTCACTTCCGGTCTCTGCATCACATTGTTGCTGCGTGCGTTATGTTTCCCTCTTGCTGCATGCGTTATGTCTCCGTAGGGAGAGGGGGGAAGGATGGTATAAATAATATGAAACAAAATAACCTCAGATAACTATGAAAACTAATTGAAAGCTATCCTAGGTACTTTGATAATACAGTCGGACCCGTTTTACTCGAGCTCGCATAAGTCAACCACCCGCCTAAGTACAACACATTTTAATTTCCCTTCAAACTTACTATTGATTGCTACTAAAAATAACCTGCTTATTTCGACCCTTTTAACTCGAGAAAATCCGTGTTATTCGAGCCAAATCTCACTTCACTTCGAGGCATTAACCCACTTATCTCGACCAAATGAGGATTTAGCGTCAAAATATTCGTAGTTTACACGCAACCAAACGGCGCACATGCCGACCAAACAATTGATCAAAGAACGCTGCCTTACTATGATTTGCCAGTGAACGGGTGGTTAACTTCTCTGATTAATTCTTTGATACTTACTAGTGGTCAACAGCTTTGAAATTAGTACTTGCGTAATAATGACCAATCAAGACAAAGGGGTAGTAAACCTCTAACTGTAGTGCTAACACCCAAGTACTAACACTGAAGTGCTATTTAATCCATGTTTGTTGACAGAGCCTTCGTCAGAGGCGGGAGGGAGAAACAACTAGCGGTTAATAGCTTTGAATTAGTACTTGTAACAATGTAATAGTAACAATGACCAGTCAAGACAAAGGGCTTTGTACAAGTTTACTATTAACCAATGAAACCGTAGTAGAAAGCATGTTTCTTTGTGTATGCAGCCATGTTTGTTTAAGGACAAGGTCAGAAGGTGGGAATACTGTTATAAAAACCCAGAACAGCCACTGTCTAACATCGCACGTAGTAGGCCATAGCGACCACAACACATATTTCTTGCATTATCGCTCATTGGGTTGTTGAAGACATGTTGCTGATAACTCGAGGTCATCACTCTACTCCCTTCAAATTCGACTTAACCGGGTCCAACTGTATTTAGCTCAAAAGCAACATGTAAACCTTCAATAATTATGTCAAACTTGAGCACATGAATATTTAACATATTCTACATACTCATTAGTTTTTTTTTTTTCAATTTTTAAAAATCAAAATTCAAATAAACAATATGGTACAAAACATCCCATGAATAATTTGTTTATAACCATATTTTCTATTTCAGGCACAAACAATCAATACATAATACAAGAATCCCCAGAGAAAATTGCTGCTTTTGAGGCTGCAAAAGCCATTCATGGTTCCAAATTTGCCTTCCATGGGTCAATGCTTGAAAACTGGTGGTCAATTATAAATAATGGACTAAAAGTTATGAGTCATACGGAACATGAGTTACATGGCAGTTTACTCGGGTAATGGCACAGAAATAAACATTTCTGTTTTTTCTCCATATCATTATAATCATCTATATCACTGAACATCTTCAAATCAAATGCTTCACTACAATGTGTTTCTGTTTTTCAAAGATATTCACCTGACATATTTCTGTAAGTGCTATTCAATATTGATAAGGGATAGAATTGTACTAGTACCACTTATATTTAGTGGCAATACTAAAAATCTAATATTAAATCTTATTAATGCTTTTAGTGTTGCAAGATAGCATTAGATTATTGCTTTCTATAGGTTTCATAAAAGACCATATAATTCATCTTTTGCCTGTCTTCTTTCTAGAAAGGGCATCTACTTCAGTCCCAGACTAGGATTTGCAACACGATATTCTCCCCCAGTGGTCACTGACACCCGCTCTGAGGACACCCCATTATCAGCGAGGAACCAGACCGCAGAGACACTTCACTCGCCTTACAAAGCACTATTGAGGTCTCACTGTCATGCTATTTGTGAGGTGATCAATGATCCAAAACACATTCGGAAGCGAAACAAAGGAAAAGGCGACGAAACCTGGAGGGTTAATAAGGCTGAATATGTCTGTTTAAGGATATTTTTTTCACATGAGACTATGGAAAGAAACATTTATTGCATTAATTCCCAGAACAGTGGTTTTGTGGCTGACATAAAGGACGTCTTGAACATGTACAGTTGAATGTAACATTTTGTAAATAAATCATGGCTGTTTTGTTATTCTTGTCTGATATTTGCGGTATGGATGAATCGAAAATTGTAAAAATTTCTAATTAATGTTTTTGGTGATGACAATCAGGCTTTTAAACAAAACATTGATTAAAATGGTTTGGAATAAATGTTGATAAATTATATATGTACAATTGTGCAAGATGGTAAAGAAATTTTTGAGTTTACAATTAATTGTAGGTATTGGTAATAGAATGTGAACAAAAGTATTTTTATGATACAATATGTTAAAACTGTTTAAAACTATGTACTTATTGTCCATGATCGTTTTTTACAATAATCAAGTGGCAAAAGGGGACTAAATGGGTACATTATGACAATGGGATTAGTCATTGCTTTTGATATTATAGGAGTCCTCTAACTATGGCTACTCTGGGAACTTCTCCTTGGTGGTATTCTGCCTTTCGAGTTCATAAGATATCCTGAGTCGGATTTAGTTTAAACATATTTCTATCGACTCATTGACTCATTTACAGGTAAACTTAAAACATTAATATCACAATGGGTCAAAGGGTATGACGTAGCCTGATTTGGTGTTATTCATTCTTAATGCTTTTTGACTTTGCTAAGGGGGTACTTATGGAAATGGACTGCATCAAAATCTGGATTTGGGGTGGGGTCTATTTTCTGGTTTTTCTGTACTTTGACCCCTCTAGAAAATATCACGTAAGTGAGATACTTCCTTAACATACGTAGGATGTAACATTATGACACGTAAACTTACGGTAAAGTACTGCACTGTGTAAAGTTTACCAAAAATACACTAAGACTTCAGTATGTTGCAATGCATACAACCATTTGACTTATTTTGCCATGGATTTCCTTTACCCTTGCCAATTCTGCAGCAAATGGTGTTACTTTTATAGAAATCCGTTTTAGTTAAAGGCAGTTATGCCACAAAAGGTGGGTCTGGATAATTCAAATCTATAGTATAATTTGTGACATATATATTTTTTCAACTTGAAAAGGAATCTGTGAGATACAAAATCGATTAAAAATTATGTTTAGATTTGTAGTTTAGAATTATTTTTTGGACTAAAAGCAGTTAATATCTTGAAGTAATTGAATCATGAGTGAGACCCACTGCTTTATACCACATAACAAAGGACAAATTTAAGATTCCATTTGTCCAATAAGCCCCTAATACATGTAAGGTTCTAGTGACCGTGCCACTGACCAGTTCTGCGATGGTGGCCTTCCTCTGTGTGGGGGAGCCCGTCAGTCCTACAACAGCCTTGCCGCGGCCCTCATAGAAAGACGCTGCCAGTGCCAGTGCATCCTTGTAGCGGTTCTGACGGCGGTACACATCGATACGCTGAAGACATTGAGGACACTCATAGTTTGATTGTTTTTTTTTGTGTGTATCTCATAAAAACATATTAATAAATCAAAAATTGAATAAATGACCTCAATCACTGAGCCAACACATCTGTTTATCACGAAAAAAATATCACCATCTTCCAATAAAATATTCCATATAAGGTTCAGGTGCAAATTTTTGTTTAGCTTGAAGGTAAAGATAGGCAAAATAGCAACATATAAATACCATGTAATTCATACTTTTATTGTATACTTTTATTATACATGTATATTTGGACCATGTAAATAAATCTTTCCGTAGAAAGCTCACCCCCTAATGAGACAAGTTTTCAACCTTAAAGCTCACGAACCTCTCTCCACGTGCGCAGGGTGAGCACGTGCACAGCGCGTGTGCCCAGCATGACCAGCTGCCCGTTGTAGGTGAGCAGGGACTGGTAGCACGCACGCTCGCCTGCGTACGCCAGCGCTGGAGACACATTGCCACCTGTCGCCAACGACTTGTAGAAACTACAACATATAATGGAACAAGGTGGACTGGAAATTAACTTGTAGGGCACCGGCAAGAGGTAGCAGGTTTTACCATTTCAACTTCATCCATAGCATGCAAGGTGATGAGATAGGCTTTTTTTTTTCAAAAACTACTAGATTATTTCAAATCAGCTTATATTAAATTCTGATGGAATGACAAATCCCAATTCTACCTTTGCTACATGTTGACAAATAAAGCTAAAATACACAAGGGCTTAGTAAGAAAGAGTAGTGTAGTGTTTTGAAAAAGGTAATAAAAACAGCAATAAAAATTAAAAAAACAAGTCCCATACTCTAAATTAGATTATTTCGGCAATAAATAATAGGAATAAATAAAATATCCCTTCTTCAACACTGATTGTAATCATTTCATAAAATCTTACGCTGCATTTTTGTGTCCATTGAGTAAGTAAAGTGCAAAACTGAAATAATGGACCAAATAATACACATATATTCAAATTAATAACAAAAAAAAATTGACAAAACAGTCATAATTGTAATGTACACAGAACTTCTAGGTCTATCTACTATATTGTACATATTAAAAAAATTATGTCAGCGAGAACAAACTAGACAAGGTATAAAACAATTTTCTTTTTAAATTACTTGATTTCCTCTTGAATTGAGAAAGCTACAGTACCTGGTACTATAGACAAGCTGCACATCGGAGCAATCTACTATTTCTATCACCTCCTCTGTCCGCACGTCCAGTAAATGAACTCGTTCCGAAGTGTCCATCAGAACCATTGTGCGCGAATTCAGCCACTAAAACATGGCACAGCAAAGATACAATAATACATTTTGAAAATGTTGACAATAACTCAATTCTGCTTGTCTGTCTGTACACGTATCTGTCTATATCAACAGGTATCATCATTACATATCCCCTATTTTTTAATTTTGTTCATGCATGATCAGGCTGATTCCAAAAATGGTTGCTCGGGAAAATACAAAGCCTTACTTATTTCCCTCTCTATTTTTCTGCCTGACCCCATTGAAGCTACTCACCGTCATGGAGAGAAGTTTAAATTGCACAGTTGTCTTCTGAAGTGGAGCAAACTCAATGTCGTCTGCTGCCTTGCAGATCACCTACAAGTCCATGCATATGCATAAGTTTTTTGAGTTTACTTCCAATTGACTTTACACCAACAATCGTGTAAAACTACACAGCAAAATCTTAAACATACCAAAATCTCGCCCCTCTCTCTTGGTCACATACCTGGAAAAAGTAGATGGTCTGATCTCGAGCGAAGGCGAGCACGGGGTCCACCACACGGTCCTTTTCAGAAACCTGCAACACACGGGTAGCGGTCAAGGTGGCCGATGGAAGGCCTGACATAAACTGAGTAAGTTTCATCACATCTACAATGGACCCTTTTCACATGTAACTTGTTATCAGATGACCACTAAAATGACAAC
>CM032662.1:21932344-22031345 GCA_019095985.1 Streblospio benedicti
ACAAACTGCCAGGCCAGTAGGGGAAGCGTTGACGCATCACCCTGAAACACACAGCACTGTCAGTATGACAGAAAATAGGAACCATCCAGACATTATCAAGAATCTTAGAAATAGAAAATTTAAGTTATAATGAGATTCATGTCTGAATGAAAACAAATTTGAATTATGTGTGAAACGTTTGTAGGCCTTAATACTTGGATGGGTATTTACTTGTAAATTAATACAATTTTAAAGCTGAAGCCAGATACGTTTCACGTATTATGAAAGTTAGAGAACAATGACTTATCAAGACAGTACAATAAAATTATTACAGGAAAACAACTTACAGGAAGTGGATGCATGAACATGACTTTCAACTGAGGCCTCAAGGTTACAATGATCACCTGAAGACATACACAGATATTGGAATGTTCAATACAATTTCACACAAACTATTATTAATGTATTTAAAGCATGCAAAGAAGTCTACAAGTGCAAATAGAATGGGAACATATATTCAACTGTTTGTAAATAGAATAATATAATTTCATAACAGTTCTTTTCAACATAATAACATAATATTTACAAATTGCACTATTTTCAAAAAATATCACACAATGATAGAGTGTACCTTTGACAGAGACGCCATTGCGAGGACGATTGCGTCGCGCATCGGGTGATCGGCCACGGTATGCTGCATGTGCAGCGGCTCAATGGTGCACACTTCCCCACGCGAGCCAGAGAACAGGCACTTGGACTCGCACGTGCGCACACCAATCAGCCGCCTACAAACAATTAGCCAATCAAGCTATACACCAACAAACAATATCTGTAAATAGTCCATGGTACATCTTAAATTTGGATAGGATATTCTACCCACACAAGTCACACACGAAAGTGGTGGTGTGGTATCCATTGGCTTTGATCATCTTTAGCAAATCAATGTCATCAAGTTTCACTATTAACACATGTATAAATATTCAATTGAATCAAGCTAAAATTTGAAAGAAAAAAAATGTAATAAGTTGGCATGCACCCTTCTACATAAATTAAAATTGTTGTGGATACATGACTGTACCAAAGTTCGAATGTGCTAAATTCCATTTTGTTTTTACAAAAAGCGTAAATCAATTACATAGAGACTGTTTAACTTTATTCTTAATTCTTGTATCTATTTTATATATGTGTTTCCCAATGCTTGCGGATATATATATATTTTTTTTTATACTTCTCTCTCTCACACACGTCTTTTTAGCAAGCATATTTCTACCAACGATAGATATAGCTGAAGACAGGTTTTACAACCCTAAGCTTCCATTTAACTATATCAAGAGGCCCTGGCGGGACTCGAACTCACGACCCCAAGGTTGTGAGACCAGAATGATACCATCATCCCAGCAGCGAGCTGCTTAGGATGATGGTATCATTCTGGTCTCACAACCTTAAAAAAAATATATATATGTATCTATTTTAATATGTAACAATCTGTGATATGGACTTTATGTCCGAAATAAAGAATAATAATAGTAATAGAAACCAGCAAAGAAAAATTAACAAATGTACTCACTTCATCTCAAGTTCAAACACAGAGCCTCCAGAGTCGCTACTGACTGCAATTGTAAGGTCATCCGTGAACTTCACATTCAAGATGGCCGTGCCAGGTGGGTGGGCATCACCAATGCTTCGCAGTAGCTTCCCGTCTGTCAGGTTCCACATCATGATCTGAAAACAGAAAATGAAGTTGTGTAGCCTAAATGTCTGAGCCGGTGTCTCCTGCTATACCTTTATTTATGGATTTATTCTTTCTTGCACATGGCTAAATTTAATAATGGTCCAAACCATCAATTCTCACCCAAGTCTGACCACATCTGGGCTGATAAATGCAGTTTCATTAATGAATGCAATTTACCTGGGCTTTCAATACTTTACAAGAAAACATCGTAGAAATTTTGATACATATGTATAATGATACAATATATTTTTCAGGGTTATTCTTTAAATGTTAAATGTAAAATGCAAATGCATCATTCATTTTTGAAGCACGTCCGCCATTTTAGCGTACCTGTCCTTTAGCGAAGCCGCTGAGTAATCGGGTGCAATCCTTGTTGAAGCCCACCGCAGACACAGCTCCATACTCCGCTCCCAGCTTGGTGCTGCCCAGGCACCACTTGAGCACCTGCTTGGGGTCTGAAACCACTAATCTATTTCAAAATCGTAAATTAAATTTACTACCAACAAGTAACACTAATTTTGTGATAAATCCTTAAAAAACTTACTATATTGTCTTAATATTTTCGGACATTTTCAATGTTCATCGTTATACCCTGGTCATATATTTCGGCATACAAGAAAAATGGAGTTTACTCATTTCTGAATCCTACCACAGTAATAATGTATAGTTATCCAGAATCTAAGTTTTTCAACCTGTATATAGGTGTGCAACATGAATCTTTGACCATTATGATACCTTTGTTATTTTTAGGTTTATTTTTACTACGGGAATTTTCCTTATAAAGAATACTGCATACCGTGTTGCCGTGACGTACATAGAAGACATACAAGCGGGTCTCGTGTACTGAATGTTGGATATGTAAAGCAAAAACGCAATATAATATACCAAAATATAAGTGAGCAACCAGTAGCTCTAGATGTCAGAAAAAATGTCACATTTTCAAAAAAATTTGGTGGGAAATCCCAAAAAACCCTACTTGCGAGAGGGGGTGTTTGCCGCTCACACCCCGCAGCACCTAACGTCACCGCATACTCTTTGACATCAACCTATACCATTTCGCTTTTTGCTGTCAAAAGCTCCGTCGCACAAGTCATTTGGAGCTTGGGGTATAACAGCTTACCATCATGTTTAAAAGTAGATAACTATATGTAAAACCGCAAGCTAGGAATCATCATTATTTTAGTGTTTTTTTATATTAAGAGAATATAAAGAAGTTTCATTTTGAGAGCATATCTGCACTCACTGCGGCCATTTTATGCGCATAGGAGTAAATGAACAAGAGGACCATAAGGGTCCTAATAGCGCTCACCTGCATGTGTAAATTTGGCTTTAAAATTAAGTGAGAGGTGCCCTGGTGAATGATGAAACAGGTTCAGGAAGAACATTTAGTGTTAAAAATATAAGAAGACCACCTCGCTATAGTTGATAGCAGTATCATAGGCAGGAGGACGTTATGACAAATTTTTTAATTATTTCTCAATGTTATTATGGGGAGGGTACCCCCCGAACCCCCCATTTTTTATTTTATAAGGGCAAAGGCCTACCCCCCAAGACGCTCCCCGGGCACCCTCAACTAAACCCAACTCCTGGGGGGCAAAGCCACCCACACACCCCACCAGGTGTTGGGTCGCCCATGTTAGGAGTAATTTTTATTGTTGATGCAATTTTACAATTTTACACCAAATCATGAATGAAAGTTTTACTACGCTGCTCTGATTGGCTATGTGACGTGATTGACAGCTCAGGGGCGGGCAGGTCACCTCGAAATTGTTATGCAAGAAATCCGTCTCGTTAGAGTGGAGGACTGGTGGGTGTGACATAATTTAACCAATAGATGGCTTCATTAGCATTCTCGATCATGCGACTCTGATTGTTTACAGAGTACTTTAAAACCGAGGGCGGTGCTTAACAAAAAATCATGAAAAAAGACTAGGGTTTGACATTGGTCTCAAGGTCGGGTTGAGCCAATAAGAATTGGACATTAGAGGTGTGTCAGAAGAGCACCCTCACACAGTGCATACCCAGTCAAAAACAATCATTTCCCCCAGGGAACCTGTGGGAAATTATAATAGGTTTCTTGCAGTAATTAGTCTCTGTCATTGAGCAAGATAAAATAAATTAGTCTGCTTAAACTATATAGCTTAGCTCCACTGACAGCATGTCTTACCAAAAACAAGCACTACTCCATGTGAAGTTCCGACAGCGATTAACGATGAAACAGCCTGTAAAAAAGTGGCAAATATAGAAACAAATGACTTCTCAAAGAATGTGTGTATATTTCATTCTGTGTTCCATTATTCATGATTGAGAGCAAATTATCAGATACATATTGGAACTGGTGAATAAGAGAGAATTATCAGATATTCAATCACCTAATAATCGAAACACTTACCATACAAGTAGGCATCCCTGCATCAACTCTATCCTGCAACAAAACACAAATAGAAAAATGATCAATATGAATATATAGTACTTTGAAACAATGCAATAAACTGTGAATATCAATAGCACCCTGGACAATTTCTAACTGGAATATTTTGGTATATTAAGTGTCAAAATTAATTATTCAATATTGAGACTATAAATATTATATCTTGGCTAGGTTTATGATTTGAGCTGCACCAGGTCCTCTTATCTCATATTTATTAAAATTATGAAATTTTACAAACTTTAGGAAGTTTTAGCATGGATCATTTAATAATATGACTGTAATTAAATAAATAAATACTGAATTAAATATTTTGAAAAAAATCATTATCTTGGTCTAAAATATTACAGCAATAAATATATATCAAGTTAGTTAACAAAACATAGTACATAGATATTGAATAGTACATGTAGATTGAATGTTATTTAACAATTTTATGGATCTTTCCCACGCTTAAATAATAATTGTAGAATTGATCTTATAATCATATTGCATACAAATTTTTTGCAGAACACTTTACCACTCACCGCAGCAGACATCATCTGTGAAGACACACTTTTGAGCACTACATGACGCAGTATGGAGCCATGCTGATCAAATCGCATATTCTTTTTTGGTGACCTAACATCACATATTCATTTGTTAATTTATCATATCTATTGTAAAATCTACTGCGTAAATGAAACTTGAACTATGAAGAACATTGCTATTTTCAAATTGGACTTTGTGCTCTTATGAATTGAATTTATTATAGATTAATTACATGAACATACTTTCGTCTTTGTCTGTCTCCTAGGATGCCATCAATGTCACTGCTGCAAATTGAACTAGTATCGCCAGCATCACCTTGTAAAAGATCATTTGGGGAAAGTCCATCATCCCCCAAGGCTTCATTATCAGGCTGAATGATAAAATATTTCTCACATATTTAGTATTTGGATGATATTTCAAGTGACAAAAATGACAAATATCCAGATGAAGATATGTGTATACATGTGCATGTGGGTGGGTGGGGTCGGGTAGGGGGGATACAGGGTTGAGAATAGAAGAAAAATCCCACTTGTCCATATCTCATAACAAAGATTTACACATCCAAATCAATTAATTTTGGAATGACTTAGAATACTAATACATAGTATGAAAAAATTCAATTCTAGGTTAGATCTAGACATTCCATTACTATAATAGTTCATGATATGGTTAGTGCAAGATAAGTAGATATATTAGGAGTGGTGGGGCAGGGACCCGGGGGCAGGGATGTACAAGCAGAAATTTACTATTGTTTTCAGGTAAAGGAAATAATCAAATTTAGGGTATTATCTCTAAACGTATTGAGTTTACTTAAATGAAAGTTTGTCGGTATACGTATATAAACCAGACAAATAGACATTTCAAAGGTGCTATTTATTTTATATTACCATGCAATACCTGTTTTTGATTAGGGGATTTAACATGGAAATGGAAGACACTTCCTGGTTTATGACCTTCACGAGGCATGACAACCCCAGATAAGTGATCCAAATGGGAAATAAAACAAATTAAGTATATTTCATGCCTACTATACATTAATGACAGGCTCAAATGAGATGAATGACAATGACAATGTTTACCTCATTTAAAATGCTTTCAAGAGTCGGCGCATTTTCCACTGGTGGGATATCAAATTCTTTATCGTCAAGCTGTCAAATTAGATAAATAATTCTGAATGAAAATGCCTAAGTGGAAAGAAACAAATGAAGAACCAATATTTGTTAAAATAAATAGGGGCGTTTTAAAGGGCCAAGCATAAATAGATAGGCGACAATACAAGAAATTAATTAAAAAACTTTTAATGTATTATCCAAGTTTACAGAAAATATCAAAACTATGGCTATAAACGTTATTTAATCAGACGGATAAAATATATGTGCACATTTGGAGAAAATTTCAAGCTTGCATTACCTCTCCAATAGACTGTTCAACATTTTCTGTTGCTTTTAATATCTCTTCCAACTTGTCATCCATTGTAAACCGGAACAGGTGCTCTGTTTCACTGACCAATCAAGTCTGTTGTAACAGACGTCTTGACTTTGAAGCAACCATAGCAACTAGACGACTCTTTTGCATGTCAGTGAAGTCAAATTTCTGTTATTTTTGTTATATTTTGCAGCAATATACATAAGGTTTGTATAGATTGTAGAGTGATACGCGTTTACTTTCAAGCATCTCATAATTAAACATTCTAATGATTTGTGCAGCTCTGGTAGTGTTACAAATATAGTTTACTGCAAGTAAACATCAGGTTCAGAAATTTTGAGTTTGACAAAAATAATTGAAGAACATGTCATGGGTTATAGTAATGCATGAATAGAATTACATGCTTTATCTTATGATGCGTTAGTGTGCTGTTTCCGAGCTCGAAAATACGAGATTCCTATATGGTAAATTCACTCGAATGGACTTTCCCACTTGTATCACGTAGCAGTACTCGGAGTGGTCTTCGTTAGTACAGTGGTTAGCGCATACGACCGACAAACAGGAGTTTCCTGCGCCGTAAGTTTGTGACTCGGCCTAGGCAGACTTTGTGGTGCCACGTTACGTTGTTATGTTGTGCGTCTGCCACTGTACTGCCGATTTCCACACAGCGTGTCGCTGCTGTCGAGTATATCATACAAGACGGTGGCGACACCAAGCCCGAGGTTCGGAAGCCTCGTTAAAAGGCGTGTCCCGTGTAGAAGAAAGCCACCCCTCTGCATGTAAAAGAACTCACCTAGTTTGAAAACTATAGCTAGTGTGATCCCTCCATAACCCCGAGGCTCAGTTGGCTGCCTAGCCTGCCTCTGGAGCTCCATGTACCAACATCACGTGGCCTCCCTCTGCTATAATCATCAAAACTGATGGCTGCGTAGTATTCATTCAGATTCTTCAGATAATTGCTCTAACCCGAAAATCCTGGCCTACATTTCGATAAATCTTCATTAAAGACTAGCTAGCTGTCTTAATGCCGAATGTATTTGGTTATACTCGCTACTGCTCCAGTCAACAATTATGAACTTTTTAGTATACCGAAGCGCTTAAGTGGTATGTTCCATAACATACATCTGGGAACGCTGTTCGATGAAGTTTCCACATGGAAAACTAGTTCTACAAGTTCGGAAGAAGCACGCAAATGCAGCATTAGAATCAGCATAGGCGAATTAGTTTTATTTTGGTGTTAGTTTTTTGTATGGCTCAGAGATAATCACGTGACGTGCATTTGTAACCAAACGTCATGAAAGTGTCATTGAGCTTTAAAATGCGAACATTAATTTTAGCTTAAAACATGGCAAGGAAGAAGCAAGAAATTTCTTTGCAAACTGAATTAGAAACACAAGAAGAATGGGAGGAAATGCTGTCTAAGGAAGGATTAACAGGTATTGGGTAAACTATATCTTAACATCACAAATTATTCCCTCTTACAATTGCGCAATGATGCTATTATGTTCACAAACATTTCAATTAAACCATAGGTTTGTAACAACAATAAGGTAAATAAGAAATATGACACAATCCATATATAATCAAAAGGTCATTTTCGGATATTTTAGCTGTGATGAGGAATTTGTTTATTCAAAAGTACTTAGCAAATAAATTTTAGAAATTTAATTCAAAATTATCTTTTTTGTTCAGCATTTCACCGTAAAAACACAACAATAATGAACACAATACTGTTTTTCAATGCTGAAAAGTCCATGACAAAAAGTTGTCTGACATCAGGGTAATCAACTCTAAAAGTTACTTGCCCTCAAAATATTTACTTGCCCTGAGCGGACTGACTGACAGCTATTTCCAACACTGATATTTTTTAAAAGTCGGATAAACATATATATGTATCGTATACGACCATCCAAGTGCCCACCCCCGTGTAACAGCCCTCCCCCTTTTTTTCCTAAATGTCCATTCGAATTACGTAGTAACAGCACTCTTGTGTAACAGCCCACCCCCCCCCATTTTGTGAAAATTTCAATTTAACAGCCCTGGGTGCTTAGATGGTCATTTATGGTAAATCTTATTTTCCATAGACTTGCAATGGAAAAGGCATCGTTTATTGACAATGGCTATTACAGACCAATTATTATTTTGATTGAGGATCATAGTGTATCTCTAAATGTATGACTAAGACTAATTGATAATGATATCATGTGTTTTCTTTGAAACTTAGACAATTATAGAACCAACAGAAATAATTTTGAACAAAGTTAATTTGATTTGTTAACAGCATGGAGTGTGGTTTGTTTCAGTGGTGGATGTATACCAGGAGTGGGCTGGGCCTTGCAAGGCCATGATTGGCATCTTCCGTCGCCTCAAGAATGAGATTGGAGACGACCTGCTCCACTTTGCTGTTGTTAGTAACTAGCTTATTAGATTAATGTCAGTAGTGTTAACAATAAGGTTATAATATAGATTATTTTTATAAGGTAAAGAAATCAGTTACTTTTTTAAAAATCTAGTGGGTTTTTTTTCAATGTATCATAACTATGAATACTGTATATCACAATCCAAGTGCCCACCCTCGTGTAACAGCCCTCCCCCCTCTTTTTCATAGATGTCCATAAGAATTATGTAGTAACTGCACTCTCGTGTAACAGCCCACCCCCCAGTTTGAGAAAAATTCAATTTAACGGCCCTGGGCACTTGGATGGTCGTATATGGTATGTATATGGATGGAGATGATTGCATGTTGTGTTCACAATCTTCAGTGTAATTATGTTATTTGTTTAGGCTAAAGCAGACACCATTGATGCGTTGGAGAGGTACCGAGGAAAATGTGAACCCTGTTTTCTTTTCTTTGCAGTAAGATTTTTATTACACTTAGATATAGATTTTTATAAATACTATATCTTATTTTTATGCCAAGCATTGTCTTCAGCTCTTCACAGTTTTTTCCACCTAGTACATTACTGTACTCTGTTGTAATATTATAGGCAAAGTTTGTAATTTTCTAATGTTCAGATGGAAAAACATAAAAATCAGACTAATGACAAAGCAGGGACTGGCCTGAACAGACTTTGTATGTCAAAATTCGCATTTCATCCATGATAGTATAAATGTTCTTTTTTTATTCAGGGCGGCTCCTTAGTAACTGTCATTCGTGGCTGCAACAGTCCACATTTGTCCAAAGCCATTGCAGATGAGCTGGCTCAGGAGCACAAAGTCATCGATGGCAGTGCAGAGAGGAAAGAGGTATAGACACTCAATATAATAACATTTACTGTTGCGCATAATTGCTCAGAACAGTTTGTTAAAATACTGACCAAGATCATCACTCATTGACGGATTTATTGGACTTAGTGAACTTCTAGTGTCAGTTGTCGTAGCTGTTCCAAAATTATGTCGTGCATTACTTGATTTCTCATATATATTGTTATACAATGTATGGCATTCATTTGTGTTTTTACTCTATGTTCATATCAAATAAATTTATTGCAAACAAAAATTGTTAACCCTGCAATGCAGTATACATATTACTAGTATGGCAAAAAATTACTACAGTAACACCTGCAAAAATGTTACTCATCCTATAAGCTGTGGTCGTTAAGCCTTTGAGAAAAGATGGTAGTTTTGAGGATGAGTTAGTTATAATTCTTACTCATTGTGTTGGTAAAAAGAAATACTAGTCTCAAACTAGCAGATGTGTACTTCTAATCTGTCAAATCACAATGAAGACATTTTTTCTCAGCATTTTTGTATGTACAGCGGGATCAGGCTTAGCCACTCGTCCGCTTGTATTGACTAGTTAAACCTTGTAAAGGACGAGTAAAATGTTTTAGTAACTCGTCCTTTTAACGAGTAGTAAATTTTGGTCCATTTGGTATACAAGTATGGAGTTGGTGCATGTAGGATGAGTACATTTTTAGCAGGACAAGTAGATATTTGAGGGTTACTAGTCCTGCTGATGAGTAGCACTATTCCACCTAATCCTGACCCTGTACATGTATTTCTTTTTCTTTAATCTTGAAAGAAAAATATTTAGATAAAGAGATTAATGTATTAGTAAATAAATATTGCCATTCTCAGATCCAGGACACAGCTTTGGGTGAGGTTGATCAAGGCGGCCAGTTTGGTGAAGAATCAGATGAAGATGAAGGTATATATACTGTTCATGTGTGGTCATACATACTTCCTAAAAGAATAAAGGCACATGCTGTGAATGATTTGATAGCATATAACCATGATTTAATTTCAAAATAAGCCTATTTGTATGTTAAATAAATTTTGTATTTTCATGTTAACTAAAAACTAAAATGACATTCAGGTATTTCAGTCTTTAATAGAATTCTTCACAGCATTTGTCTGGACAAATACTCTAAAATATTTTTAACATTTCTTTTAATAGTAGAACTGTTTTTTTCTTATAGTTTAATTCATTATATAGTATTTCATTTATTTATGTGATATTGATTATTAGTGAATATTTTTATTTGATTTTATTTAATTAACTTAGTGTGAACTAATTGCTATTTTTTATTTGAACTTTTCTCCAATCCTGAAAATTATGAATTACATCAGCTGTGATGCCTCGGTAGAAATCTTCAAATTAATTTGGGAAAAGTAGTTATAAAAATGTATTTAGCTGTTTTTGAATATCAATATCTAATGTTTGGATTCATTTGACAAAAAAGCAAAAATGTAGATATAGAAGTTTATTTTCTATCTAGGAAATAAATAAATAAATGAATATGAGGTTACTGGTATTGTAAATATCACAAATGCAGTACTAAATACCAGTATAGAATGAAGACTTTACAAAAAACACTCACAGATGTGAGAAAACGTACTGCGTAGTACTATCCTATATGGTCCGATCACATCAGATCTACCCTGCCTCTTGTTAAAACCGTCTCTGAGACCAGGATGTCTTTAAATGGTTAAATGGTGTGCTCAGCTTAATACTGATACAAAATCACCAGCAAATATCTCAAGTGCAGGAAAATTAATTTTAGATTGGCTCTCTCAGCTAGACGCCTTTAACGTTTCCTCATTGGTCGTTTCATGCAATATTACATTTTTTTTTGTTTTTTTTTTATTCCCAACCTCGTGCACAAATTATTACAGTCCTATACAAGACGTTTCAGCTGTAGATGCTTCCAAGATGAAGTAATAACACCAAAATCTAGAAGTTTTTAACAGGATACGATATCATACTTGACAGCATGTTTGGCATCTCATATTTGTTCAGCTTTTGAGAATACAAAAATTACAATTATTATCCTGAGCTTTGATCATATTATCAAGTAGGTAATTTCTATGAGAATATTATTAGTAGCACATTAACCATACTCAGGTGACAAGCCTCGGTCACCGAAGAAACAGAAGACATCATCCCAGCCAGAGCAGGCAGCCAAGGAGGAGGATCAGCAACAAGGTCTTGCACATTCATGTTTGCAGTTCCTTTTTTGATGTGCATCCAATTTGATGTGCATCCAAGAGGCTGGCTTGTGCTCAAGTTGCAAAATGAAGAGCCACTAACCTTTGCTTGCTATAGCATTTTAGTGTTTTTTGACAGGTGCATGGATTCCTAACAATTACCCAATTGTTCGATGTTGAGAATTTTTATCCCTTCTCTTTTCTATTTTGAGAATTTGGACCCTTCTTGTTGTGAATTTTATGATGTTGTACTAGGCAGTATGTAGAGTTGCAGAAGCCTTTGACAGTTAGTTGAGTGCCTTTCAAGTTTATACCTTTACTGTATTGTTGCAATTTTTATACACGTTCCTTATAGGGTTTGGGGTGCTCAGATTACATCATGAAATTTAGGAGGCTATATTTATAACAATTCAGGCAAAAGTGGGGGTATGTATTAAGTGTTTAGTATGCATTTTATCACCTACATTTACCATCACATTCACCAGCCACAGTCTATGTTCTTCGGTGTATTGATCTTTTATACCTTGTAAAACTGCGTATACCTTCATATATACCCGGTAGCTCAACTTCAGTAAGGAAGAGTATTGTAGTTAGTCTATTGTTAGCATTGTTAAACCAATAAGTACTTTCAATTTTTTTCAAGGCCGGCGTCTTGAGGCCGGCGTATGTGCTTTAGTGTACATGTATGATATTTTTGTTTTATTTTTACTGGGGAACACAGCTATGACATGATTTCACATAGCTGTATCATATGTGAGACTAAGAAAACAAAATCTAAGTGGCGTAAAAGAATATGTACCAGGTCAAATTTTAAAAGTATAATACTCTATTAGTCCAGAAGTTAATGATTTACATCAGTGGCGTTGATAATTGAATGGACCTAATTTAATAATTTTCAGACTGGGATTATGAATTGGTCGATGGTAAGAGTTAGTTTAGTTCAACTTACGTGTTTATGATTGTATTTCCTTAAATCATGAGCTGATCTTAGTACCGTTTCTTTTTCATACATCTGAGAGAAAATAAGGCAATGATAAGTACTGTATGGTTTTAAACCTGTTGTAGGTACAGTACTAAGAATCAGCATAGTATTTAAGTGGTTGGAAGTTTTAAAGTTATATACGTTATTGTATTTTTTTTTAATTTATATAAAATGCTGGAAATGATTTGAAATCCACTTCATAACTATTGCTTAAATCTGCTACTTTGAATTTGCAGCATTATGGGATTATGGCCAGCCAACACATTGCAATAGATGGATTTGCCAGATTTATCTCAGCTCATAAACGGGTACAAAGTGCGGGCAGTTGCCATCAGTAGTATGGGGAACCTTTAAAGGTTATGCTCAGTGGCCAAACAAGTATACGTGTAGAGAAGCATTATGATATGTTCTGTGCATTCTGAAAGTTTCTTTCATTTAAACAGCGTATTAAAGTATGTAGAGCAACATGAATACCACACAATAACAGGCCGCCAAATACTCTACAAAACACATGAAGCAACAAATGTCAGCCGAATGATTTTCGTCAGACGTAACTCACACGGTGCACGTGAAAGACCGCCTATATCGCCCATGTTAAATGAGACGTCAGTCGTGAGAAATCCACGGTATGTCTGGCGAAAATCATTCGATTATGCAATATCACGTGACCCTGTGTTTTAGTTGGCGAAACGGCATTGTATTTTTAAAGGTGAAATAAATATTAAATGTGGAGAATATAAATATTATTTTCATCTCACTTGCAATGGATAAGGCATCGTCTATTGATACTGAATTTTACAGAACTAATATGATTTTGGCTGAGCAATATCTTTAAACGATGCTCATCAAAATCGAGGGTCACGTTCATAAGGGAGCTACCTGGGTTCCCTCACAAATGCGGGTCACAATCCCCTGAGTCATTTTGTTTTTAATGTCTCTTGTTAAAATTACTAGGTAATTGGGGGTGTCTAGTTCCATTCAAACATATATGAACTGAGCACAGCAAGCGAATGCACCTAATGACTTTTCAGGCAGTTTTGCTTCGCTCTATTATTGCCACTCATATAGCTAAAAAGGCAACAAGGTGTTGTTGATGCTTCTGTATAACCTGTGTTGTTTTTTGACTAACTATTTTTGTTTGGGGCAGGCATGACATTGGGTGGAGAGCGCATTATCTATGACAACATGCCGGAAGCTGCTGAGAACGAGGAGGAAGAAGGTAGCCCCACCATGCTCGTCCTCTCCCTCACGCCTGCTTGCATACTCCTCTTCACATGTCACGCATGCATATACACTACCCTAAACATTTACAGAAGGGCCATCGCACAATTAAAGGCCCCCGTCCTAAAATATCAATGCATGTTGTCGATGTTGGTATGGCCCCATGTTAATGTTTTTTGTATGCCCGTATTTGGACACCTGAACACGCACTGATGGTTTCATTTAATGTTTCAGAAGGGAGTAACTTTTTCAACTTAAAAACTGTTCAATGCTGTTGAAGGTGTATTTACGCATACTTGCTATGTACTACCACCTCACACACATTGCTTATTGCTTTTTTATGTTAGATTTGTTTACTGCTGCATTTAGCTTGGTATTTCTGCACTCCAATAATTATGTTTCTGTTAGATATAATTATTGAGTAATGCTATGAATATTTCTTGTGTCTCCACTTCCCCAATATCTTTCACACATATACTTATGTGATGAGTTGTGAAAATGATTTACGTCATATTAGTATGTATAAAATGTATATATGGTCTATTCTATTTTACAGGATGAGTCAATATTATGCAAATTATATGATTATGATATGGAAAGATATGTTTGCAGATTATCAGGGTTTGAAATAAGGATTATTTAATACTGACCCTCTGCTTGCTGCTTTTAATCAGAGATGGCTGGTTAAAAAAAACTGATGGTACAATGTCTGGCTACTATTGGGCTGTATATTATTAAATTTTAGGATTGATATCTTTTTTAATACTCAGTCTGCTACCTATCATAGTTATCGGCCTGTTGGTCTGTGAGCAAATTTTCATGAGTTTTAACATTACCCTGAGATAATATGTAAGTGTGTATATCTATGTTTGCAATGCTTACGATTTCTCAATATGTATTTTAATTATTTTATGTGGCAATACTGTATTACTGTGGTAATGTCATATGTGTAATCATGTATATAAATAATAATGTATTAATGATAAATATGCAATAATTTGGAGTTTTATATTAAAACGTCTCATAGAAAAATATTTGCAATCTATATTCATCGTAATTTATTTCAAACCTTTTCAATATATTAATGTATTTCATTTGAGTTTATCCATAGAAACTTAAGATGCTATCAAAATCTGTTGAAAAATAAAAAAAAAAAATTATTGATCACAAAGTATTACATGTATTATTTTTACAAGTATTATTTTTCTAACATAAGTATCCAAATGTCAAATCATGCAATGGTTTGTTTTAGATACATGTATAAAGAGTTTTGCAATTTATAATTTGTGCCGTTTTCCCTCTGCAGGTGCAGATCAGAAGAAGGACATCACAGTGGCGATCCTGAAGCCTAATCTGGTGAGGGATGGCAAGGTGGACGAGGTCATCGAGAAGATGAAGGAGGCCGGCATTGACATCCTTGCTCAGGAGGAGAAGACACTCACAGAGGAGGAGGCACGAGAGTTCTACGCACATGCTAGTGACAAGGTAACCCACTTGGGGCACATTTGGAGATTTATATTTAATATTTATTATAACTTGAATATTGATTTTTTTTTAAATTATTTTCCATTGGACTAACTTAAAATGCGGGAGGTCAGCTACATGTATATATAAATATGCATTTGATTACAGTGAAAAGTTGAGTTTCAAGTGTTAGTCCATCTGAGATGTGTGTGTATATGGCTATTATAACATTTATATGATTTAGATTTGGAAGCATATTTCAATCGACTAACGATCGCTGTATCATTTGTTGCTGCAGGAGTACTTTGAGGATCTGGTGAAGTACATGTCATCAGGTCCATCTCACGTACTTGTACTGTCCAAGGGAGACACGGGTGAGGGTATTATTGAGGAGTGGCGTGAGCTGCTGGGGCCACCATCAGTGGAGGAGGCCAAGAGCAACGCACCCGACACCCTGAGGGCCAAGTACGGAGGAGAGGAGAACTATGTCAACAGTCTGCACGGCTCCGACGGCCCTGACACTGCCATGAAGTAGGGCTTTGTTACATCATATTTTGATTGTGATGCACTCAGATATGCCCTTTTCAAAGCCCATGCTGTACAACAGTACTAAGTGTCTTACTATTTTCAGGGAACTGGCCTTCTTCTTCCCTGACTTCCACGTGCCATCCAAGCCAGGTTCACCGGCCAAGAGGCCCAAGTCAGGCAAACGTGCCAAATCAGCATCTGAGGAGAAGAAGGTTCAGCGTACGCTTGCTCTCATTCGACCAGACGCTATGCGGGAGAAGAAAGGTGCGTAGTAGTGTGGAACTCACTGTAGTATTACAGAGCGGCAGATACACAGGCCACCTGCTCTGAATTTTTATGAAAGAATTATTTCTTAATGTTTTTTGGGGGGGATCTCAGATTTCTATCTCCTGCTCCATATTGTTCAACAATTTTTCAGACAATTTATCTTTTACATCATTAAATTTATATTGCAGACGAGATTTTGGCAAAGATTCAGGAGTCTGGCTTCACGATAGCAATGCAAAAGACGATCCAGCTGTCGAAAGAACAAGCGGAGGCATTCTACAGCGAGCACCAGGGACAGGAATACTTTGAGGAGCTAACCACCCGCATGTCCAAGTAATTTTCTTAAATAACATTGTTGATGCATACACAATAGAAATCATGCATTATTTGCTGACCCATAAGAATTAAATTTTACGCATGCATACAATTTGCTGTGAAGATATTTTAGTAAAACTGTAAATATTGACAATGAATAGGTTTTTGAAATATAACAATATTAAAATCCTGCGCATGTATAACAATTCAATAAGCCATTATCTGAGATGTGTGGTTTCAGTGGCCCTCTGCTGGCATTGGCGCTCGCCAGGGAGGATGCTGTGACCTCATGGCGCGAAATGCTTGGCCCCAAGGAGGTGGACAAGGCAAAGGAGGAAGCACCCGAGAGCATGCGTGCTCAGTTTGCTATGGATGATGTCCCTATCAACCAGCTGCACGGCTCTGACAATCCAGAGAATGCAGAGAAAGAAATCAATTACTTTTTCCCCGTGCAACAGACGGTGGCTGTTATCAAACCTGATGCCTACCAGACAAAGGGTGGGTTGCACTATATGTCCAGTGGATAAAATCTTAATCACTGTGGATGCCTACTTTAGATGGGTGATTCACATAAGGAATACATAAACCGGAAATTAATGTGTCAAACCAAATCCCTACAAAATAATGGGATAGTTAAGTAAAAAGCGATTCATTAGTGTAAAAAAAAGAAAAAGAACAATAGGGCCAGTTTTTCATATTAATTCTTATGGTCAACATGTTTTTGGCCAGGCCATTTGAAATGATATGCTTCATTTGACATCTTTAGTATGTTGCGATATTTTTTTTATAGATGAGATAATGAAGAAGATCCAAGAGGCAGGCTTCAATGTGGCTGCTCGTAAGGAGACACAAATGACCAAGGAGATCGCGGAGCAATTCTACAAGGATCAACAAGATAAGGAGTATTTTGGCGAGCTCACAGAACACATGACCAGGTACATAGAATAAATACGCAGCTGACACATGATACGGTGCTATTCATCTCTGCAAATTAACTGTAATATGTTTATGAACTGTAATAGATATGCCATTCAAATATTTGATTTAAGTAAACCATAGGGTTTGTTACCAAAGATCATAGATGGATTGAATAAATGTTTGGTGATTGGAATTTTGCAGTGGACCCACGTTATTTATGGTGCTATCACGAGAGGATGCCGTAGACGGCTGGCGCTCCATTATTGGGCCCACAGACCCTGCCAAGGCCAAGGAGGAAAACCCAGAGTCGTGAGTGTGGCATCTTTTATTATGGTTAAAATGAAATTGAGTTCATTACTACTTCAGCACTCATATCCATCATGTGGAGATGTTAGAGTTATGACACCTGTGTATTGTGTACTCCATAGATTCAGAAGAATAAAGTCCCTATGTCTGAACAAAGTAATTTCAGTGGTTTAAGATGTAAATTAAATTTACATTAGACCATCATACAGAGCCACGGATAAGTACCCGTCCTATTGTCCGAGACTGGTATCTTTGTTGTCTGGACGGGTAAAAATATTGAGTTACTTGTCCTATGGACTTGTATTCTCCATCACACCAGACATCAGTTTCAATTGCATTTACATGGAGTTTGTTGATTTGGACGTGTAAATCTTTGTTAGGACGGGTATATTTTTCAAGATACCCGTCCTATGGACAAGTATGATTTTTCTCGTATCCGTGGCCCTGTCATATATCTCTCTCATTTTTGCTGTATCAATTGTCATTCCCTGAGAACTCAAAATTCTGACACCTCGAGGTCATCACTCAAGTTAAATTCATGTAGATCCAGTAACCATTTATCTTTGATTACGTAGATTTAATTATATTAATTTCATCACATAGATCACAAACTCTGCATTTTGCAGACTACGAGCCATGTTTGGAACAGATGTCAAAGCAAACGCAGTTCATGGCAGTTCAAATCCAGACCATGCCAAGGAACATATACAAATGTTGTTTGGAGACATAGAGTTTAATCCAGATGGTACTGTTAAAGGTATTCTTTTAATTTTTGCTGCTGCTGCTATAATGGGATTTTTAATTTATGGCCATTCATAAATATTTCAACATACAAAAGTGTTTCATTGATCTTTTTTTTCATACAACGTCAACAAAGTTTTATTTTAGATATATAGTGGTAAACTTTAGATTTTTATTAACTATTTTTTTTGATAATTTAATTTTTTTAAACATAAGTGTTTTAGGCATTGCTTTATGTTCTTTAAATACTTTTTTTATTTTTGTTATTTTTTAAAGAAAGATTGCATGTTAAATTTCACATTAAGGCAATTTAATGTTAAGAATCTTTTTTTTTTTTTTTTTTTTTTTTTTGTATTAAAGGTTATGCTCAGTGGCCGAACAAGTATGCTTGCACAGAAACAATATAATGTATTCTATGCATTCAGAAAGTTCCTTCCATTTCATAATCATCACCATGCTTTTAAAGTGCTTTTTGTACCCTGAGAGGGTGTTAGACTGCCTTATGGCTGTCAACAATTTTCCCCTCCACAAATCTGTCATTTACCATATCGATCTTCAATCTCCATGCATTGTAAAACATCTATTATCTAGAGCAATTTGTATATCCCACCTTAAGAAGCCAGTTATGAAACTCCCAAAACACACATAGATGACAAATGTAAATGGAATGATTTTCGTAAAAGGTAACTACACGGTGCAGAAAAATTAACAATTCCCCTACATCTGCAATGTTAAATGGTATTTGGTATACTGTACGTCCAGGAAAAATTATTTGATTAAGTAATGTTCGCATGTCTTCCTGTTTTCATAAACAAGACATCATGGCCTTTTTAAAGGTATGATAGATTCTAAATTATGTGAAGAGTATAAATATCATTTTCCCTACACTTGCAATGGAAAAGATATCGTTTATTGAAACTGGATTTTACAGAACAAATATGTTTTTGGCTGAGCTTTATCTTTAATTAAAACAATTTTCTTCTAATACACAGTTGAACCAGTTTACCTCGAACTTGAAAGTAGGGGATAAAAATTCAAGTTATCATAGTGCAAAAGTAACATAAAGCGTAATTAGTGATAGATAAAGTAGCATGACGGAAATGGTCATTTGCAGGAGTTAACCATTGATTCCTCTTACCAGAGTTCAAGATAAATGCGTTCTACTGTAATTTTATAATTTTTGTGCAATGTTTTTTAAATTTTGTTTATATATTCATTGTTTACATTGTTGTAATTAGACAATGATCATTGTATTTGTCAAATTATTAAAAAAAATCTAGTCAATTATACAATCCATTTTTCTTCTATGGCTGCTGTGACTTTCATGTCTGATAAGCAAATGATGATTACTCTGAAATACATGTATCTTCATCACATCTCTTGTTTAAATCATATGTATCTTCTAGTATTAATCTGTAATAGATAATACTTGACGACTTGCTTCATTGTACTCTGACTTACGCTTTCTGCATGCTATATAGCTTAGCATCACCACCTATATACACTTTTGTTGAGTCACATCTTAGTTAGCCTATATCTAGCAGGGTTGGTGCACACTAGCATTAGTAATAGCTAATGTCAGCATTGATGAGCAAAATTACCATTTGACACATAAACTCTCAAGTTGGCAAGTTGTTAAAAAAGGCGATGTTTACCTCAATTCCAAGTGGTTGCTGCATGTACATGTAGTAAGTGAACACATCTTAAAGTGCAATATGATTAAAGAGTTATTATCTATCTAAAGAAAAAAAGCTAAAAGGTTCATAAAAGTAAACTGGTATTCTGATTGAAGTTTTGCATGTAGATTTTTGCTATTTTTATAACTACTTTAATTGTAAATTTTGACAATCTATGGATGGTCAAAACAACATGGGAACATTCTGAAAAATCAATCTAATTTGCTGCAAGGTGTTTTCAGAACCCGCACATTAATACCGAACTCAATTGTGTTAGACTATTCTTTAATCATTTTGCACTGGGTCATCAGGGCTCCTAATAATCACATCTAAGAAATGAGCAGCAGCAATGAAAATTACTAATAAGGAATTGTTGTTAATATCTCTTAAGCCTTAGAACTGTTAAAATGTAGAGATTAAGAAACATTGAAAACATGTAAGATAAAACTGAGATAAAAAATTAATGTTGATGATGGAAATATCAATTTTTAAAATATCTAAATTCACACACAAAATTGCGGATGTGGTTCTTTGCTTTTTTCTAATTATCTGTTTGAGAATTATATCTGAAAATTTGTTCTCTGTGATAAAAACTAGGTTTTTCTCATGCTCACTTGTGAACAGTGTTTCACTAACTTGAGATTGATGTATTGGAAGACTTGGAACCATACTAGTACACATCATTTTTTCACTGTACTGTGTCTAAAGGTAAAGAATTTAGTATAAAATGATTTTTAAAAATCACACTTTGTAATTTATTCAACTTCTACTGGTTATCACATATTAAAGAGATGCTATCAAAATTGTGAATTTTTTCATAAAAAATGATTTTTCATGATGTGTTCTAGTATTTAGAACTCCAGTGTTTGTTTCTAACATGATATTTTAGACTTAAATAAAATTACACATTACAACTCTGGCACTGAGAGATGTTTTGCTGTAAGACAATTGCAAACTCTGTAAGATAAGTCACAGCACTCTGCACATTCTGATATGCTCACTGTGAGATATGCATGGTTTGTTGTGCATCACTAGGTGAGGAAGGTGCAGCAACAGAAGGTGAAACGTTGCAGGAACAGTCAGAGGAGACGCCCGCAGCAGCCACAGACGACAATCAACCAGCAGAAGGTCCAGGAAACATTATGTTTTACTTTATTTATGTTTTTTTTTATCAGAATTTTGATTTAGATTTTTTCAAACATATTTTATACCTGTGAGTTCTGACTGATAATACATGTAAAGTCAGTTCACTCTCACACGTAAAGAACAGCTTTTCAGCTTTATTTACAAAGGGGGCTTTAATATGTTTGTTTTTATATAATGCAGAAGTTTAAATTTTTATTGTTGCTTAAGACCAGAGAATAATTTACCCAGTACTACATTATCTATGAACCAATTTTTTCAAAAGTATAGGCATTCATATTACTGACTCGCGTTATACTTTACAATGAATGTTGTGAATGATGCATGTTTGTATATAAAGTACACCTGTTTGTTAAGTTTCCAAATATTTTTGCATTTTGATTATCAAACTGTTATTTCAAAATAAGAGTGAGTATGTACACGTTTATTTGTAAGCTAACATTGTGTGTCCTCTTGTAGGTGGTGATTCAGAGCAGCCGGCTGGAGATGATCAAGGTGAGGATCTTACATTCATATTAATATATCCCTCATAACTTAGAGGAAAACATGAGATTGTGTGTACATGTATGTTTCTGCGGTAAAGTCACATTGTTTAAAGTGGTGATCGTGGAAGACGACATATTTCATGAGATTTAATTCAAATGTTTTTATTTCAGATGAAAAGTAGTTCACACTTTATTGCAAAACTCATTTTAATTGTCTAATTATTTTGTGTCAATGCATGTGTCATGTTTCTGTTATGTCTTTAAAGAGTCCGAATGCAGTTAGATATCAACCAAGCATTCTACACATAAGATCCTGTGAATTCACAAGGCATTTTCAGCAAACTTATCATATTTATTTCCCAAGTCAAATGTGGATCCAAATGTTTTAGAACTGCATTAACATGTTTGTTCCAGAATATGAAGATGAAACATTTGAATCTGAGGAAGATGATGGTAAATTCGCGACAATCCAATTTTTTTTGTGTCAATTGGAAATAGTAACTGTTTTTGTGAATCATATTTAGTTTTTAGCCCAACTCAATATGTTATTTCCCAGTGTGTAGCACAATATTCCATTTTTTCCATCTAGGATTACCATTGTGTCGAGTATTAGTTAGATCAACAGAATAGCCAACTATTGGATTTTTCCTGGCTTAGTTTGAACAGTATAGTTTTGAAATGCACATGTGAACGTTAGACACGTTCATCCAGTGGTTCTTTCCGTACATGTTACATGTATTACTGTGGAGCATGTGACCAACATGTTTTGGTGCTCTTGGTTCAGGGAGTGTAAAATCGTCACCGCATAGAAGGAAGCGCGGCAAGATCATTCGACGTCATTCGGTCAGCAGTGCCAAGCTTCTGCAGCGCTCTAACACTCTCTTAGTGCTCACTCACAAACAATCAGAAACAGGTCACTACATGCTTGCTATAGATGACCAATGTTTTGGGTCATCAATTTTGTAATTTTTTGTATTTTTTGAAGAATATGCGTAATTTTGGAGCATGGATTTTGACATTTAATTTTTCGAGCATGGATAACTTTTTCCGAGAGTACACTTGTTTTTTGTGGAAGAAATATTGGATTATTTTTTGCGATACCCGCGCATACTTATTGGACATTTAAAGATTCAAAAATAAAATTCCGTAAATTTTTATGAAAGAAGAAATTTTGTAATCAGTTTTTGATCACTGCATCAAAGCATGTGACAGCTTATATAAGTTTCCATGCATAATTCCTGATGTAGAAAGCATTTATGTCACCTATGATATGCGTCATTTGACTGTATTTACATTAGCTACAACTTGCACAAGTTTACTGATGAAACGTTGCATGAATGTTCAATGTCTATTGTTGATACCGTTCTTGTCACTTCTTGTGTTAAACCTTATCATACATTATTATTTCTGTAATTGTTGGTATGCATTTTCAATATTATTATTGTAAAAAGTATCTTTAATTTTTATGCTTTTACATAACTATTTAATTGGACGGTTACAATTTGCTATGCTCTGTTCTATTTTCATTTGAGTATATTTAAAATTTCTTTATTTTTATATCTTTCTCTAGCTGGCATGGATGAGCATGGTTGGCAAACTTTTATTTTCATTTCTGACTATTTATTTTGAGAGATAAGTGTACTCATCCTATAATGAATAATTTTGATTAGTCTTCGTTATATTTGCAATGACACTTTATTTTTGTTTATGATAATTTCAACTTCAATGAACTTCTTATAGCTCTCTTCCTCACTTATGAAATGAATTTGCATCTATCCATAGGTCACCAAAATAAAATGAAAATATGTGTACAACATGTACAATGTACATGTGCATGTATGTGTCATATGAAAATAGTTTTTTTTTAAATTTTCCAAAAAACTTCAATGCTAATGATACATTTGAAAGTCATCATTTGTTGATAAGTACTGGTACTTATCATTAAAGATGATTATATTATACAATGTTTTATTTATAATTGACCATATAGACCAACATTTTTGCTTATTTCCAGTTTTTATTCTGTCACATGACACTTTTATCATGTAAACTTTTGTCTCATGATTTTAAGCTATAGATTTATTTTCTCATAATGATGATAGTATTTTGGTGGCCTAAATAGGGTGTATTCTATTGCTTACTACTTGTCCGCATTGGTTTACAGAAAGTGGCAGTCGCCCAGGTTCATCAAAACCAGTCTCACACCATGGAAGTCGACGGGCCAGTGTTGCCTCATCTCATCTTGACCAACACCCACTGCCACATTCTCTTCATAGGGACTCAGCAGATAGGAACAGCTCAAGGCTGTCCAGCAGGAAGGGGTCTCTCATTAGCCCCAAGCATAATGATACTCAAGAAGATAGAGCTGATGATAGACCCAGTTCTAAAATTGAAGCAAGGTCTGGCTCTAGGACTGGAGAGAGACGACATTCTAGAGCTGGAGAAAAACCCAGCTCTAAAGCTGAAGAAAGACCAGGTTCCAAGGCCGAAGGAAGACCGAGGTCCAAGGCAGAAGAAAGACCAAGCTCCATGACTGAAGAAAGACCAAGCTCCAAGGCGGAAGAAAGACCAAGCTCCAAGGCCGAAGAAAGACCAAGCTCCAAGGCCGAAGAAAGACCAAGCTCCAAGGCTGAAGAAAGACCAAGCTCCAAGGCGGAAGAAAGACCAAGCTCCAAGGCCGAAGAAAGACCAAGCTGCACGGCTGAAGAAAGACCAAGCTCCAAGGCCGAAGAAAGACCAAGCTCCAAGGCCAAAGAAAGACCAAGCTCCAAGGCTGAAGAAAGACCAAGCTCCAAGGCCGAAGAAAGACCAAGCTCCAAGGCCGAAGAAAGACCAAGCGCCAAGGCTGAAGAAAGACCAAGCTCCAAGGCAGAAGAAAAACCAAGCTCCAAGGCCGAAGAAAGACCAAGCTCCAAGGCTAAAGAAAGACCAAGTTCCAAGGCAGAAGAAAGACCAAGTTCCGAGGCTGAAGAAAGACCAAGCTCCAAAGCTGAAGAAAGACCAAGCTCCAAGGCAGAAGAAAGACCAAGCTCCATGGCTGAAGAAAGACCAAGCTCCAAAGCTGAAGAAAGACCAAGCTCCACAGTGGGAAAGACACCTAGCTCTAAAGATGAAGAACAAAGACCAAGCTCCAAGGCAGATGATAAACCAAAATCTGAAGCTGTAGAAAGCCCAAGATCCATAGCAGATGAAAGACTGAACTCTATGTTGGAAGAGAGACCAAACTCTAGTGCTGGCAAGGACTCATCTAAATCTGAAGAAAAGTGTGGTTTCAAAACTGATGAGAGCCCCAGCTCTGCAAGAAGACAGAGTTCTGAGTCTAACTTAGGAGAAAGCCGAAGCTGTAAAATTGAAGAAAGGCCATGCTCTTCAACTGGGGAGAACCCTAGCTCTAAAATAGAGGGACACCAGTCAGAAGCTCAAGAAAGCTCTATTACAAAATTTGAAATAGGAGTCAATGATGAAGTATCACCAAATGAAGTTGACGATGGTCATAAAGAGACTAGAGTGGAAAGTGGGGGTAAAATCCCTGCCTTGTCGTCAAATGGGAGTGGGGATAACTCTAGGAGCAGTGTAAAATCACCATCAGGAAATGCAGAAGGTGAGATTACCTTGTGCATGGTGTGTTCAATTGTGTTTCTCTTTTTTGATTTTTATTATTATTCTAAAATATTTTTTGTGTCAAATAAATTTTTTGTGACAACTATCATATACATTTATGTAAGAAAATGGACCTATATCATTTTTACTGAGAGTCTTCTGGATAGAGTGGACGGGGAAACATTTTCCTGAAATGCTGCATGGCATGGAATATACTGTCTACCTTGACTACATCAGTATACATTTCAGCATCAGATTCCAAAAGGCAAAGAGGAAAAGGAAGTTCTCCTCAACCGCAAATCAGTATAGAGCTTGATGCGACTCCAAGCTCACCAGAAACTGACCAAAGACCTGTTCTTGCAAGAGAAAACTCCCTTCTCAACCTACCTACTGTGAATGTTGAGTATAAATCTGCATACCCATGTGTTGTAGAAGACACACAGTCTAATCTAGCTCAGGAGTTTAGCCCAGAGTCTAGGACTAATATTCAAGAGGAGATTTTCAATGTGCCAGAGAAACAAGTGAACATTGCTGAAGACCAGCGTCCCCAATCCAGGATGGGTTATAAAGAAGACGCAGAAGCAGAAGACAAGCTCTCTGATGGTGAAGCTAATGGTGACTATGACCTGTTGGTGATAGATAATGGCACCCCAGAGATACCAGACAAAAATGAGGGTGAGAGTTTGCACACTCCATCCCCGGCTGGGCAGGAGACTGTAGGAAGCAATGATGTATTTGAGGTTTCACAGCCTCGAAGCAGCAGCCGGTGTCAGAGTGCTCGGGGGACAAGATCTCGGTCAGGTGGAAGCAGACCGCTCTCTCAGGCCTCCCAGCACCAGTCGATTGTTGAGGAGAGGCCAGTCTCTACCAGCCTTGACTCACAAGCTGCTAGGGAGTACAGTCGAGTAGACAGTGACCTAATACGTGAAGATAGTGGCTTAGCCTCAGGACCTGGGAGCACTGTGCCTCCTTCCTCCGCAGTCCCTCACCAGCATCCAACAATCAAAGAGGATGCTGATGCTGAACGAACAGACTCGGGCCTTGACTCTGCACTTGACTGGAGACCAGCATTAGCTGCGGCACCAGAGGGGCTGGAGGATATTGGAGAGATGACTGATCGCAGCTCCCATCAGTCAAGGCCAACATCAGTGGGCAGCTTAAGGTCAGCGCGTCCCAAGTCTGCAGTAGCTGGGAGCAGTGCAGGCAGCAGGAAGAGTCTCCGCAGTAGGACAGGGAGAAGCCAGCCAGGATTGACAGAGGAACAGTTAGGGACAGCTGAGGTACACCATGAAGCAGCGCAAGATACAGTAGTGGAATTAGTAAAGCAGGACGAGTCATCAAATCATGATTTACAAACAAATAATCAGGGGAAACCACAATTTGGAAAACGGGAAAGTGAAAATAACGAGAAAATTAGTGAGAAAGATAAAAGCGAAAAAAACAGTCAAGTTATGGATGTGTCCTCTAATAGACAGGAGGATATGGCAAGAAAAGAACATAAAGATACTTTGAATGATCCATCAAAATGTGTGCTTGGAGATATACACAAAAGTAAAGAAGAAAACAACAATAATAGTAGCGAAAAGTCTGCACTTATTAATGAAGAAACTGCTGAATATGTAGAAAATGATGAATCTAATATGTCTAATAAGACACAAATAAATGTGAATGCTGAAAGTACACAAGAAGTAGGACAGTGTGTTGAGGAGTCTTCAGAAATAAGAGTGCCCAGTGGTGTGGCCACACCTAGAGGTGGGATAGATGAGGAGTGTGGCAGCTGCTGTCATGACGTCAACAGTCAATGTGAGGCTGTTGTAGACAATGACCAAGTAACAGAGGCTATCAAGGTAGTGGTAGCAGAGGCTATAGGCTATGATGATAATGAAGTTACTCAAAATGATAAAGAAGAGCAGAACTCAGAAGATGTAAAAATTGTGGAATTTGATGAAGATTATAACAAGGATAAACGCGAGAAAGATATCAAATGCAAAACAGATGGTGAAAGAAACTTTGAAGAAATGGATGTATGTAATATCAATTCAGACAGTATAAGTAAAGTACAGAATGAGGGCAACATTGAGAAGTTAAGCAATGCTGGAGATGGAGAAAGAGTCATGGAAGGTATATCAGGCATGACCAGCTTGATGCAATTGATCAGTGCATGGCTTGGATGTGCTGTTTTTTTTAGTTCTAATATCATGTGTTCAAATCATGCATCATTGTTGGTGTTACTTTTAGTATGATAATAATAAATTATGATCATAACAGTGTGTTATTATTGATATTGCATTTGAATGAGCTGCATCATAATAATGAATAATGATATGCATGGTTTTCACAATATTTATTTCTTAGGTGACTGAGTCATAATTACTTGCATTAATTCTCACTTAAAATAAACTATATTTTTTAAATGCTCATCAAATTGGATTTTACTCTTTTCCTTTTTGTAGAATTAAGATGAAATATTAGAAATTTACAAATGTTAAACCAGCTAATCATAGCTAACTCAAACTAATGTTGGGCCTGTTTCTTCTCTAGTAGCATGTTCTCAACAATGCAATTCCCGTTCACTTGGCAGTTGGCTGGTTTCAGATTCATTATGTAGTGAGGACTCTGAGGAGGAGGAGGATGCTCCACTTGTGTTTGTAGCGTCTCCTATTGACAGACAGGATGACAACCATCCAGGTTCTTGCTGTTGTCTCATGTCTTGTATATATTTTTACACCAGATATGTGACAGTGCATGCCCATTTTTCCAATGGCTACATATTATCAAACAGGAAAATATAGACAATGATGACTTAGGTGTGATGTGATAAAAGAAAAATCTTTAAATGTAATAGATAAAGATCAGGTTACAAAATAGAGCCTACTCGGCGGCCTAGTGCCAGCTGATTTAAGCACGGGCCGGTTGGGTTCTAAAGTTTACCGTCCAGTGGGCAGGTTACTTTTATAGGGATCTCAGTAGGAAGATAAATAAGAGCTGGACATTTTTTGTCAGCGCCGGCTATTTTTCATAATTGCTAGCCCTGCTGTCCGTGCGGAAATTTTCACAAATTTCATACTCGGCAAAGATTGAGAAAAAATTCAAAATTGGACAAGATCAAAATGATTCAAACAGCACAGGATCTTTTGCACATTTGACCCATGGACAGTAAAATGTTTTGAGAAATTAAACACTAAAAATAATAAGAACATTGAACCAAATATGAGCGTGGTGTTTCCAATGGTATCAAAAATATTGCAGAAAAAGTAATAAAAAATGGACTTAAAATGGCTACAAGGAAAGCATGCACTAATTGACAAAATGCCAAAATTGGACACAGTAGATAATCTTTATTTACTACCAGTATGTTAACTGAAACTACAAAAACTGACCTGAAATTGCTTCTTTTAAGGAGGCAAATTGGTAAAAGGTCATTATATACACTGATGAAAATATTGTAGAAAAAGTTGAAAATTGACCTTGAGTGGCTTTCTGGATGACAAACTAATTGTCTAACTACCTAACTTAGACACATGTTAATGTTGCCACACATTTAAACAAATTTTATTAAATGGACCCACCATCATTAAGAACACATTGTGTAACAAGGTCTGCACATTTACAGTTTTAAAGAAATTCTACGCAGTCTGTTAATTTCCACTTTGTAAATTGCTTTCTGATACTGTAGAAATTGTTTCCAACAGTAACTCCATTTTACTTCAAGTGCCAAAAGGCAAGCTGGTAGAAACATTGTGGTGATCAGTAAATATTTTATTAAATGGAACCAACAACATTAATGTCCCAATGGGACCAATAATGGAACCAATGACACACAATGTGTTCCTAATGTCGTTTGGTCCATTTAATAAAATATTTACTGATTACCACAATGTTTCTACCATTTAAACATTGTACTAAATTTGAAAATTGTTGCTTAAAGATAATTGAATCTATACATGTAAGTGAAAATGCAAACATGTACTTAAAATGGCTCTTTGGTAAAGTGACAAAAATTAAATAACTTTTGTGTTGCCTTATGTCTTATCATTATCCAAACTTTGAATAAAATAATTGATTCATTAGTAAACACTAATAGCTAGTCTGATACAAACAAAACAAACACAATACTTTTTTACAATCGAAGCGAAACAAATCTTATTCGAAATTCTACAACTTGATATTCAGTAATTTCAAAGTTTGATTTGAATGTCCCAGCATATTATTGTAGAAAGTTTTAATTTAAATCTATACCTACATTTATAAAAATGGTGCATTAACTATCATTTGGTTGATTTGAGAGGCCTATGGTTTTAGATCCATCTCCCTCTGAGTCTCCTGGCTTATGCTTTCTGACAGCTTCTCTGCCTCTCAGAGGTAGTTGTGGTGTTGTATCATTGCCAATTGTCAGCATTTTTACCCAGTGGTTTCAGCGCATACAGTGTTTTTCTTTGGGACTTTTTATGCATGTTCTGAACTGTGATGGTCTTTTCTAATGTACAGCATGAATGCTCTAGACCTTGGTCTAGAATCAAATTTTTTTTTGTCGCACTTGTACTTGGTATTAGCTTGGTGTTCCTTTGATACCATATATCAATTTTGCCAAGCTTAACTCTTAGACATGAATCATTTCGTAACTCGTACTCGTAACTCGTATATCTAACAAATCATTTTATTGCTGTCATGTTTTTGAAAAGTTTGTTGTGTAAATGCATGAATAGTAAAAGTGCAATGTGCATGAATGCTAATATTTCAATCTGTTAATTGTTATACTTATGTTAACTAACCATTAAAACGCATTATTTTAATATTTATTTATTATATTATTTTAATATTTATTTAATTTTTATTTTAGTTAACAGTATACAGTAGTAATTATTACAATTATTTTCTTTTACTGCTAAATGTAAATATAATTTCATACTCACAAAAACATCAAATCTTTGTCATGTTATTTAAATATATATATGTTATTTCACTTAACATGAAATCTTTGCTATTTTTATTGTTATGACATAACACATTAAGAGCTTGTGTACATCACCTATCACTCTATTCTGTACCACCCATCAAATAGAGGGTGCTGTGTCGCGGGCAGAGGAACATCCGCAGCATGAGGCTACTGACCAGCCCTTCTCACCCTCATCCTCCAAACACACCTCCAGACCAACAAACCAAACAGGCTCCAGGCCATCTTCTGGTGATGGCAGAGGTGCTGCAACAGAAGAGGAAACTAGGCCAAGTTCCAGGCCAAAATCTGCCGGGAAAGAAGGTTGTAGACCAACATCTGCAACCAAAGAAGATTCAAGGCCTTCGTCGGCAGTGAAAGAGGGTTCTAGACCAACATCTGCTAACAAAGAAGGTTCTAGACCATCCTCTGCAGTAAAAGGGGGTTCTAGACCAACATCTGCTAACAAAGAGGAAACTAGGTCTTCGCCGGCAGTGAAAGAGGGTTCTAGACCAACATCTGCTAACAAAGAAGGTTCTAGACCTTCCTCTGCAGTAAAAGGGGGTTCTAGACCAACATCTGCTAACAAAGAAGGTTCTAGACCTTCCTCTGCAGTAAAAGAGGGTTCTAGACCAACATCTGCTACTAAAGAAGGTTCTAGACCTTCCTCTGCAGTAAAAGAGGGTTCTAAACCAACATCTGCTACTAAAGAAGCTTCTAGACCTCCATCTGCAGTGAAAGAAGGTTCTAGACCAACATCTGCAACCAAAGAAAATTCTAGACCCTCGTCTGCAGTGAAAGAGGGTTCTAGACCAACATCAGCTAACAAAGAAAGTTCTAGACCCTCGTCTGCAGTAAAAGAGGGTTCTAGACCAACTTCTGCAGCAAAAGCCGCGTCTGAAGCAAAAGACGATCAAGATAAACCTTCAAGACCATCTTCCGCTGCATCCAGACAATTCAAAGTTGATGATGATAAAGATGATGCAGTTTTATCAAAATCTGGGTCAAAGGCTTCAAGCAAGCATGGATCAAGAACTAGCCTCCAGAGTAATCAACCAGAAGAAAGCATTGGTACAAAGAGTAAGCAAGGGTCGTCTTCTAGTCTTAAAAGTGAACTAAATTTAGAACAGAAGTCAAGCCCTCAAGGATCAAAGTCTAGCTTTAAGCAGTCTTCCAAAACAAGTAGTAAAGCAAATGATTCCAAGACAAGCATTAAGCAAGACTCAAGGGCTAGTTTAAAGCAAGATTCAAAGACAAGTATTAAACAAAATTCTAAGACAAGTAGTAAGACAAGTATAAAACAAGATTCAAAATCTGACTTGAACCAAGGTTCTAAAAATAGTATTAAAAAATCTCAGTCATCTTTAAAAGATGAGTCTAAATCCAGTCTTTCTAATAATGCCCCTCATAAATCTGAAGACCACACAGGCTCCAGAACTTCTTCAAAGCGTCCAAGTGTCACTGGGTCAGTGACATCACACAAATCATCTGATGAGAAATCTGTTAAATCACACAAATCTTCTGATGAAAAATTGGTGAAGTCAACGTCTATTGAAGATAAACCACCCTCAAAGGCAGGTTCAAGAAAATCCTCTGTTTCCTTGAAGTCAGGGAGCAAAAGGTCCATTTCTGAGTCTGGAGGTGTAGGAGGAGGAAAGATAATGGAACATGGGAAGGGGCCAGCAGGAGGAGGTAGGATCCGTGTCTCCTGCATGTCCAGCACCTCCCAGTTATTAGGGCAACCAGGGTGATGGAACCTTGCTGAAGATGTCAGAAAATTAGTTGTAATATTCCTTTTTATGAATAGACATGTATAGATATAATTTGAAATGCATACATTTGAACTGCATACAATAATAAGGATCTTCCCTGTAATTTCCCATATCTCTGGTTGCCCTGCCATATGTTCACTAAATGTATTTCATAGCTACCATTTTGCTTACAAAATCTGTGTTGTCTGAAGAGCAACTTTTTTCATTTTAATTTAGACATGCAGCATTGTTTACATTTCATCACAAATCAACCTTCGCTAACGCAGTTTCTTGCCTAAGCATAAAGAGATTGCATGACCTGGATCTATTGGTGTCATGGAACCCACTCAAACTGTCTTGAAGGGCTTATGAAGTTTCCATTCTTATGTTCACTGTTTTACAGTATATGTATCATTGCATTTAATGTCTTTGTTAAATGTAAATGATTTTTCAATGCCATTTTGTTTGATTTTATCTAAGAATTGCACCAACTTATGCAGAGTGAAAATCACCCATCTTTAATGATTGATTATAAATATATTGTCCTTTGTCAACAAAAATAAAATGCTGTTATTATTGTAATATCCTAAAGTATCCATCCGGAAATGTTAGTATTCAATGTTTACATATATGTCATCCTGGTGTACTCCCATGTGTATCCAAAGCTGTAAATGTTGTTTCCTCATAAACCACTACAGCATTTATTATACCTGGTATGTGTTTATAAACAAACGTTAGTTCATCTAGATGTGTTTACATAACAGTTTATTTAGCCTGTGAATCTGTTGTCACATCATTGTACCCTAATCGATGCAGGTGTACCCACCTATACATTAACTTATACGACAAAATTTTTGTCAATGTAATTCCTATTTCTTGACAGAACCTAATGAGCAAGAGAAAAAAGACGCAGCTACATCTGACATTCCAGATGGTCATGATGATGAGGAGAAAGGTTCTGACCGCATACATTTTCTGCTTCATTGCAAATTGGCTATTAGATTTGCTTGTATCAAATATTTCAATTTAGTCAATCATTTCCATTAATATAAGAAATGCTGGATAGAAAATTTTATATCCAATTTTCAGTCAGGGCAATAACATTTATTGAGAGAATGTTCTATCAAAAACATACCAATTTGAAATGAAGTATAGAGGAACCAATGCATGATTACTACTTTTTTGCAGCACTATTTGATTGATACCGGTGTGGTACATTTATTGAAAAATTCTACTGCAAAATATTATTATATGGCCTTACACTTCAATGCTACTCAAATTTTCATATGTTTGGAATCAAAATATTTATCTTGCGCTGTTGATTTTTCTTGACTTCCAGATAATGATAAATCTAAATTACATATGCAAACTTATTTAATCAAAATTTTGCCACAGTGCTTGTGGTTGCACTGAATTATATATTTATCTAACTTGTTCTAAAGGCATCTGCTTTGGCCATTTTCACTAGTTGAATTTAACATGGTAATAGTTGAATTTAACATTTATGAAAAACATCTTTATATGTCAACAAAATGTGATCAAAGTCCACCTAACATTCTAACAAGCATATTTTAATACAATGTACATGTACGTTTTATAATCGTTTGATATTTACAGTATGTACTTATAATGAGTCTATACTTTGCAAGATGCTTAAATCTGTATCTTGACTTGGATAGAGCAAGTTGTAAAACATTTAACACTAGATTATTGTCACAAGCTGTTTGTATGCCCCTTGACATTAATTCTTCGACGTGGATCACCCTCCATTTACCTAATTTCTCATAGCGCCTGAAACTCAGCAAAGTGAGCAGTCAGCAGAACCAGCAACTGAAGATCAACAGCAAGCAGCTGGTGATGAAGAAACTACACAGCAGGCAGCTGAGTCAGACGAAAAACCAGAAGGTCTCTTGCAGTACAACTGAGCTTAGCATCATGTCGCGTCACATCACATTGCTTTTGCACAAAGCTTTTTGTTGCATCTACTTCAAATGTATCATTTTATATAAATGTTTATGTCTAATGCAATGTTTATTAGTTGTGATTTCTTGATTGATATATCCTGCATGGTCATTTATCTCTTTGGCGTGATCATTTGTGTCTGTTATTCTCTGCATGTACATCAGTATGGTTTTCTCTGGATAATGGCTATGCTATGCATGGATCCATTTTACTTGTGCTTCAATACTTGTAATTGCTTTGGTGATCTATGCAACTTTTAAATGGAAATTGAGAGCATTAACAGTTATGTAAAATCAATGCTTTACATGTTGTACAACACATTTTCTTAAACGTCTGTAATGCACATTGTTCATTTTCTACATCATGCACTATTGGTAATTGTCTTCTTTACATTCAACATAAAAATAAATATAAGTAACAAAGACAACTTTGAATTTCACAGACTTACCAAATGCAACTTCTTAAAATTTTCTAGCTTCAATCATGTATCAAATAATTGGCGTTTAAAATATTGCCAATAAGACTTTGTTTTCAAAACCAGTTTAGTGATGTATTGAATTGTGGAAACTGAAAAAAATGTAACATTTTAATATTCAGTAATTTTACCATGGAGATTGCTTGCAAACTATTTCAAATTACTGTGGTTGAATTTTTGTTGTTGGCACTAATAAGTTGTCACGTATTGGCGAAGTGTTCTACTGGTCTCGTCTTAACATCTTTCAGCACTCTGAGATGTAGGCAAGCGTCAGAATGTTAATTCATCGATACATAATGCTTATTGTTTAATTGCAGCAGCACAAGAACCAGCAGGAGAAGGAGAAGAAAAACCAGCAGAAGAAGCAGCAGGACAAGCAGCAGAAGAGCCAGCAGCAGGAGAAGCAGCAGGAGAGCCAGCAGGAGATGCAGCAGAAGAGCCAGCAGGAGCTGCAGAGGGAGAGGCAGCAGCCCAGGAGTCAGAGGAACCAGCAGGTGAGTGTCAAGAGCACTAATTTACATACACACTGATGTGGGTGATTATCATTTTGTCTCTTCCTATAGTTTAACGCATTTGGAAATTAACCCTGTAAAAGATATACTGAGTTTTTACATAAGATTTTTCTTCTTCTATTGGGGTGTCTTGATATAGTGCATGGAAGAGACGAAAGAATGCCTCAAATTCTATTTAGATAGTGGTTGATTTCATGGATACAGTTCCGGCAGTTCCTATTACTGCTATGCAAATTATAATCTATCAGAACCTAATTCTGCAATGGATAATATCATATATAATTAAGGCAATGTTTTGGTGACCATCAGGCAGTCTTCACACATTCCATGTATGCCTTAGAAACAGGAAACTCAAAAGAGACACCAGAAGACGGCAAGAAATCTCCTGATGGTAAAACTAGTCCTGATGGTAAAACTAGTCCTGATGGTAAAACCAGTCCAACCCAGCAAGAGCCAGCTAAATCTCCAGAACCAGCTGCAGACAAAAATGAAGGCGACAAAGGCTAGTTGTGTTCAGCATCGGTTCACATTTGCTCTCTTCTCTATCTCATGGATATTTAGATTTTCTTTGTGATTGATCTGCTTTTTTTCCTTGCGAAAATAATTGCTGTAAATTTCTGCTGCAAATCTTTATTCTTTTATGTAACAATAGTAGGCTAGTCTACTGAGGCTACATTGAAATGCTAGATGGGTTATTTTCACAGGTCTGCTATGTTGAAACCAAAGACAGGTTCATTAGCATGTGATCACTAAAATGTACACAAATTCTGTATGAAATTCTGTAAATGTGGCCTCTCAATTATTTTGTGAAATATGCAACAAATTTAAAATGTTAAGAATGTCACACTTAAAATAGGACCTGTGAAAAGGGCCCATAGTGAATGATTTATTGCTAATTGCTTTATACCTAATATTTCATTGTTTATATTATTTCATGTTTTTGAATGTATGCATACAGGTGGAAATCAGTCGGCATGGATTTCTAATATTGTTAATTAATGTCTATATTTCATCGTACCGTATTCCCGCATTTGGAAGCCAAGGAGCTTATTTCTCTTAAGACATTTCTAGAATAGGCTATTATATAAGGGAGGTGTATATATATAAAGGAGGCGTTAATTACTTTAGCACAAAACTCGACTTTTTTTATATTTTATATTAGTCAATTTTTTAATTCAATCCCTTGAAACGGCACATAAAAACTACATAATAACAACCACCTGCAAGGTCGTTTTAACCAGCGATAATCAATATGATCACCCGGTGCTGAATTAAAAAATGTTGATTGCATGTTGTGCATGGGATTAGTCAATATGTGAATGGGGCATTAATATGACGAACTCGGAGGCGTTCATTGATTTAAAATTTAGCTAACCCGGCATTGATTTGAAGAGAGGCTTCAATTTGGGCAGAGGCTATAAAATGCAGAAATACGGTATTTGTTTCTTCTAATCTTCATATATTATATTCTGCATAATTCTGCATAATGAAAGTGTACATTTCGATACCATCACACTCATTTCGAACTTTAAGAGCTCTGTGTATTTATATAGAAAGTTTCATCCCAGTACATATAATAATTGTACATGCTATTTCTACAATATGCTACATTTGCCTTTTCTAAAAAAATATGTTTTTTTTAGTGAATAGTTTCTGTATATGGCCTCCTTCGTTTGGTCTCAATAGTCACTACAGTTACAGTGATTTGGTCTAAATATTGTGGCTACGTTAATACCTCAGTAACCTTGGACAATTTTCAACCAAACGGCAGTATAAGACAGGTGTGACATCACTTTTACCCTACCAGACTCCCCGGCCAGACTCGCTATAGCTTTTTCTCTAGTAAATCCAGTGATAACAAATAAGATGGGGTAGCCAATAAAATAGTGCTTTTCAAAATTTCTTTACACTCCGTCATCAAACATTTAGGATTAGTCTTCAGGTGACAGTAGTGGTCCAATCGAAGGAGGCCTAAGTCTGTATACTCTTACAACGAGTGTACAATGAAATAAAAAATAAAAAATGAAATAGAATAATGTATCTCTTTTTAGTTACAATAATGTTAATTTTTTTTTAGATGTATATGCATTTTTATTGCCAATATGTATATATATTTTTATTTCATGATTACAGCAGAAGAGTCGAAAGAAGATGAAACCAACGGTAATGATTTTCATTTTAAATATATATTTCTAATAATGGACATTTAGTAGCTGAGCAATTGTTTTGGAATATACTTTTGTCAAATATTGCAAACAATAGTTTTTAAATGGAATAGCACTTAAAAATTGAAAATGATTGTTAAAATCAGTTTTATTACACTATACATGCTTAAGAAAAAACATTCTTTTTTTTTAATATCATTTTATTTGTGAATATCTATTCCAGTCATTTTCAAACAACCTTAGGTACCTGTAAACCCATTATTAAAACAGTACTGTACTGTTCTTCAAATTTGTTTTTCTACTGTACATATATATGGCAAGTGTTTTTAAAAAGGGGAGGCCGGATTAAGATAAAAGAAAAAGAAATCTAAAATATATTTTTAAATTTCATTTTTCATTTTGCAGCAGAAAACAAGGAACAGGAACCAAAGGGTAGGTGCTGCAAAAAGTTTTTGATTTACAAATTAAACATAGCGTGGAAGAAAAAATTCTACGTGTATTTTACATGTAGGTATGACATGTTTAATGAAGCAAATGAATTTAAAAAAAGAAAAATGAGATTACAGGTATCTCTTTTTGGCATATTTCAGCAGAGGAAGCAGGTGACAAGCCAGCAGCAGAAGGAGGAGATGCGGCCGGCCAGCAGAAGGAAGAGTCGTAGCACACCGATCCACAGGGCAACACGTCGACATCATTATTTCATATGGATATTGGACTGTCTGGCATATTACCAAAACTGGTCTCATTGGAAGTGTTTATTTTTATGACAATTTTACATATTGGTATTTTACATTTTATGCATGCTGCTGGATGCTGTGTAGGGAGTGAATGGGTGAGTGGGATGTGGGGTGTGTAAGTTAACACTTCAGACATTGTCAGTATTGTTCAGGTTTTCTTGGACAATGAAAATCCAATAACACGTGATTAAAACTTGGAAACATCTAAGATTATGAGACATACATTATTTTTTCATTGGACCATGCAAGATCGGTGATATAAATTTAAATAAAATTTGTATTGTGAAAAGCAATAATACTATAATTTTTAACGTCTATATTTTGTACGAATTGCTTACTTATGGTTGAACTATCTGATCTAAGTGGCCATTGGTAGCACAAAGTTCAAAAATTGCAAACTTTGTTGACTGTTAAAACTTGTTTGTGTTTTACCTTACAATATTTTATTGTGTTACTATAGCACAAAAACTTTTATATTTTTTGACTATCTGTGATAAAGTTGTTATTGTTAATACTTTTTATCTTTTTGGCTTTAAAAGTAACATCATAATATTTGTGAATGAATAATAATCTTTAAAAAGAACAAAAACAAAACATCAGTTATCTTTGTTGTTTGTTGTTTCTCAGAATAAGTAGTCAGTCATTCAACGGTCATTACTGCTGGTGTAAATATTGGGAAAACCAAATGTCTGGTTTTAGGGTCACACCTTGACAAACTACTCGGGTGTAGAGAATACCATTGCGTTTTTAGTAATTTCATGGAAGTGGCATGTGGGAAAAAGGCCAAAGAAATTTGTAGGATATGGGGAAAAAGCCAAAAATAGGGATGTGGGAAATAAGGCCAAAAAATTAGTGATGTGGCATTTATGGGGAAAAAGCCAAAAAAAATAGGACCCCAAAAAACAATGGACCTTTGTATCACATTTGTAGATAAGAAAAAACAAGTGCGTAGCTTTTCTGCGCAAGTGGGAAGTCAAAGATTATTGTTTATTTTGATAAAGTAAATACAACTCATGCAAAGTACAAAATAACAACTATACATCTGACTAGATTTATTAAGTTACATGTATCACAAGAAGCTTTATCACGGGTGTATCACAAACAAATTTTCGTCACTGCACTGACTTTCCATCAAAAAGACAAATCCAGAATTTGATAGAAAGCATTAGATCATGCATAATATACAGGTAATTATTACCCACTCTGCACTCATTTTCTCATAATTACTTCACACTTCAAAAGATCATAAATTAACACAATATAATGTAACTTTTAAACATCATGAACGCAAGTTTTTACATCATTTTAAAATCATAAAATTCAGCACCTCAATGCAGTAATTTTTAAATACAAAAAATATATAAATTTTATTCAAATTGTAATTATTGTTATGAAGAAGATTTACATTGTTAAAAGCAAACGAGATTCTTGTAAATAAAATACTTTGATGCTGTGTGCAACACACAAGTCAATGAAATAAGGGACTACACATATGATATACAATGTACCTACACATGTACATGTACATGATAACTTTGCACTTAGATGTAAAGAACGCACATTGCACAAAGGTACATTGCATATATGATTATGGCAGGACATTGTCTTACATCTGTGTATAGAGTATTTTCCTTACGTAACATGGCAGTCATTATGAATACATAAAAAATGTCTAGTTTATATAAATTCTAAACAATTATGAATTGGCGGTGGGTGTTGAGTTCCTGTATGTGTGATTAGAGGTGGATGTTGAATTCCTAGCATTATATCTTGTGTGTGCAATAGGGAGAGTCAGTCTATAGTCTCTTTAAAAGTATGAAGGATGATAATCTACACTGGCGTAGGGGGGACAGTCGGGTGTGCCTGCGCATTGCTGATGGTTGACTCGATGTCTGTGTGGTCGGAATCGCCAGAGCGTGTTGACATCGCACCCTCTGTGATGCCTGCGATGGAGCGCTGTGTGCTGATGGATGGACATGGTGACTGGAAACTCCTCCGGTGTCGCCAACCCTGCTGTGTGTACTGCATGGTGTCCACTAACAGAAAGGGGGCTCCGGCACCAGGGCTGCCCCTGGCAGCAGGGGGCAGTCTAGGTAGGTACAGGCCCGGCGACTTCATTATTGGGCTGACCCCGCACTCCTGGATACAGATGAGAATAAACTGGCTATAGATAAGCTTATGAGGAATGAGCATCATAATTGGTGCTTTTGTCATTAATAAACAACAACATATTAGTCACAAGTTAGAATGGAGAAAGGATTTTGATGGAAATAAGCTTATGTGAGCTTCTTCTATATTGTGATAAGAAATTGATTTTTTTTATTCCTTTTGTATTTTTTCTCGCTAATCTTTTGTTCGGTTATTTCTATGTAAATATTGAAGACAAAACAATAACAAGCATTCACGGAGCAACACAAAATTAGTCATTGTATCAAATAGAGGTCAATTAGAGTTCGAGGTAAAAACATAGAAGTGCAAAGTGATCCTTGAAACATGCACAGTGCAACAAGTAGAGATAAAAAAAAAGTGATCATCTACTGAAGACTTCACTATGAACAAGTGAAAAAAAACTAGTTTTCTAAGACACATGGATCACCCTAAAAAACATTACCTGCAAAATGGAAAAGTGACAGATGTTTATAGCACAGCAAAATATCAAAAACGTCATAACAACCTTAGTACAAAAAATTTAATCTACAAAACATGCAACAACAGATTATATGTGGCTCCATCTTGATGCCAAACTACAAGTGTTGTCCAGTTTTGTTACTACGGTACACACCTGAATTTCAATTGAAAAATATCTCACTTTCGCTGAACATTCCAGACAAGAGTTATACCTGTATCAAATTTATTACAGATGGCCACTTTTCTCAAGGATCCTTATAAATATGGAAATAATTTTGACAATAAAACTCTTTTGCCTTTTTTTCTTTATATTTCCAACACAAGTGTGTACCAAAACAAGCATGATAGTAACAAGACCAAGACAAAGTAAAACGTCAATACTCCAGTGCCAAATTTTACTCAATAAAAGTCGTGCTGCATTCGTGGCCAATTGTTCTCTGCTACCTTTGGCAGAGACCTGTGTGCGCGGATCACACAGAACCTCGACCAGATCCAGGTTGGCGAGGTAACGCGAGATCTGATGAAATATAATTAGTTACATCTCAGTATTGATTTATCAATGGCTACTATAAATACAAAAAAGCTTCTTTTAATTTTTTTTATGTGTATGATTTTATTCTAGACCATTTCAACACCAACTGAAACATAAAATAATATGAAACATAATCTTTTTGTCAAAAACTGAAATCATAATGCATATTGATACTGAAATAAAAGTTGCTCAAACAAACTATTTGGTACAACTAGGGATAACCCAAATGCTACCCTAAATATGATGATGACATGGGAGTGCTCTAATATTACAAAGCCTTAGAAGATTGGATATTTTGTTCACTAATTAGTGTTTTACCGGTAATCAAGGTTTGTGCACCCCAACAGAAACACCAGAAATACCACAGACCGTAGAAATAAATATATGTACACCAGATATTAATATTTTTGCAGTCATAATGAAATTAGATTATATTTGTTCATAGTTTCTATTATTTTGTAAACGCCGTATTAAATGTTTGAAATTTCTGCGATATTATTAGTATCCTAAAGAGAACTCTTGTTAGTTGCATGAGCATAGGAATGAGGATTATATCTATTGAATTATGTATGTACCATTATCTTGATTACCTACACAATTCAAAGTGCGGGGATCAAACAAATACAAATAATATTATATACATTCTATGTTATTTACCATTGGAATATTTTCTCATCAAATGATGGTCCTGAAATATAAAATATTAAGATTTTCTACATATGCATGCAAAAAAAATAAGAGAATGCAATTTTTCTTATTTCACTTACCATCGTCGAGACACTTGACATTGTGAATAAATGTATCTATCAGCTAAGATAGGTTATTTACTATGTATATTTTAAATGCATCTTAGCAAAGCTACAATAATACTTTTTGTGTCAAAAGCAACATCTTCACAGCTAAAAAATCATATGGGAATAGTGAAATGACTAGCCTTTAACAAGTCTACAATCAAATCATACACCATCATCGTCTCTTTCATAACAAATTTTTCCTTGATTTTGTTAGTTTTTTAAAATAAAAAACTTTATACATCCAGACCATGACCTCTTAGTTTCTTACTCATGTATTCGACCCCTTCTGTGGCTCTCTATATCATACATACTAAGTACACTGTATTCACCTATTTTGTAATTGCTATTGATCATAACATTATAGATTAGATTGAAGTTGATGTTTTCTTTTCTCATGCCAATTTATCACAATGTACCCACCGAGCAGTGTTGATGCATGCGTTTCTTCAGCAGCCGGTAGTAGTCACAGCAGTGAGAACCATGGTGTCCCTTACGGCCACCATCAGGTGGCGCCGGTGTGAGTGACAGGTCCCATGGCAGCTCAGGGCGCAAGCTCGGCAAGAACCGGTTTGCACCAGTTGAGCTGCCACTACTACCATCAAGTGCGGCACTGAAATGGTGGGGAGGATGATCACTAATTGTTTTCTAGTTCTAGTGGGTAATTGGCAGACCTCCAAGTGGAGTATTGCGCCAATGGGTGCTCTGGCTAATCAGCCCGGCTCGCTAGCTGACTCCCAAAGATGGTGATGGAGTCAGCCTCTGCCATACTGGCAGGGAGACGGTTCCACTCCGGAATTGTGGTTAAAGTAAAGGAGTGGCGATTTTGATCTAAAAAAGCATGGATTCTAATACATGTAAATGGGAACATGATGTTTGTGTGTTGAATCAATGTAAAAAATTCTGATGCGGGAATCGGTTGAAATTCAAAATATCAAATGAAATATTACATGTATTATAAAATGAGATAATATTACCAATTAGCACACATTACATTCTACGCTACACGTTGGGCTTTATCAAGCATTTCATTATGCATTATTTATCAGAACAAACTCTATAAAGTTAAGCCCAAGTATTTATATGACACATTTACTGCAAAATAAAGTTTCATTTAATGCACATCCTGGCCTACAGACTTTCCACAATGCTCACATGTTTTTGTGCGCTGCTGCTACTGCACTGCTGTTGTTGTTCTGCTGCTGTTGCTGCTGCAGCATGGGCAGCAAACTGACCTTCCCCTGGTCAGCAGCCAGTTCAAGTGGTGGTGGAGTCGGAGGAGGGCCTGTTGCCCAGTGCATCCGCAGGATCCCAAACTGGGTGCAGCCCATGTTCCTAGCAACACAGGAGGTGGAGTTGTCAAATTGATCCTCTTATATGATGCATTTCATAAACTAATTGGTCTCATACTTTATAGACAAATATGCTCTTCCTTTAATAACAAAAAGTGTAATTAAAAAATGATACTCTTTATTCTATTGTCACTGTCATTCAACTTTTCTTACAGGTCCACGACATATGAAATACACATTCCCGCACTGTGACCTGTGACCTCCACTTACTCCTGCCTCGTGTCCACACCAAGCCTTCCCTCTACCGGCTCCACATAGTGCTTCCCCCCACTACAAGAGGCGCCACCAGTACCCGACGAGCTTATGCTGCTGCCGAAAGTGCTGCCACCAGAACCCACATCTCTCTGGAATACAAACAAATAAAGATGGTCACTGTCGGCTCCAGGTTTTGGGAAAAGGAGTGGCGGGTTGTGGCTGCAACCAGGGGTTTCATGGGTTCTGTAAGCGTGAAGGTTGTAGACGGAAATAAAAAAATACACATGAAAATTATATTTTTGCTGAAAAACTGGGAGTGAGGGTGGGTATTTCACTGCCACACCGTCATTTGATTTTCTCATGTTAGTCACAACCAGACCCTATATAGTGTTACATTGCTACTGAGCATGTATATAATAATTCGATTAGGTGAAGAACCAGCCTGCCATATGGACACATTCTCATGTGACACTGAACAGGCTAAACCTCACCATAATCACAAAGCACAAAGCTTAGCAGACACAAAAACAGACTGAACCAGTGTGCACTCACCCGTACAGACACCTGTGCGAGCATGCGCTGTCCTGGCTCTCCATGTCCCACATCGTAGCGTATAGGTGGCAGCGTGCTCGGAGGCGGAGGGTTTGCCGCTGCCTCTGCCTGCCGCCGCCGCTCTTGTGCAGATGGACGGTCGAAAAATGCGCGCCAATTCTCTGAAACATAAAGTGAAGGAGAGGGTAGGGTTTTGGTAGTAGGAGTCAACAGCTACAATATGGCCTATCTCAACAGAGCCAGGTTAGTTAGCAGACCAATTATAATTTACATTTGGAGTTCTTGTAACTTAGGAAATGTGTGCTATTAAACAGCCTTCCATCAAATGGCTAATTCGAGTATCCACATTTAGCAAAAAGCATGATTTATATCTTCTTTGGCCTCTGTCTTTACCATCTGTCACCAGGTTGTTCATTATGTCAACCAGAGTATGTACAACTGAAAGTTTGTGGTTAACTAGACTGAGAACAAAATATGCTCATGTTTTGGATCAAAGGAGCAGTGTAGATCTGCAAAACAAACAACTACCATAAGGGTTTTTTGTGATGATATGATATAATATGAAAAATATATTTTTCAAAAACTGTTTACAATCTCAATCATCTGTGTAGAGGATTATTGGCTACTATACACTTCCATGTGGTGCAGCATAGAGCTTGTATCAAACAAGACAGCTTTGAGAAAAAGCGTCGTCAAACACACAAATCTTCAGCTAAAGTCATGTGTCACTTAACACAAGAAAACAATCGGCATTTCTTTCAAGTCATGTGTTTGCTTTAGTTTTTTTTTCACATTTTATTTTTAAAGAATTATTTAAATAATGACATTAAATACAATTTTTGCATTCGGAGTGATGAATAGAAGTTTCTATTACTGGACAATGCTTTAAATATGTCCAGTCTAGGCATCAAAAAGACCACATTTGATATATGGCCTAAAAGTGACACAGTGACACAGTAGTTATTTGAGCCAATTTTACCTGTAAACGGGACCCATTGAAAATGCAACTCTTTTTACACGAGACATGCGCACATTTCTTCTATACGGATATCGTAATAAAAAGTGATACAAGAACTTGTTGGAATGTCTTAAAAATGAACACAGGCACACAGCACTTATTTCTGCACCCCATGTAGGGTCCTACATATAAAAACCATGGCAACAAATCGTTGTTTTGGATTCAACGTCATAGATGCGGATTGAATGATTCAAGTACATAGCATTGATGGTTATATACACGACACTACTCACCAGGGGCCCCTATTTCATCCAACTTGACGCCATCTGCCATCTCTGTCTGTGATGTCACTGGCGACAAGCGCGTCTTCCCACCAGCCATACGATCACCCGGACCTGGTGCCGACGGCTTCTTCATAAGGTCATGATGATCATAGGCTGAGTCATCGTCAGGACGTGACCACGATGAGATCTGGAATGACGAAATATAACTGTAAAATCCTCATATTGCTTGTGTTTTTTTATCCACATTTGATGTCAAATCTATATTCTCAGTTCAGAATTTAAAAAACACTCGATCTAGTTAAATCTCAGTATTTTTCGTTTATCCAATATTTGAGAAGACTTTTGAGAGTATTTTGTGCTGGAAACGCACTGAACAATCAAGTTAGGTGTTGCATTTTAAACGAACCTGTGGCTTCCCATTTTTGTCATAGGAGAAAATAAATGGAATTCTGGACATCTTAAAGAGATTATTGACAGATTGATATTTAAATATACAAGCAATCGTCGAATGTATATCCAGGTTCTCAAGTTCTCATGTAGCATGCCAATAAATTTGATTGTCACAATTAAGTCTATATATAAACACAGACATGATATATGATATATGAAGACCTAACAATGTGCTTTTTTATGTTTACATAGGAGATTAACGCTGGGGACTGTTTATAAACTATAAAATGCATGATGTTGACGGATACAGAGATATTGTTGACAGACTTTTTTAAAGACAGCATATTATTCTTTAGCACCTTAAACTCTTTGACTTCTTTCGATCATTTAAACAAGATCAACACAAATAATTCAAAGAAACCAAAGCATAAAAGTTTAAACAAACTGCAAATTTACTCCCGGGTTTGCTGATATTTATACAGCACAATCCACTGTTGAAAACAAAATAAAGTGAAAAAATTATAATTTCAACAGCTTCAACTGTTAATGTGATTTTCCATAAATACATGTATATGTACAGAAAGACATGCAAGCTACATCTTTATTAGAAAAGGTTGGTCTTTACTATTTAGACAAAATTAAAAAACATTTGAATTAAATCCCAGTGCCAAATACAGTGGAGCAGGGCAGTTGTAGCAGGGTTCCTGGGGTCTAGGATTAGTAGTACTATCAGGTGCATGTGTTTAAATCAATTTTCTATGCATGGGATTACACCTGGAAGACCATCCTCCTAGAAAATCCTGTATATACCACATATTACATAATCATTGTCATCTAAATATTGACATGATTAACTAATTTAGCATTAAGAGGGTCAATCCTTTTTACCACCAAGAAAATTGCAGGAATCAGATGTCTTTAAAAATAGTGAATAGTGGTTTTACAAGCAATTCTAGCCTATCTTATCCTGATGGAGCATTTACATGTATTGGATTTACTTTGTATGTTTTTGTCTTTTTACTTGATATAAATTTTGTGCTTTGACAAAATAAACACACAATTAAATCACTTCATTTAGTCATTTAATGATAGCAATTTTCCAAGTAACACAATATTTGATTTCATATTGATCTCATAATATGTAACAATTACTGATAACATACAGAAAATTATTGTTTGTATCTAATATCAAATCATATCCACTATTGAACCAAGACCTACTTAGTTATCTTGACAGTTATCTTTTTAATATATCTAAAGTCCAGAGATAGTTTGTGATCTATCTTATACTAATTCGAAGCAAAAACAGAGTGGTGGGGAAGCAGGGGACCAGACTCTTTTCCAGACAAAGATTTTAACGCTTTGACCACTCAGCTCATTCCTAGGGTTCTTGTTCAGTGTATATGTATAATCCTTGTACATATTACAAAAGAGAGGCATTTCTTTCCAGAAAATTCTGTATCTGCCACTGTACTTGCATAACACTAAGAAATACATAGTAAACAATATTTTACAAAACCTACAAGATTTAGAAATGTACTTATTGTTGAATGACAAGAATACAAGAATACATGCAAAAAAAAGGAAGTGGCTAGGGAGCCGACTTTGGCTTCCTAGCCAACCCACTGTAGGCTAGGGAGCTGACATTTTTCTGTTCCCTAGCCTACCGAAAAAAAAAAAAAAAAAAAAATGCATGTAAGCTATGATAAACACATCCTAACTTAGATATATAGGAGCACATAATCAATACTAAATATTAGATGGATGTTATTCATAAATTCCAGCAGTTTCATAAAAATGGATCCTTACAACAAACTACATCAGAAGTGTTCAAAGAACAATGGCGCCCGTAGAACGATGTTGACTTATATGGGCAATTAAGATATATACTGAGATGATGTATACTTTACTGTTAATCAAGTTCAACTGTTAAAAGTTGACTAATATGTTATGGAAATCTTGATTAAAAATACACAATAATGTAATCAGCCACAAATATTATAGTGATTGTATTGTGCATGAGTGTGCTGTATTGATTTTATTGATTTGCAGCAGGTATATATATTGATTTTATCATGATGGCTAAAGACTTTGCTGCTGGGTTGAATATTGATTTTTTTCTTGCTGGCTAAGTACATTGACTATCTGTAAAATGTCATAAATGGCTTTTTAGAAAGAAAAATTTAAATGGCAGAGTGCCCAAAATCAAATCACTTCAGTGTCGCCTCATACCTCATAGTGGTGTTAAGTTTGAACGAAATCAGGTCACCCGTAAAAGCTCTAGCTTGTACGGAGACAAACACACATACATAGATACATACATAGATACATACATACATAGTTACCAGCTGATAGTTACAAACGAACGAAACACAAGGCTTTTGCTTCAGCTGCTGAAGCGACGCAATAAAGATGCTAATGACAGGTGTAAATGCTATGTCTTCTCTAAGATGAAATGAATCAGTATGTTTGTTTGTTTGACATTGAAGTGGAGAACACCTTAGGTGCTCATAGCACTCTTTTCATGTTGATGAGGACAAATGACCCTCAAATTCTCAAAGCCAGTCAATCTTAATCCAGCACATTAATATGTGGCCGATGGTTACCTGGGCACTTGCATCCTCGTATGCCTCCTCATGACCTGCTTCCGTCATCTCATGACCTGAAACACACAATCATCAGGGATGATGACAGGAAAGGTAAAACATACCCAAGTCTGATTGAGCAAGTGAGAATTGGAATCATGATAGTTATTTGAACTTCTATCGTGGGTACTGGCCAATGATCCATCAAAAATGTGATACATATTAGGAGGAACAAGACTTTCATGAGCAGAGAAGAGGGGGCACACCAGTAATCTCATATGTACAACGAGAATTTTTGTTTTAGAAGGGGGAGAGGTTGCTGTCCTGATTGACAACCATATAGTGTGCATTCTAATGATTAACACAGAAACAAATGAAATTGTTGTGGTAAATTGTTATATATAGTTGTTATATATAGTTGCAATATATAATGTTTTATATTTACAAATAATACATTTATATAATTTCCAAGACAATGAAAAGTCTCAAGAATACAATAGCAAATAAAGACCTTTGTTTAGCTTTATATACCAGCCACACCTTCCAAGAGAACAGAGCTTGTACAGAAAAGGTAAGCATTAAGATGTAGTATTCAGTTTACTAGTGGCTGTAGCATGAGACACTAGTTTAATCAGTAGGACTGTCTAAGCTTGCCTGGCACTTTGTCATCGTCAGAGTCACTGTCTACTGTGTCGTCTGTGCCATATTTGTCACCACGCTGACGGCGCCGTTTCATTGGCTGTTTTCCATCTACTCCTCCCGTGCTTCTCCAGACAAAGCGACAGGTGTCTAAAAGCAAGGGTGTGGGTGAGGGACAGAGACAGAACACACATGGTGTAAATGAAAAAACGTGTAGAATAAACAAGTGTGATTAGGAACAACATACAATCTATGCAATTTGTGTATCAAGGCAAGCAGGTGGGGAATAAGCAATTGAAAAGGTAGGAATAACTACAATCATAAACAGTGTGGAAAATAAAAAATTTAATAAATAGCTATTGCTCATAAAAGTGTTAAACACAAAAAGTGCTTGCATCACTGAGCGTCCTCGACAAACACCCACCTCGCTCTCTTCCATCCTCCGTCTCTTCTGCGCCGCTGCCTGGCCTAGACCGGGCACCGGGCTGACCGCCGGTCATCTCCGTCACACCATCATACTCCTCACCATCCTCGCCATGTGGTGTGTGTCTCTGAAGGATAAAGGCTTAATGAATTGGTGTTAGCACTACAGTGGCGGCTGGGCATATTTAGAATCTGTCAGGATTTGCTCTGTCGGGATAACGATAACTTTTTCAGTTAGAACTAGAAGCTGTCATATTCTTAATCTCACTTGCTTTACTACTATTAAATATAATCTGTTATTTAGTATAGAATATAAAAATCTAACCCATATTATTATGATCAGGTCATTAGAAATACAGTGGTACCTCATCAACGCGCGGTAGTTGTTTGAGGCTGGGACGTCTGCTTGGTGCCGGTGTATCGATGATCGCCGCCTGACGACTAATAGAGCCAGAGCCGGGCCGCGAGCCAACCCAACTCGGCCGCTGCTGTGAGAATGAGTAGCCACGAGAAAGGTTGATGGCGGTTGGTTCTGTGAGTTCAGCCCGGGGGTCACCCAGGGGGTCGCCGGGCTGCCGGCCAATGATCAGGTTGGAGGAGTACGTGGTGGAGATGTGACGGCTCATCGTCAAGTCTGGGATATCATCTAGTAGGGAAAGGCAGTAGCGGATATCTTTTTTAAAAAGCTTAGTGTTATGAATGAAATATTGTATATACAATGCAAAAAAAACAATCTATGTAGAAAAATGCGTTTAGTTGGACTGGGATGTGTTCATCCTTTTTATGTATTAACAATATTGTATAAACTAAGTAAGAGGCAATAGTTGTGGATAGTAATTGAATAGGCGTCCATAGAGATGAAAGAGCTTTTTCAAAAATATTTTTTTGTGTTCTGATATTTAATTTCATGTTTGGAATTAATCACAGTGGTAAGAAAGAAGTTGAAACATGATGTGCATCCTTTATATAGGGTGAGGTCTAATGAAGTTAGAAGTGTGTTAATGTTGAGTCAAATTCTATTTGGTGGGTATGACTTACCCTCGTCAAGAATTCGTTGGGGTAGGGCTGCCTGGCTGGTCTGGGCCCGCTTCTTGTACATGTTATACATGGTCGAGCTTTTAGGGACCAGACGAGGCGTGCTGGAAAAACAACAATGCAAGTCTCAGAGTGTGCCAAAACTTGTCATAGATTTTATAAACAATCTTTTAAAAGTAATATGAAAATGAATAATGAAATAATGCAAACTGAAAAGAAAAAAATAGTGAGCAGAAGTGCAATTGAGAAAGTAAAGAACAAAGATGTGTAAATTTCTCTGAAAATCTTACAACAGGCATCCCTAATAAGCTTACAGTGTATCTTATGATCAGTAGATTAGCTCATACTTCCGGTTGATCTTGTTCCTGACTAAATGGAATATGGTGAAGTGGTGAACACAAATTTGATAATGAACGTGATTTTGGATGCATGTTATTGCAACATTGTTGCACTTTATAATCAAAAATCATAGAAATGAATTTTGACATCGGTGTATATGCCTTAGAATTTAGACATTCAATTCAATGAGATTCAATTAGATTTTTCTTTATGAAATGTCTACAACCGATGATAATGTATAGTTCACACCAACGACAAATCCCGCACTTTAGATTGGCTAACAAAGCACCATCATTTCCCAAGTAATGTTACCTTCTGATATGAATCGTTTGCCGCTTTGGATCGTAGCAAATCTTGAGACATCTTTATGAAGCCTCACAAGTAGTGAGAGACCATCAAAACTGGAGCTTTGTTACGCTTTGCTAAGCTTTGATACACTCTCAGCGCTTTCATCAATTTGTGACAGAGCGCCCAAAATTTTTAAATAGTTTAACTTTTTTTTGGCACTCTTGCTGAATGTCCCACTATACTCCAAGCTCTCCCACAGTCCATCTCGACCCTGACGCTTTAACCAGGCTTTAAAGTATCATAAAAGTGCCGTTGGTGTGAACATGGTATAAATACATCATCAGAGCATGTTCACCACATCTCTATTATATGCTGGGTGACTTCTTTAGAGACCTTACACACTGCTGCACTATTGCTTTTACAGCTTACAGCCTCTCCTCTTCATGATGACCACACTGACCTGTATTTCCATGTAGTTTTATCCTACCTGTCAGTTTGCCTATAGGCGCTGCTGAGAGTTTTCTTGGGTGAATGTTGTGATGGTTGTCGACTTAGTGATAACCTGCGATCCATCTCATTCTCCTGCGCCTCAATTGTCTGTGACTGCCCACCTGGTCTGAAACCTTGTTTCCGTTTCTGATCATCTTGTGCTTCCCTAGCTTTCTGGCGGAAAGAGGCTAGAGCTTCCTTCACTAGCTGGTCTGGAATAAGAGCAGCACGGTGCTCATTCTGGTCCAGGTAGGATAGTGCTTCTGATGGTGTTCTCTCGCCCTTCTTTTTACCCTTTTTTCTGTTTGATTTGAGAGGAGAAAGATGGTGAAAAGTGAGACAGGGTGGTAAGAATCAGAGTGGTGAGAGGAGTGGTGAGATAGAGCAAAGAAAAAAAGTAATTAGAATAAAGCGAAGTAGTGCAAGATTTTGCTTTACATGCAGATGTTTAGACAGCATTAAAATCATTTGTGTTCTTTCAGACCAATGAGAAGGAAGGAAAAGGATTAGCGATACAAGAATAGTGCAAGATTGATACACAAAATCAATTAAAAAAATCAGAGTTAATGAAATACACATTATGAACAAAAGTAGACTGTACATGATTCTCATACCTTAGCCTCACTGCCTCACTTACTTGGCTGACTTGCTGCGTGCTGCGCCCTCCACCGCCTCATACTTGCTGCGTGCATTGTAGCGCTGTCCCGACAAGCCCACGCCGACAGAGCCAAGCCGGCCGCGCTTCCTACCGCCCTTGATATTGACTGCATAAAAACACGGGAAACAGAATGTTACTTTCTCAGATAAAAATCAACATTAACTAAGGTTAACTTTGTATAGACGATAGAGAAAGGTTTCCAGTGTTTGAAGAGCTGGTTGTATTTTTTCTCGACTGGGAACCAGAGTAGTAGAAGACCTCTTAGAATTAGAATTAGAATTAGAAGAGGTAACGTAATTCTGGTTCAATTGAATAATTCATAAAGCTCAATTAACTAGCATAGAATAGCATAGATGTAATAATCTTAAAAACAAATACTTTAAAAATTGCATGTAACAAAAGTGTTAGCTATTTGATTAAATTATAAAAACCATTAAAATATATCACAACTATGAATACATTGATAAAGAAATGTCAAAATGAAATGAACATTACACAAAAAAGTGACTTAATAGAGTATAAAAATACACTTTGAAATCTCCAAAACAAAAATCGGCTTAAACCAAGTGTATGTCCATGTTTGTGTAAGACTGTTGATACTCAACACGTTGTATTTCCATCCATGCAAGTATAAACTTGAGCAGCAATTAACTTAAAAATGATTGGAAAATGCAAAATAATTTCCAGTTCACATTCCTTTCATACTTATGTTTTAAATTGTGGATATTTGAAAACAAAGCTACAACAAAAAATCATGCATATCGTGATTCGTGAGAGTTCTGCACATACACTGTAGTGAGAACTTTGAGTCCATGCAGTTGTGAACATCTGTGAGTCTTCAGTACAATGTGACAACTGATACCACCTTGTATTGCCTGCATATCAGGGTCTGTATTATCCGGGTCCACATTATCCGGGTCATCATCTGCTTCAGTGATCACTTCTATGTCTTCATCATCGTCATCATTGTCATCTTCATAAACATCAATATAGTCTTCATCCTCTTCAAAAACAGCTTCACCTTCTTTCCAATCATCTGCTTTTGCTTTCATATCATCTTCCAGTTGGACTTGGTCTTGGGTATTGATTATTTCTTTGTTCTCTTCAGGAACATCATTATTTTCATTGTCTTTTTCCAAAATTTTTGCATCATCGTTTTCTTCTGTCTCACAAAACTCAGCCACATCAATTTCGTCATCACATTTATTTGTACTATTTACATACTGATTGTCATGAACATCATCTGCTTCCACAACATTATCTGCCTTGATTTGAGTTTTCACAGAGTCAACTTTATCACCATCAGCTTCATTTTCATTTAATGGAACCTCTCTTTCAAATGCCCCAGATTTTGGCCTAGGCAAACCATCATTTTTGATTGTTCTTACTTCAAACATAGGCTGGCTGTATAAGCCAACCTCATTTCTGGCTGGCTCTGACACAACTGATTTTGGCCGTCTAGCCGACTTCAACCTGCCATGTGTCCAAGATCTAGGTCGTTTTGTAGATGCATATTTTTTATACTCTTTGTTTACTTCAGCAAATGTCACAGATTTTGACCTCTCTTGCACAAATTCCTGAAATTTTTCATCATCAAGGTGGCTAAAGCTGTTTCTCTGCAGATCAAGATCGGAGTTTGAAGAGCCACTGCCACCATCCTGGTTTTCTTCTGATTGTGTGAGCATTTTAGGGAGTTCAGAATTATAAATAAAATTCTAAAACTCAAACTGAAAGTTCAATTCCTGGGCTACTGATATGTCAATAACACATTTCTTAGAGTGGAAATCATTTCAAGGCGTTTTTCTGGATAAATATTTGCTTATTTCAATGAGTGCTTAAGTAAAAGAATGACTGAACGTTGAACCTTAATGTACTATTGTACAATTTCACATAATGGTGCAGAATAAGAATATCATGTTGGTCGCAATAATGTTGATGGATAATTTATGATCATAAGTGTGTAAAATAAATTATTGCTACATACCACTATCTTTCCTGATGTAGAAGCCGTCACCCTGTTGGAGAAAAATAAAGACTATTAAAAAAGGAAGCTTAATTGGTCATCTGTTCAGGAAAGTATGCAATTACAAAAATATCTCATAGGTGGTCTTAACATTCTACTTTCTGCTACTTTCTCTAATTCAATTAATACTTCCTAAATCACAATATTTTCTAAAAAAAAGTGACCCTATTGACCCTATTATTAAATTCATGACCTCACCCCGATCACCACCCCCTGTATGAAATCCATAACTCCCCCCTCCGAAGAACCAAATCCCTCTCTATGGTTTCTATTGACCAGTCCCTAGTTTCTGATCCATATCACACTGCTGTACCTGGAAGAGCCCCTCATTGTCGGCAATGCTCTCGTCGCTCTTATCCACCCATTCTTTCACGTAGTCCTCCTCCATGCTCTGCTCAGGGTCTGGCAGGCTTTCATCCTGCGACTTCACCTTCCCGATGCGCGACAAGGCATCCATGATCTCATCCTGTGTAACACACACACACAGTATAAAAAATCACACTGCGCAGTACACATTGTAATGAGATGGCCTATAAAGTAGAGCATGTTATGTTTTCACTTAGATTGTTATGCCAGAAGTTATCAGGTTTGTGATGCGCGTGGCTCTAATCGGAGGAAACCAGACTTACTGTCAGCAAATATACTAATTATAGAACAAGTGTGTTTAGAACATTTGATTAGCTTTTAATAAACTGCCAACGTGAGTCATGGCCGGGTAATAGTCTTGATATTACCAGTTTAACTAGGAAACTAATGTGGTCAGATATTGCTGACACAGGCTTGTGAAATTAGTATATGTACAGCTGCTGGTTTGCTCTATGTATTCTGGATTCCGATTCTGTGCTGATATTCTGATATATGCTTTGATGCCATGTTAACGTGATGTAAAAGAGAATACTGTATGGATTAAAAAGAATTGAAATTTAATGACTGTTATTTAATTATATAAACAGGCTTCTCCCTCTTCTGAGCCTTAAGCAGAAGAGAGTGGTGCCCTTTATATGAACCCAAATAACCAGCTGTAAAGTACACTAGGACCAACCCTTTACAACATGCAGAGTATAAACACATGGTCTCATACTGTGCAGCACACAAATAACACACTGAGTATAACTTATTTGGGAAAAATCCCTACTGGATTTATTGAAAGAGTATGTTGCAACTATAGATCTACACATAGTTTTATCATATTGATGTCCATCTGGAATCAAATGACTTTTCTGGTGGCACAAAACACTATTTTTTTTTTCATTTTCCATACATGCTCAAAACATTATGTGGAGATGAACCACTCATCACATATTTTATGCAAAAAATACGAAATTTCACTTTATTGTCATGGTAAACATACAGAGGAATGAGTTAAATAATTGGCAAAGCCCTGTATGTCGAGCAAACCCGCCAATGCAAAACATACAAAGATACATCCTGCTAAATTGAATATTCTGTGAAAATACACTATAAAAATTGACACCAATAAAGTGTTGTTGCAATAAGAGTTGCAATCTGTTGGTGTACTGCTCTTAGTGCATATCAAAAGTTAGAAATAATACTGTCCATAAATGAAAAAGCTTTTTTTCACTCAAAGTTTAATAAAATTATATTCAAAGACAGACACAATGCAATCATGTGCAAAACAAACCTTTTTCTCCGGATCTTCATTTTGCTGCTAAATTGAATCAAGCACATATAGACTACAATATGTATGTTAAATTGAGCAGAGGATTTTTTTTAATCATGGAAGAACGGTTAAGAAGCAATAAAATGTATCTAAGGACAAAACGGTACACATAATTTGTAAATAAACTACCAAACTTAAAATTGCCAAGATTTCTCTATCATCCAAGCTACTATGGTGACTTAAGGAGGACTAAGTGAATGATCACGACTATACCTCGTGGGCCGTGCTGTCGAAGCCTTTCGGCAGGAGGCCGTTTGCCTCCATCATGGCTATCAGCTCCGCCTTCCTATCAATTCCAGCGAGCTTCTTGAGTGCCAGAATTGTCTCCTCGCGCACATTATCCTACACAGAAAACAGACACAAATCTGAGAAGTGTTCATCTGAGAGTGCGCTGGCAGCAGGTGGGCACAAGCATCTAAACTAGGATCTAGAGTTCCTTGTAGTGGCCTTTATGGTATATAGTCAAAACATTCATGCAACAACCTGTTGATTTTAATGTTGAACTTTCATGATCCGACAGCACTGGCAGCAATTGCATACACTTAGGTACCTCTATTTGTCCCAATATTTGCCCCCATAATGTTGCACTGTAACAGTATGCTACCATCTAAGTGCCCAACCCCATGTAAAGTTAGGCCCGTCCTCAGGCTTTTGTAAAGGATGATCAATTTTTGTGCTCGCAGCCTATCAATGACACTCAATGCGGGTTCAGCTGAACCAACTCTGAACACAGGCCTGCATGGCCCAACCAAAAATGTTAGAACCATACCAAAGTTTACACATTTGAAATTCTAATGCAAATAAACACCCATGTAAAAGCCCTTGCCTAAAAAATATAACAATCTTATTTATTATCAAACATTCATATTTTTCAACCTAATACCCCATCGGCGTTTTGATAGTTGTTTACAGCAGTAATTGCCAAAAAGTAGCACCCACTTGGTCGTCTCCGAGCAGGCTCATGAGTTTCTCCAGCAGGATGTTGCGTGGCACCCCCAGCTCCCCCAGCGTGCGTGTGGCGTTGGCACGCACAATGGAGTCTTCTGATTCCAGCTGATACATTAGCATCTCAATCATGGCCTCCAATGGCGCCTCACCCAGACCCATCTCTCTGCAACCACAGTGGTGATGGAATGATAAGGAGAACAGCGGGAGTAACTCATGTGTACGCTTAGAAAATGTTATTCTAATGTGATGTTAAAATGTTGAGGCGAATAATATATATTGAAGTCAGTTTTGTATCTTTTGAAATTAAACCCCAATAGACAAGAACGAAATTGCACAAAGGAATACTTGAGTCTTCATTCAATGCATACTAAAAGTGATCAAATATCAATAACATTTTCTCATGCACACCCACTGAAATAGTGAATGGTGTTAGACGTGCCATTGTTGATGTACCTGTGTATCTGCACGGTGTATGCACAGATCTGCTTGTGGACGGGGTGGGTGACGTCGTCCATGATGGACACAAACGCCCCAACCACACCCTCCACCGTCGCCTCGTACGACTGCGGGAACCACGGCTGGCGGCGGATCCGCTCGAGCAGCGGCAGCGACTCCTCATCCACCTCATCTATGACGGGCTGCAGCACACGTTATAGTGAAGTGAACTTTATAGACTGTGGGTAGGCTTCAAACCTTCCCTTTAAATTGCTGGGCTCCAACAGTGTGAAATATGTTGTTTTGAATTTAAAATACAATCTAATGAAAGTGCTCTAGTTGTTTCAATAGTTAAGATGAGAATAGAAGCCGGGACATACCTCAGTCTCATCTGGTTTGGCCGAGGAGCTTCCACGCTTCCTTTTCACCTTGACCTCTTCCGGGAGTGTCTCTTTACGTACCATGAAGCTCAGGTCAGGCTTTGTGAAAACTGGTACTGCAAGCATGTATTAAAGCTGATAAATGAACAATCTATTTGATCCAAATTTATTTCAGACAGCTCTGAAATATTTCTCAAATCTGAAGGTATGGCCTGACTTCCAAGTCAAAACGCCACCATCCACTCCCCTGGGAGCTAAGGGGGTCAGAATTCCATCGTGTATATTGAATGAATACAATCAAAATTTTTTGCTATTGATTGAATGTTCTACTATTAGCATATACTTATACTTAGATTTATTATACATAGATTAAAAAGTACAACCATTTAGCATTTCACACATCCCTGGGAAAACACTCAGTCGCACTCAGTAAATCTTGTGAGCACACCATTGTTTAAAAAAGGTCCAGGTGAATCATCTAGATAGTGACGATCATATTACAAAACTGTTCCCACGAGTAGTTTAGAATAAGTCTCTTTCACTGATATGTCAGATATGAATCTTTGCATTGCCAATAGTCATTCTTCAGCTTATGTTAGAGTTTACACAGATCGTTTACATAGATTACGTATAAGTCTGGGTGTCTGTAAGATCAACATGTTGCACATACATTCAAGTTTGGGCGAACTAGAATCTGTGCCGGTGGGGCTGCCTTCACTGCGCTGATCCGGCTGTGGACTCTCCTGGGGCTGGGACTGGGGCTGCTGAGGCTTTTGCTCTTCCTCCACAGTATCAAGCTAATAGCATAACACATGGTCGTTTTTCAGTTCATCGTTCAATCAGTCAAGCAATCTCTTTCTATCATCCAATAACAATTTTTAATACAGTGCTAATATTTTTATCTCAAACCTGTGTGTTGTTTGTTGTTCACATTTTCTCTGCTAAAAAGGCTATTTTTCATTTGCATATGTTGCACTGCATGGTTCTCTGTCAGTGAGCCCAACAACTAGCTAATGACCATCAAAAGAAAAAATCTCAAAGAGCAGGAACTAACCTCAGTGAGGCTCTGCTTCTCGGAGGACATGATGAGGGTGACGTCCTTGTTGAGCTCCGGGGACGGTGTCTCCTCCGGGATGGGGTCATCCTCCAGCACCGGCACAGTCTGGGGCAGACAACAGACCACACACAATCAGCACTAGTACACACTACTACACAACATTCAGAGGGTTAAAGGTTGAGGTGCATCAGCCAACACTATTGACTTTTTACCTTCCAAAACAACACAAAATGAAGAGTGAAAGAGAAACTTAGGGATTTGGCACTAATGCGGGTATCGCCTTAGATTGCTCAACATATAGAAGTTGAATATCATAATTTATCTTTTGAACAATTACCACAAGAATGAAAACATATGTATGTTAGTATTGGGTTTCATTATTCCGAAATTATAATAATTAGATACTTATTGAAACCTGTCATTCTGTCTCTGTCTTTGGCCTGTCAATTTGCCAAAGACAGAATGACAGGTTTCAATAGGTATCTACTTAATTGCCTTAAGAAAACATAATTATTATCTATTTGATTATAGGAAACTTGAAGTTTCTTTGAATGAAAATGTAAAATAAATTAGTACATTACTTAATTTTTTCGAGAAGTTTCTTTGAAAGTGGATTTAGGAACTGGTAGTATAAACGTGTGGAAAAAATGATAAATTATTCAATTTGTCTCCAGCTAATAATATACCATATTCCCAGCATTCTATTTGGGCATTATTCAAAAACATAAATATAATGTACAACAAAATGCAAACTGGGAAAAAGCATGTTCAATAAAATATCCAACCAACTTGACTACTTTATTCAGTGTTCATAACTTCATATGATAGTCATAACAACAAAAACTAGTAAAACTGAAAGACAAAAAAAGAATAAATACCGGTAAATAAAAAAAGGAAAAAAAATTAAGAAATACAATGTGACTACCATATCATCTACATACATCGGATTGATACCATGCTTGACAATCAGGGTTGCAAAATAGCACAATTCACAGAACTATACCCTAAACATACATGATAGATTATTTACATTGATACCTCAATAGAGTAGATATTTTACACAAAAAAACTTTTTAGGAAGTACTTAGTACATCTTTCAATGAGTATGGGCACTTCTGTGCATGTTTAGGGTATTTTTCAAATTCCATGCTAGTTTGAGGCCACCTACAAACTCAATAAATAAAAGTGATTGCACAACTCATCAATTTTTTCTGTTAACACAGCTCTTAAGTGGTAGCACCTGTGACATATCTATAGACTAAATGTTATTAAACGTGGGATTCTAGGACATATAACTCCTAAAAATAACAAACATGTGTAGAAGTTAAAGGTGTCAAATATATACATATATATGCCAGGTCGACAAGGCTTCATGCAACACAGAAAAAGCAAATTGATATTCATGCACAATGCCCTCACTCGTCGCATCTGGGTCATTGCATCCGAATGGTCATATGGAGCATCTAGTCTACGACCAGGGGGCTGAAAAACGATAATTTCTATTATCACATAATCATGATACATATCATATTCAAAGTGATCATAAAGTAATGATTTCTTACGATCTGGATTCATCATAAAGAGAACGAACAAACCATCTCAGATGCTTCGATCCGTCATATCCACCGCTGTAGGAAGGTTCAGCAAAATGTCGCTGGATATGAGGGAAGAAGCATCTAAGAAGATTTATTCCTTCTTGAAGTTGTTTTTTCAAAATTAATTATAAAGAACTGATCAATCTATTGTGTACGATGCAATAAACATATCGACAATGAAAAATATTTTCAAAAATTTCATTGTTAGCATGAATATGTCAATTGTATGCTATAGAGCACTAACCATTGCAAACTAAACTAATGAAATATGTAATAGACATTTAATGTTCAAGTAAAATATGCTAAATAAATCTATATTCATACTGTCATTGGAATCAAATACGATCATTATCTTTTAAAATGATGCTGATGGTTTGGATTTGGAAAAAGTGTATTACTATTTGTAATTAAGACATTACGCCACTGACTCCAAGTCAAGTTAGGGCTATATCACATAGTGCTCTAGGTGATATAGTACTAACCTGACTTGGAGCCATACATGTAGGTGTAATTACTTAATAACAATTGATCATTATCTTTCCTTGAAAAATTACATTGGATTTCACTAGATTATGTAATTGAATCGACATATTTAGGTAACGTACAATGTACTACTAATAAATATTATAAAAACAATTGTCTTCTTATAAAAAATGAAAGGCAATTCTAGTCATGCTAACAATACATATAAACTCGGACATGCTAAACATACATACATGTACAGTATTTAGAAATTTTGTAAAATTTTCGTTTCATTCTCCGAACTTATTAGGGAGAAAGATTTCACCAACAATGGATCTGATGTGACAATGCCGAGATAAAGTGCCTAATAGTCGTATCTCGTGACTTCCACCTACATGAACACGTCAAATATTCATACCAAATCGATACACGTCAATCACATCCACTTAGCGCTCATCACCTAAATGTAAAAGTCATCTACTTTATATGCAAGTTGTCGTTAATAATTTTCATCAACACACATATTAATTAATGAAAGTTGACAACTCATGATGCAAAAAGCCTCTAACAAGCCATTATAAAGATTTTTAAAAAGGAAAGTACTATTGACCGGTGTGGTATGATTATTTTCTAGCTTTATTTTGGAATTGACCATACTTGATCCAAGATGTCCCAAACTATTGTTGGTCAAAGTCTAAGCACAAGTAGATCTAAAAAGATCGCGAACATGAGTCTTATTTGATGAAGACATCTGTGCGATAAATTGGTTAATTCATAAAACAACTAGTCAATTTCATAGCACTTAGTCGGAAAGAATTGATTTAATGTCCATCATTGCGACTTCCCATGCTATTTTGTAACGAAATAAACGTGTCCGAATGTTGTTTTTTAGTGGGAAAGAATAAGCAGACCTATTTTGCACCTGTGCAATGTGTGCATCTACTCATGGATACAAAACGGATCATCATTATTGTGCTTCAATTATTTTGTCAATGAAAGTTCTCAATGAAGTCAGCCTAGTCCTATAAATCTTTTGCACAATTATCATTATCTTCCAGCACACTTCCCTTCACTTTAAAGTGTTGATTAATACAATAATAATAACGAAGTTGATCAGGTACAAAGTAATCGTGGTAGGTTAATAATTCAAAAGTCTGGTGAAAATCTATACAAGTCAATCTGCCAACAAGTGGAGCGGGAAAGGGCCACAATGAAAGGCAATGCTAATTGTCCACGGGTGAGTCTGGGAATAGAGATCAATTATAATAGCTTAATCGCCAAATGTGGTAGGGATGATTCTCTTCCTGATCGGGCAGCTAGGCCACACCTCAAATAGAGGATTAATTCAGGCCTGTTTGAAATAACCTTTGATATATATGTAGATAAATAAATACTGAATCAATAAAGTTTTATGGCTGCTGGCAAATGCTGCATGGTAACGCAAGATTCTAATTACAAAATTTTAAATGTGAAGACCTGACCTTGATTATGGTATTTTGATTATCAATCTGAAGCAGTGAATATTTTGTCACAGTATTCACTGGATATATTTCCAAGCCAAGATAGGTAGCATAAAACAATTATCTAGCGAAACAATGCTGAATCTCCATTTCAGAGTATCAAGAGCCGTGCATTTGCCACTACAAAGTTGCTGTAATTCATTAGCTATTTTAGTATTTCATACATTTGGGGACCTGGGAAACTTTTAAGCAACATAAACTCTAAACGCAATTTTATTGTATTTCAATGTGCGCTTTATTTGAAATGTCGAGACTAATTATTATAATCCTGAAAAGCCTAATAAAGGTTTCAATTACCAAATCCATACAGGAACTATAGCTGTGCATTTTTATGTGCCGATTGCCAGGGTAAACATATTGATTCTGGATGCTAAACATGCAATGGTCCTATAAGACCTGGACTTACATCTTTATGATTTTAGTGATCAAGGTTTTTGTATTTGTCTTTGCTTTGTTAATCCACTTTTGTGCAACAGAATGTTCAGATGTATGCAAACCATACAGTCTGTAGAAACACTCACAGGATTTGAATTGAATCTACTTAAAGTACATCACCAGAATTGTCACATTCTTGCATGATTTCTCTACAACAGCTAAAATGAACATTATCAAAGGAAAGTGTATAAGATGTAATAGGAAAAAGGGGATAGGTGTGCAGTTGGTTGCACAAATTAAGGTGATACAAGAAAGTGCAATTTGGTGAAAGAATATCAATCTAACATGGACATTTCATGTTGATATGTATATATATGATGAAAGTAAAGTTTAAATGAAGAAATAATCACATAATTAAAAGCATATAAACAGCAATTTGTGCCAACAATCCAATTGTGTGATCTTTCTAACTGCGATTTTGTGCAGAATGTACACAGCAAAATAAGAAGAAAAAAATGTGCTGTCATTGCTGTAAGTAAAAAGTCCATGAACAATCACACATACATGTACATGTACATGTATATCTAAAACAATAATGCACAATACACAAACAATCAATAAATTGTGCAAGGTACACAGTGATGGGTGCGGCCTCTGGTCACCTTGTTGGCTGCATTGGCGTCACTGTCCGCAATGGAATTTGCGATCTCGTTGTCTTGGTTACTGCTATTGAGGCGGCTGGGTTCTCGTAAACGGTAATCCCCCGGGGGCCGACTTAACACCTACACATGACATTCATACAACACGTACATAATCTAATAGAATCATATTTTCAAGCTTATTAGCATTAACGGCCTTTGATCATCTTTGAAAACAAAAAGCAACCAACCCATGAAAATGATTTTGCAGAAATAAATTCTAAAGCTTTGTATTTGAAAAAAAAGGTATAATCAACATTAGTAAAAAGAATGAATTTTACAGATTGATACTACAATTTGCACTTATGCTCTCTAGGAAGGTGGGATGAACATGTAGTGGTGGGGCAGCAGGGAAGAGGGTCATATTCTTTAAAATCATCAAATGATTCAAAACCATTTAGGATCATAAAGATATTCTAAAATTATGTAGAAAGATGTAGAGAACATGTTTACAAATCAAACAGGATGAACAGAATGCGATTTCATTATCGCATATTGAAAAAATGTCAAGAAAAAGAGCCTTAGAAGAGAATTAGGATTCTGGTCCATCTGCAAGAGAGTAAAACATAAAGAGAACCATTTACCATGATCATTATCAAATCAGCTCTTAGATTAGATTTAGTTGATTCATTAAAGTGGAACTGACAGATTGAAAGTTGATCTAAAAGAACATTTTTTCCATGCCAATACTCTGTGAAAAAAACAACCCAACAACTTGTTTAGATTGAAACTTATAACATGGTACATGTAACTCAAAACTGAAAGTTAAACTTGCAATGAATTTAATTCTCCTGAGCTAGTTTTTGTTCACGGTTAATGACATGGTACAATTTAGAGGAAAGGGGATGCAACAAGCATGTTTTCTACTACTGCTGGTACCTCCTCCTCATCATCTTCATCATCCTCATCACTGGTGTCCTCAAGGTCACTGATTTCTATGATGCCAACACCTGTCTCTCCCTCATCCTACAACCACCAATGTGTGATAACATCGCCACATCCAGTACTTAGATACCTCATTTAGAACTTCTTAGGCTACATTTCTTAGGGAAAAAGAACTTTATATGAAGGCTAATGACTAGTCTATAGGCACTCTTAAATCTAATCTCCATACAATTTTCCAATAACTACACACAGACATAGCAAGACATTTGCAAAAAGTCTCAACATTAGACATACATTTCTCTATCACACATTGGGCATGTTCAAGCCCAAGTACTACGTCCTTGAAGTAAATGCTTACAACACACAACACAGTAAGAATGCATTGTTACTCACATCCCAGAGGAACTCCTTGACCTGCTGCACAGAGGGTTTGCCCCGGGGGAGTGAGACTCCACCGGGTTGGACCAGGTCATCCACACTTATCACGATTGGCTTCAGGGACGACTTCTTTTTCACGGGCTCCATCAGGGGAATGTGCATGCGGGAACGCACCACCGAGTTGGGGATGTAACCTGAAGAAGAATGTGTATTGTGTGTTATCGTCTGCTATCAGATGTCTCATATTATAGGCTGATACTCAGCCAACTTTCCTTCACCAGGTCTATCTTACACCAGGTCCATCCATTATTGGTGCACTCATAATCTTCGCTAACTCGTATTCTTCCCCCAACTTCCTGGGGAGCGTACATTGGTAGCTGCCTGTAGCTCTACAAGCTAAGATGAACTATTATGCTGGATCTATATCTATTCTTAATAATGTCTAGCAGCGTGTGTAGCCTGTAGGTAATGAGTTTCATCAACACTAACTTAACTACCCGCCATGACTCAAACAAACAACCATCTGGTTACAAGACTGTCGCATGGTTCCATCAGCCTTAGAAACACCGGAAATTGGAAAAAGGTTGTCACGCGTGGTGGTATTTGATTCAAATTAATCCTTGGATCATTACTTGCTTTGCATATATGTTATGATGAGTCAGCAAAACAGGATGCTGCAACTATATTCTTTGTCAGTGGGAGTAACCAAGTACATGTACATATTGTTAAGTACATTATATTCAAGAAATAAAAATTGTAAAATTATAGTAAACAATTAAAGGTTTCTCTTTAACCTCTGTGAGAATTGGGATTTCTACATACATGTGTGGAAGTTATGATCTATTTACAATATAAAATATGTATAAAAACGAAACTGACCATCTGGAGCCACTGGATACTTCTCTCGCATCTCTTCTTTCCGCCTTCTCTCCTCTTCTTCTCTCTTGCGTCTGAAACATAGAAGACATGAATTCATATGGCAATGATAAAAGACGAAGATATTTGTTAGAAGGTAGTTACATACAGAGTAAATGTGGGATCGTGAAAACCTCAGGCGACTATGTATATATCAGGCTTTTGGTAAGAAAGCTAGACTGTGACAGATCTGCATAGTTTTGTGCAGTTTTCAGAATTCTGCTTGATTTTTTGAGATGACGATAAAATAATTTGTTCTCAAGAATGGACTATATATTTACCATTCACTGTTTTTATACAATTTGCACATATGTTTCACAACAAAGTATAAATGCATATATCTAAAACAAGACTGGTGCTTATAGGCCTTGTTTTGGACATGCATCTGCCGCTGCCTCACCTCTCCTCCTCTTCGTCCACCTCCACCTCCTCCTCCTTGATGGGCTCCTCCTCTTTGTGACCCACTTTCTCTGTTGTCTTCTTTTTCTTCTGTGCTGAGCGACTTCGACCCGACGACTTTCCACGATTCTCTGTAATCATGGCAACCAGTTTTCAAAATTAGAAGGATAATAATTTTTTTGGTATACATTATTTTTGACTTACCAGGCCTCTATCAATTGAAAGCTATTTGTATGTAAATGTGCCCTTTACATTCATGATGGTATTGCACGATTTAGACTGGTGAATAAATCTATTTTCCACACACAGCCTCTGTGATTGGAATTCTTAAAATCTTTACTGAATTCTAAAGATGACTGGTGGCCTTAATTGGAAGTTTGATATGAACCTATTTCAAGCATGTAATTTTCCATGCCTACCACTGTAACCCTATTACCACAAAACATCTAAAAACATGTAGCATAAGTAACAAAACAATCGAATAGCAGCTGTTGGCATATGAAAATTCACACATAGGCCATGGTTTTTGTTCATTTTAGTAGTCACGTGGTAAAGGGCCTTGTTTTATTTTCAACATGAAAGATGCCAGACAGAATTAAGTCCATACTGTCCACCAAGTTAACAAGTAAATAGCTGCCCTGAGGGCCTCACTTTTGAAGGCGGTGGCCTTGCCAGCCATGGCTTTGAGCTTCATGATTCCCTCCTCGTCACCGTCACTGTCGCTGTCTGATCCTCCCTCCTCGGCGTCTGCTTCGGTTTTAGTCTCTACAAGACAACACGGCTAAGATTAGCATGGGTAGTCAATTGGTAAACAGTACGAGCATTTAATTGGAGTAGTCAAGCCATATGACGTATACTTTTATAAACCTTAATTGGGGATCTCAGGCCTTCGTTAATTGAACTTTATGTAAAGTCTGGCTTTTTTTTATATTGGGTATATGTCTACTACATTGCATAGGTGCCTATGCCGATCTCTTTAAAACTGTTCAATGACTATTCACTGATTATGAGACAAACCTGATTTTTACTTGATATCAGACCAAAAACCATGTGGTAACTCATAATTCTGTGGAAAATTCAGGATTTTTCAGAACCAGGGGCCTGAGTGTTAAATTAAGGGGGGAATGTGAGCAGCCCAAGACATGGTTAAAATGATGAATAATTTGGTTGGAGCAGGGCAGAGGTGGGGACAGCCTTCTGTATCTCCAACTGACGTAGAACTAAATTCACCACAATGTCATGTTCTGTCAATTTGCATCCATGTTCTATACAGTGATCTGCCTGCTGTAAAGTTTGCATGGAAGACAATCAATGCTGCCTTGAAAAACTACACAGAACACATGTACATGATGTAATTAAATGCTAAAGTAATAGCATTGGAAAGATCACGTAGAGATCAATTCTATTGCAATGTAATATCATTTCGCACTGTTGTTTGTTTTTGTTTATTGTTCAATAAATGGTCCAATGAAAATGATTGCAAGAATAAATTGAGAGGGTTGATATAAAAGAAGTCAGCCAGGTTTTGACTTATTTGTAGTTGTTATATATGTTGTTAGGTGCTTTGTAAAGCGTGATCATATGCCATCTCGTGACAATCAATCAACCATGACAGAGTGATTCTGTCACACATGACTGATTTCATCAAGTGTGATGGTTTTTATGTGCTAGCTAATTTCCCTGTAAACACCGTTCCCCTCTGAATCTACACAAAAGGTATGAATAAATTATAGCTTTCTATAGCACCAGTTTGCTTTCTATAGCACAGGTTTGTTATAGAAACCACATGAAAAATGCATGCAAAGAAAACACTAAATAATGCAAAAATTATATTGAGTACAATAGTCTCTGTGTAAATGAGTCCCTGTTTTGATCTTTGTATATTGTTGAGGAATGAGTTGTTATATACCTAATAACTAAGAGATTAGAATAAAGTACTTATACTTCATACATTTGTATACCATGGAATTATCTAGAATTTTGGTACAGGCTTTGGAAGAAGGTGGAGAGGGAGGCAGGGCCCTGTTGCATAAAACTATTGTCTCATTGTTATCGTAGGAATCCACACGATTACAGTACCTTCTCTCGTCTGTCTTGTTGCATAAATAATTTTGCGAGAACGACAGCGATCGTATTTACTCGATGAACCATGTACGATTTGGAATGAAAATTTTGTCCTTCTAAATCGTGATGATGTGTCTTTAGCTGTACTTATGTTACTAAAACAGTATTTAATAAGTAAAACTGTTTGTGATGGCACTGTATTTTGCTCTGAGTTTAATAGAATAACTTGATGTGCAGCGTAATATTAGGCAGAACAGGGTATTTAGAGACCGTACAAACCCACTTGATGCCTTTAATGATGAGGATCATGGCTTTGTGGATTTGTATTATGATATTGATGAGAGGCAGTCTAAAACACTTTGCAAGTAAATAATATGAGATGAAAAGCAGTGTATGTGTTCATCCATTTATTGCACACTACAAAAAGTTTTCTGTTGATAAAAACCACACCTTTTCATCTATGATTGTCTATATGCAGTCTATATCATTCACTTCATCCCACCCGCACACTTTTTCTTTACAGCATTCACATACAATATATTTGTTACTGTCTAGTGTATCACACAAGTTCCAGCTTTTCTGATAAATATTTCGTGAAGCTGATGAATCTAGTTCGATAATGAAGCATACATACAGTTATCATACCATCGACTTATCGTTCAGGTTGGCTGATGCGGACGATGGGTACTAAGACGGCGATTTGCTTTATGCAACTGGTTTGATGGGACGTTATCGTACATTGTATCGTACATCGTTATCGTCAAAATAATACTGTTATTGTGGGATCTTTGTGCAACAGGGCCCAGCCTTCTATGCAGTTTCAGTTAGAATTTTTAAAGAATTTCAGATTTTTTTTCTGATGGGGTGATTGCAACTACTGGCAGATCCAGGTTTTCAGAAAATGGGTGTAGGGGGGGGCACACTTAAGGGATGTCATGGGTTCCGTACACACAATTAATAGTGAACATGCCAACAACCATATGAAAATAAGGTATTCTGGTGGACAGAGGTCACTGCACCCCCTATCTGCATCTGCCTATGGCAATCCTCGACCCTCCCTACCATCTTATATATTACTGCATGTCACAAAATCATCAGGTGTTTTCCATAGATTAATTGCATCCTTTTCTAACTGGGAACAAAGATGGGGACGACCATGTATTGATTGGCTATTTAATGAAATGACTATTTCCTGTTAGCTTTTTCTGGTAATCAGAGAATTATAGAACTTGGCGGGAAAAGTTATGACAAACTAAAAGCATATTCCATGTGATAAGTATTTTCATGTCATTATCAAAAATGGTTCATAAAATAGAGCACAGAAACTGTTGACATAGTTCAGCATATTCCACAAGGCGTGTTTCAATAGGCACTTGTTGTCAATGCAAATAACATTATTTCTTATGTTAATCAGAAAGTCCAGATGAGACACTGAAGGATGTTACACATCTTACAGTAACTTACATGTAATGCCAATAAACAATATCCTGGGTTCTGTCAATAATTGCTCAAAAGTATAACATATTTTTATCCATTCATCACTACGTATTTAGATTTAGGTTGAAATCTACATTAAATAATTGCATCAAAATTTCAGTTTTTTATTTTTAAAATCACATCTCTTATTCAATTATTAGATTAGGTGACACGATTTCTGCATATCCAGTGAACAATTGTGGTTTTATTTTTATAAACTAGTTATCATTGAACATAAGGGAACAAATGTTTTATTCTTGAACATTCAATTAAAACCAACAATTAACAAGAATTCTCTCCAAAATCAAACCTACAAACATCAAACTAGTCACATTTCAGTTATTTGTTTACATTCATCACCGGTTTTTTAGCTGAGAAACATGTTCAGTTGACGGTGCATTATTATAAATATTGTGAGCCTCCCATGGTTGCAGAACCACCAGCCAAATGCACTCAATTATTCACACAGTCTACAGTCTGCACCCTTCTGAAGGTGAGGAGGTGTTTTTACTTTTGAGTTCTGCCTAGCGGTAGATGTGGTTTGATGATCATTAACACTTGATCATTGATCCTGGCATAGATTGAATATGATACACATCTACACCAGATCATTGGTCATATCATTCATGCTGGTATTAAAAGTTTGACTCACTTATCACAAAAAAACCCTGCAATACGATATAATATAATATAGTCATAAGTGCATTATGTATGAATGCATATTGAGTAAACCTATGAGCTTATCACAGATCACAGGTTCGCTTTTAATATAAAATACATCTTTTGAAATATCTACAAATATTACAATGGCATTTTTGATTTTATCAATTTTCAAATATATGATTTTTTTTCTGTGTTAAGATTCCAGTAAATGCAAATGTGTTTAATTAAAGTAGCTACTGTTATTGTATTATAGTGCCTGGTCAGATCATTATGATCGTTATTACCGTATTCATTCTAATAAGTGCACAGTGCACTTACAAAAAACAAATTTCAAATAAAAATGAATGTTGAATATTAATAATAAGCGCACCCTGACAAATTTTTGCGGTTCTTGCATTTTTTCTTTTATTGCTAACCGCGAACATTCTTTCACAATGCAACCAGTGTTCTTTCACAACGCAACTGGCATGTTAGTCTTTTTTACAACGTGCCTGGCGCATACCATCGTGTTAGTCTTACAATATGGCGAGATAAACATGAAATCTTTCGAGGGAAAAAAGCTTAAAAGAACGAATACGGTACCTTAAATTGCCTTTCACAACTCCACTTTGTTACTATAGCACATGCCTCATAGTGTTAAATCCCTCACATAAGCTTTCACTTGCCTGACATGTGGGTACCAAGGAGCAGTGTGCAACATGTTAGAGATGAGTTTGCTCAACAACTATCACCAGACCCTACTGGGAATCAAAATAAAGCATAAAGCACATTAACAGCAGTTGTATTTCGCTCATCATTGATGTGTTCGAAGTTGATTAGTGCGTTCTGTCTGCGAGTGCGTAAACAGTCATCAATCACATCTGCTTGTTCTACATGTTTTTACGCTTCCGACATTGATGTATAATAGTTAGAATTAAACGTTCCTATTTTGAGACCTCAGTGGTACCATACTGCTGGCTTTCCATCTAGTTCACAAAACAATGCCAGTAATTGGGCTGAAAAATAAGAATGAATACCATGTACAATTTTCTTGCAATCACACTCACTCAGGAGCATTCAGTTGTGGCAAGCATTTTGGTATTATGATATACCATATTATGATAATACTAGCAAAACCCCCATGTATATGGTCTTTCAATGGGTTTTCTTGATAATATATAAGTAGGTACTACCATGGGTTTTGATACAGATGAAATCAGTCATTAACAATCAATCAATCAATCAATCAATCAATCAATCAATCATGTGATTGCCCAGTCTACATCTCAAACATCTTCCACAAGCCTTTCGGTAACCAGGATCTACCAGACTCTTGGCCATTTATAAGTTACCTATGAGTTACTTTTGCTCAATTGAGTTTTCAAACACTAGAGAAGTAGATGTGCTACACAAATGGTCAGCGCAAACACTTATAATTTTAGCAATCGTATTGAAAAGCAATTGCTGTCACTGGACTTGCCTTGTACTAATATACAGGGATAAGGATTTAAGAAGATTTGTGGGTAGTTATCAGTACTTAATGGAACTTGAAAATCTAATGTATTCTATCAAATCTTGCATAATCCTTGTGAATCTTGCGTAATCGTCTCAAATTAGATTTGATGAGTAAAGTTCATTAGGGAAGTTTCAGTGTACGGGTAGTGTTAGTGATACTGGTACAAAGGAAGCCAATAGTGATGTTTCACTGTAATATTATCAGAAGAAAAAACAGGTCTAAAGGCCAGACATTTTACCCACTACTAAATATTAGGATTAAATATTTTTTACATATGACTGTGGGTGTATAAAACATGTTGGGTCCTGTAATACCCTCATAACTCACAAAACCATCAAAACCATACAGGGAATTTACAGCCTTGGTCTACTGTGATACAAAAAATCATCACAATTAATCATCAAGTTATGTCATGGGGTATTCCAAATGTTGAATTCTTTGAAGAAGTATCCAAATAATCTCACTCCCTGTAAAGCTGTAATGAAATTGAAATATAATAGCCCGGGAGTTTTATTCTGCAATTTATGGTACATGTAAAAACAACACAAACTGATGAAAGAATTTAGCTTACAAGATCAAAGTATCAGAATAATAAAAAGTTGAAAAGTGAACAATCAGTGTGTAGATGTTTGTAATGAAATTGTAGATAGAATAGCAAAATAGGTGTTTTGTGTACATTAAAAAAGTACACACGGATAGGGAATTGTCAAAGTTTCCATTTGAAAATATTTTTTTCAGCGTAACCTCTTTATGGGGGAAGAATCACTCACAGGGACGCAGTAATTAAGGCCAATTTTTCACAAATCTTTTTCCTATTATACATAGTTGTCAAATAAAATTTTATCAATGGGGGTTATCTAATCAGAAATGGGGACATTTTCCCCTATTCTTACTTTGTCCCTAACAGTCAGGCTTTACTGTACTTTGTCAACAGGTGTAACTCACAGTAAACTTACATTGACCACTTATGTGACCCTAAGACTTGGAGCAAAAGACATCGAAAAAATCTAACGACCAGCACAGGAGACATGAGACGATAAAAGCAGGAAAGTTGGCATGCAACCCAAAACTATACGAAATTCCACGTTGTTTCACAGACCGGTATAAAAATTCTTTTGTCTAACCCACTTTCAATAATGTTTCTAAAATTAACTTATCTTGTTATTTTAATAGTTACAGACATCTATCATATTCTTTTGTATCTGTATTCTATGAATTATATTCTATGTACATATGTACCATATATTCATATTCAATGTATCATATTCAATTGTAAGATTGCAAAATACGCTATTATTATCATAACACATGAACTTTTGAGCCTAAGCCAAGTCCTGTACATTACAAATTTCAAATGAAACAAACTACTGCCCACCAAATAAATAGAACTTGTGAAAAACTTCTTAATATGGTATATATTATCATTGTAAATACAATATGTATTTTTGAATCAAGTTACATGTTATTTGTGCTCCACTCTAGTTAGTTTGTATATTATCATGTATGTTTTACAGTTAACTCAAAAAAGAGAATTAGATTAAGTGATAATGCACAAAGTCCTACGTTTTTGTGAGCGGGATCAGCTAATTGACTCATTTTGACAAACTCTTGTTTTTCAGGTTTCAGGTTTTAAAGCCTGTCATCTATAAGCTTAGAGGTTGTGTGTGAGAGTATGAAAAGAAAAAAAGTAAGGGTAGGTTATATTAATGTTAAAATTATGAATATTGGGTATTATGAAGATTAGATGTATAAGGGAAGGTTAGTTAGGAAAACACAACAGATAAAAAGATATTAATAAGTGCAGGATGAAAGCAGATGGTGGATATAGGAATTAGTATGGTGCACTATGGCTCAAGGCCGCACTGGTTGGGCCTGAAGAATGTCTCTGGGCAAGCTGTTCCTGTCAGTGGAAAAAAAAAAGAAAAGAAAATTGGTAGTAGGTGGTTCTGGCTACTATTGAGTTGAGATGGACACCACTTCTTGATCCTTGTTTTTAGGGCTGGCAACGTGATGAAAAGACACTCGAGCCAATTCCAACAGATAAGGACATAGCTCCGACCAATGTTTTGCAGTTCATCAGGTGCAAGTGTAAGGCTCAAAATACTAACCAGTGCAAAACAAATTTATGTTCTTGTCGCAAACACAATCAAATGTGTTGATGCATGTGGTGGCTGCCATGGTGTGACATGCAAGAACACTCAAGGGTTTGACTTTGATGAATAGAAGTTTGATGAAGTTTGATTAACTGCTAAAACAGCTTGGAACCAGCGAGTTTGTCTTGAAAAGTGTAGTTAATGAAAGAAATGCTATTTGATGTGGTGAGTATGATAAAAAGTTTTTATAGTATTGAATTTGTCTTGAATTGTAAGTGTAGTTAATGGGGGAAATGTTATTTAATGTGTTGAATGTCATGAAAAGATTTTATGCTATTAATTTAAATGTAGTCAACCATAAAGATGCCTTGGAACTTGTGTATAGTATAGTAAAGTTCGAAAGAAAAATGAAATATGCAGCACAATGATCTGGTGTAAATTTCCCAATTTGTTCAGAAGAATGTCAAATTACTTCAACATATTTTACATGCTGATGGTTAATTCATATTATTACAGTTTTTATAAATTGGACCAAAATTAGACATATACCTAAATTTCAAGGTTTTTCTTTTAGGTTGGGGGTTCTATGATAAGCAAAAATAGTTGTAAAAAAATTTTTTTGATCCAGCATTCTGTAGTTTCCATAATAAACAAGAATACACTATATCTCAATAAGATTATACTAAATCAGCTTCTCTAGCCTGTCAGAACAACCCCATTTGTGTATTCAAATTACACCTACCCCTAAATTTTGTCCGGTTTTGGTATCAAAAATTCAAGTTGCTATAAAAAAATTGCCCAAGATGGATTGATGGGGATTTTTTTTTCTGAAGCACTGTACGGTGTATAGATATGAAAAAATAAGAAATGGAATACCCATTACTTTTTTACCACTAAATTCCTAATTTGACTGGACTATAGAGGGACAGGTGTGTTTCTTTGACCTTAAGTATGCTCCATATTGTGATCTTGGTCCTTAATATGTAAAGCTACTAAATGTATTAGCCATAAGATTATGTGATATAACTACTTTACTAATGATTATTCTGTAATATTAGAATTTCATATTTTAAATATCAAACAGTAAAACTAGAGGATACTGTCTTGCATTTTATCAGCTGAATTCTTTCCACATTTTAATTGGTTTTATTGACAGCATTGCTTTTAGATTTGTTTTATCTGAAAGGTTAGGAAGGAAACTTGTCTGATTTTATTAAAAATAGAACTGATATTTTTATTACTTGACATATAGAGGTCTGTATATGTTAGATTTTGTTGATAATTTAACAGAAGTTAACATTTCATTTACTAATATGCAGTATTACTATAATTGCGTTATTGTATAAAAATACAAGTAGCTCTCAAAATACCTTTTTGATATATTTGATATGTGCAGAAAATTTATGTTTTGATAATCTTTTCATATGTACATGTAAGTATACAAAAATCGGGTTAATGGTCAAACCGCGTTATACAGAAATTCGCGTCCTATTGGTCCGTTCAAAACTTGTTAGGGGTCTCAAAATTTTTAACCCAGGCAGCAACGGATCATTATTCTGCCAATGTACAGTCATATGTGATTTAACAAAATTTCATAAAATACACTGCGTTCTTTGTCGGTGCTCATCCACCAGTATGTGTGATTGGCTTCCATGGGAAAAAGGATTTCTGTGACCTTGCTCTTTGTACATGCACCTGTATTTGATGCACTTTTCTGGAAAAGGCTAAAGCTATAATCTAATGGTCACTACCACGCTCTATTAGTGTCTGCTATTTAATTATAGGGTAAGTTCTAACTCTGTACTTGACCTCTATAAAAAAAATTTCTTGTAATTCCACACAAATTTAAAAGGAAAAGTTGACCAGTTACATTCATGCACCAATAATACCCGGTAATCACTGCCACCAGGAACAACCATTGCTCACAATAAGGATTGTTCTACTGTGCTGGTCTGGGTGGAAAAGATCACAACCATGAATATACCAAACCTGACCTATGGTCATTTGGCAAAGTAATGAGAACCACTCTGTTATCTACTTATGGCCATTTTTTTTATCCAGGTTTGTCTTCATATGTGCTCAGGTATATTTAGTTTGACAATTACAGTATTTCTACTTGGAAATGGTGTTCACACATTGAAGAGAACCTCGAATGTTAACAATTATAACGTACTAGCAAAAGTTATCATATGCAAATAGTCTGAGAAATAAAGCATTTCCAATGAAAAATTGCCAATTGCATACTAGCTCACCTTTTTTTTGTTTTTATTGTTACTCAAATATTTGATCATAGACAATATAAAATCCTTTTGTTTATTGAAGATTCTCAAGTACAGAGTAAAACTGAAATAAAGTTATGTTAATACGTTCAAGCTATGATTGATAATTTTCAAGACTCCTAAGCTTTGAACAGATACCTATCATCTCTATTATGATATCTATATGAAATAACTTTGAATCAATAAAAATATCCTAATAACTGGAAAATGTTAATCTTAAATTCAGAAAGAAAATGGAGAAGTCTAACACAGTGAACAGCACATCACATGTCATGGAGTCTCAAGTCTCCACAGAATCCACAACAACAGCCTCTGTCAACACTGACTCTAGAATAACCCCCGTGATTGCTACTACTGGAATAACGGCAGCTTTTACTATCACTGACTCTAGACCAGCTGGTTCTGTCAACGCAGCACTCTCAATCACCACTAATGCCTCAACATGGCACCCAAGCTTAATGCAAGAATATATCAACCGTGTCCTCAGAAGAGGTTTACAACCGGTAACCCAGAATGACACAAACATACGCACAAACAGTGCCCTCAATGAAACACAGACTTCTTTAACCCCTTTGCATCTGAGGACACACACAAACATGACAGTATACACACAATCCAGAAGTTCCCAACGATCCAGAAATTCTAACCCATATTATGTAACTGCAGGGTCTAGTGCATCATCAACTGCCCAAATGTATAGGAGTCCTCGCAACAACTGGACTGAGCAACATCCTATTGGAGAAGAACAATCAACAAGTGGGCATTTCAGACAAGTGGATGATCAACAAGGGGCTTTGGCATATCAAAGTCCAATGAGTGACAGGTCACATTCACGACAAAATCTGTCTAGTTCACCAATGAATCCTAGTTTTATTACTTTTCTACATGCATTAAGATCCGTAGATCGGGAGAGTGCAGAATCAGCAACCAGCATCCAGCAGAAACCTAGATTTTCTTGCTTTGATGACATGTTGCGGTATATGCACGGGCTCGACCGTCAGGAAGTGAGGCTTCTCAATGGTCATCAATTATGTAAAAAGACGAAGGATGTGATGGTAATACGGAAGGTAGAACTATCATTTTCTTCCCTTATGCAGTTTCGACGATTACTTGAAATGACTGCAATACTATCACCGAGGCATATGCTACCTTCAGACCTAACAGACATATTTGAAGCACAACAGAATAGTGCAAGAACACTAATAGATGTCTCCAGGAGGTTATCTGGAGAATCACAGAACACTAGTCAGCACCCATCATTAGCAATGACACAGAGCATCAGAGCAGATGCAAGAAGTATGTCTACTTCTGCAATGCATAACCAAGTAACACCAATGCAGAATAGGCACTGTGATGCACAAAACCGCACAGAACCAGTTACTGCACCAGAGAATAATGCAGAAACACAATCTGCAAATGAGAATTTTACACAAGACTCGCTACAAAATGAGCAAAGCTCACCTCCGCACTCAGTATGTAGAACACAGAGAGTCTGTTTGGAGGGGGATGGTACTTTGACCAAAAATAGTTTGCTTTCGGGGGTTGTGCGTTATACTTTTGAAGAAACCTCAGTCTCAGGGCAAATGAAGCTTTATGTTTTTGAGGAAACCTCTGGAGATTTAGGAAATTCCCAGTGTCAATTGATCTATACTATAATGGAGAAACTTCGCGTGATTGTGTTAGATGATAAACACTTGTTACTGGGGAAGGAATGCGTAGTGTGTCAGGACACATTTATGCCTGGATGTACAGTGCGCAAGCTGCTGTGTGGACACAGCTATCACGAGTTATGCATAGACAGGTGGTTTAAGAAAAATAGCACATGTCCAATATGTCGTAGTGATGTACACAAATTAATTCTAAGTATGTGTTCCTTCTGCCCTTCATTTTGAACTCACTGGCAGACAAAAAACTGTGGGTAGAAAGTCAGGCAATTATATTCTGTCTGTACTAGATCAGGTTGTTACATGAATCTGATCTAAATGAAAGGTGAATTTGCATGGTTTTAGTCCATTACTGGCAATTCAGAAAATCATAAAAGAAGCCTTCAGTATTTGTTAAGAATTATTTGTATTTTAATTTCATTGATCATTGATATTTTATGGCCAGCTTCATTTTAAAATCTGTTTTTATAACTGTGTTTGATTTGTTCAATTTCAAATATCTGAATTTCAATTTTAGAATATTTTTATGGGGAGCTTTGTATGTTGAAACAAAAATGGTTCGTGGCAGTCATAGATTTTAATTGTATTATGATGTTATGATTTTTATTAATCATGATTAATTAGTTTGAATTATGGTTAATAGTTTTATTATAATGGATTAAAATAAGTTAATAATATAGTTCACCACTATATTTATATAAACTACATGTGATATGATTTTAGTAGTAAATACCTGTAATCATTCAGAGTTGAATCTCTTAATCCTCATTTTTGCTTGAAGTAAGAAATGCGCATCATACGAAAGCCTAGCAGGGACATCACACTTCACATTTCTTACTTACTTTTTTGTCAATGAATTATCTGTGAACAACGGCCCTAAGGACACTTCACAATTCAATGATCACGCTTCACACTTCATAGTTCTCACTTCACAGTTCATATTCACACTTCATACTTCACAGTTCACACTTCACAGTTAATGCATCACACTATGCAACTAGTTTCAATGCAGATTTGGGCCATATCGTCTAAGTGATGACAGCTGATTTCTAATTGGCCATTAACCATTCAATAAAAGTTATTTTATATCAGCTGAGTTGTCCACAAATATTTCTATTATAATACTTTACTTTACAATTTCTTTGCTATACATTAATTTTTTATGATGCTCTGATACTGTAAAAATGGAGCTATTGACTATTATGAAGGTTTCATATTGGAGGTCAAAGAAATTATTTTCCTCATTGTTAGGTATTTTAGTAAGAAAATATTTCTTCTACGGACTTGAAATGCACAAGTTATAATAATCCTAAAGTTATATGATCATTGGTGGATGCTGAGCAAAACTATTACATTATGTAATTGTAGAATGACATACTGATGATGGTGGTGTGCTTCTCCCGCACTACCAATATGACACCTTGATTAGTCAAAAGTTCCAGTTTTGTCATACACGAGCATCATAATAAGAGATTAAGGTAAAGCAAAGAAATTATAAAGCACAATATTGTAATACTTGGGGACAACTCCATTATTATAAAAATAACTTGCCTTGAATGATTAACAGCCAAATAGAAATCCGCTGCTATCACTTTAAAGGTGTGGCTGAAATCTGCTTTGAAACAGGTTGCAGTGTGAGTTATAAACTGTGAAGTGTGAAGTGAACTGTAAACTGAGAAATGTGAACCTTGAAGGCCAAAGTGAGAACTGTGAAGTATGAATTGTGAAGTGTGAACTGTGAACTGTTCCCTTGGGCTCCTGTTCTCAGATAAATCAGTGGTTATAAAATAAGTGTGAAGTGTGATGTCCCTGTGGGGCTTTCGTAGCATCACACATAAGAAATACATTGTGTACCCTGTACACATGTATATGGTGTTACAAAATTAGAATAAAATCCTAACGAATGAAATGAACTAAAAGAATTCATTATTAAAAACACACTCACCACAAATATTTGTTGAACTTTTAATACTATTGGTTATTTTACTACCTAGACCAAACATTTTGGCTAAATGCTATAATTTTTACCTATCCTTAACATTCGATAAATATGTAGAGCTCTATCAAAGCAGTACGTTTCATTCTATAATTTAGCATTCTGGGTGTGCACAGCATCATAAATTTCTTTTATTTTTTGCATTCCTAAATTATCAGATTTTATTTTTATTTTTGCATTTTGTTTTCTATGAGACCTTGTTTTCAAGGTTATAACTTGAGGATTTAAGCATACCGTATATTTCTTCCTACATGAAAATCCAGATGCACAGACACTATTGCTAAAGATTCATTTTTAGAGCATTTCCATATACATGTACAAACTTAATGATCACATCGTTGGAATCCTTGACCATCGTTGTTTTCCTACCTCCAGTCAATTATGATGGGAGTGCATGACACTTGCAGCCATAGTGCATTGTGTATATTATCTGTCACCCTGATTGTGGAAAAACATTACAGAGGTTGACTAATCTTCCTGTCAAGTTGGTAAACGATCATCTTATCCCTGATCCAATGACATATTATTTTCCCATCAGGGATTATCTTATCAAATAACAATAAATCAAGTCTTCATTGACTTGTGATAACTCTAATGTAAATTTAAACATTCTAAATGTCTGCATTCATCATGAGAATGTAGCTGAAGTTTTACACATCAGGGCTTTACCAGGTTTAGGTGTTATTCTATAGAGATAAATTAGATTTATGAGAATGTCAAGAACTGTTAATCTTACTGGGTGATGTCCTTTCACATTGGCAAGTTTGACTATTTTCATTGATATTTACCTACTTGGGTAAAGATTTTTGACAGCTTGAAACAAATAGATAATGAAGTGGATTAGCATTAAGATGCCTATTCTTCAATAGTAATTCCTAAACTCAACACATATAGTCTAATACACTTGATTCCTTTACAAATACATCCTATAATCTCTTGTTCAAGAAGACCTTTTGCATAAAACTGTATTCCCTAAACGACCTAATAAAAGCCTCCGTGATTAATCTAGACATCAGTAACACTAAGTCCTAGGACTGGCATATTTTGAAACAATGGGTCCTAAGGGCAATAAAAAAGACGTTCACAAAAAACTTTTTTTGTATTCATTTTCAAACCCTTTTACACTCCTGATGTACAAAATAAAGTGATAGCTATTTTCTACATGCATCAAAGCCTGTAACCATTATTATTACAAACTAAATATATTTTATGGGTCTCATGGTATGCACATGATTCAATTCCTTGTATCTTACTGAAAAACCTTGAGTTGTGGACTCGTGACTCACATCTGGATCAATCACTGTTTAAAGCCTTTGTTGAACATTGCTTGATTTAGACAGTGAGCTTTAACTTAAGTGGGTGTCCTGTATCTATCTTACCATCTCAGCAGTGATATTTGGTGCAAAGAATTTTAGAAAATGGGCCTTTAGTGAGCATTGCGCCCCCCCTTGAATGCTTTGGGTAAACCTTTTCTTTTCAAAATTAATAAGAATATTGAAAACTTGACATCTTCTTAGGGGCCAAGGTTTAGATGAATCTAACTCTTAGCTTTTCTTTAACATTATCTGATTTTATTATAATACCATATTATATTATTTCAGTGTAGTGGCTATTGATATATGGTTGGAGCTATAAGATACAAAATTAACATCTTGCAGTCAACTCACCAGTGAAAGTGTTATCCGCTACAAATGATCAGTTGAGTAATGTGTATTTAATAAATAAGGTCACAATCATCCAAGTCCCTAAAATTTTGTTTGGCATTACCTCAAATGTTTTTTATCCCACAGATACATTGACTAAAACAGATGAATGTAGAGAAAAAAGCTTTTTAATTTTCGATATATCCTTGTTAAAAAGTCATTACAATGAATCACTATCCCAAGCATGAACTTGACTATAACAGGCTTTTGTTTGCTTCATGCACGGCATAAATGCTTTCAAAAGTTTTATCTATGATGTTAATCCTTATAACTGGATGCTGAATAGCTCCACAAAATGCAAAAACGTGACAGTCCACATCACCACGAGTGACAGGTCAAGCAAATATCTCTATTTTTGTTTGTCATCACAGATTCCACCATCATGATGATGTTGATCCAAATACAGCATATCTCAATGTTTCAAAATGAAACTGTTTCAATCTCACTTAAATTATCATATGAATTACTCTATTTAAAGAATTATCCATTAAGAAAAATTATCTCCTTTTTTATAGGAGAGCTCCAAATTCTTCCAGTTTTTTCTTAAAGTTTCTATGACTGAAAAAAAGTGTTAGAGCCTTAAAGCTTTTTTACTGTAAAAACTCCCACCTAAGCATTTTGACATACTTAAAATTTTGTTTTTACATGTATATACTATAGTACAGTAGAATCTCATCATCTCGAAATTGTAGGGGTAAAAATACAATGCTCGAGATAGCCAATATTCAAGATAACCAACTGATTACTTTCCTGCCATTGGAGCATATTCTGCTGCAAGGTTTGCTGTATTACGATCAAGTGGTTGTGAATATGTATATGTTTGTGACCAATGTTTGGGGCTGTCTCTGATCCTAACCTGACACACACAGTGATGACATGGCAGTCAACAGATCGCTGTCTGCTCATGTATCATTTAGAGGACTGATCTATATCCCGCAGTGTAACTCCATGTATATAATAGTCATTTGTCTTCAATGTTTGTAAAAATGCTTCTTAGCCATTGTACAAGTTTTTCAAGATTTTCTTAATCTCATATCATTGTATGCTTAAACAGTTGATTGTGATTAGTTGGTGAGCTATAACCGGGGTTGGCCAAAAAGTGTGTATATCATAGAGTTGTACTGTCATGATACTTATACCACTTCTCAAACCTGATTGGTTTACTTATGACCACAAAAATGACTAAGTAAGTAGATGAAAGCCTGATATTGAAAAACGTGAACATATTAAAGTAAAAGACTCAACATGCTGTTCTCTCCTGATTATCTGTATTCACTATACAAATGTTTATACCCCTACAAGCAATTCAAACCAATACTCAATAAAATATTAAATACCATGAAAATTCTAAATGAGTTACATATAAATAGTATGCTGTTCATAAAATGTTCCACTTACTTCCATCTTGTACGTTTGCCTGTGTGTCTACCAGCAGTCCATCATGTATTTCTGGTGTATTTGGCGGCATACGTGGTATTTCTGACCCTATTTCCAATATATCCATCGGTACAACATCCTCAGTATCAGGCTGTGTGTTAGGCTCATTGTCTAGCTCTTTGTCTAACTGAGTATCTGGTTGTGCATCAGGCTTCCTATCGCTGTCTGGTTGTGCCTCGTTGCTTGTCGTAGATTGCGCAAGCTTCAACTTCTCCTCCACAATATCAGGCACAGTCTCGTCACTGGAAATAAGAATGCAATATGGATGACAAGAACCGAGATTTAAGTTTGATATCCACTAGTGTGTGGACGGTTCGAGAAAATTGAGACTGGTTAATCGGCTCTATGTAACCGAACCGTAACCGATTAACCGTGTGTGAGTCAAGAAACATAAAGCGAAACGATACTGCGATTGGATATATTGATTAGCGTTTGAAAAAAAAATCGCGGTTTATGCATTTCGTCTTTTACGTTCACCAGCAACGCAATTTGAACTGCCAAAAATGTTAAATCATGCAAAATTAATGAAATATATGGATATACATAGCTTGGGTATGAAAATAATCATCAAAATCAATAACCGGTTTGTCAATGTAGGGACCGATTATGCTTAGAAAATCGACTGTAACTGGTTATCCGGTTAACCGTCCACATACTAATATCCACCAAATTACTATGTGGCATTATGAAGTAAAACCCCTGTCCAGACAGTGCCTCCCACCTCATACCCCCAGGTAAAACCCGTACTCTGGAGGTGGTGCCATCATCCTCATCTTCTGCAGCAGCCATGATCGCTTCTTCTCCATCTCGGAGGCCTGGGTGCCAATGAAGGATGGTCGTGGGGACAAGCCGATGCGAGGCGAGCAACTGCCAGCCCGGCGGGTTGGAGGGGCCAGGCCCCACTCATTGAGGCGCTTCTTCCCCATCATAGACTGAGACCTGGTACCCGGCCTAACAGCCTCTTCTGGAAGTGGAGAGATTGAAAATGTAAGTGTTGTGATCACATGGTGAAGCAATTCTTGACCAATATTTTTTTTTCATTCTTACATTCTTAGATGGAGAGGTCCCCCCTCGAGGGTCCCCCCAGCGCCCATGAAGGCCAGTTATCACTTTGTCACCATTACATACATTGACCTGCCCTAATCTAGACTCCCTTGTATTCTCATAGATATATAAAAGAGTTCTTTTATTTCAGCTACTACATGATCCGCCTTAATACAAAAAGGCTCACTTTATTGCTAAAAAATTTCTTTTGAGCCCTTAACATCTCAATTTTGTTTTGGAATGTTCTTTTATGCTGTGTGAATATATTCTCAATGATTTAATTTTGAATTTTTAAAATTTCTCTAAATCATTGAGAATATATTTACACAAGTACACAGCATAAAAGAACATTCCAAAACAAAATGAGACCAAGCGCTGTGTACCAAATACATAGGATTTTTAGAACATCTCAATTGGGTCAACATATGAACAATGTATTATGTGATATTGACATGAATTTGGCAAAACAAAAGTCTCTCCAAATTGGTGAGAGCTTGGCGCTGATTGGCTATTTTTCTAGATTACACTTGGGAAGAACATAGAGGGCCATGTGCCATCACCTGATATTATATAGAATGTTATCCACTGGCTGATAATTAAAATTTGAATTATGATTTGGCACCTGATTTTCATGTCACCATCATATTCCATGACCAGAAGTTACCAGATTGCACTGAAAGTATCTTACAGTGTAGTCTTTAAATGTTAATTGATTGCAAGTGTGTTGTATTGGTTATTGGGTGTGAGAGCAACACTGCTTTGCGGCGTTCTGCTCTAACTTGACACAATAGTCTTTTTACAACTTTTTAAAATACGTATTTTTAATTTTATTTTGAGCGCAGTGATGCATTTGCTAAGGCTTCTAATCTCATGGTCAGAGGATATTGTAACAAAACTAGTTTTCTTATAGTCATCAAGTGTGCAAGAATGCAGCATTCTCGCTTAGTATAAAGTAGTGTGAAATAAGCTTGGAAGTATGTAAAGCTTTGGGAGGCCATGGAATCAAACACATGATCTCCTGTACACTACAGACTAGGCATACATAAGTAGTCAGGCGTCTCATCCATTAGACTAGCCGTCCCACACATTTAGAGACAATGCAGTTTCAGACCTAGAGACATTTCAGGCCTTTATCCCCTTCAGGATTATGTTCTGCTATTCTCCGCTTGGCAACGCCACTCTGGCCGTTTGGCGGTGCCACTGAACCGTGTCTGCACCTTGCCCTGAATATTTCAAATCTGTCTGGTGCACATGTCACTTGGCAGCAGGTCGCCCTGCCCTGGGACACTTTGTTTACAGAGTGTTAAAATTGTATGATACGGGTGTGCTAAGTGTGCTTGGCACTTACCAAAGTCTGCACTCTTGGGTCGGCCTCGACGCCTCATGCGGGAGTTCAAAAGAAGAAGGTTAACAATACTCTGATCTGCAGTCTTCCCTGTAACATCAAATTTGGACACTGAGACTGGTGTCGATCAGCTTTAACTTAACATGGCCTATTTTAAAAATTATACATTATTTGGCTTGGAAAAATGCAGATCGAGCCATTTTCCTATATGGTGTACAGCTGATCTGCTACAGAATGATAAAATAATAGTTATATGTTGAATTTAGATATTTAATAAGCGCCTTTCAAAAACACCATGATAATGATATGTGAGACAAATAGCCAATAACAAGCGTAAATAAATAGTGATGCAAAGGTTGACAACATTATCATAATGTTGTTTTGGCAAACCGACCTGTTTCTGGGTCCTTGTAGTCATCCTCGGCTGAGACTGAACCGCGATGGCCGTCGAAGGCCCCAATGGTTAGCACGGCTGCAAACACAAGAGTGGCTATTAGCATATAGCACAAAGTAACTGATGTTACGCTCATATTCATACCCATTTTTACCATTTTTGATAACGAATATAATGGACATATTTAAAGTTACTTCGATAGCCTTATGTCAGCGACTTTAAAAAGTACGATTTTCTTACATGGCATTATGTTTTTTATCATCATCTTCAAGGTGACTTGCTGGTGGATGGCGTTACGCCGTTGCTGGATAGTCTAAAGGAAGACAAAAGCAATTCATGACAGAAAAAATGTGAGATCTGTCTGATAAAACTGAGTACAGTTATTTCTTCATATCAATAGCTATCACAATATTTACCAATATATAACTCAATATTTCGATGAGTTATATATTGGTAAATTGTGATAGTTGTTGATATGAAGAAATAACTGTATTATTTGAATTAACACAGCTAATGAACTTGTTCAACAATGAGTCTTTGTCATATTTCAAAAATGGCTATGTGATGCCGTAGTCCCATCTGCCGGCTGATTATTGAAGATGATCGTGGGTGCCCTGCATGTGTTTTGTAAAAGATCCATCACTCCACCAATCGAATCAACATCCTACACTGCTGCTACTGGTGTTGGCGCAGATGTCCACTGATGGCCCAAGGATGTCAGAACATAACTAAACCCACCGATCTCCCACCAGCCTCCAAATCCATAGACAAATGTGACTAAGCCATTATGCCAACAATACTGGCAGATGCAAGAATTTTGAACTTATGTAGTGAGAGCCAAGGCCTGACTTACACCTAAATTTATCATCATGTCAACCAGGGCATGTACTAGCTGGCTACTGGGATGTATACAATCAGCAGTATTTGAATATGCAGACTTCTCTATTTTACAAAACCCTGGTTCTGCCACTTTGGCATCTTAAAACTGTCATCAAAACTGACCTTTAACATTTGTATTTCGCGTATCTTTAGCATCTCTTTTGCTGCCGCCCTGGCGGCCACCTCTGCCAGCTTCGCCTCCCTCACTTCACGGTCCAGTGGGTACACAGGAACGTCGTAATAGCTGAAAACAACGTTAGAGCCAATGCTACATCATGATACTCTTTTAACTAGCAAGCTGTAGTACACAGGGGATTCCTTGCTTTCTGTTGTGAGAATGTTATGTGATTAAGCATCAGATGTGGCTGTGTAATAAAAGAGTGTTACTCATATAATACATGTAATACATATTTGTACATATACAATTAACAGTAGATGATGAGTCATTTTAGGTCTTTTGCTAGCCATTAGTCTGTGCATAGTCACATAGAAAAAACTGATGAAACACGTATGTAGGACGCACACATGTTTTGGTGTTTTCTCTATACATTGAGCTCCGTAGAAAATAGGACAAAATTTATTGGCAGATGTAACACGAATTATACACGCATAAAACACTTAAATGGCTTGAATACATATTAGTATGCTAGTAATTACATGTAGTTATAATGAATTTGATTTCCAAGATAAATCATTCACTTACGAATAATTAGTCTGGGTGAACTCAAAATCGATTGGATTCTCCCGAACATTGTCCTGAAATGTCAAATCTATATCATAGAGGTCAAAATTATACAAAAAAAATCACTAATATTTGCAAATTTGAAATTAAACTTTTGCAATCAAGTGATTTTTTTAAGCTACATAATTTAACAGAGTTCTTAGTCCCATTCTTCACCACAGAAAAATATGTAATACATAGCCTAGTTCACTAGACAGTGGGAGGCCTACCTCATATTCTACATCAAGCAGATCTTCCAGCATGGAAGGAGGCAGGTACTCTGTCATCCGCACCACACTGAAAATAGTCGCTGCAGGCTAAAGTATCCATTTACAACTATCATAATGTATAAAACCATCCAAGGGTCCTTTCCACGTTGGACCATGTCAAAATGTAAATAATTGAAATTCTAATGGAATTACGCGTTGATGTAAAAGCTAATTCCATCAATTCCACACGGACCATGGGGATTTGGAAGGAAATTATGGTATACAGTGCTATACACAGGTTTTTCAGAAACATTTTGCTACCGAATAAATACTTAATTCTAATCTAGAAATTTTATGGTGACTATATGTTTCTATTTGTTGCATGAAGGTAAAGTTTATCATCACATGAATAAGCTACAAGAATCAGCAAGAATCGTTTACACTTGTACTACAGTTAATGACTCACTGGAGGTGCTGGATGTTGCCCTGACGGTCGTCTCCACTGAAAAAGTCGCTAAGTTATAGTGGACACTCCTTCACACATAGAGCCATAGAACAGAGGTGTCACTATACTAGCATATATCATGTATCTAAAGAAGTTGGGCCCAATGACAATTTCACTAATAGGAGATGATTTCTGGACTTTGCAAGCTGAAGATAGGACCAAAAATGACAAATGTTTGCTCAAAAAAGACCTATTGCCAAATTAGATCATATCAAAAAACAGTACTATTTGAATGTCAATATAAACACCCGCTCAGGTAAAAAAAGCCTTCCCTATAAAATGAGCACTTATGGTTCAATCTAGAAGCCCATGTACTTTATATTATGTGAATGGTAAGGGTAAATTCCATGTTATTTTGACAGTAGACATGTATGCAATTAACAATTATCATAATCAAAAAAATAATGGTATGTACAATATATCATGACAAGCATGTTTCACTCACGGAAGTGTTTTGGCGAAGCCCACAAGCATGTCTCCACGAACATTGGCAAAGTTTACAGAGCAGATGAGGGAAGGGAAGTTAAGTTCTCGCAGTAGCACATTTTTCATACTCCAGATCTGCAGCACAGTATGTTACAAAGCATTTGAAAATCAGAAGTTACTTTAAAATGTTTCAGTTTTGTTACAAAATCGAGATCGATGGAATTTCATGTGCATAAATATGTCCAACCTTGACACTTTTAGAGGCGCAGGTGGCAAACAGCAGGTGCTCCGGACAGGCAGCAATGCTCTCAATCTGCAAATACACAGGCATAAAAAACATCCAACATTGTATGAAATGCTATCGTAGTGTACAACAACTTAACGTAAACTTATATTTGCATTTGTAGTACTATGCTGTAAGTTTCCGAGATAAGATAAATACCAAGTTGGGAACTTATACAAAGGGCTCCCAATGTTTTTTACCATCCGGTTAGGGTCTAACTAATGGTCACTATCTTCCTTGTCCACATTACAGGTTCCTACCTTCTGCCGTGGTACACATCACCGATTACAAACCTTCTGTCATGGTCCACATCACCGATTCCTACCTTCCTGTCATGGTCCACATCACAGATTTCTACCTTCCTGCCATGGTCCACATCACAGATTTCTACCTTCCTGCCATGGTCCACATCACTGATTCCTACCTTCCTGTCATGGTCCATGTCGATATGGTGCAACAGCTCCTCAGGGAACTTCCTTGGGTTGCCATTGATCAGGTACATGTGGTTGACAAAGTCGCTCTCCACGGCCACACACAGCACGTCTCCCAGCATGTCCAGCACCGTGGTCGGCGACGTCAGGTTCATCTGGAGGTTTACATATGAAGATTGGTCTGTAATTGAACTATATATGTAAAATAATATGGCACATTAATGCGGGGACCGACTCGAACCAGGTCCAGGGATCATTCTGTTATGATGAGCGCATAGTGAACAGATTTTAATTAGAGCACACTTCTCTTCTCTTCTGAGCCAACCGTTTCTTTATTGTACAACATGTATTTTAACATCATCTTTAAAACAAAAACTAATGTAAACTGCAATTATCAAGGTGTAACTAATTTAGAATATTTTATTTATACATAAAGGTCTTTAAAATATCGCAATGCTTGGATCCCCACTGGAGCTGTTGACATTCATCCCCCACCCTACTCCAACCCCGAAAAAATTCCTAATAGATTTTATTGTCTATTCATTTGATATATATATTTCCAAATATATTTCCAATTATTACTGAAAATGTTGTAGAGCTCAATAGCGTATACTATAGAAAGAGCGCCTTAAATGCCCTAAATTGTCACCAGTTTACCAGATTCTATTGTTTTACCTACAGTTAATTATCTACAGATACAGATGTAAATAAATGTAAATGTGCTTATTTATAGTCGCAATTCACTGTTATCGTGCTCTAGCGAATTTACATATTTACACCAGGACATTGGCATCCTTGTCGCACTATATCTTTCTCAACTCCCTGGGGAGCATACAGCACATTGCTACCGTAGTGCAGACGTACTTATCACTCACATTTGCGTTCACTCGCCTGACCTGTACCTATTTAACGTGTAGGTACCACGGAGCAGTGTGTAACCTGTTAGAGGTAGGTTTGCTCAACACCCACCATCAGATATAGTGATGAATCTATATACGTTTGGGACTTGAGTGTGACTCTGCCGGGTAACTTACATGCTGCAGCAGTATGAGTGTGACAAGTGTGGTCTGACTCGGGTCCATGTCCACCAGCCACACACGCACTGTCCACTCAGACCCCACCGTCACCAGGTAGTCCCGGCCCCCGATATCGTCTGCGTTCTCTACATGCTTGTTGTGACTAGATGGAGACAAACGATGAAGTATAAATATAATCTTATAATAATTTGTGCATAGGCGGATCAAACTTTTTTGGTAAGGGGGGTTTCCATGAGATTTTGTGGATAATTCTGGTGTTGTGAGAATGTTATTTGATTAAGCATCAGATATGCCGCTGTAATAAAAAGAGTGATACTTCATATAAAGTTAATACATATTTGTAGATATACAATTAGCACTAGATGATGAATCATTTTAGGTTTTTTGCTAGCAATTAGTCGGTGCACCCAGCAAAGCCAGGGGCACATCACTTTAGTTCTTTAGCCCCAGGCCAATACCCCAAAAGGCCGGACCTATTTTTCTGGTGGATTTGCAACATGTCAAATGCTTTCTGGATCTACCAATGATGTGTTATTTTTGCATCTTAATTCACCTCATAAATTGTGGATATAAGGATGATACGTGAAGCAACAGCTTTGCAGCATTGACATGCATGTAGTCTGTAAAATGGTAATTGTGAATCTAAATGTAGTTTTAAACATTTACGATCAATCTTCAAAATTATTCTCTCAAGTGGTATTTACAAGTTATATACACATTATATTGAATAAACATTTCTGTAACTTTGATAGTAAATATGCTTAGAAAAAGTTATGAAAATTGCATTAATTTTCAGACTTGTGTTCACTAGTCTAACTACTCTATATGAGTCATGTATAGAAATATTTTCAGAGAAATGATACATATACATTACAACCTCTTTTATCTGCATATCTTGGGAGGCTGGATGGATGTTCTGGTAATCGATATATCCAGATAAAGGAGTCGGCATGGGCGGTCCGTCACAACGCAACGGACAATAATAGATGATTTTCATGAAATACCTTTTGTAATAATGCATCCATCCATTGAATATCATTCATTCTATCATTCCGTGCAAAAATCTCCGCCAATAACCCACGCTGATTGGTCGAGCAGGCGTGTCAATTATACGATATGCACGTTGCTAAGGGAAGATATGCACGCTGCTAAGGGCTGAAACGCGCATGCGCAAATCAGCACCAGTAAACATTTTGACACATCTTCCGACTTCCAACTAATATTTTACAAAATTATAGTTGTTGGATTAATGATTTCTTGGTGTCAAATCAATCGCATAATCGTCCTTTATCATTCACAAATGTTTTTATAGTGGATAATTTCAAAATTATGCTAAATATTCAAAGGTTTTAACTGAATAACAGTCGCTGAGTCGCATGGTCAAAATGGCAATGAGAATGTTATGATATGATTTATTTTAAAATAAAAACGAATATGACAGTCATTTAGTTTGGATTTTAGTCATGATAGAATGGTATTTGAGCACGCGATTGTCGGGTCAGTCGGTAAATTGAGCATGCTGACGTCTGATTGACATGAACTGCGTTCGTGTCAATCAGACATCAGCATGCTCAATTTACCGATTGACCCTCCAATCTCGTGCTCAAATCCTACAATATCATTTGCACAAGTCATATATACATATGTAATTTTTTCTAACCTCACGCTTGAATATTTCAGATGAGAGATACAGCAATAAAAGAGCTTGAACTGTATTATAGAAAGTTTTGTTTTTCATTGAGCAAATATTTGTTTGGGCTAATATCTCAAGAAAGAAATTGCTTCATTATGAGTTGCTGTATGTCTTTGCCTCCATAATGTACTCACTGTGAGGGGTACATCTTGACCACACTGCCCATGTGAGCCTTGACCTCTTCAGGCATGTATATCCTGCGGGAATGGATCAATGACACCTGCACAACACAATCAGGGATTAGAGCTACAGAATTTTTTTTTTTTGATTTACATTTGCTTTATATAAAATAACAAATAGATAAGTAAATAAATAGAAGTAAAAAATAGAAAAGAGATATGCATATACCGTATACGACCATCCAAGTGCCAACTCTCGTATAACAGCCCTCCCCCCTCTTTTTCTGAAATGTCCTTAAAATTATGTAGTAACCGCACTCTCATGTAACAGCCCATCCCTCAGTTTGAGAAAAATTCAATTTAAAGGCCCTGGGCGCTTGGATGGTCATATACGGTATAATGAAAAATTATAAACCATTTGACTAACAAGGATGACTTAAAAGATATCATGTAAAAATGGAATGTCTCATTTCTATAGTGGATCTCAAATGTAATAAAGGCATTCATAGTTTGGGCGAAGACCGCTGCAAAACGTTTGGATCACTAGATCGAAGAGTTAAAAAAACGAAATGCACATGGTTCATCAAGCATCATTCAAAAATGCTGATGTCCAACCATATGCTTCAATCATGAATCTTATCAGCTGGTATACACAGATGTGTCCCGGCGCTCCACGAGCACTCATGGATTATACAGTCAAAACATAGACACATTGAAGTGCATGATATTCGCAAAGTGTAAAATAGGTTTATGTGTATATAGTATAGAAGTATGTAGTATATGATATGCTAAGATGGTACTGTTTTGGAGGGTTTTTGGTTTTGATCATTGTATATTTGGAGATGAAAGAGAGAGCATGAAAAGAATAAAATAAGAAAGAAAATATAAGAAAAAAGAGTTAACTTATTTCGTTATATGGTAGCAGAGCATTAAAGATCCCTTAAATTGATTGAAGATGTCATCAGAACTGCAAGAGCTGATAGAACTTGGATTGAAGCTTGGGTATGAAGGTGACAAATTACAAATGTTTGTAAAAGAACAACAAGACTTACAGAGAGAAAAAAGAGTTGCTAAGCGGGAAGAGGCCAAGAGGGAAGCGTAAGAGATTAATGGCGCAAAGAGATTTTGAACTGAAGAAACTGGAACTCGAAAGTCAAGAGAGGGAAAAGAAAGAAGATAGAATAATAAAAGAAAAGGAGCGACAAAGGAAACATGAGAAGGAGATGAAGGAGATGGAACTGCAAAATGGCATGAGAGGAGGTGAAGACAGCAAGAAAGCTGGTAAGCAGAATGACTCGTGTGTGCAATACAAACAGATGAATGAACAGCTGCACGGAGTTGTTAAGAATGAGAGATTACAGTTGATGAAGAGGCTGCGATTGAAGAAGAAATTCTATATGAGGCAGAAGAAGCTTTAGAAGCGAGCACAGTCGCCAAGGTAACACTTGAGGAGCAGATTCCTGAAGAATTGCAAAAGTACCACAACAAGATGAAAATGGAAAAATTAATGTGCGAACACAACAATTTCATAGTGGAACATCAAAAAGAGAGGTGTGTGCATCTATCAAATATGGAGCTTCAGAAGTTGGCAGATGAAGATGCAATGAAAGATGTTTCCGATGAAGGTCCGGTGATAGATGTTTCCGATACAGGTGTAGTGACAGATGTTTCCGATGAAGGTGCGGTGATAGATGTTTCCGATGAAAGTGCCGTGATAGATGATGCATATGAAGATATAGTGGGGGATGATTATGATGATACAGTGAGAGATGTTTACAATGAAGATGAAGTGAGAAATGATTCAGACAAAGATGCAGAGAGAGATGATTCAGGTGAAGATGCAGTGAGGAATAATTCAGTTGAAGATGCAGTAAAAGATGTTTTAGATGAGAGTGCAGTGAAAGATGTTTCAGATGAAGTCATGGTGAGATACAATTCAGATGAAGATGCAGGAAAATATGTTTTGGATGAAGATGCAGTGAGCGGCAAAGTAGTGGAAAGGGTTGAGATCAGCTCTGGACTGTATTGTATTAATTTGTTGTTTGGTTGGATGATCACTGGTCGAGTAAGTGTGTTTAGTAGGAATGAGCTTGAAAGTGTCTATCTTCTGTTAACTACAAATGACTATCCTGGTTATTATAAATCTAGACTTACCTAGAGGGATCCACTTGATCATGAATATTTTTTAACTTAGAATCCGGTTGTATATACATATATTTACATGTATCCTGTGCCTGCTGATTCAAGCATTGTATAAAACAGTTTTATTTTATATATGTGTTTCCCAATGCTTGCGGATATATATATATATATTTTTTATACTTCTCTCTCTCACACACGTCTTTTTAGCAAGCATATTTCTACCAACGATAGATATAGCTGAAGACAGGTTTTACAACCCTAAGCTTCCATTTAACTATATCAAGTGGCCCTGGCGGGACGACCCCAAGGTTGTGAGACCAGAATGATACCATCATCCCAAGCAGCTCGCTGTCTTCAGCTATATCTATATAGTTTTATTTTAATTATATTCAGTTGTAGTGTTATATATCTATTTCTTGTAGGGAGTGTCATGATTTGCATGATTGCGTGAATATTGCTTTTGTTTGTTTTTGTCGGGAGAGTCATGAAGTGCATGATATTCGCAAAGTGTAAAATAGGTTTATGTGTATATAGTATAGAAGTATGTAGTATATGATATGCTAAGATGGTACTGTTTTGGAGGGTTTTTGGTTTTGATCATTGTATATTTAGAGATGAAAGAGAGAGCATAAAAAGAATAAAATAAGAAAGAAAATATAAGAAACGAGTTAACTTATTTACAAAGTGCTGGGTCAACAAAATCTAGGTGTAGAGGATATAACATGAAGTATTAAAATCACTGATCAATACTGGTGGCTGGACTGACACTTAATCAGATTGTTGGCCATCTTGAGATCCATCTCATACTCACACGTTCATCAACATTTTATAGATCCATACAATAGTACTCATGAATACTTGCCTATAAATTGTAAATCCTGCACTCAAGTATCCGTCTCCTACTCACCGACCCGTCCTGGTGTCCTGCAAATACAAGTGGTTCATCCTCGAGAGGGTCATCTGCCATCTCAGCACCGTACAGCGCTGTTGCCCAGTTGAGCAGCGTCATGCAGCAGATGACCTTGTCCGGGTGATGAGCTGCAATCCGGTACTCCAGCTGGCACGGGTTTTCCGTGGTGTTGAACACCAACACTAGACAGGAAGTAACCATTTATGATTTTCATGTGGTGCAACAGACATATTACGTAATGGGAAAGTGAGATGGCTAGGTCATGTTGAGCGCAGCTCTGGCTGGATTAAAGAGTAAGAAAACTTGAAATAGAAGGAAGGAAAGGAAAGGGAATGCCAAAACAGACTTGGGATGTGTTCATGCAGAAAGATACGGCACGCTTGGCTCCTGGTGACTGAAAGGCTTGGAGAGGATGTTTTAGATGTAGACTGGGCAGCCAGGCCACACCCTCTGAATGAGTAATAATTAGGGCCTGCGCAAATAGGCAATGGCTTCTTTGGATAACAGTCATATTGCCATGGCTCTATAAGGCTATATTGAAAAACTTATCTATTTCTATCTCAAGAGGACCTGGGACAATAGTATTCAAGTGTGACACGTCGTGAATATTTGGCTACTGTAATATTTCAAGAATTAGCACATAAAAAGATTTCACAACATTTATGTTTTGCAGATGGGCTCATGAGCAACAATTCATTATGGCACAATAAATGGGAAATTTCCAGTGACTTTGTGACATAAAAGCCAAACATCTCAAAATTAAATCGCATGTGAAAATCTTGATGCTTACAGTAAAACAAATTGTCTGCATTTTACCTTGGCCATTGAAGACAGAGAAGATCTTCGCCTGCGTTCGATCATAGACACAATCAATCATGATCTGAAAGTACCAGTACATCATATGAACGCATGATATTCATAAACGTAAAAGGATCTAAATAGCTAAGCATAGCTGCATTATTGTAATTCCTAAAAGATATGAAAGATGCAGTATATAGATTTTATTCCTAACTTAGTCTTGTGTATGCTATTTCTATTTGAAAATTCCCAAAGATATATTCCATTTTTTCCATTTTTCTATTTCTAAATGTATACTTTTTCACATATGATCTGGACAGTCAACTGAAACCATTGTGATACAAGATATACAATCACATATTCATAAAAGGACAGAGTTACTAAGTTTATAGAATGAAGTCCATTGTAGGTAAAAATTGTAGTCTATGATTAGATACCCAAAAGCCAACATCCCAATGCCTTATATTCCCGTAAGCAACTTAAAAAAAATAATTTCATTAACACATTTATTACAGAAGCGTGGCTTTGTTTTACACATTATCCTTGTCAAATATCCTATATAGATCAGTGTTTATAAACTGAATCATAATTTACAGAAAACAAAATAAACTAAATAGTAAACATCTACATATTATAAACCATACCGTACGTACATGACCATTCAAACACTCACAGGCTTTAAGGTTGAGAAATGATTAATTTAGGGTCTACGCTTTTACACATGTATTTCAATTGGAATTTCGATCATCTAAATTTTTATATAGTAAAATGCATGTATTGGGATGTGTTTTTACATACTGGTGGGCCCTTGGTAGGATGTATATGGTTATTATACTCATGCATACTTTGATCCAGACTATGAAATACTCACATGAAGTGCGGGCATTGGATAGACTATGGAAAGACATTCGCCTGTCACAGAAGACAGAATTGCAATACTGCCATCCTAAAACAGTGAATACAAATAAGAGCATTTAAGGTGAAAGATCACAATGTAAACGCGCACATGTGCATTTCAGACAAGCTTTTTAAAACCATCCATTGTGCATAATGTTGATATACATGTATTGTTTGATATACAATGGTATTGGATTTAAAATAACGCCTTTTGGGGCAAAGATTTTCCCCCGGATGATATAGCTGAAGCCCAGGTTTTAAAACCCCCAAGCTTCCATTTCTTTTCAAGTGGCCCTGGGGGCCCCAATGACCCCGGGTTTTGTGAGACCGGGAAGGCCAAAATTTCACCCCGGGCCTCGCTTTTCTTCAGCTATTCTATGGGGAGAAAAAATGCTTGCAAAAAAGCTTTCAAAAAGGAAAAGTATAAAAAAAATATATATATAGTTTTTTTTAATTATATTCAGTTGTAGTGTTTTATATATCTATTTCTTGTGGGGAGTGTCATGATTTGTAAAATTTGTTTTTTGTTTGGGGGGTTCCAAGAAGTGCATGATATTCGAAAAAGTGTAAAATAGGTTTATGTGTATATAGTTAAAAGGGTATGTAGTATAGGGAAAAACCTAAGAGGGAATTTTTGGGGGGTTTTTTGGTTTTGATCATTGTTTTAAAAAAAGAGAGAGAGCATAAAAAGAATAAAAAAAAAAAGAAAATATAAGAAACAAAGTTAACTTTTTTTAAAAAGTGCTGGGCCCAACAAAATCTAGGTGTAGGGATAAAAACTTAAATATATTAAAATAAACGATCAATACTGGTGGCTGGACGGGAAAAATTTTTAGATTTTTGGCCATCTTAATCCACTTATCAACATTTTATAGACCCAAAAATGTACTCATAAATTTTGCCTATAAATTGTAAATCCTGCACTAAAGATCCGCCCCCCTACCCCCCACCCGTCCTGGTGTCCTGAAAAATTAAGGGGTTTTTCCCCCTCGAGAGGGTCAGGCCATCTCAGCCCCGACACCCTGTTGCCCGGGTTGAGCACCCGCCATGCAGCAGATGACCTTGCCCGGGTGATGAGCTGCAACCCGGCCCCAGCGGGCCCGGGTTTCCGTGGTGGTTGAACACCAACATTTTGGGAAAGGGTAACCATTTATGTTTTTCCCTTTGGTGCAACGGGCTTTACGAATGGGAAAGTAAAGATGGCTAGGTCATGTTGGGTTTTTGGTTTGGTTTAAAGAGTAAAAAAAACTTGAAATAGAAGGAAGGAAAGGAAAGGGAATGCCAAAACAGACTTGGGATGTGTTCATTTCAAAAAAGGGACGCTTTTGGGTCCCGGTGACTGAAAGGGTTTGGGAGGGTGTTTTAGATGAATTTGGGGAGCCAGGCCACACCCCCCTTTAATGAGTAATAATTAGGGCCTGCGCAAAAAGGGGAATGGCCCTTTGGGTAAGTCCTTTTTTCCCAAGGCTATATTGGGAAAAAATTATCTATTTTTTTATCTCAAAGGACCTGGGGGCAATAGTATTCAAGTTTTGGGGCCCCTTTGTGAATATTTGGCTACTGTAATATTTCAAGAATTAAAAAATTTCACAACATTTAAAGTTTTTTCAAGATGGGGTCATGAGCAACAACCCTTATGGCACAATAAATGGGAAAATTTCCCATTTGGGCATAAAAGCCAAACATCTCAAAAATTTAAAAACGCAGAAATCTTGATGCCAAAAAACAAATTGTCTGCATTTTTCCTGGGCCTTTAAGACAGAGAAGATTCCCCTTTTGGTCATAATTTTAAACCAACCATGACTGGCACAAAATCATATGAACCCAAACAAACGTAAAAAGGGTCTAAAAAGCTAACCTGTGTTATTTAACCCCCGATATGAAAGATGCAGTATAAGGGTTTTTTTTCCCAACTTAGTTTTTGTATTTTTTTTTTTTATTTGAAACCCCCAAAAATATATTCCATTTTTTTCCCTTTTTATTTTAAAGTATCTTTTTTTACATATGATCTGGACCCGTCCCAAATGGGAAAACCCTTGGTTATGTAATACAAATTCCCTATTAAAAGGACAGAGTTAATTTAAATTTATAGAATGAAAGTCCTTGTAGGTAAAAAATTTTAGTCTATGATTAGATACCCAAAAAACCAACATCCCAATGTTTTTATTCCTTTAAAAAACTTAAAAAAAAAATTTTTATTAACAAAATTTTTTACAGAAACTGGGGTTTTTTTCACATTATCCTTGTCAAATATCCTATATAGATCAGTGTTTATAAACTTTTAAACATAATTTACAAAAAAACAAAATAAAAATAAATAGTAAACATCTACATATTATAAAAACCCTACCTACGTACATGACCATTCAAAAACCCCACAGGTTTTTAAAGGGTTTAGAAAAAGATTAATTTTGGGGGCTTTCCCCTTTTAAAACATGTATTTCAATTGGGAAATTTTGATCATCCCCCAAATTTTTTATAGTAAAATGCATGTATTTGGGGTGTGTTTTTACATACTGGTGGCCTTGGTAGGGGTGTATATGGGTTTTTATACCATGCATACTTTGATCCAGACTATGGGAAAAACTCCCTGAAGTGGGGCAAGAAATATGGAAAAACATTTAACCTGTCACAAGACAGAATTGCAAAAACTGCCATCCTTAAAAAAAGTGAAAACAAAATAAGAGATTTAAGGTGAAAGAT
>CM032662.1:22031445-22046962 GCA_019095985.1 Streblospio benedicti
TGAGCTGCCAATGCAAGAATGCGAGAAATCATCAATTGATGATCAATAAGTGTTGCCAATGACCTGGTGTAAAATGTACAGTCGTGAGTGCAAGACTTGGACCATGACTATAAACCACCACATTTACACCTTTACATTTACCTAGGATAGAATAGGGACAAGACATAAATGTCCCACTAAATATCCTCACCTTTTCGGTCTTATTATTCAAATCACAAGTTATTAAAAATACCCTCATACCAAAACCCATATTTTTGTGGAACACTATTCACGGATTCAGGCAATGAAGGAAATTTTAGGTTCAGCCATTTTAAACGTACATTCTATCACCAAGAGCATAAATTAAGCATGCTAAATATTTCACACTATCAGATTTTAAAATTGGCTCATACTTTCGAATTCTGCACAGACAATATCCCTGCTGTAAGACGCCGTACGGCGTTGGATGGATTGCTTTGGTAACTTTTCAATTGAGCAAAACCCATACTGATGGATTGGCATAAAATATATAGAGCCTTACGGCAAATCACCTTAGTGCACCAGTAATTAATCCTTTACTGTAATGTGTTTATTAAGTTAAATGAATGCCGTGTTTCAAATAACTAATAATAATAATAATGGATATCTTAAATTACAATGATATTGTGTGTTTGAATTTAAACCCAGATAACCATCACGTTCTAAGTTTATAGACCCTAGTTACGTTTAATTTTGGCAGGTTGAGTAGATCTACTTCTTTGTATAATGATAAAGACAGAGTTTGCAGAGAGGTGTTTACTGTTTTCAGATACTACTTTTTCTTGTCGTTGATAATGATGATAATAATACTAAGATTCATAATAACCCGGTGTGCCAATTCCAGCTGCCATGCGGCAGCCGTACGTCAACTTATATGATCCGTCACTGTGGGTTTATAATCGCCGTACTACGGGTGGAGCCCAGTCATGTCACCGAACTGTACCCATGTCAGACATCCGTGCTATATGACTTACGCATTAGTGTCCCTGTGTACCATGCGTTGAAGAAACCTGTGTTTGTTTTTTCATGTCACTTTAGCCTCAAGAGGGGCCTTATTTTTGTGTTTAATGGCATAATATCATTAAACCACAAAATGCGAGCATACACAGCATTAAAAACCTCACTTCAAATGTCTGTAGCAAATCAAAATGTTTTCTATACACTTTGTAATAATTTGAGTTATCCAATAATTATTGAGTATTTAAGTTTTCAAAATTTCAGAAATATGCTTACATCTACAATTAATTATAGTATGTAACATATCTTTGAATATAATCATTATGGGTATCATGTGGTGTCATTACTACAGTGTGTGGATGGAGATGACGATACGAAGAAACCCCACGTTCCAGACTTGGAATGTAATTATTCCCGCAATCTTCATGACCTTGCTAACACTCATTGTGTTTTGGTTGCCAGCTGAATCTGGAGAAAAGGTGAGTACAAACTATAACTGGTATAATTTGATAGTATGAAGTATAGACTAACACAGGTAGATATACAATATTCACAGGACTTATTCTTGGTCATGTGACATTCTTCACCATGTACTTTGATGTTTCACTAAATTTACTGCACCATGGATGCTTTTGCAAATGGTACAACGCTCAACACATTTTCATCTTACATTTGCCATCTTCTTGGTCCATTAACCAATCAACTACAAATCTACATACAAGTCTGTGCAAGCAACCCCCTGGCTTCTCACCACTTCTGATAGGTCTTGGTCATCAATCACCAAGACTACTACGTGTAAGCACAACACCCTAATTCCTGCATCAGATGGGTTCATCACCATCTTCCTGTATATTGCAGTATCTTCTCACACTCTGCCCACCCACCATATGTCCCACTGACCATGAACAGCTCCTCACCCCCTCCTGAGATTGCTCTGCTCATCTCAATCTTCCTGACATTGTGATTCATCTTATTGCTTCCTAACTACTGACTGCCCTTCACTCCTCCTTTTCAGATTGGCCTATCTATCACAATCTTCCTGGGTTACTCACTGGTGCTGCTGCTGCTATCGGAGTCGGTACCTCAGACTGGTGCAGGAATGCCACTGCTTTTCATCTTCTGCATGCAGAGCATGCTGCTGTCAGGCCTTTGCCTGGTGTCCACAGTTATTGTGCTGAATGTGCACCACCACCTGCCCACCAAACCCGTGCCTCGCTGGGCCAACGTAGTCTTTCTTAAGGTGGGTCTCTACAAGGAGTTGTGTCATAGTGACACAGCAATGAGCCTTTACATGAATGTTTACGATAGTATTATGCATATCTACATACCACCATTTATTAAAGCAATTTGAAGCATTCAGAAGTTGCAAGCAATTAACTTTGCAGGGAATTGCAACTATCCTGTGCACCAGTGACCGGTCGATAACGCCTTTGACATGTACAATGAACCGTCAAGACAACAGCAAGGCTGACTTGAAGGTGGCTTGAGTATGGTATGCTTCCCTCGGATGTTGTGGCCTACATCCGCCAGAATATGGTGGAAGAGGAGGAGGCAGCCATGGGCAGCAATAATAAGGTCAGCACTTGATAAGTGGCATATTCAGTGTTTGTGTAGCAGAAATGGTCTAATGTTTGTGTAGGTCTCCAGTGCGCAATCACCAGGTTGATTGCAGAGTATAAAGTTAGCTTAAGTAAATTGCACTGGATAGGTTAGTTTATCCTCAGTTACATGCACCTTGGTAACACTTGTTGTCTGCTATGGCCACTTATGATTAAGGACCCAGCACACTACTGTACTAGGAAATTGCCATTAGGATTCAGGACTCTATAGATGCTTGTAAAATCAGCATGTAGGGTTGTCAACCTATTCCTGATAGGAATAGGCGCTCAATACCTCCAGAATCAACCTCCCTCTCCATGGACCCTTGTCCCATGTGGCTGTGTGTAGATTATGCCCAAAGCACTGTGCACAGGTACTAAGTCCCCCGTCAAGGAAGCCTTTCGTGAAACCGAGCCGTTAAAAAACACTCGTGCAGTGGGTCACTGGAACCTAGGTTTGTGTTGTATATATGCTAATGAGGATACACAACAAGGAACACAGGGTGAGAACCATCCGGGCCGTGATCGTGCCCTGGGCATGACACGCTCCATTAGACGGCACCTGTTTCTCTTGTGAAGGTAGTGGGCTGCTTAGTATTGGGTTTCTATGTACACACCTGCTTTGTTCGGTAGCACTCCAAATCCCTCTACTAACAGCCTGCTGCTTGGGATGATGGTATCATTCTTGTCTCACAACCTTGGGGTCGTGAGTTAGAGTCCTGTCAGGGCTACTTGATATAGTAAAATGGAAGATGTCTCTTCAGCTATGTCATTATGTCAATACAGTGGTAGGAGCTTGCTTGGCAGAACAGTGAGAGTAGAATTGAATTCACAAGCAAACTTGGGGAAAATATATACACCTCTACTTTAACAAAACATATACGCACATCTGTAACACTTTCTTACAGTTTCATAGACTCCCCATTATTCGCGCAGTTCTTGTTTAATTCTGACGTTTATCATTGCAGGATGATTGGCTGCTTCTGGCCTGTATTATTGTCCGTGTTTTTTTCCTCATCTACTTCATTATCATCAGTGTGTTGATGGGTCAACTTCTCTACCAACTCTTCAATCAGCCAAATACCCGCCAGGAACCTATGTTCACATAAAGGACCATGGAAGCAAGGTCAAGGGGAGGACAAATGCACCAAGCCCAAGGGATATACAATATGATTACTTCTTTGAAGAAAAAAATTGACATTGATAAATCTGAGAACGATGACATAATACCTAAACCATTGTAACATTAAATTATACCTTTCAATATTCTATTTTATTTCGATACACTATCACCAATTTTGTACAGAAACTGCACAACATCCTTAAACGGAACATAAAAGACAGACACATTTCAATGGAAGTGTTCACATGTAAAGCGATGGCGACGGAATACACACTGCAGCCGCTGGTGACGGCAATTTTTTTGCCTCCCGCCCGCGATATTTTATTGATTATGTAACAAATTTGTCACTTCTCATCAGGACAGTCTAGTTATTGATTAAATTTGATCTTTGTTGCCATTTCATTGTAAAAATCGCCCAATAAAATTGTGTGTATGTATGTGAACATTTATATCGCCTGTAGGTGTCGTATGTAGTTGGTAACCTGCGCGCATGTGAACATACGCGAAATAGGTAAAAATGGTTTTTGATAAACCAAAGCATAATCATGACAAAATGGAGTCCTTAGAGTAATTAGGTAAACCTTGGAATAATCATAACCAGCATGTAGTAAAGTGATTCCATTTATTCCACTCACGCTTTTATTCCACATGTGACAACAAATGTTGACAAACTAATCGGATATGATCCCTACTATATTGACCAAAGGCAGCTGCATCGACAATGGGCTTTGAGAAAATTAAAACCCTTTTCAAATCCCATTGATACAGTTGCCTTTGTTATTGACCATCAAACAACGCCAAAGTCAAGGTCTTCTTCCCCCGCATTTTTTTTCATAGAAACTTTTATCTAAGGCTTATTGCTAGACAAGATGTAGAGCATATTTTGTAAAACAATAAAAAAGAGATGTAAGGAAAGTCATGTATGTGTGAAATGTTATATGGATTAGCTGTCAATAGTTGTTTTAGACTCAAAATCAAAATGTGTATAAAAAATAGGCAATTCATAGGCCTGCACACATCACACTATGAATTGTTGGCACTATAGTGGTATTTCTTACAAAATGTATCAAACCTTTACTATTTAATACATTTGTACATAACAATTTTGCTATGGTAACCACAAATTAGGTATAAAATGATCAAATATTTCACCAATGTTATATGAATTGTGTCTAACGTTTATGGCCGTTTATAAGAATACAAAATAAATCATGTAACCATTAATTCTCTTAGATCATTCTAATGTATAGAAGAATACCATGATATTTATGTAGTTTTATGCTAATTTATGCAAATTAACTTTATTCCAATATAAATAATTTGCATAAGTATTTTTTCACCTGGAAGTACTAGCGATTAGCAATAAAATGATGTATTACTTGTTGCTGTATCAATAACATATTTCATTTTATATCATATTCAAATTTAGATGTATGAAAATTATGGTGGCCATTTTGAAATTCAAGATGGCGGCTAAAATAATGGTCAGCTGACGTGTGTCCTGCTTTTAAATAAAAGAACCTATCAAAATTGACAAACGCTGAAATTTTGATGCTTTTGTACAAAAGTGAACAAGTTTTCCTCTAACAGCCCCTACTATTTGACAGAATAATCAATAAAAGAAAATCAACTAACATCCAACTACTATGTCATTTATTCTATGTTACGTCTTTGTCAAAGTTAATAAATAATAGCCATATTTGATGAAAGAAACCTGATAGAAATCACTAATAAATGCTCCATAAATTTATGACAAGCTGTTATTAATGCTAATATTGACATCAATAAACAATAAAGGCCTGTTATGTATGTAATGGATAGATCTCCCAACTCACAGTTAACTGAATTCATTTTTTATTTTTATTTTATTATTATTTAGTTTTGAGTTGCCAACCCAGTTAAATCCACCAGTATGTTTTTGAAGTGAGTGTTATGAGTAGAGACAGGGATAATAAAAAAAAGTCAATATTGCCAAGCAAATTGAAAAGCATAATAGACAATAGCGCCGACAATGGTGCAAATAATGCTAAGTGACTTGTAATTGTAGCATTCCATAAACAGTACATGTGATAACAATACAGTGAGGCATCATTTGGTTGTGTTACTATGGTAAGATACCTGTGACTTGATGGTAGTGGCCCCTCAATTCAGCCATTCGTGTCAGCACAGTAAGATTCCACACCTACAGAAACAATATAAACCGAAGCTTCATGCAATATGTCTTAAATAAAATGGTTCTAGATGAAGCTAATATATTTACCATGTAGTACAGTCTCTTTTCTATATCTGCGATAAATATATAAATGTGTTATATTTATGTATTTATTATTTATGTTCATGGCCAATGTTTCTTGTCGCTATAATTTAAGGTCCACTATGGAAATAAGAATATAGGCCACAAAAGAAATTCAGCGAGCACGAGCGAAATATTGGAAGTTTTGCGCAAGGTAGGTATTACTGGATGCACCCTATTATCGTTCGTAGTATAGTCATAATGGAGGAAATCAGCCAAACCACTTTGAACGGAAGTGGGTCGATAAACGTGAGGAAGTTGGTGTTATTACTTATGTATGTCACGGATAAACTATTTTCCGTTAGTTCTGTACCAAAGTTAGCTATAAACATTCATTATATAATACCTTTTAAACATGTTGAAATATATTCAACTTCTTGCATGGTACTAGCACACAGTGAGTGGCACAGGTCTAATGTATTGATTCGTCTTTGCTGCTGGCAATGGCGTGCTTTGCAGTGCGCATAACGGCAGGCATTCGAATCTTTTGCGTCATTTGTTTTTAATCCATAAAGCCTGTCATTGCGCAATAACCGCCTATTATCGCCCAGCTTCCGCATTTAACTTCAGTGTGCTTTACATATACAATGTACTAGTATGTATAAACTTTTTAGAGCTCCTTATTTATTGCAGTCTATAATGTGTTTGTCTTTTGTGTGTAATATATCCGTGAAAAATAAAATATTTTCAATTCAATTCAGTTCAGATACAAATACAATATAGCCAAACATGTAAGCAAAACTAAAACACAGAAAATCATTTCCATTGAAGCCACACCTTGCAATCTTAATATATTTATTTGGAAAGCTATCTTGATTTGGGAGCTATTATTATAAGGGCACAGAGCATATATTTTGGAACCCTGTTGGGCTACATGTCTTACTGTTTACTACTTTTTTAACTGACCTTGATCTCTCCATCCAGGCATGCTGTAATCATGTAGTCCAGTTTGTAGTTGAAGACAATGCTGAAAGCAAATAAAAAAAGCAGAGATTGTATTCTCCCATTATTATTATTGGAAGGGGAGAAAGAAATTATTTTTTCTAAATTCATTTAATAGTACTTGTAATGGGATATATTGAAAAACTAACTCAAAAATATGCAAAAAGGAAATTGTCTGCATGCACTTACATCTAGATAAGCAGACATAATAAATCTAAGCAATAATTGCTTTCTTCAAATTAAAAAAAAATCATTTGTTAAAATAAGCACAAAAGATTGTACCACTTGAGACTGGAGGAATGATTGTTCAGAAACTGCTTCACAATCGTATTGCGCTGAAAAAATTATTTCAAAGGATGCTACCTTCTTACACGACACAACTTATACAATAATAAAATAACATATGTAAAATGCATTATTAAAAAAGTATGGTGTACATCACTAGTAAAAAATGCTGCTACCTATTCTAATACTACCGTATACTACCATCCAAGTGCCCACCCTCATGTAACAGCCCTCCCCTCTCTTTTCCTTAAATGTCTTTCATGTAGTAAATGCAATCTTATGTAACGGCCCACCCCCTAATTTGAGAAAAATTCAATTTAACGGCCCTGGGCGCTTGGATGGTCGTATACAGTAATTTCATATGAAAATGATTCTACATTTATTCTTTACATTAATTACATTAATTACGATTAAGTGCTCAGTGAATAGGTACCACAGTGGTAGTGGTCCAGGATCGATTACCGGCAGAGGCTATGTGATATAGCGCTGTAGACTTGGAGAAATAATCCTCTAATAGCAATACTTACTACCCCTAGTCAATAAATTTCCAAAATATCTATGTATAATTCTTTAAGTTATTCTTTACATTTCCTAATATTCTACTATATTACTATAAGCAGAAGCAATCACAGAGAGATCAAGGGTTGGAGTGGCCCTTTTTTCGTACATTGAGCAAAGATGGATTTATACTATTGGCATGCATGTTCATGTGTATGTATTTAAATGAATTAAATCTCCATTGTGCATCTAAAGATATACACACACCTGAATGTGTCTGTAGCAATTCAATGTCAACTACATGTAGAAGTAATATACTTACATCATAATTGTAAAAGATAGCTTTACAGTCGAATGTGATGAGAACAACCTTCTGCTTGGGACGCACTTGGAAACCCATCACACGCTTCATGGACAAATGGCAATTTCAGTATACTGATCATTTAACTTTAAAAAAAAATACTTCACTTGTATTTGTTCACAAACTCACAGTCTACATGAAGTCTTTTTACAGTGTACATATGATATATTCAGTGTAACAAGATCTAGCCGCGAGTTCAGTTGTGGATTTTAACTAGAGAAATTCACCGAGTTAGACTTACATCAAAAGCAAATTCAATACTTTGGTTTTCTTACTTGGCCTTGTATTGTAAGATTGTGCGACAGATGTGGCAGTGGGGCTTGCGATTGGTTGGATTTTGTGATCCACTTTCTTGAATTTTAGGGGTATTGAATAAAATATGAGCTATGACAAGAAAGTCTGTGCTCTGTAGATTTTGTGATGAGGTTTTATAAACTTTAGCGTAACTTACATCGAAATGGTCAAACTCAATGTCTAGCGGCGGCAACATTTTCAGTGACTCTCGGAACTGAAAACAGAATGAAAATATTATTCAAAAATTCATCAGGCTACACAACATTTCATTCTCAGCACAACCTCTGAGCTATATTTGCAAATCTGGATTAAAAATCAAACTTCAATTGCATATTTGTCATTACAGTTGTTGACACGCTTTAAAAATGATGAACATGACAACTTCTTGCCTTCAGTGCATTTTTTCATATGTTTTCAAGTATCACCAACATTGGCACTTTTGTTACTATATAGTGAGAAATGATGTATAGTACCTGAGCGACACTCCAGCGGTAGAGACAGCCGAGACCTCCACCAATCAGCTCATCGGTCTCCTCGATGTACACAAAGCTACAAGGGCAAACCGAGACCCAACAATAGACAGAGGTCACCATGCCACCAGAATGAATGATATTTTCAGTGATGTGGTTTTTAAACATTTTGTCTGGGACACCAAATATATCACGTTAAATATGTCAAATAATGGCAAATAGGTATGTGTTTTAGAAATGTTGTTAAACACATTAACCAAAATTGCATTCTGTAATGAATTTGTGCTCACAAGTCTTTAATGTGATATTGTAAATTCATCTACCTTGAATTGAAACTATTACCACTGTCTTTCATGTGAAATAAAGATGCACGTGTCAATCCCAAGCTATGGTTGTTATCCATTTTACAGTCAACATCCAAAGCATGATAATAATTACATAATATATCTCCAAGGTAGCGCGTACATTTTAAGTTATAACTGGAAGCAGTTTGAGAAAACAATCTAAGGAGTCAATGAATATCTTTTAAGTGAATGTAAATACAATGTAAATGATTTCGGATGTTGGCTGTAGCATGGATTGACATCTATGCAAAGCAAATATAAAAATAGATGCAAAGCTCCAAATGACGATACAGAATTTAACACTTAGAAAATATTGTGACATATATGAGAATCGTTTATCTTTGGCATTTTTGAAATAATGAATTTATCCACTCTATTCGATGTTGCTTTTTGGGTAAAATAATTAATGTGCGCCTTACTGATGTAGAATATGTGGGGCATTGATCTCAGAGAGCAGTCGGAAATTCTGGATGTGGTCATTGTAAACACGGATCCTCATATCTGCACAGAACGCGATGTAGATCTAAATTATGCCCAATGACACATCAGGTTTAATAAAATGACCAACATATAATCTCTGTAAAATTGTTTTGAAAAGACTATTAAAAAGAACATGAACATTCAAATTACATTGTAAATTGTTAAGAAAAATATGAAAAAAGTTCTTTTCTAACACCTTAAGAGTTTATTTAAAAAGAATGAAAATCTATCTAAATTATATAATCATTGTATTTATTTGAGTTATCTTTTATTTTTATGTGTGAAAGCACAAAAACGTAGCTCATGGACACTTAATACACTTACCCCATCTACATAAATGTACATGTACTTGAAAATTTACTGCGAAATCTTACCTTGTACGGGTGGATGCGTATTATTAACTTTATTTCACTCTCTAGCATAAATCTGGAAAGAGCAAAATTGGGTTTGATATTATGGGTACCTGCTTTTATATTGTAGAACAAATATTTTCTATGGCAATGATGCACACACATAATTATACAAACTTGAAACTATTTTGAGGTTGTAGCATATAGATTGACAGAAAATAGGCATTTGCAATCATTGAATGAAAATTGTACTTTGCTGTACACAGTGCACTGATATGCATATGCTGGTGGCAACAGTCTAATCATACACTGAACCTGTTCTCGTGTGTTTTCATTGGCAACCCCAATAGTCAACCCACTTACACACACACAAAAAAAAAAAAAAATGAAAAAACCCCAAAAAACCCATTGTGTTTCTAGCCCTTACTCTAATCCTTACTCTGCAATGCACATATATGTTATTGAGTTCAGTCTCATAATTTAAAAATAGTGTTAATCTAAAATGCATACTCACGTGTTGACCTTGACCTGGTCAGTCTCCTCGATGTGTGTGTAAACAAGGAGTTCGTGCCCTAAGCCACTGAACTGTTTCACCAAGAAGATATTAGCTCCTGGGGCCGAGTAGTGTGTCAGGTACTGCAGAGCATGCTTCTCATGGGACAACTTGTATGCCAACTGAAGGCAAAAACAGTGAACATTTACAGCAAAGTAAATCATAGATGAGATTTCAGTCAACGTTGGATTTTGTACGTTTTGCGTTGTTTCTGACTTAATGTAAGAACGTTTCAGCAGACAACACAGTCAGGGACAACTGGAAACCTAAATTTGTTAATTTTTTTTATCATTTTGAAAGTTCATCTATACAGATTGAAATAACAATTAACAAGTTAAAAAACGCGGTACTGCCATAGGGTCACCGGTTTCGCCAAAAGTGTAAAAAAGAATTATGAAACATTTTGAAAAAGTATTGATTGCCAGAGCGTTACGCCCATCCACCTCGATGGTGGAAAAGATACATTGATGACACACATACATTGTACAGTATTGAAGAAAGAAAACCACATCAACAGTACGGGAGACCGGGGTAGATTGGGACACTTTTTATATCATTAGTCCTCTCAGACTTACCTTTATAGTTACTAATAACGTATTATGTGTCAATGACATATATCTTTTGTTAGGTCTTTTTGACGTGGAAAGATATTTACTAGATTTCATGTGAGGATTGAAAACAATATGGCAAAATTTATTTCCCAATCTGCCCCAGACTGGGGTAGATTGGGACACTTTTTACATTATTAGGAATTAAAATGGTGCCTAATAGCAATCAATAAACCTCCTTAATCCGAGATGGTGGTTGATAAAAAATACCAAGAGTGTGGGATATAGAGAAAACGCACCTTCTGGTTGATACTAGAAATTGTTATTGAATGAGTTTGGCAGCCGTTTCACCCGAGTGCGCATCACGAGGGGGATGCAGGCTGACAAACGAGTTCAATAAAAAACATAAGTATCAACCAGGGCAGTAGGTGAATGGCCATGTGCATCTAAACCAGAATATAAACAATCAAATATCAAGCTTCAAAGTAGGTTATGTGACAGTAAGATAACATTGAATAATGCTTTCTGGCTTGCTTTTAAAAATTATGTTCACTGCCATTCTTACATTTGCAAATAGCACATCATTGAAGAAGATTAAAATATTTTATCACAACAAATAGTAAATCTATTTTACATGAAATCTACATGAGAATGGCATTTCTTAAAGTTTAACATACATCAAAACGTTGTGCGCACGTTTGACATTAATTTATTCTATTGTCTTTCGTGTAAAATCATGAACATTAAGTAGCCCGGCAATACACCAAAGTGTGGTGTACAGATATTTGTATTCACCAGTAGGAGATACGGGATATGCGTGTGATAACCCCAACAGTATCTACCTATTGTGGGATGAAATGAGCTGAACTCGATTGGTTTTCAAGTACATTATCCAGAGAAAAAGAGTGTTTAACTTTTTAATTTTATATTGTAAAGAAATCATTCACTTTAAGTTTCATAAATCATAAGTGTATGAAAGTTTAAAGTTACCTGAGGTCCATTAGGCACATTGACGGAGCTGTGGTTGTGTTCATCAAATTCGTGATTGTGCTGCCATCTTACCTGCTCACGAATCAGTTCTTTCACGTCCTGCAAAAGAGAAAAGATTGTTTACTTTTTTATGATCTCAAACATGTAAAATTATAAATTTTGCCATGTAAAACATTTTGTCAATAAGTTAAAATAAGTCAATATTTTTACAGTCTATTAAACTGATTTGATTGAGACAAACTATTACATTTTACATTATTATGGTACCCAGTGTATGAAACATTTAATTTGGTTTCTAGCATCAATTTATTTAGAACATACCTCCCAGCTGTGTAACAAGTCATATTTTGGTCCAAATGCTTGCAGCGCATTACGATCCAATTCTAAGTCGACGATCATTTCGTGTGGCCTTTTTGTTACTTATGCCTTCGTATGGCTCACAGACAGCAAACAACTCAACGGCACAATTTTGACTTTGTTAACCCATCTTTTCCTACAAAAAGACCCATGTTTAGTACGAGCACCTTTCTTAACAACAGCTGAACATATTGTAAGATAATTTAAAAAAAAGTGAGGCCCTATGCATCACAAACTAATATGATAGAAAAGCTCGTCAAATCTTTCACTTAATTAAAAAAGCATCTTGGATAATGATGAAAGAAAAAATATATGTCTACTTAAATTAGTTGGAGAAATGCAGGATTGTTGAACAGTGATGAAAATTCAGCAATAAGATGTTTTTGGAGTGGGTATCAGGGGATGCTCCATGCATTATGTAAGAAGAGGGTTGGGAGAAGGTGGAGCTTGCATTGCGATGAGGAGGGGGTGGGTACTTTATCTATCAGATCTAATCTTACAAATGCAACATCACTTTATTACTAAAATTAATACAATACATTATGTTTTGATCTTAAAACATACAAAGTTTGTAATTTGCAATCCAATATAACATTTTTAATATTTCTAGATCGATTTCTTGTGCTATAGCACAAATTATTAGCACAATGCTTCTAACTACTCAGTAAAATCTCGCTTAAAATAAATATTATGATTTCATTTGCTAAGAGAACTGTATCCTAGGAAATGTGCATCTACATGTATTAATATTTTCGTTAAAAACAAAACAAGAGATGGTTATGGACAGTAAAGGGGTCCATTATGTTTACACCCACTCTAATGGCTATAATCAGCTGTGATCAGCGGTTGTGAACAGTGTTTGTTACCCGTGTTATTAGATAATATTTACTCCCTGTTTTATTTTGTTTTGTGAAAACAAATAATATTATACTTAAAATCATGTTTCGTATTTTACTCTGGTTTGATATATTTTTAGGAGACTTAGGACCTAAAATATTCAACATCTTTAGAATTTTTTTTTACTTTTCTAATTTTTAGTTAATATAGATGATTTTCATAATCATTGGTATAATATGATTTAAGAATTTTTCTCAATTTTTTTCAAAAGTGAAAAAAAAAATTTAAAATGTTTTTGAAAGGCATTTTTTGTGAAATAATGACCACATGTTTAGGTACATATACTGAACCACTGATAGTGTGTCATTAGATAGAAACACATCTCTTGTACAGAGGAGATATTTCTTTAAATCGTCCCAGCCTTAGAATTTTGAAATATATCCTTTTAATGCAAAAATAGTAATTTCAAATATGACTCTAGCTTTTATGACAGATATTACAAAATGGCCATTCCCAGCTCATTAGTAGTTCATTATGTGTGTGAATATTCATGAAGGAGATTAGGACTACTTTTGGTAGGCTCCAGAAAAAAACATCACATCATACTGATAAAAAATATAGCAAAATTATATACATCATGATAAGTTGATTCAAGGAATAAGCACATATTTTTAACTTTGTTTAACATATAAAGAGCAATAAAAAAATTGGAGGATGATAATTATCAAACCCAACAAACCAATATGTGATTCATTGAAATGTTGGTAGCCTCACATGAGACTTTATTAATGCCTCACTGGACTCTTGTTGTGGTTTTTCTGTATTATTCAAGTGAAATAGTCTGGGGGTATTATGAAAGCCATTAAGTAGTACAATGAAATACAGTAGAACCTATCCCATGTGGAGACCTTTGTAAAAAATGAAAATTGTCCATGTAAGGCAGATGTCCTGAACAGAGAGGTTTTTAATATGGCATTGAAGTAATTGAAGAAGAGAAATGTGTCCATACAATACGGGTCTCCTAAATATAAAGGTGCCTACATAGACAGGTTTCACTGTACCTTGGACCTTATTTCAGCATTTCAGCAAGTACTACTACTGCGTATTAATTTCATAATATGAGATTTCAAGAAATTGCATAAATAGTTTTCTGTTGAATTAACATTTTATAAAGAGAGGTTGTAGATACAGTTATCATCCAATCAATGGAATAAACATCTTTGTTGTGTCAACACTTTAAAAATGGATTGACAACATTGGATTATGGCATAAACTTGGTAAAATCTTGTACCTATTGTAATATCGTTCATGACAGAAGAAAACACAATCTCAAATATGGATGTTAGAAAATTTTCATCAATTGCTTGAATACAAGGTCACAAAATGAAAAAAAGAAGGCTGGGGCGACGTTGATAAATAATCTAAGATAGAACCACAGAATTTACAGAAGTGACGCGTGGCTGACGGTTTCTATTTATGTACCTAAAGATATGCCTATATTTCTGAACATTTTGTGTTTAAAAAATATTTAAAAAAATTTTTTTTTTTTTTGAAAAATAAAATTGTTTATGTGGTGGGGCTATTTTTTGTAAATGAGTGATGTAAAAATCATGACTCTGAGAATTTTTTCCCTAATTGATGAAAATGTATTAGGCTTCCCTCTTAACACCTAGATTCGTGCTATTAAAATCTAGGTTATTCTTACATTCAAATTGAATGAATAGGCCTAATGAAATTACTTGCCTTTATGTCCATCATTTTTTGTCTTTCTACTGGTCTGTAACACTTGTATTGAATGATCTTTTAGTTAAACTTGCCACTAGTTCAAAATATCCCGAGTAGAGGTGGTATGAAACATGAAATCATTGTGGTATGATTTTCATACCACTCGCCTAAATTTGTTTGAAGATTGTAGCACCCACCCCTACAAATTGGTGACTGCATGCTCATTAGTCCGAAGGCCCATTGTTCCGAAGGCCCATTGGTCTGAATATTCATATTATTGAGTACATTCATATACTGGTACTTGATTTAGTTAAAATACTAAGTAATGCATACTAAATGAGACATGTTTTACAGAGCCTTGTCAGTGAAACACCTACTATTTAGTGCTTTTATTTGATTTCATGAATGACTAAAACTGAGCAGATATTATATAGCCCTATAATTATTTTTCAAAGTGTGTTTGATTTTTTCTATGAGAATATCAAAGATATATA
>CM032662.1:22071913-22092776 GCA_019095985.1 Streblospio benedicti
GAAATCAACCACCATAATATAGTCTTTCGGCTGTTATTTCCGTTATTATCTGCCATATTAATGTAAAATTAGGTTTGGTCAATCAGTAGTAATATGCGTTCAATCCATTCATATCATTGGACATTTTCTGATACTTTTACGGGTTATAATAGCTGAGTTTGACTTAGGTACACATTGGAAAATAATGCCACAATATGGTCAAACTAACGATCTTGTATATCTTTACTATCTATAATAATCTCATCTCCATCCACTATGTTGTGGACGAGTGTATATATAATGAGTTCTAATTTATAAATAGGATAAATAATAAATTTAAACCATATAAATATTGTGTCAAAATACGGCAAATTTCCCTTCATTAACACGGGAGCGAGTTTTATTTACCTGTAACTCAACGCTCGTGGCTGACGCATCCTCCATCACATGCTTTGCTACGTACATACGTATGAATCAGAGCTTTTTCATCAAGGCTGTTTCTTGAAACTATGTTATCGTGTATTATTTCTTAAAATACACTCTTACATTTTGATACTGCCCCTACATATCATATACTATTGGAAACGTCAAAGTTTGCACTTTCAGAATCTGGTTTCACATATTGATCATTCTTAAGTACCAACAACTCATGATTCTGCGAACTTAGACACCATTAAAAATCACTCTCCCGAACATTCTCAATGTTTGGTGTTAAATTGCAAAAATGCGTCCATCGAGACACATCTTGGAAAGGGTCTTAATCGTAAGTTTAACCGCTTGTCTACAACATATCAAAATATTAATCTTTTTGGTCGGTGCGCATGGTCCGAAAAACGCAAGTATATTTCGTAACTTTGGCTATTTCTAACAGCTTTCCCCATTTAAACACATTGTAAGAAATTTGACCTAGATAACTTCCGGTACTAGTCGCATGAATAACAACTTAATCGACGTGGACACATTTTGTTAGTACAAAATAGCTCTTTAAAAACGTTTTTTCATGTAGGATGGCATTTCAGAATATTAAGATTCGAGTGCGCAAGCATCGTATTTTGGCAACAAACTTGGGCTAAAATGTGCATTTTGCGAGAGATAACAAGCCGAGCGCACCTTCCACTTCCAGGAAAAGACCGAACTTCAAAGAGATGCACTCTGCTGCGTGAGGCGTAACTGTGTAACGACTAACGTAAAATACTGCCAAAACCCGATCTTAAAATAACATTGCTTGGGTATAGATAGTCTCGATCATCCAGAATCTTGTGTGGTTGCCACCAACCAAGATATCATAACCAGCCTGTGTGTCCGAGGCTAGGGTATAGATGCTTTGTAAAAATGCTGTCCTCAGTAGCTCAGTGGTTAGAGCGTACGACTTGAAAACATGAGTTGTTTGCGTCGTAAGTTCGCGCCCCGGTCATGGCAGACACAGTGTCGCCAAAACCGTTACGTCGTGCGTCTGCCACTGAGTTGCTGATTTCCACTGAGCGCGTCGCCACCGTACAGTGTTACTGCTAGACGGTAGCGACGCCAAGCGGAGGTTCGGAAGCCTCGTTAAAAGGCGTGTCCCGTGTAGAGGAGAGCCACACCTCTGCACGTAAAAGAACTCGCCTAGTTTGAAAACTATAGCTAGTGTGATCCCTCCATTACCCTTGGCTCAGTTGGTTACCTAACCTGCCAAACAAACAGGACCACATTGGAAATAAGCATTACATATATATGTACACACACACATGTGCTATCCTAGGAACATTAGTTCCTATAGAATATCAAATCAAATCAAAACATGATAATGACATAATACGTCAGTTAAAACATATACATACTAGCTGTTTACCCGGCGTTGCTCGGGTTGAAACAGATGAGATTCAGAATACATTAAATGATCCTCCCTCCCAATCCTTCCCCAAGTCCCACATCCCTCGAACCAGTTCTCGTCAATATACAGGTCTGTGACAGATTAAATACATCTCCATCACCGTCCTCCCATCGTCATATGTCATGTACTAAATATGCCATTTTACACACTATATGTACTAAATATGGCAATGATTGATCCCTCTAATATCCCTCCCCCAGCTATTGCTACCCATTGTTAACTTGTGCGGAGCAGATTAAATGTCCCACACATCCTTATACTCAGTATACCCACACTTCCACTTCCACTGCCACACACACACACACACACACACACACACACACACACACACACACACACACACACACACACACACACACACACACACACACACACACACACACACACACACACACACACACACACACACACACACACACACAGACACACACCCTGTTCTCTCCCCAACCTTCTCTACCCCATTCCCATCTAAACAGGTCCATAATTAATGCACACCCTTCCTGCTGCTGCTCTGGTTGAAACGGATGAGATCTGGAACAGATTAAATGCTCCTCCCTTCCCGCATTTTTTCCAGCCATGTTCGCCCCCCCCGCCATATGGACACCAGCCATGTCCGCCCCCCCCACCCCCGCCATATTATAACACACACACCCTTCTGCCAACCTTCCCAGCTCCCCGTTGTATGACTGTACGTATGACGTGCAACGTACCCGTTTGACATATATAAACGTTTGACGTATTACGTACCTTTAACAAATATGGCCCTGTAAGCAACCTTTCTAATAAATTCTTTTTTCTAGTTTTTATCATTAAAACCATTTTTTTTTTTTTTTTTTTTTTTTTTTTTTTTTGAAATGTGACATTATAACGACCACCAAGTTGTCCTGATTGTACATACATAATTTGGTGTGTGTACGTCTTATAGTTAAAAAGCCTTTTGTGACGCAAAAAATCGCCTCTTCCTTTATATATATAGATATAAATATAACCAAAGATATTATAGAAGTTTTATAATATCTTTGATATAACCACTGCTGAGACTCAAATACTGGACCAATACAAGTGCAGTACCTAATCACTGTTAAATACTGACTGTAAGACTGTAAAATATAATCAACCGTAAATTGTGATTATGCATTGACAAAATCTTCTATTTTTATCTACAATCATATGATTGTGAGGATATTGTACATGTTAGTGCAAACAAATGACGTATTTTTGTTATACGCAGTATAAGTTAGTGGGAAAACCTATGATATTTATTGGCAAAGCCATCAGTCTTAAGTTAGTCTCTAGTTAAGTTAGTGCAAGAACATTAATGCATTCTTAATGTGTAATCTAAAATAAAAAGGTATCTTCATGAACTAGATAAATGGAATTAAACTGGGCTTTTAATTTCTATACAATGTATATCTATAGAGGACTTGGTAACATAAAGAGGGTGAATTAGCAACCCCCCCAAAAAAAAAAAAAAAAAAAAAAAAAAATAAAAAAAAATAAAGAAAATAAAAAATATAAAAAAAGAAAAGAAAAACAGCTCTGCCATGTGACCTTGGCCTAGTAACAAGCAAACCAACTCAACTGGAATATTCAGAAAAGGCTCTATGCTGCTAATCCCACTGTAATATCAAATGATCAATATTAATCCGCGCACCACTATTCAGCAGATTGGTATGCAAGTATCTCCAGTGGTTCAGCGGATAAACAAATTCATGAAAATAAAGTTAATTCTACAGCTGTACCAAAAGGAAAATAGCTCAATTGTATAAGTGAGAGTCGAAATGACAATTTCTGGGCAGCCTGTAGCTCTATGGCTGCCATGATTTACAGATTAGTGGTTATCAAAGCTGTGTAAATTTTGCTTACACAATTTTGGAGAAATGGCAATTACATAGAACTAAATTTGCAGATTTGATATTGTGTCTATAATATGTGTTCTTTATATTTGTCACTTAAAAATATATATTTATAAGTGACAAAAAAAGAACACGTATTTGGATAATTTCAAATGCTTTATTATAGCTATACAACCAAATATTACTATGAAATAAGAAAGGAGAAAGCAGCCGTCACATAAACAAATTACAATGTAATTCAGATTTTATTTTTTCAATATCACTATATAACCTAGGTTATTTGAGTAAAAGTATTTTTATTTATAAATTTATTTCGGACAACACTCCACATAGAAACATGCATGGTAAAAAACAAACTGTCAAACAAATAATTCATTACATCATAGTATGGTCAGACCAGAAACATTAAACAAGAAAATTAAATTAATAATAGCCTGGATCAGTGCATTTTCTGATTCAGATTCAAATAATTGCAGTCGGAAGAGATAACAAGCCGACAGCTTTCAAACCGTCAATGTTATTATGTACATATAGGGAAGACACACTTGTACCTCTTTTTTATTTTAAACAATTTTCTGTATATATCATTAAAAGCTACATTTAATCAGTTGAATACTTAGACGAGAGATGTCCACCATACACATTACAAAATGTAACTTGATGTATAGATGGATTATCATTTTAAAATTTCTAATGAAGACAAAGATTTAAAATACCTCATTTTAATGATCATAAGTAGCCATATATACAAGACTACTGATGGAAAACCAGAATCCATTCATTGATTCACGTACCTAAGTTATGACAATTTCACAAACATTGAGACCCTCCACATTAGCCTTGGCTTTGACCACTACTCTCCAACACTTGCTATCAATGCATGGACAATGATAGAGACACAGGTCCTTGTCCTTCCACACATACTGCAAGGCCATGGTGCAACGGCGATACTTCCTCGTCTCGTCCGCAAGTGCAGTGCTGATGTCATTCATTACAAACACGTTGGTATTCTCAATGTCATCTGCACACTTCAAGTTGTCTCCATACAACTTTACATTGTTTGTGGTCGTGCTACCAGCGTAGTCGAGCCTGCTTGCTGTAAAGATCCTGTAAGCGGGAGCTGGTACACATGTGGTCAGGTCTCCATCACTAAGCTCGTGCTTTACACTAGAGACGCCGTGTTCAATTACAGAAGTGATGCTCGCTACTTCACACAATGGGTTACCTCTCTTGGAAGGCTCTCTAGCTGTGTACTTGCCTGACACTGGATCCAGCGTACAATACATGCCCTCCTTAGGCCCCGGGGAGTCAGGGGCCCAGGAAATGGTGCCAGACAATGTACCACCCAACCATTTCCAACCATTTTCGTAATACAAACCAACCCATTGTGGCTTGTTGCCAGCCTTGAACCGGGGAAGGATCGAAGCCATCGCTGTCTGTTCTTCAACAGTTTGCAGACTCGCTAGCTGACCGCCCATTTCATTGCACACAGTCTGTGCTTGACTAAGGGTCCAACTGCGCAGGACACTGACATAGCACGAAAATCCGGGCACACATACACCAATGTGGGGCTTCTTATACGTATCAGCCTGGTCTATGCTTGAAAACCCATCGCACGAATCTTGAAACAAGCACTCGTCTTGGTCTCGAGTAATTGTAATACTAACGCATTCGTCATCCAACAGACACATAAGTTCGCAGGTTCCAAATAGGCTTCCTTTCTCCCACTTCTTGATAACGGTTCCAGTGCACTCTTTTCCACCATATTGTATAAAACCCTTTTTGACTTGAATGTCCACAGTGATGAGCTCACCAGCAAACGTCTTTCTGTAAAGATCAGTATCAGCGTTACTCTCCTTCCTGCTACAATCAGGGAGAAGGCGACAGTAAAACGTATTGGAAGCACTGCTATACTCATTCCAGCTGAAGAATGCACAGGTTGCATTAATGGCACAACTGAGTGCACAAAACGTGATCTTTTCTGGTGTTAACAAATACGTTCCATTAATCGGAGTGCCTCCCAAGTCATCGTCGTCTGGGCACTTGGATTGCGAGTCGACTTCAAAGAGACTGACTTGTTGTGCAGTTTGTAGGCTCTCGTCCAACACACTGTATATTAACAGCAATCTATAGAGAAGTAACAAAGCCATATCTGGATACTGTAGTTGTGTTACTTGTGTAGGATTTGGAAACCTACTTCCTTATATCAGTGGTCAGTGTATAGTGGAGAATTGATAGCCGCAATGACAGTATAATTACTTTGTGTTCATATTTTTATTAGAACTTTGACATTTTGATAGTCCTTGATATAACAATGTATTACCATCCATATTCTATATTCCCAGTAACGTGTATTGATGAATGAACTTTGACAATTTGAAATATTTAACGGGAGTGGCAACTGTCTGATGCGTTTACTGCAATTAATAATACCATTGCAGCTTATTTAGGGAAGATTAATATTCTCTCATTAATCATAGCAATTCCGATGGTTGAACATGATGACGTTATATTCATAAATTATGGATTTCAGACGTCCATATTTCTATTCAATGAATTGCTTCTATAGCTACGTATCAATGTATTGTCAATGTTAGTTGGAAGCAGAATGTTTAATTAATGTGGCAGTGGAATTGTAAACAAAGTAGCTCGATAGCAACGCATAGTGATCAACCGGGTTACAATGGTATTATGCACGAGTCACTGCTGCTTGGGGAAATGTTCGGGGATCACGGTTAGATGACAAAGAGTGTGACAGAAATAGAAATGTGCAATATTAAACAACTTCCTTAGCTCTGTATTCGATACTATATGTTTAATGAATTCATCTTATCAATAGCTGAATATTTGATATTTAAGTAAATGACCTCATTTCTTTGAAAAAGATAACAGCCATTGAAATATTAGACTTTTTTTATAAAAAATATCCAATATTCAGCTATTGATTAGATTAATTCGTTTGATATATAGAAAATTACTAGTGTGCCAGAGCCTAATCCGTGTGGGATTTAGAAGCTGGCCAACAATTAACACATTTCTAAGCGTCTCGGGAGGCTAGCTTTAGGGTAAAGGCCCTGTCCATATGACCAGTCAGGTGTGAACAGGAAATTGAGAGTTCGAGGCCACGGCGGGCAGCTCATCCAAATCTTTATAGTGTTCCCCAACAATTTCACATTATGAATGGAATAAATTCATTGGGTTTCTTTTGTACTTTGACAACATTGATCTTTTGATAAACCCATAGATTTTTTTTTTACCTTAGCAAATATTTTCGGCCTTGTGACGCTGTGACGTAACACAGGATGACAGAATGGCTAGAACACTAAGAGACCACAACATCAGTACTGCCATACAAGACCCTGAGAAACATATTGGTCCACCCAAAGGACAAAATCAAGCCGAAAGAGATATGTGGTTGTGTGTGCAAGATTGGGTGCAAAAACTGTGACAGTGTGTATATTGGTGAAACAGGGAGGAAATTAGGTACTCGTGTTGAACACCAAACATCAAAAGGATATCGAAAACCATACCAACAGTGGAGTACGCACCAGAGCCACCCGTTTGTCATCTGCAAGTGACTTGCACAAATCCACCATCATAGATCACATGGCCAATCTGAACCATATTTCTGACTGGAAAAACACAAAGCCCATCAGTCGTGAGTCTAACACTAGAGACAGACAGATTCGGGAAGCATTTCCTATAAGAAAAACTTACAAGACTATGAACCGAGATGAAGGTGCATACACCTTATCACATGCGCATGACACCCTACTAAAGCCAAGGGCTGCTCGCAGGGACAGCCCCCCCGGACACTGACCTACCTCCGGATGTCACATCCTGTCATACTGTGTGACGTCAGCTTGAAAAAGACTGTCTGACAGACAAGGTCGAAAATGTTTGCTAAGGTAAAAAAAAATCTATGGGTTTATCAGAAAAATCAATGTTGTCATAAAATGATTTCACATTACATTATAAAATCCTCACGTAATTCAAGCACCCATTTGTGATTTATTATTTTAACAATCCATGGTCTAAAGGCTCTGTCCCAGAAAAAAATCTACCCCTAACATATAGAAAGCGTACAGTTTCAAGGAATTTCGAGGCTGTGCGCTGTTAAGCATTGAGAAATGTAACCTTTTGCACTCATGGCAGCGATAAGTCAGTGGACTGAGTACAAATAGAGTACAAAGGCAGTTGGTCAGCATAATGGCGATGCAATTATTGCGGCGCCACGCTTACGTCTCTATGCTGCCTGCTTTGCGTTTCCACTCCGCCATTTTCACTTTTGATTTTGAATGTAAAACAACAGACCATCGAGGTTGAGGAGACTATGTTTGGGTGAAAAGAGCATCAACTGATCAGATATAGGAGCTGCATGCCAAAATATATATATATGAACGATCTTTTTGAAAGTTTAACAGATATTCATTAAAGGAAGTTTGAACTGTACTGACAACATTTCACTTAAAAACACATTTAAAGCGTCAACCCCGTGGTTCTGATTCTTGCAAGAGTCTAAAAAACACCCACCTCGTTCTTGCCACCGCCGCCGGCGTCTTGCACCTGGTCCTCGTACACTAGCCACTGCCACCTGAGCCGCTCGCTCGCCTCGCTTGCCTTGAGCACGCTGATTAGCGCCGGCGGCACGTCCACGTGCGACAGCCATGTCGACTGAGGCTGCCGTACGGCATCCACTGCCGCAGCCGCCGCCCTGCTGGCGACCACGTGGGTACCGGGATCGTTAGCGTGAAAACGTTCTGCGCGAAATACCCGCCAGATAGATTACTATGGTTTTTGAACTTGATGATTTAATGGAGTCGTTTGTAAACTTGCTTTGTGAAGGTTTTGGAGACTTCATTAGTTACAATTATATGCCTATAACATGACACCAGTCTCTTAAGATATATTGGAGGTAGTTTTAGGATTTATGAGAGGGGGCAGTTAAAATTTTGGTCATTTTATAATGGGTTTATATTTGTCACATTAGTATATAGTTGCATTACCATAATCACAACCCCCCACCCCACCCTCGAGGAAGGTTGGGGGTGGGGGTGGGGGGCGTTAATAACCGTGAAAAAATCGGTGATGTCGATATTGCTTTTTTACACTCAGCTACTTGTGTCATACAGATTTACAAACATAAACCGCATCACCGACGATTTTGTTAATGAAAAGGAAGTTTTAAAAACAATAAATAGATTTCTAAAAAAAACACCCTCTGCCGGTCCGCCTACCTGGAGTGTCTGGGCACGGCGGTGGCTGTGATGGTCGGCGGCGGGGTGCCCGTCGTGTCTGGCGACGCCGCGTAGCTCGAGTCGTTGGTCAGTCAAACCTCCAATTAGGACCACCTCTGTATAAAGACCACCTCTATATTAGGACCACTTTTTGCGGTCCCCAATCTCCCCCATGTATCATTAGTAATGCAAACCTCTATATTAAGACCACCTCTCAATAAATTCCAACCTCTCAATTAAGACTACTTTATGCGGTCCAATTAGCACCACACAGGCTTTAAATTTCTTTGTCCGGTCACTGTACACTAAATCTCCATTAAAGGTCAGTAAGAGTTGATTACATAACATTTTCTGTAGACTCCCATTGTAGTTTAAGAACTATACTTAAGATCGTGTTTAGTTAGTGAGATGTTTGATCACTGACAGTAGTTTTATCTCCAGGGGGTTAAATATTTAATCATAGATCATCTTAGATGACTAATTCGTGTTCTGTGTATTTTGTGATTGAAGTCTTATCTAGTTTTAATGTATCAAAGACGCTGAGGAATATTAGGAATTTTGTGGGATGCTATACTAAATTTTATTGATGAAGAACAATGATAAAATGTTTTATTAAAGCCCAGAAATAGACTCTCGGGGGGGGGGGGTACTTCAGGAGTGAATGGATAGGGGGTGCCACTGAAGGTCGAAAAATCATACCCCTTTCTGAAACCAATGAAACTATGAAAATGATATCACTAGTTAAACCACCGGATGAAAACAATGGGGTATTATCCCAAGGGGTGCTATTCTACGTGATGCTGTAACGAAAACAAAATTTTCTACAACTTATATTTACCTTTTATGCTTTTTTATGGCTCAATAATGCAAAATCACAGTAGCCTCGATATTGAAACTCCCTTAGTGAAACTCGCAGGAATGTTGAAATCATGACCCCTAGTGAAACTGAGTGGTGGAAAAGATGACCCCTAGTGAAACTGAGTGGTAGAAAAGGTGACCCCTAGTTAAACTGCGTGGTTGAAAAGGTGACCCCTAGTTAAATTGCGTGGTTGAAAAAGGTGACCCCTATTAGTGGCACATGCTGTATAGGGCGACTGCAAAAGTACACCCCACCCCCACCCCCTCCCCCGTGAATAGACTTCTTTTTTCATTCTTTGTCTGTAGCTCATGCCTAGTAGATAAATCTCTTCCAAAATTAAAAGGTCTTAACCAAAACGTGAAGAGCTATAACAAAATCACAAGTACATAACATATTAAAAAGAAAATCTGAATACATTGATGCTTTTGAGCAACATTCTCCACTGCAAAGAAGGAGACCAAGATGAGTTAAAGATGATGCCCTTGATGTGTTAGATAGAAATGTCCTGGAAAGGTTAAAAAGAAATCATTCTTTAAATGTTTCACTTTCTGGCCCTATGATCCAGGAGTGAGCACTAAACATTGCTGACGAATTAGGAATACCAGACTTCATAGCTTCCAATGGATGGCTTGAAAAATTCAAACATGGTCACAATCATACGTGCCAAACGGTAAGTGGGGAACAAGATTCCGTCCAAACACAAACTGTTGAAGATTGGAAGAAAAAAGTTCCAGAACTTTTGAAGGATTATGAACCCAGAGATATATTCAATATGGATGAGGCAGGATTGTTTTATCAAGCACTGCCAAATAAAGCCTTGCCATTTAAAGGCGAACAGTGTACTGGTGGTAAGAAATCAAAGGAAAGACTGACTGTAGCTTTAACTGTGAAAATGTGTGGAGAGTGTGAAAAGCCATTGATAATTGGTAAATGGGAAAAGCTTAGGTGCACAAAAAATCTTGACATCAAAGGCATGCCTTTCATTATTTTTAAATGGAAATGGAAAACGGGCATGGATGAATAGTTTCTTATATGAAGAATATCTGAAGGATTTCAATAACAGAATTAAAGAAGAAGGACGCCATGTGATATTCGTTGTGGACAATGCACCATGCCATCCACACGAATCCACAGATTTAAGCAATGTTAAAGTTCTCTTTCTTCCACCAAACAGAACATCGGTTTGGCAGCCCTTGGACCAGGGTATCATGCAATCTGTAAAATGTCTTTACAGAAACAGGCTTCTCAGACATGTACTTTCAAAAATGGAATGCAACCCAATCTTAAAAGAAGTTCAGAGTACTATGAACGTGCTGGATCCATGTTCATGGGTAAAAGAAACAGTATTGAAGAGGTGAAAAATACAACAGTTAAGAAATGTTAAAAAAGGGGGAGGTTTTTGATTTCAAGTTGCAGCTAATTTTGGTAGCTCCAATTTTGGAGCGAGTTTTTATGATTGAACTTATATATAGAGGTTCCACTGTATTGTGATTACTTACAAAATTTTGGAGAAATGGCAATTACATAGGACTAAATTTGCAGATTTGATATTGTGTCTATATAGTTTTAATTGACAAATAAAGAACACGTATTTTAATAATTTTAAATGCTTTATTATATATACACAACCAAATATAACTATAAATTAAGTTTATGGAGAAATCATACGTCACATAAAAAATTAATTCAAATTTCATTTTTCCAATATCACTATTTAACCAAGGTGATTTGATTAAAAGTATTGATGGATTATCATTTTAAAAATTCTTCTTTACATAATGACATTGTCAAACCAAATAATGATAATCCATGCTAAAGAAGGCAAAGATTTAAAATACCTCATTTCAATTATCATAAACAGCCATATATACAAGTCTACTGATGGAAAACGAGAATCCATTCATTAATTCACGTACCTAAGTTATGACAATTTCACATACAGTGAGACCCTCCACATTAGCCTTGGCTTTGACCACTACTCTCCAACACTTGCTATCAACGCATGGGCAATGATAGAGACACAGGTCCTTGTCCTTCCACACATACTGTAAGGCTATGGTGCAACGGCGATACTTCCTTGTCTCGTCAGTAAGTGCAGTGCTGATGTCATTCATTACAAACACGTTGGTAGTCTCAATGTCATCTGCACACTTCAAGTTGTCTCCATACAACTTTACATTATTTGTGATCGGGCTACCAGTGTAGTCGAGCCTGCTTGCTGTAAAGATCCTGTAAGCGGGAGCTGGTACACATGTGGTCAGGTCTCCATCGCTAAGCTCGTGCTTTACACTGGAGATGCCGTGTTCAATTACAGAAGTGATGCTCACTACTTCACACAATGGGTTAGCTCTCTCGGAAGGCTCTCTAGCTGTGTACTTGCCTAATATTGGATCCAGCGTACAATACATGCCCTCCTTAGGCCCCGGGGAGTCAGGGGCCCAGGAAATGCTGCCAGACAATGTACCACCCAACCATTTCCAACCATTTTCGTAATGATAACCAACCCATTGTGCGTTGTTGCCAGCCTTGAACCGGGGAAGGATCGAAGCCATCGCTGTCTGTTCTTCAACAGTTTGCAGACTCGCTAGCTGACCGCCCATTTCATTGCACACAGTCTGTGCTTGACTAAGGGTCCAAAAGCGTGTGACGCTGACATAGCACGAAAATCCGGGCACACATACACCAATATGGGGCTTCCTATATGTAATAGCCTGGTCCTTATTTAAAAACCCACTGCACGAATTTCTAAACAAGCACTCGTCTAGGTCTTGAGTAGTTGTAATGCTAACGCATTCGTCATCCAACAGACACATAAGTTCGCAGGTTCCAAGTAGGCTTCCTTTCTCCCACTTCTTAATAACGGTTCCAGTGCACTCTTTTCCACCAGCTTGTACAAAACCCTTTTTGACTTGAATGTCCACAGTGATGAGCTCACCAGCAAACGTCCTTCTGTAAAGATCAGTGTCTGTGTTACTCTCCTTCCTGCTACAACCAGGGAGTAGGCGACAGTAAAACGTATTGGAAGCACTGCTATACTCATTCCAGCTGAAGAATGCACAGGTTGCATTAATGGCACAACTGAGTGCACAAAACGTGATCTTTTCTGGTGTTAACAAATACGTTCCATCGGTCGGAGTGCCTCCCAAGTCATTGTCATCTGGGCACTTGGACTGCGAGTCGACTTCAAAGAGACTGACTTGTTGTGCAGTTTGTAGGCTCTCATCCAGCACACTGTATAATAACAGCATTCTATAGAGAAGTAGCAAAGCCATGTCTGGATCCTATAGTTATGTTAGATGTTTCCTTTGAAACTCACTTCTTATATCAGTGGACAGTGTGCAGTGGAGAATTGATAGCCGCAATGACAGTATAATTACTTTGTGTTCATATTTATTTTGGAAATGTGACATTTTGATAGTCCTTGATATAGCAATGTATTACCATCCATATTCTATGTTCCCAGTAACGTGTATTGATAAATGAACTTTGACAATTTGAAATATTAAATGGGTGCAGCAATTGGCTGATGTATTTAAACAATCGACTTTTCACATGACTGCAATCAATTATATGATATTAGCCTATTTAGGGAAGATTCATATATATTCTCTCATTAATCATAGCCGTTCCGATGGTTGAACATGATGACATTATATTCATAAATTATGGATTTCAGGCGTCAATATTTCTATTGAACTAATTGCTTCTATAGATACGTGTCAATGTATTGTCAATGTTAGTTGGACGCAAAATGTTTAATTAATGTGGCAGGGAATTGTAAACAAAGTAGCTCGGCAGCAACGCATAGTGACCAACTGAAACGAAACTCAGTGATAGAATATGTAAAGGTATTTGAGGGGCCGTGGAGTCTAACGCACGGTCTCCTGCTCACACCAGACCGGTCATTGCGTGTAGGAGTTGCACACTAGACCTCTGTGCTAAACCTTTACATCACATCAGCCCAAATTTGGCCCCCCGTCAGCTTTCGTCAGCTTTCAATGACCCCCCCCCCACCACCACACCCGCCAGCTAAAGTCAGCATTTATTTACTAACGTGCACATGTCAGCTTTGTAATCAAACAATCATATTTTATCAATTTTAAAGTTAAATCTTACAGTCACTAAGTTATATCAATCTTATCAAATAAAAAGTCTTTCGGGAATTTCATCGTTTTAATGCATAATTTTTAATGCAAATGCAACCTCAGCTGGTACTATATAGTACATCAATTTTTCATTATTAGCTGAGGATGTGCTTTATAAACACGAAATATATTCTTTATATTCTTTCTTTGGTACTATTGAACTAATATCAACTGATATTTAAAAGAAAAACTATTTTAGATGTAATTATACTTGCTGAATTATAGTTAAGCATGATCTGGAATATCTATGACTGGTAAAATATCTCAATCGTATTTAAAACTGGGATGAAAGCTGAAAGCTGATGACAGCCAGTGCCAAACACCGCCCCACCCCCCACCCCCTGTCAGCTTTCATCACACATTCGATCATGACCCCAGCCCCCAGCCCCCACCCTCCCCCCGATAGCTGACGTAATTTGTGAACGATCCCATAGCCATCTTCATTCTCTGCCAGTATCAATTGCACAATGTCATTGCTGGCAACTTGACGCCCATGATACTATTTATAGCCTGGCAGCCTTTAGCGAGACTATAGCCTCTATATCACTGAATCGCCGTCATGTCGAGTATGTTGTAATCTGACAGGATGCGTTGTGTGCCCCTGGCCCACTTCTTGTACAGACTCCCCCAACTCCCTTCTCCTCGACAACTAGCCACAAGGCCGATGGCGATCTCACTTTCACAACTGCCCTTTAGGAAGCATTCAGGTACAGATTCAAGCTATCCACAAGGGATCCGGGCCGGGGCATCCCCAGAGTCATCACCACCTAGCTACCGGTTGCCGCTTGGAGATGTGTACCTTGCCATCAGCCATTCAAAATTCGTGGCGGAAACGAATTTGCATGATTATACAAGACGTCACCAGCTTAAGAACATCAGTGCTCTGCCTGGATCGTCATCTTTTGAGGAATATCCACACCATCTTTTTGTGGTGGTGAGGTAGATTGATAAATAGATGTAGATTAATAAGTATTGGTCTTTTAAATATTCTCCTTTGCAATGTGGAAGTTAAAAGGTTTTCGAGGTAGAAAGGTTTTCAAAATGCTAGAAGTCATTAATAACATTTTAAAGTAAATATCAATGTTATATGAGTGATTACATGTAATGCGGTATCCAAGAATGATCAGTTTTGATTTGAATAATAAAGCCTAATAGAAGTGTTTCAATCAATACCTATGTTTTGAATATTCACAAAAAATACCTATCATATATACCTTTCATATATCTTGTTTTGACATGTTTGGAAATTACCTTTATAGGAACACTCCTTTAAATGATTAACTTAGCACTCTTCGTCGTGATTCATGGTGTTGTAATGTCTTTATTCAATTAAAGAGTCAACCTTTTATCCCCATTATTTAGTTGATTTGAATTAAAAAAACATCCATTGATTTGTTATTTTTCATTTTACCTTAAGTGGTCTATAAGTTATAATTGGATGCAATGTATGGTTTCAATTATTGTTATCTCTTTGCTTTTTTGTAATTGTGATTTGTAATGGTGATGCTTGTGGATTAATGTTCAATGTTCACTGGTGTCTCTTATTATGGGAATGTTACCCTACATTCAATGTTTTGTTTACAACATAGACAACAACTTCCGATGCACATATGAAATTTGTATGAATCATTGATTTATTACATATTTCATACTAAATGGTTTTGTTAAGAAACTTATTTGAGAAGTCCTAATAATTTCCTAATAATAATAAATAGATAATAAATAATAAAGTCCTAATAATATCATTAGAAGTACTCATGTAATTGAATTCATGCATGCATTTTTGTTTTGACCACTATAGCTATAACCAGTTAATTGAAGGGAGAGCCAGTTAACCAATAAGGTCAATTGTTTGCTGAGTACATGTTGTTTACTGAGAAGTTGTTAAGTGTTGCAAGAAGTGTCAGTTGTAAAAAAAGGGATTTTTTTAGTGCAAGTCATTTCATACTCATGTCACAAAGTCTAACAGTGAATGGATTTGTCAGCTACATAAGGCTGGCACGCTTATTCGTTTTCACATTCAACATGGATTGCTTCAAAGTAAGAGAGATTTTTTCTAGTTTTGCTGCACTACAAGAAAAGAAAAGATGAACTATGTCTATTGTCAGTGCCATTTGAAATCTTGAATCTTTGTATGTAATGATTTTGTAATGTCAATATTCAATAAAAAATAATTAAATAGATGTGCATGTCTTTTTTACAACTGACACTTCTTGCAACACTTCACAAATTCTCAGTAAACAACATGTACTCAGCAAACAGTTAACCTGATTGGTTAACTGGCTAATACATTAATCTACCTGACCTCTATTCAATTTTCTGGTTAGAGTGGTCAAAAGAAAAATGTATGCATAGTGCTTGAATTCAATTATATAAGTACTTCTTATGATATTAAGTACATTTTATTGAGAGAAATTCATTAGGACTACTCAAATTAGTCTCTTAACATATCCATCTCTAGTAGGATTGATGAAAATCAATGTTGCATACAAATATCATATACAAATATCATATATGCATAAGAGGTTATTGTCTATGTTGTTAACAAAACATTGAATGTAGGATAACAGGATAATACAGTCTTCATATTTGTCTTATTACAATGGTAAGTTAATACAGTTTACTATTATGTATATTTCCGTCGGCTCCCTAGCCAACCCTCAGTGGGTAGGCTAAGGAGCCGAAAAATGTCGGCTCCCTAGCCACTTCCTTTATAAAAGCCCAGAAATAGACTCTCGGGGGAGCGGGGCGGGGGTACTTAAGGGTGAATGGGTAGGGGGGTGCCACTGAACGTCCAAAGTCATACCCTTTAGTGAAACCAGTGAAACTATGAACATGATACCACTAGTGAAACCACCCGATGAAAACAATGGGGTATTATCCCAATGGGTATTATTCTATGTGATGCTGTAATGAAAACAAACTTTTCTACAACTTATATCCACTTTTTATGCTTCTATATGGCTCAATAGTGCAAAATCACATGAAAAGAGAGCTAGATATTGAATCTCGAGATTGAAACACCCTTAGTGAAACTGGTAGGAATGTTATCTCGTCTCTGCTTGTCTCTATTCGCTCGGGGGTGGTTTCAGGCGAGTTTGCGACGAGTGTGTGGCAAGTGCCACCGCCACCCCCAGTGGAAAGTAGGTTAGTACTCGGGCGTTTAAGGGCTATTGTGTGTGTGTGTGTGTGTGTGTGTGTGTGTGTGTGTGTTCTCTCGCGCACACTTCAATCAGCCTTATGTTGCACCAATCTGCCGTGCTCGGCCGTCGATGAAATGGGGGTATTAACCCACCAACAGCATTGCCATATTTCGTCGTTTTAAGCCTCTGCCGATATTAAAGCCTCTCCGAAAATAAATGCCGGGTTAGATAAATTTTAAATCAATACAAACACCGTCCTTATATTATTGCCCCACGGGAACCCGCGTGGCCAATTTTATTAACTGCTGTATGCAACTTTTTTTTAATTCTGAGAACTGTCTTGATTATCACTGGAGAAATGGAGCTGGTCCCAATGTCCCAAGTAAAACCTCGGAGGCTTCTGGTCCTAGGCACCTTGGGAGCAAACCCCAATGACACTGATATGAGGTATGTAATCCTGCATATTGGTTTAATATTGGTTTAAGTTAGAAATAACTTGTTTGCAACAGTACAGTTTGGTTTTAAAATGGTTAAGTTAGAAAATACGTTTGTACCATGTTGTGCACAAGCACCAAAGATTTTTAAAAATTACAATGCAACCAATCTTAAATATACCGCTCATATTAAGAAATATAGTTAATAGCGATGAATTATAAACTTTTAACATAATGTTTGATATGCAATTAGATTGTTTATATACAAGTTCCAAATTATTCAAATTGTATTGTGTCCTTAACACTGCTTGGCCTCCCGTACATTATCCCAGTACATTCTATTGTGGCTTTATACCGAACCGTCATTTGATTCTGTACACGCTATTGGCCCAGGAGCCACCACAGATCGTGCTGCTGTTGCTCGGGCACGGGATGGAGTAGGCTGAAGTCCTCCCGTAACTTCCATAGCTGTCTCCGCAGCAGCAGGATCTGCCCAATTGGACTCAGGCGAACATGTAACCCATGTCGTAGCAGTACATGATGCACACACATGGGTGCATGTATTCTCGGTCTTCCTTTCCCCTATGTAACAGGTCTCTCCAATGCCAGTCCCCAAACCAACCGAAATATGCACTTTGGGTGATATTATCCAAGCAGTTGGCTCGGTAGACGCCGTTGGTCGACGGGCCATTACAAATCCTGCATGAGAGCCATGGGTACCGCATGTCACAGTCTGGAGACTTCCCATACCTTCCATAGCTGTCTCCTCAGAAGCAGGATCTATACTGCACGCTGGTGTGGTAACACTGTGTGATGCACACATATGGGTGCATGTTCACTCAGTCTTCCATTTCCTTATGTGGCAGGCCTCTCACTGCGTGGTCCCTAAAACAGCCGAGATATGCACTTTGGGCTATATTGTTCAAGCTGAAGGCCCAGTACACGCTGTTGACCGCCGGCCCACCACATATCACCCATTGTAAAAGTCTGAAGACTTTCTGTACCTTCCATAGCTGTCTCCGCAGAAGCACTGTTGTCGGTTCCTCACGTCGGCGAACTTGTAGCCCTTTTTGTAGCAGTGTATGATGCAAGCTTTTGAATGCACCAGGCCTTTTGCGACAGCAAATCTTGCATGCCATAGGTCTCTCCCTCGGTGCTCCTTAAAACAGCATAGGCTTCCACTTTGGAGATGACAGCCAAACTCATCAGAAGAATCCTCACAGTTAACGAAACCATCCCATCTCTCATGTACATAAATGCAAACTCCCAGTGGCACATCGCCAATTGCCTTCAACACAGTTTAGCCCGGTAGTGAGCACACTGTTTTTATAATTTGCACCGCAAATCTGAGTTCTGTTGCCGTGACACTGATCGGCACAGCCCCCTGTCTTCCCGCAGCGGCCAAACGAGTTTTCCCACCAGCATTCACTGCCCCACTGCAGGCCGGCGTATATGTAACCCTTGTTGGCACAATATGTGAAACATAATTCATGATGCATATCTCTTCTGCTCAAATATGCATGCTGCAAGTCTGTTGACAGTCCATGGCCATCTTAGTAACATCCAATATACTGGCCCACGGCATTTTCACAGTTTCTTCCTTTAAATCCGAGTACACAATGCACATGAACATTTGTAGTACACGTAACTGTTTTCCTTGGTACAGCTGGCATCATTCTGGCTAGGAATGGAAATACAGGCAAATATGCAATCTATGTCGGTTTGACAGAATTTTCCTTCGTATCCATCGTTACAAGTATAATTAAAGTAATGGATGTTATCAGTACAATTTTCTCCATTTAAACACCGTGATGATTTACACTCATCTCTGTCTTTCTGGTACTGTGTAACCAGGCTTCAAGCTGTCGTGCAAATGAAGATTGCAGTTTTCACATTATATGCCTTTAGCATACAATCACTCTGCTTCCAGCTGATGGCATTTCAATTTAAGTTTTAACAGCATCTTTTCTTTCAGGTACCCGAGTCCTGTACATCAAGGCTTGCTATACCACGCCAACCGGAGATCAGATTGTCGGATGACTTGGTCATCTAAGACATAGCACAGACATGATCTGAATTGTCACGAGTGAGGGGTGCATCGCCTAGCAGCTGATTTTTCATTTCTTTCTGGTGGACTGTGTAACCCGGATCTTGGCTGGCCTCTTGGCTGGTATACAAATACAGATTGCTGGTTTCACATGCCTTTAATTTACAACTATCCCAGTTTCAGTTGATGGCATTGCATTTTGAAACCTCAAAGCATCTTTTCTTACAGGTCCCATAACGTATACCTTCTTATATGACTCCGTCAATTCTGTCAGGCTATAGTGTAAGGCCTAGGTTAAGTATGGCGATATTTGATAAACTTATTAAACCGGTTTGTATGTATGGATGTGAAGCATGGATAGAATCTGCATTAAATTTCAGAAATCGAGAATGTGATTTAGAGAGCCTATTCATGCAATTTAAGAAAGCTCCTATAGAAAAGGTTCGTGTTTGTATTGTAAAATTGCACTTGGTGTTAATAACAAAAGCTCCAATGTGGCGGTGAGTGGTGAATTGGGTAGATTTCCTATCATGATTGAGATTATACTACATTCATTAAAATTCTATGTACATGTGAAAGAAAATAAGTCAAATAATCCTTTTTTACAGTGTGCTATGGTGGAAACTGAATCCAGAAAATGTAAGATAAGATAAGATAAAGTTTATTTAAAGTTGATATAGATTACAACAATAAACACAAGCTCTAAGGAGCTTTTGGTCGACTCATTCATACACAGTCACACATGCGCATAATACACATACACAATACATTAATTACAAATAATTAGAGCATAAAGCACCTGACGAAGTAACACAATTAATTAGAGCATGCAGTACATTTACATATTTTCCCATTCCAAGATTGTAAGAGATTAGTGAATTGATTAAAATTCCCCACAGATCTTATATATTCAGGCAGGTCATTCCATAGTTCAGCAGCACTGTACCTGAACGATTTTTTCCCAAATTTAGTGGTTCGTACCCTAGGTACGTCAACAATATTTGAGTATCTAAAACTATAATTACTATTTTTAAAATGAACCAAGTCATGAAGACACAGAGGAGCTAATTTGTACAAAATTTTAAATGTTTCTGCTGCCATTGTTCTCATTCGTCTGACATGAAGGGAGGGAACACAAGCAATACTAAGAAGTTGTTCGTAAGAGCTATCGTAATCATTATAGATGAAACGTAGTGCCCGCTCTTGAATTTTTTCGAGCTTTTTTGTGTTGGTTTTAGAACAAAAATGCCAGGCCAAAGGGCAGAAATTAAAATTTGATAATATAAATGT
>CM032662.1:22092876-22110415 GCA_019095985.1 Streblospio benedicti
GATTGGGGAGAATCTTTTCAAAAACTTTAGATATTATTGGAAGAATACTTACTGGACGATAGTTTGTTACCCAATGGGTCTAATTTTTTTTAAACAATGGTGCAACTTGTGCTAGTTTCAAACTGTCAGGAAACACACTATTTAAAATAGAGCAGTTTATAAGATTAAGAATGTGATGAGTCAAAACAGGGGTACGTGCCTTTAATAATTTTGCCGAAACATTGTCAACTCCGGTGGCTTTTTTTACATTAATTTTTGAAATAATTTTAGATACTGTTTCTATATCAGTTAGTTGGAATTCAAAAGTAGGGGTGTCTGGTTTGTTTTCTTTTATGGCTATGATACTGGGGTGTGTTTCCCGATCAAATACAACTCCTTTTCCAATACCTTCGGCAACATTTACTAAAAAGTTATTAAAGGTTTCAGTTGATGTTTAAAGTTGATGCAGTGTGCACTTATAGCTTCCCCGGGTTTACAATTACATAATCTACAAGTAAAAGATAATCCGGTAGTAGCAAAGAGTTTGAAATATTTGTATGTTAATATGTGGAAGAAAGAGGTCCATGGTAGTAATATAAACCCATTACATGGCAAACTATGTACGTATCGTAAAATTAAGCAAAACTTTTGTTATGAAAATTATTTAGATGATGTTAAAAATAGAGATGATCAATCTGCTGTTACTAAATTAAGAATCAGTGCACATAAGTTATTTATTGAAAGAGGACGATATATTAGGCCACCTCTTGACCGGAATGAGAGAATTTGCTCTCACTGTCTCATAAATAAAAATGCACACATTGAGGTTGAGTTCCATGCTTTAATAGTTTGTCCTAAATATTGTGAAAAAAGAAAAGTAATTTTTAACTCAGTTGAATGTATATGTCCTAATTTTAAAGATTTTGATGATTATGAAAAATTTAGATTTATTATGTCAGCTGAAGGTCAAATAAGTAAACTGGTTAGTCAACTTTGTAAACATGTTATTTTATATGACAAAGAAAATTGACATTCATATCACTTTGGAGTTCAGTATCTAATATGATGACATTTGGAATAGTTGATATACTATATTTTTATATAAACTAAGCTGTACTATACTATATTAGTATATAATATAGTACCATGCATAAGTGGAACATAATCCCATAATTAGTTTAGTGTGTTTTGTAATTTTGTATATATGTTTAATTCTTGTTGTGTTGGTTTATTTTTGGCAGTACTGATAGATTTAATGTAAATCTAAGGTGAAGATAAACTCATTCTTATTCTTATTTTTATTCTTATATGACAACACCCGGTGACCTTATTTTCAGATGAATTGGTCATCTGAGACATAGCACATAGGTCAATTGGTACAGCCAATATCTTGGGGTGATCGGCTTGGTGGGAGCTTGGGCTGCTGAATACAAGTAGGCTTGTGGCAAAAGGAGTTGTTAAATTCATTTTAGCTACTGTGTGTGCGTCTGATACTACATTTTAAAGTCTTTGCTGAAGTTTGCCAGCACGTTATGCGGACGTCGTCACAACCACAAATAGTTGAGGTCCTATGTGCACAATGTCACTAGAATACTTTACACCTGGAAATCAACTTAGCAGGAGGGGGGTAAATCTAAATGTGGTGGTTTTAAAGTGCTGATCCAAGTCTTGCTCTCACGACTTTACAATTTACACCAGGTCGTTGGCCCACCACGTATTGATCTTCAATTGGTCATTTCTCATGTGCTTGCATTGATGGGGGTGAGGCAAAGATGACGAAAGGTGACAGGGGTAGGGGGTAAAAAAAAAAGGCCGAAAATCAGGTGATATAGCTAATACCAGTTGTGAACGATCCCCAATAAACCAGATATAAGTACAAATGTGTTCCTATTCATTTATTGGAATATTTGTATCTCTTGTTTACTGTAATCTATTGCAGCTTTCAATACTTATTAACAGGCATAAATAATGATAAATCACCGAATTAAGTCAGTGAAAAAAATAGGTGTCCATCCCATTGTCAGTGAAAGATTGCGCCTCCTCCTAATGAACAGCATGCCTCAATACTGATTGCAACTCTTTCTATCTATCAAAATAAATTTATTCTTCAAGTGAACAAGAAAACATTACCTTGTCTTATGAAACAACTAGATACTCCCCCCCCCCCCCGCATTGTCTGCGAGAGAAAAACGATTGGACCACCTGGGTCCGCCCATTGGAATTCTTCTTACCCCACACTTCAATACTGGACACTTCATAGTACTATGCTGCAATTTCAATAATAGTTTTCAGAATACACATCTCATGATTGGAATAAATAGCAACAATAGTTCATGCACAGCATCCCCGTTTGACACCATTCTCATTATCATCATCTTCCTCATCGGATGAAGATGAAGATGATGATGACGATGAAGATTTTTTGTTCATTTCAATGGCCAGGTCAGGTTCTTTGTGCATAAATCTCAAGAAGGGTTTCTTTCGCTCTCGGTTGCCTTTCCAAAACATCCACCACTTTGCCTTCTCCTCAGGCTTCTTTTTTTTGTTAGATGGTTTTGGTGGTAGAGTTGGCTTCTGCACCTTTCCTTTTTTGATGATGATACCATCCCAGTTTCCAATTTTACCAGAGTGTTTTGTAGCAGCTTCTGCGTTCTCTGTGTCTAAACTGTAATCACTAAACGGGGTGGTTTGGGGTAATGGCCCAGGTTTGTTAAATTCCTCTTCCTCATCCGAAAAAATATCAGATTCATAGTTTTCAACAGCAAATTTCTCCTTGGTTATTTTTCTTATTTTCATTTTTCTCTTCATAATTCTCTTCTGTCTGTCTAAGCTCTCTTTACTTGAAGTACTGGACGTGCTTGACACACTTGTTTGTGACTTACTTTTCTTCAGAAGCAATCGTGAGCTAACTCTCTTCTTCAGGACAAAGAAAACTGACAACCCAATACCACAAAGCAGGATAAAGACCAATAATCCATAGAGAACACCATTAATCACTGCACTTGAGGTTTTGTCTGTGGTTTTCTTAGCGGTGGTGATGGAAGAAAACTTCGTACAGTTGAATCCTGCTGTGCAGGTTTCACACATTATTCCTGTATAATCCTTTCCACAATGACATATATATCCAGTGGCCGTTCTTTCGCATGTCGCATTGTTTTCACATGGAGAGAATGCAGTGCACTCTTTGTCCACTGGCACATGAACACAACCAGCTACACATGTCTCACACTGTGAACCAGTGTAGTACAGAGTACAATGGCATGTGTATCCGCTGATATTATCCTCACAGGTTGCACCATGAAGACAAGGTTTACTTACACATTCATCACCTGCTTGACACAATGAATACTCAGTGTTTGGCAGACAAGTCTCACAGTGAATGCCTGTGAACCCATGAATAGTACTATCACAATGGCAAATGTATCCACCGATCACGCCATAACAAGCTCCTCCATTCTGACATGGAAAACTGTAACAAATATCAACCTCCACACTACGACTATGTACTGTCTTTTCACAATTATATCCTGTATACTGTGACTGGCAGGTACATGAGTATGTGCTCATGTTTTCAGTACATATGCCTCCGTTTTCACAGGGTTTAGAACTACATGAGCTGATAAACGTATCACAGTGATCTCCAAAATACCCCAGTTCACACCTGCAGGCATAGTTTGTTGCATTAGTGGTGTACATACAAGTACCACCATGTCTACAGGTGTTGATCTTGCAAGGGTCTATGTGTCTTATCCTACAAAATGTATACGAAACATTTTCACTTACATTACCAGCACTCCAAATCCACTTTGTATCATTATTCATTGTGCCTAGCTGATGTTCCAGATTACTACTACCACTAAGACATGCATTGCTATCATTTAACATCTGTACTATTGTTGCCTGAGACCACACAGAATCATCCCACGTTGCAAGCATCCATTCGGGATTAATATCATTTGGGTTGGTAACTTCTATACACTTCCAACTGCTGTTAGTCCATAGGCCAGCGTCTGATGATATTGCAATACCATACACTTTGTCCCCATGGTGATGTGCAAATACGGAAAGTATTTGTGTATTTTGTGGTGCCGTACCATGGTATATTTCTTTACACTCGAAACCAAACATTACCTCTTTCCCATCTGCATACACCCAGCATTTAGCTTGCACATTAAGTGTCAGTGACATATTACTGCTTTTTATGTCCTCACCGCATGTATTTGTAAGACATGAGACAAGCAACATCAGAACGCTTCTCATTGTGTGACTCAGTCCAATGGATTACGTGGCAAGCATGATCTGAAATATATGAAAAATACCTAGGCATATTATATTATATATATACGTACATATATAAACAATCTCGCAAAATAATTGATCAAATCGTTTCAAAATGTATAAATTTAGCGTAACACCAGAGGCTATAGAAGATCATGTACTTCTAGTTCTGTGGATAGTGGATAGGGAATTGGACTCTGGACCAGAAGGTCATGGGTTCGATTTCCGATTGGCTCTGGTTGTGGGTGTTGAGCAAACTCATATTTTTTTTTACATAGCTCCGTGACACTTCTACACGTTAATTTGGTACAGGTCATTGGGTTGAAAGCGTGATTGAATGATTGTGTGAATGATTAGCGATGCGTGCTGAATGTGCTGCCGGTGCAAGTGTGTAAGAAATGATCAATCGATGATCAATAAGTGTGCCAATGATCTGGTGTAAAATGTAAAACTAAAGGCGTGAGAGCAAAATACTTGGATTACGACTTGCGAGTCAATACTGCTTAATTTACTAATACTATCAATTTACATCCAAACATTATGGCAACACACTTCACCTGAATTTAGGAGGAAAAAGCATTACACTTCTTCGATGACACGTGTTTACTTTTTACTTTAAAAAAAATCAACATAAATATGCAGTTTACACGTTACATACTGTTGTTGTTAGTTACATGTATATAATATATGACTTAGTAGTTAAATGAAATACTTCAAATAGTACACATATATACTGTATATCATTCACAAGAAACTACGTGTATCCTGACATACAAACAAAAGCTGATATTGATTTTATACTTTTAATGATTTTTCTGTAGTCTACTCCTTGTAGTCTACGTCATTACGTACTTGGCGTAAAACTTAATAGATCTACCACGTGCATGTGTAGAGTGTGTTAAACAATATACAAGTATGGTCATTCAAATATAAAGAAAATAAGTAGATCGAAGACTGTTACCTCATCTTTATCTCAGATGGTATCATGCCATGAAGTGCTAAATTGGACCGCTGCTGCTGCTCTTATATAGAAGCACGATACACTTCTTAAAACTATAACTATAAATTATATAATTATAATTATAAAACTATAAATTTCCAACAAAAGTCTTCTTCATGGCCGTTGTACATGTACTTCTCAACTTCCTAAAGCTCGCGGATATGTCAAAAACATACAGGCAAAATACACGCGAAAATGACGTTTTTGGTGAGGAATTGAGGGACACGCGCCTGTTTCCCCAACCTACTTGATCTATAACCTGCAAGTGATGGAGACTTTTGATATTGAAGCAGTATACCTTAATATCGATTCTCTTACATCTGCTCCGATAAATTAAGTAGTCACTATAGTCTAATTTTTCTCAAATATTTTATTTTATTTCATTCTAAAATATCAAACAATAGGCTCAATAGTTGGAGTCATGATTTGTCGTCAGCCTTGCTGCTGTCCTTGCTCTCGTCTTCCATGCCCAACAACCACGACCCGAGTGCGCCCAGATAAGAGCCCACTTTCACAACCTTCATGGACACCTTCCGATCCTGCAACAACGGGAATATTCATTGCGCACTACCCGGTAAAACCCAGTCAAGCTCTATATTTCTCTACCCCTATTTCCACCCCACCAACAAACGTATGCAGTAGAATCTCTCGACCTGTGGTACAGATCTTAATTGGTCTAAATATAGAAAGGTATAGACTTTACATGGAGGTTCATTTTGGTAGCCGTCTTTAAACATGTGGGCGTACGGTAAGTGGTCCTATCATAGCGGTGCTCTCAATACAGACGTAGCGTCTACTGTATGTAAGTTACACAAATGAAAACCCACAACTTAAAGCTGAACTAGATAAAAGTCTGGTGATTTGGTATACAGCATATGGTCTCATTTGACTGATTTGTGTGTTTGTTTTTAACACAGCATAAATAGAAGAAGGAAAAAATCAAATCAACTAAAGCTAAAGTCGAGGTGCTCTGCGTTTACCGGGTTGACCTCCATGGTGGTCTTGTCCAGCCACTGCTGCGCGAGCACGTTGCGCGCGTGCGGGTGCGCCACCATCCCGCCGCAGAAAAGTGCCTGGCGCGCGCCGAACAGCTGGCACTGCGCCAGCACGTACGCCACCAGGTGGTCGACGCTCGCCTGCACCACGGCCGCCGCCAGATCCGCGCGCGAGAATTCGCCTGCAGCAGGGGAGCAATGTCAACTCACACACTCACACACCGTTCACTGCACGTACACCATTGTCATATCTCAAGGCTGTATACGCAGTGTATTTAGAGGCTATGTAGAGATACTATACATGGACAGTGTAAAGTATAAAGCTATAAAACCGACGATGTACATACACGTGCACATGTGTAGGTTTCCTCAGATTTTGGCAGGCAAGGGCCACGTATAGGATTAAGAGAGAATTACGTGGGGGTAAATATAGGCATATTGATTCTATTTTATTTCAATTTCATTTATTTATTTATGTATTTATTTTATTTCATTTCATTATTATTTTTTTTTTTTGGGGGGGGGGCTTGCACGGTCATTGGATCTGCCTGTGTATAAGCCCTATACCTGTCATTTCCGGTAAATGGTATCTCTTCTGACAAAGAATCTAAACTTGTCTAATAATTATTGCAAGAGATTTGAGCTGGTGAGTTGTTGTTATATAACGGTAACCGTGTTATGGCGGGACCCGTTTGTATATGATAGTATCTCAGTATTTACCTAGATCTTTGTGTACCCCTTTCCCGAACGTGAACAGTGTGACGTCGTCGTGGAACATGCCGTAAAAATCTTCGTCCACTTCCCCTTTAGTGTCACACGCTTTGGTGTTCACGTTCCCAGCATTTCCTTCACTCGCCAGCGTCAGAAGTTCATCATATGTCTGTGGTCAGGCACAATTAAACATGCTGAACATGCATTATAGGTGTCATCATTGGCAGGGTGCATTATGTTCAGTTATGTCAAAAACGACTAATCCGTTCTCTGTGTAAGAGAGTGTGGGTGCGTTATGACTTATGTGTGTACACTATGATGCGGTGATGTTGCGGCTTGAGCCTGTTCGAGCTGGCCTGAACAGGCAACTCCATCTGAACTGTGTGTGTGTGTGTGCGTGCGTGCGTGCGTGCGTGCGTGCGTGCGCGCGCGCGTGCGTGCGTGCTAGTGAGTTTGTATGGGTCACGAATGAGAGAGTGATGAGGTACGTGCTCGCGTGTGCGTACCTTGGCCCCGGTGAGCAGGCGTCCGAGCCCCAGCATATGCGTGCCTGCCTGCGGGGTGTAGTTAATCACGCTGTACTTGGTGGCGGGGTCGGCAGCCGGCAGCTGCAACAGGCAGAATGACGAAAAAATGGATCCGTAGAATGCTAATATTCTTGCTGGAGCATATTTATCTATACGGGCTTATATTATTACTTATTGAAAATATCAAGGACTTTGAAGGCTGTGTGTATGGGAAAACCGTGAACCCGCAATGTTGTTGGTAATGCTTTAATCTCTACTTTCTGGTCGATCGCTCTAAGTTGTGACATTTGGGAACCGTTTCACCTGTGGTTGGTATGCACAACTTTTGACTCTCCAATCTGAAATTACGGTTATCAATAGACGATCTAGGATTTTATGAAGAAATTGGTGTGCATTCAAGCAAAAGCGGAATGCAAGGGCTTTTTATATGCCCCGAGACCCAGATGATTCAAGCCATGGTCAAGCCAATTTAAAAGATAGCTGAAAAAAAGAGAGATGGACACATGCCCGATGTCTCCCCTCAACGTGTTACTGGATGTCGCAGCTTATTATGTTCATGGTATGAATGTCACCAATCAGTTATATCGCTTATGTAAGATGATAACGTCCTGCCAAATTTACCAACACAAATGATGAGTTCATCAAATTTCCCCCATAAAAATCACCAGTGTCCCCTTTATTAGCAGTTATAACTTGGTTTTAGCGAATATTCATGCATATGATATAATACATAATGAATACAGCTAGTGATTCGAAACAGGCTGGTCACTACCTTCATGATGGCGGCGCCAGAGCCGCACATGACCAGAGCGCACGGGAACTGGAGAGGCGTGGTGCTGTGGGCCGCCTCCAAACTCTGCGCGTCCTGCAAGCAAGCGTGGTGGCCATTAGTCTATCTAATTAGTAATGATTACATGAGCTAATTGGACAGAGCGCAGCTAGAGGTACTAATATGTGGACCACAGGTACTTGGGGTGTAATGAATGGGATGAAAATGCAACGTGTACAATAGACCGGCAGAAATACTCTCTTTGCTTTACAGTTGGAACCCACAATCGCATTGTTGAGAACCATTGGCAAAGTATGTAAAATTATGTTGTTAATGAGAAAATGGTTACAACTACTTGTAAACGTTAAGACCTTGCTGTTGGAGACTGATAGTACCATTCGAGTCTACGCGGCTGCGGATTCAAGGAAAACAAAGCGTTCGGAAAGTGTTGAATCACACAATCTTCAGTGAGTCTTCAACTATGCCAATGTAGCCGTAGGAAGATGACAGAAAGAAAATGTGGCTGAGATCAGAGGTTGCTTTGAGACCACAGCCATTGTAGAACATGCATAGTAAACTTTCCTTGTGAGTGTACACATTGGCTTGCTGGTACCTTGAGTTGTTCCTTGACGGCATTGGTCACGTCTTGTGGGACCACCTCACCAAAGCCGCCCTCGAACAACCAATCCTCAGCACCGGCGTCGGCAGACATCTCCAACATCGGGAGGAAACAGCGCAAAGTCTGGAACACCCGTCCACAAAAAATAATGGTCTAAAATGATATCTAAACAACAGAGATATCTTATACAGCAAGAATGCTATTACTTTTAGTATTTAGTTTGACATGCAGATTATGTGGCACTGAAAATACATAGTAAAACTTTATAAAGTCATGTGAAACGGTTTCAGTGGCAGCGATTAATCATAAACTACCAACTGCTCATTTGTATGGTTATACACCACCGCCTTATCAGCAGTTGATGATGCGTCACTAATTCAGTGATTATTGAAAAAAATACGAATAAAAACCTTTTCACTTATCTAATGACATAGCGGGCCAGTGTCTGATGATTTAGAATGCACAAAATGGCAAATAGAATAGCATGTGGATTGGAAAATATCAAAATAGATTAAATTAGTCTTTAAAAATGCTAAGTCCAAGATATTTGAGTTTGAGTTTGATAATCGTGTGCGAGCAATACTGGCTCATGGTAATAGCTATGCCGTACTCCTCCAAGAAACATGCCCTACCTCTTGGACTATCCCTGCAGTGCTGGTCCATAAAAGAGCTCATATGGTAAACAACTCACTGTTGACATAGTATACACATTGTAACCTACCGAGTTGAGTCACTGGATTTACCAGCAGGTGCTTGTAGAAAACCAACTCACCGGAAGAGCTCTTTCGTAGACCTCTGAGGGCACAGTATAGAAGAGTTCCTCCTCTGACAAATGCTTTGCAAAGTAGCGGAACCCCACACTGAAGCAGTCCATTTCTGTGGCATTGTCATATCTGCAAGAATAATTGATTTGAACAAATATTTCAGAAAGTCTTATTTGTAATTTGTTAGCAGTAGTTATGTGATGGATCACGCAGATGGACTATGGTCGCTGGAGTGAATGAAATGGATTTTTTATGATATAAATTGTGTTATTCTGCTTGCTATCTAACCAATAACATAGAATAATTTCTACTGATTATTTGACACCAAAATTTTATTCCCAAAATTTATAGTTTAGCTTTGATTCGGACACACATCTGCATAAAAGAAAATATATAAATTACAAAGCCAAAAGAACGGCAATGCTTAAAAACAGGTTAAAAATCTAAAACCGGGGTACAGGTTAAAGTCCTGGGGGCTGTTAAGTAAAATTTATTTTATGTTTTAACCGGGGATGACCAACCACGCAGTAGATCACATCAAACACACACACACACACACAAATCCACACACACACAGGGCACACACACACAACCAAAACACACACACACACACACACACACACACACACACACACACACACACACACACACACACACACACACACACACACACACCCACACCCACACCACACACATTATTTTTTTATTTATATTTATTTGTCATTGCAGCGCCTTGGAAACTTAAAATTTGCGCTCTCTAATGCAATGCCCTGGTGTAAACATAATCATTTGTATGATGTCAGCATGACTGACTCATCTGGACGATCTGTTTCACAGCCGCTGGTCTTCAATGAGTAGAATTTGGCCCCTGAAAGGGTGCTCAGTTTTAGCGTGTGATGGGCTGCTTTTGGACTATTGGCAATGATATTGTCGCAAACCCAACACCCATTGATCTGCTCTGGAAGTTGATGGTTCGTTCTAAGTTGCTTCGTGCAAACATTGATTCCCTTGCTAGCATCGTCATAATATCACTCTATGTAGTCTCGAGACAACACATTGTAAACATCGGGGTGTCTTGATACACTTAGTGCATGAAAGCTAATGGGAACTTCTGTTGCTTTTGTCCTGTAATGTCAACAACATGAGCATAAGTACACTTCATAGGCCTTAGCCCATAGCATCCATTTCACAGAGCTTAAAAGCTTGTGTGCAAGTTTTTTCAATGTATTGCTTCCTGCACTCTCTACTTCAATAAGCTCAATACAGCTATCTATGCATAGTTCTATTGACTATAGTTTTTGATATTTTCTTGCTGGCGTTAGCTTGTGTGACGTGTCGTGTATAGATTAAGACATATATATTGCCCACACTGGCACAAACTACGATAGACTAAAACTAAAACGGGCACAACTCCCAGTGGAAACATGGAGATGAAGTTCTATGTTCTCGTTACGTCATTTGTAGTTCAAGTAAAAGGTATGAATTTCATATACATTGTAAGATATTCATTTTTTAAAAATTATGTCAATTTTATGTAAAGTTTGTTGAATACAAATTTCCAAATGAATTGTAAAAATAGTTAAATAGATTAAATGTTTTAGTATTATAGTCTGTTCTATCCCTTTGCTGTACAGTTGTTTTGAGTTTAACAACTTATCGTTTTGACAGTCGTTGTTCTCACTTAACAACTGATGCTATGAGTACTCGGATATAATGCATAATCTTGTTTATACACAGATCTAATCGTTTGTAAGGAATTGTTACTATTTACAGCTGGGGTGCATATTTACTTTAAAGAGAATGGCCGAGGACTTGATGGGGAAAACTACAATATAAATAATGATATTCGCACCATCCGGGCGTGCTTTGCTCATTGTTTGAGTGACCCCGTGGGTGAAGATGGCACCAAGTGTCTGGATTATGAGTGAGTTCTCTTCAGGAGGATACAATCATATTCAATAAAACTAATTTACATTGAAATTTACAATCATATTGTCCAGTTGCCGCACCTGAGCACCACTTATGTTACAAGCCTCATTGTTCGGCAATCTAGTTTTAAGGACTACGATGGGCCCCAAATGTGAACATTAAATCATAAAAATATTTTCAAAATACCACCCGTGCAATTAATGTATCATATACCATAATAATGATAAGATGGTTGATTCCCTATCCGTGTCTAACTAGTTTTTGTTCATCAACACACAACATCAATCATTGTAAATTTATAGAGATTACTTGCAGCAAACAAAATCACACAAAATATGTATTTTTTGTTATCCAGGTGAAAAGGTCTTGTACTTTTATTATATTTTTATAATAATTGATATTTAAGTACACTAAAAGTACTTTTTTTAAATTGTCCCATCACAGTCCTTACTTTCGTAGTAATGTATATATTCCTCATACTTTTCACAGCTCTACACTTTCAAACTATGCTTGACTGTTTAAAAACTTATTAACAATTCTATTTCATTTTCATTTCATATCAATTCCACTATACTTTGCTGATAATAAAATATTTCCATTCTAGATATCCGAATTGCTACTGCCATCTAGTCGACCAGTATGAGCGTCCTGATCTATATACCGAATATCCCAACTGTGCGCTCTACACACGCTCTCAAATCCTAGGTAAGTCATCGTAGCTGGCTTTACGCCAGGAGTACTTCCCCGATCAGTAGCACTTATGACTGAAAATTTGGGTTGAGTATATAAAGAGCTATTCATCACAACCTGTCCCACAGTCCCTAATTATAACTGCTGCTGCTTCTGCTGCTGCTGCTGCTGCTGCTGCTGCTGCTGCTGCTGCTGCTGCTGCTGCTGCTGCTGCTGCTGCTGCTGCTGCTGCTGCTGCTTTAAATGGTCTCTCCTTTGCCTTTGAAGACAGTACATTGTTACAAGCATACTTCCTCTCTAGAAAAAAGAAAATTCCTGAATTTTCACACTATCCATGTAGCTGGTAACCTGTACCACATGCACCCCCAAAGTGTCTTCGGCCGCCGAGAGTCTCATGGAATCGTGGCAAATAACGAAGGCTCCAGTCCTCACCATGTGGCCATCGGTAGGTGATATCATTATCATGGTATATAACATGAAGATACATTGAAAATGGGCATCTCGTGTGATTGAGCACTTTGCTCTTTATTTGTCTTGTTATAATTCCAAATAATGAGAGCATGGTTAGATATTATTTTTAATTGAGTTGACCTTACCCCAGAGATATTTGTGAGATCAGTGCCAATAGCAATTAAAATACCACCCATAACAAATCAGTATGCACCAGACCTGTTGTGTTGGCATGCAGCATATTAACTATGTAATGTTTGTTGCGTCGCTTCAGCAGCTGAAGCGAAAGCCTTGTGTTTCGTATGCTTCTGTTTGTATGTATGTATGTTTGTCGCTTTCATAGTGCCATTTTGGGTCCGCGCTTCACCATTTTCTGCAATAGGTCAATTTTTGTTGATGCTTGTGAGAAAGCATTCAAACTTTATACAATGATTACATGCCTACTGAACATTAACTGTATTCAATTTTGGCACTTTGCCAATTAGAGTTTACATTTTCACAGGGCCATTTTTGATTATTTTTCTTTCTATTTTTCTACTATAGTTTCAACACTGTTCAAAACATGACCATCGAATTGGCATAGTGGTTATATTGGACCCAAAAGTGCTCAGAGAGCACAGTGTTACCATATTAATGCTGGCAACTCATGGGCAATAGATATTTACTTTAGCCATGTTTAGAAAGATATCGCAATCCAATGTTAAGAACATAGATGTAGGATGAGTCACGCATCAAGTAAGACTTTTTTCTGCTTTGATTGCAAAGCAAACATCTTTATTGCCCATGGGTCAATGTTGCTCTAGCTACGCTGTGCTCTCTGGGCACTTTTGATCTATTTTATAATGTTGTTTTCAAGTACATAATGCTCATGAACTTTTCTCTGGTGTAATATATGCCGACTTTAGTGCATCACATAACGTAATCCTGGTTACAGATATACCAGTTTAATGTGACAGTTTCTATGCATTTATAGATCAATGGAAAATCACAATTTGAATATTGCTATTAGACAAGGGAGACAGCTCCGATTAAGACTTGTATTCATTTCAGTGACAGACACCTTCATCATCCCTGCTGCTGTGTCAGTGAAGGCAGCAACAGAATGTGCCATTCTGTGTCTCAACCAGACGGAATGTAACGCATTTGTACTCAGCAAAAACACGAGGGATCAAGACTGCACAATGTTGACCAACATTGAGTAAAATGTTCCCCATATGTATTTGAGCAAGTATACACAGGAATGTGAACACAGACATTTATGTGAAGAGCTGACCAATTTATTTTATCACTATGCCTATTTAAAATTTTTATGACGAAAGGTATTGCAACAAAATTGACATCGCCTCTGTGGGTACTCAAACCCATGATTTTCTTGCGTCGCTTCAGCAGCTGAAGCGAAAGTCTTGTGATCACTCCGTTTGTATGCCAGTATGCGTGTATGTAATTATGTATGTATGTATGTATGTATATATGTCTCTGGCCAATCTAGAGGGTATACTGATGAACCGATTTTATTCAAACTTTATACAACTATGTGGCACGTAGCGACACTGGAGTAATTCGATTTTGGGCACTTTGCCAATTAAACTGTGCTTTCCACGGGGCCATTTATGGTCTATTTTGGACGTTATCTGCAGTATCTTTAAAACTGCTTAGATAAACACATTCGGACTTTGTACAATCCTGACATGCCTAAAGGCCATCACACGTATTCAATTTTGGTACTTTGCCAATTTAACTGTGATTTCCTGAAGGCCATTTTAGCTAATTTTTGTCATTTTCTTCAATAGTTTCAATACAGCTTGAACCATTAGTTACAAATTTGATACAGCGCTCATATACCTAGTGACCATCATCAGTGTCCACTTTTGACACTTTGCCAATCAAAGTGGTCTCTCCAAAAGGCCATTGGCGACCAATTTTGTCATTTTTAGCTTGACACATGACTTCCGTATTTTTCATTCAATATTATGGTACTGGTGACTACAGCCTACGTTGAACTTTGGCCCTTTGCTAACGAAATGGAGAGTGTTCAGAGAGCACATCATTGTGTAGCAGTTTGTAAACATTTTAGTTTTTTCTACTTTCTTCAATACTTTCCATCATTGAACTTTGAACCATGACCTCCAAATGTTATTCTATGGTCACATTTGTAGTGAAAATATCTTTATCTTTGGCACTTTGCCAATTAAAGTGTGCAGTTTTACTTCCATATTCGAGATTTTAATTAATAGTACCAAAGCCTTTGAAGACAAAATATTTAAACTTGGTACACTGTTTACACTCATCGATACCATAATGAATTGTCTATTTTGGCTATTTCATTTCCCAAGAAAAGTATTTAGGTTCAGGGAGTAATTTTAAGGGGGTTTTTTTAAAAAAAGATTTCATTATTTCTGAATTTCTGCTTGAACTACAACCTTCATTCTTATGTAATATCTTAATCGCCCATATATCAACGTTGTTCTAGCGACGCCGTGTTCTTTGAACACTTTTTGATCTAGTTTTATTTTTGAATAGTTTCTATAATTTTCTAAAACGTGTCTAATATTAGAAAATATATGTCAGAAGGTAGTGCAATATAATTGGTGCCAGGATGATAGTTATCATTTGTATTTAATATCAACTGTTTGCAAACAATTGTGGTTAAATCACATTAAACAAAGATACTTATTCATCCAGAGATACATATATACAATCGAAATAATTTTTCACAGTTTCTTGTAACACTTAGCATTGGTAGTAATACAGAATCATTGATCCTTAATAATTATTGCCTCTTAAATGTCTGATGAGTTTTATTGATCAAGCGCCTGTGCAGGTGATAACACACCATGAAGTGTCCACATATATCAGCTTTGTCAATATCAAAACGCCGTGTGAGATTCTTTTTAAAGAGAGCGGTAGCTAGGCTACGGCATATCGAAGATTGTATCCTATACTGCATGCTGTATTCTATCAAAAGAACCCAAAACGCCTGTGTTTACTCGTAACGATATTTCTTTATTTCTTCTTGAATATCCGTCTGCAAGTGCAGTTGGCCATTGGTGTATGTGTATTACTTTTGCACTAGTTTTTTTTTGTTTAGAAAAGAATGATAAATACAAAAACGGGTTCGTTGTGTAACATTGATTATTTTATTGGGTTCGTTCTTTATGGTGTAGCACGGCTTGCCCGTGATACGCCACAAGAACTTAGGTTTTGTCTATACAAAAAGGTGCATCAGTGGCCTGTTCCATCGATCTGGTGCAGTTGGATATATGGCAAGGTTTTATGTAATTTGTGCATAACAACTTAACATATATGTATGTTCCACATAGATACAAACTACAATACATTTGACTAAAACTAAAAAGGGCAAAACTCACAGTGGAAACATGAGAATGAAATTTTATATTCTCTTTGCGTCATTTGTGGTTCAAGTAAAAGGTATGAATTTCATATAAGTATAGATAAATTTATTTCAAAAGCAAACCAATTTTATGTAATGTTAGTTGAACACAAATTCCCAAATGTATTATAAGAGTTATTTAATAAAGTAAATCTTTTTTAATATCATAGTCTACATAATGAAGTACACATACTTTATCCCTTTGCTGTACAGTTGTTGTGAAGATAACAACTTATCGTTTTGGCAGTCGTTGTTCTCACTTCACAATTGGTGGCATGGGATCCGCCATTGTGGCAAAAACAAAGCGAAACTAAGCAAAACCCTGTTGTTTTGGCCAACTTCACTTCCCCAAATTTACGAAAGCCAACCAACGTTTTGTCGAAACCCACTGCGGCCTGTTTCACTAAGCTCGTTACGTTTATACTGAAACGATATCGTTACAGTACCAAAACATAATTTTTCAGTTTCATTAAACATTTTAACGTTTTCTAGAAACGATTTACAATGACACATATCGTTATAGTTATTTAAGTTCTTTGGTTAAAATCTGGCGATACGCGTTGATTTTTCTCACTCGTTGCTTAGAGAACCGTAAAACAAGCGCCTAAGTATATGAATTCAATACTAAGTGGGGGTGTCGCACGGAGGAGGGGGGGTTTATAAGGACGTTGATTATAAGATGCCATAAAGAGAGCCTTACGTCAATTGGCCATATACCGTTGTGTTAGTCAATGCCACGACGTGTCATTTGTTAATTCACATATTCTTCAATGTGTATGTTAACCACCACCATTCAGTCGCATGTTTTAACTGTCAATTTGCATTTAAGAAACCGGAGTTTGGCTAAGATTGTATCATAAGAACATTCTGTATGTGTGCCCAACATACGATGCATGGGAATTTCACTGTTTAAAATTATACATTGTACAAATATAAGAACATACAGTGTACAGTAAATCTTCAACAATAGGGCGTGCACACATCTCTGTGTTAAGATAACCTGTGGGACTAATGACCAAGTGCTCTCTATAGAGAGGTGTTCTCTTTATGGAATGTATGGTGGTTTCCTTATGAATATTTGGAACCACAAAAATAGTCTAATTATAGAGGTGGTTTTATTATAGAAGTGGTCATAATTGGAAGTTCTATTGCATTATTGAAAAACATCACATGAGCAAGAGCAGGGATTTTAATATTTCAGGATTACTTTTGTTCTAAACCTTTATACAAATTCTACAGCACTTTTTAAAATTGATTAATATGATTTTCAAAAATTATATAAGAAATCATGAATTCACCCACGGTTATATAGTGCTAACTTGTAAATTAAGTCATTAGGTGTCCGTCTGAGTGCTCAGATTGAGAGTGTAAGGCAGAACAAATCTTTGTTGTTACAAATATATTTAGGTATGAGTCTAGAATTATCAAAAATAAATG
>CM032662.1:22123270-22168084 GCA_019095985.1 Streblospio benedicti
TTTCTCTGGTGTAATATATGCTGACTTTAGTGCATCATATCAATCATGTAATCCTGGGTACACGGATACCAATTTAATGTGACTTCGTTCGGGTAAATCACACGTCAGCATGCTCAATTTTGCGATTGACACTCCAATCTCGTGGTCAATTCCTACAATTGATTATTGCTATTAGACAGGGAGACAGCTTCGATTAAGATTACTATTCATTTCAGTGACAGACACCTTCACCATCCCTGCTGCTGTGTCAGTGAAGGCAGCGACAGAATGTGCCAGTCTGTGTCTCAACCAGCCAGGATGCAATGCCTTTGTACTCAGCAAAAACATGAGGATCAAGACTGCACAATGCTGAACAACATTGAGTAAAATGTTCCTCATATGTATTTGAGATGTATGCACAGAGATGGGGGAAACAGACTTTTATGTTAAAACCTGAATGTGTTATTTGTAATTTACTTTATCACTATGCTTACATATCAGTTTTTAGGAGGAAATGTACTAGAAGGAAATAAAATTGATGTAGCCTCTGCGGGTCATTGAATCCATAATATTATTTTTTAGATGATTTCTATAATTGGCTAAAAATGTGTCTACCTTTAACGAAAATATGTGCCAACAGGAATAGAATAAAATTTGTGTCAGGACAATATACAGTTATCATTTATTTCATGTCAACTGTATGCAAACAATAGTTACTAAATCATTTAACAAAAATTCTAATTCGCCCAGAGAGAAAACATATATACAACTGAAATATTTTTTTACTGTTTCGTTTCTTGTAACACTTTGCATTGGTAGAGATAGCCTATTATTGATCCTTAATAATTACCGCCTCTCAAATGTCTGATGAGTTTCATTGATCCAGCACGTGCGAATACACCTAGGATTGTCCAGGTCCATCAGCTTTGTCAACATCAAAATACCGTGAGATTCTTTTTAAAGAGTTCTGCAGATAGACTACGTCATATCAAGTATTGCATCATATAATGCTGTATGATATCGAGGAACTCAAAACACTTAGTGAATTTACTCACTACAACGTTTTTTTTCAAACAGCATTAAATGGCATCCGTCTTTAAGTGTGGCTGACCATTAGCGCACGTGTATTACTTCATAGTTTTTGCATATGTGTCTGGATTTTTAACAGCAGCTCTTCCTGTTTGCGAGATAGCCAAATGGAACGTTAATGCTTTCTCTCAAAAATAGATGATATTCTAGATGATATTCGCTATGTGGTAGATACAACCTCTAGGAGGATGAAAAAAGTAAACATGGTTTTAAATGTTCAAGTTCTATATGTATCGTTTGTACTTCATCTGCTTCATGTGAACGGTATGTACCTTTTTGGAGTATCTTTAAACATTTACAAACTTTGATGTAGACTAAATTTACTAAATTAGTTACAAAACATTGTATATTGAGTGTTCCAAATTGGTTGTGCCTCTAATTTTAAATAATATATAATTCATTACAATCTGTCTGATTTGTCTTAAAACTATAATCTAGTATAGTTTTAATGGGAACATAGTTCTATAGGTTAAATAAGCATAAGCAATGGAACTGTTTCTTGAACATAAGGGCCACCCTCAGATGTTCATGTATACGTGTATTTTTTATCATAGGATATTAGGACATTTTCACTCAATAAAATCAAAATAATCTGCCGTGTGATTAAGTTTGTCAGCGGATTACGAGGGCAAATGATCTCGTTTTAGTTTTACAGATGATCCTTTAATCCCCCATTAAACATTCACCGCACAAGATAGCGCTGCACTAGGAGTCTTCACCTTTTATCTGCGTACACCAATTATATACAATATCATCGGTAAAATATATATTCTCATTTGCAGGTGATGTCCACATATACTTCAAAGAGGTCAGCAAGTTGCTCTCTGGAGAAGACTACATACCACGGTATGACATTCCCCAGTATACGGGCATGTTTTGCCCACTGCTTCAGCGATCCATTGGGCCAGGATGGCACAAAGTCCTTAGATTATAAGTAAGTCACTGTCAATCCAACACCAATGAAAACACCATTACTATCTATTTATATACTTTTTACAAAGTATGTTTTTCACAATGGTGGAACCAACAAATGATACCCACCAAACGAACACTCCCCAATGACCATCCTAACACCACAGACACATTGACCATCAGCGCACACAAACACAATCAAGCATCCCATCCACATAACACCATCTACAGTATGTATTGGTTCATATTTCTTTAACCACAACACTATTCTATTACCTTCTTTGACAGTTTCGCCAACTGCTGTTGGCATCATCAAAAATGACTTCCGCATATGTCAGGAGGTCAAATCTACCGAGCCCCGCCGAGAATCGAATCGTATACTCGCGAGTTGGTGGCCCCCTCGTCTCTGTTCATGAACTGTCTGCAAGTTCGGATGTGCACTGATACCTTGATGGTTCTAGTCTTCCATTCATGTATGTGTGTACAATTCAATTCTCGGAAGGGATCGGCAAATTTTGACGTCCTGACATGCGCAGAAAGTCATTTTGATGATGCTAACAGCAGTTTGCGAAACTGTCAATGAAGGTAAAAATAATAGTGTTATGATTAAAAAATATATGAACCAACATACTCTATACCATTAAAAATGAACACGTTCAAGAATCTACAGTATGATTATCACATCTGTCGCAGCTATAGGCTTTCACCTTTGGTTTATGGGCATAATACTCGCCTTGAATATGCATCTAATTTATAATAGTAAGTCCGACTATATGAGGGTTTACTTTAATAGGTAAAACTGAAATACAGTTAAATGTCAAAATAAAATACAGAGTATCGGAACATTTTCAGTCCAGCATGAACCTGTAAAAAAGAAATGCACTTTGAATACTATAATAATCTTGTTCCCAATAATAGTGTTCCACAATACACAGTTCAAAGAGAAACATGACTTATTCTTTGCTAGATTTATCTAGATGTTATATCAACCTCTTCCACAGAGCCTCAGCCACGGCATGCTACTGCCATCTGGTGGACAAATATGAGCGTCCAGATCTCTATGGGACGGCAACGACGTTTGACCTCTTCACACGGGTGAAGATACTGTGTAAAAAACTACCATCACTTTGGTGGCCATTCATATACAGATCCAGGTGGTGCAAGGGGCCTCCCCCGTTCCACCAGAATACCTTAATTTTATAGGGTGGGTTTTTGGCGTGTTTGCTACCGATTGTGCATACGAAAGTTGAGATCCTTAAGTGCGCCACCCCCCCCCCCATTTCCGACAACCTGGATCTGCCACAGACCATTTGTTGTTCCCAAATTAGATTTTACAATTAAGGCAACAACAAATGACTTTTTAAGCCACTATTTTGTTCTGATAGCTGGTAACCTGTACCATGAACCCCCCAAAGTGTTTCCCCCACAGTCTTATGGAATCATGGCGAATACTGGCTCCAGTCCTCATCACGTGGCCATTGGTAGGTGATCACTATTGAACATTCAATACTAGGAATTTGATTTGTGTCATTAAGGCTATATAACCCACAGTGAATAATTAAGATAATAAGATATTTTGATCGGGTGATTGGTATCAGAATGGTTGTATTGATTATTTCAGTGGCAGCCACCTTCAACATTCCCGCTGCTGTGTCAGTGACGTCATCCCCAAGATGCGCAGAATTGTGCCTCAACCAGCCGGGATGTAAACGCCTTTGTTCTCAACAAAAACACAAGCGATCAAGACTGCACATTAATAAATAACATTGAGTAGTAGCATGTGCCTGATTTGCATTTTAGAAATAAATTGTATATACATGTATAGACACAAAAAGCCGAATTTATGCCTATGTCTAAACGCACTATTTATAATCTCAAATGATTATTGTGTCACTTGTATATTGCCGATCCATGGGCAGTGTTCCCTGAAACCCCAGAATCCCCCACCTTGTATTGGACAAATTATTGCAAAAGATTAATCATTTTACAATTGACCAGGTCCCATTATCGCTAGGCTGTGGAGTATCTGCATCCTGCGCATGTTTGGACATGTAGGCCGCATCTCAAATCTCAGGTGGCCGTGGATCTCTCCAATCATTTGTATTATGTGCCATTTATTGTCTCTCATGAATTATTTTTCAATCTGTGTTCAAATAGGCCTAATATTAATATAAAATGATGATTGGCACACATCCTGTCTGCCTCCACAATCACCGTCGGTCACTCTGAATAATAGAGGGACACAATGTCCCATAACATGTTTTTGAATAATAAAGTGAGCACTTGATGGCCTCTTCTTATCATCTCGTACGTGGTAATGGTTCTCTCTTTTTCTAATAATTATCAAATGCACCATTTGCTCTAGTTATTTAACATAACAATGCATATTTACGTTTATGTAACAATGACGTGCGTATACACTTCATTTCTGTATTGTCTCATATTGGAGCCATGGCTCTGGTAAAACATGGGGACGGAAGTGAGAGAGAACACGTCATGCCCACCAACAGAGAAGATGGAGAATATCGATTATCATAGGACGGTCCTGTGGACCTAAGCTGGATGTTCCTGGTACATTTTCCTATTGCATGGCTACATATTACATAAGATACTTAACTTCCCATTATCTTCAAGATGTATGGTTTATCAATAATTTTGGCTTCCCGGCAGTAGTAGTTTGCACGACGAATGCTTTCTTCACACAGACAGTAGGACAAGCAGGATGGCGTATATCGCACCTTCTCTTCAAGTTCTTTTTTGCAGCAGTTGCATTGCAAGTAATGGTAATCATCCACTTTTTATATTTTACAATTTGGAAACTGATTAGAAAATATATGCTGTGCATTGCATTTGATTTTTTTTTTCATCGCTGTACATGTTTTTATATATTTTACTACGAAATATTAGTTTTACTACTTTAAATTTATTTGTTCTTCTGAATTAGTCTACATTTTATGCATGCGTATAGATTAGTATATTCTGTGTTTTTTTAGGTAAAATTTAGAAATGTTTGACCAAAATAATTGAAGGGTTTTTTATATTTTCAACGTTTTGCATCAGTGAAATTTCAAGTCTAAAAGTTTACATTTAAAGCTGATGTTCACATTTATATGAAAGACGTTCGCATGGGTCTTGCTGGAGCAACATACATATCCAATCTATATATTAATGGCATCCGCACGTGTTTTGCATACTGCTTAAGTGATCCATTGGGTCAGGATGGCACAAAGTCTCTGGATTATAAGTACGTATTTCATGATATGTTCTTCACATTTTCTCCCATAGCACTTTACAAAGACAGAACTTTTATGAATCAACTGTTATCATCAGTCGACATCTAAAATAAGGAGCCGTCATTCGAACATCTGAGACGGGGCAGGAGGATTTTGAAAATTAATATTTTACTTCTGAAAAAATTGAAAATAAATATTTTACAACTAGCGAAATACAAAATGAATATTTTACACTACATCCTAGACACAAATCGTTTCATTTTCTATGGGCCCAAAATGAGCTTGGATTCAAGTGTTAAGAAAAATATGATATTAGTGTTGAATGAGGAAACTGTTTAAAATTGCTTTTATATGGCCTTTTATCTCAATGTGGCACGCGGTTTTAAGACCGTGCACTTTTTGAAACTATCTGTCACATTTTAACCCAAGTAGCTCCACCACGGGATCTTGTCCCCCTTCCCATATACTGTTAATTAATCAATATTTTGTTTTCTGATGCCTGGCTGTGACAATATTTTTTTTCGTGATGGGATATGTGATACATATGAGGAGGCAAGTGAGTTCATGTAATAAAATATCAAGGATCTGTTAATAACCACCTTCAGGGAAGATTTGTTTTCAGGGGGCAGCTATTTTCACCATAGCTTGAATTATTTTCATGAAATTTGACATCTAATTATTTTTTTTAGATTACTGAACCCCAATTATTTTTTAAGCTGTATAAAGCTGTTTAAAGGCATATTTGACTTTTTTTCTAAAAATGAAACCTTATTATTTTTTCACCAATTTTCAGCCTTTGCGTTATTTTTTCAATATTTTTTGCTGCCCACCCCCTCGATCAAATGGTCGATGCCTTATTGCAAATTCAGTTAAGATAATGGTATTGTTAGCTATCATCATTATGTGGGATGCTGACAAAGATATTCAAATTTCAGACCCACATAAATGACTATTTTGCCAACAACACACCATACACATTCACCCAGCCAAATTGTTTGGGACAATCCTCCTGTTGTTATTATGGAGGTATTCAATTATCCACCCAACTTTGCATCAACCATCACCATACAGGGGACAGAGTACAGTCTGTATGCCATCACTTATGTGAATGGTGGTCACTTTGCAGGTTGTGTAAAAGTGCCTTCAAAAGTGTGGCATTTCTATGATGGACTCCAACTTTACCATGGGTATGGCCCTGTCTAAGAGAAATAATGAGGCCTTATGCATCTACGGGGTATAGAAAATGTATTGTCTGCTAAATGTTGCAATAAAATGTTGTACTGTGTGCTAAACAACATATGTGAGAGGTAGTTCTGAATAAAGTTGTGATGAATCTTTGTTTTAAAATATTATCATTTTAAATCGACAAGATTTCTAATCATTCCGGTGCAAAAATCACCGATTAGCTCTACAAAATGCGATAACGTCTAAAAAACACGGCGCTCAATTCACTACAATCAATGATTATAGTCAACAGTTTAGACTACCGAAACTGTAGAATCCTTTGAAACAAACTTAAATGTTGACATACGTACGACAATTTGAAAAAAATAGATTTAGGAAAAGCGAATGGATATGCTTTGAATATATATCATTTTATACACATGTGCCGCTGAAAAAATAATGTTTGCCCCCTATAAAATTGAAAAAATATCTACAGTCCATCGTAAAGTAAACTACCTAGTGCAGTCTATATTCCAACTCTCTTTCCATTAGAGTTCACTTAACTATTGAAGCATACACACAGAAGTGACACTAGACACCTGCATTTACAAACGGTCAAAGCTGGAAAAGCTGTGGTACCTGAGAATAACCACAAAACAATGTTATTCACTCAAAGCACCCTATGCGGGCACATAATCTTAATGTCCGTACACATCATACAAGCAACTAGAAGTGGTGTCTTTGAATGAAACATTTTGACCACTGTCTTTATATTGTAGATCCCCCAACAACTTGCTGCTGCCATTTAATAGACAAATATGAGCGTCCAGATTTGTTTCGACCATTTGTAGAGTGGAACCTCTACACGGACCGAAATACTCCGTAAACCTAGAACCAGGTGCTAAACCAGTAAAACATTATATGTTAATTTGAATCATTCAATGTTAATACTTTTTTATTTTCATGCGTCTATTAGGCAGTTTACATAATTGTTCATACTGTTGATAAGTTGTATGTATGTTAATGATCTGATACTGACTTATAAGCCCTTGCAGCTATGGTTATTACAATGATTTTGTAAATTGCATGTTTATACTTGCATATGCCCCATGTCAGTATTATAATCAAATTTCATTTTGACTTTTTTAAAGAATGGTAAAAGCTCACCGAACAGGAAATACGCCTGACTGTATTTTCTGCAGTGTCCTAATGAGGTCCTTAAAGCATGGTGGCAGTGACAGAATGGAGTAAATAGCTATCAAAATACATGGTGTCAAAATTGCCTCTTTTCGGTTGATTTACTAACGAACAATTGCATGATCAAATTAAATTTCATAAGCTTACGGGTCTTCTGACAAATTAATATCTTTCATACAGCTGGCAACCTGTACCACGTGCCCCCCCCAGACTGTTGTCCGGCCACCGACAGTCTCTTGGCATCATGGCGAATACTGAAGGCTCCAGCCCTCACCACGTGGCCATTGGTAGGTGATAATGTTTTTGTTGCATTTAACACGAACACACATAACGACGGTCTGCCACCTGCAACGGTAGCACAACACAGCCTACCAACGTGAGCATCACATCATCGTTTCTTCCCGCAAGTAGCAATGTGACTGGGAGCAGCACGCCTGTCGATCTTCTTAGCAGGGCTGCAAGACGCCCTGCAAGCTACGCTGGGGCCAGTGATGCAGCTGACAGAAATGCTCGTCATGGCTTCCTGCCTCCACCTGCTGGGTCATGTGCAGTGCAGACAAGACAACATCTCGTGCATGTAGCGGTGCTCTGCATGATTAGTTTGATGTGTGTTGATGGGTGTAATTAAATAGGGACCGGAGTTGATTTCACACATGTAGCGGTGCTCTGTGTGAATTGATAATCTGTGTACTATGTTTACGCATGTCTGTTTAGATTATGGGTTAAGTTATGTCAAGCCAGTTAAACATATGTGCTACTGAATGCATTCAAAATTACATATGACATTTCAAAGTCTACAGCGATCTTACTTAGTTTTGTTTTATTTGATGTTGCATTATTTGCCAGACTACTACGTGCAGCGGTGCTCCGTAGAATCTGTTCCTTCTATAGTAATAGATAATTGAGAACAACTTATGTGTAGATTGCTCTGATATTGTATTAACATGTCCGGGTAATTATGGCAACATACCCTCTCTCTTTCATTATACGTTTGGCGATTTACTACCCCTACTTTTGGCATATGTTTTGTTTATTTGTATTGTCTTTGTAAAAGTGAATATTCAAAACAAATAAACTGTAGTTTTTAGTCGCCAAACGTTCATGTTTGTGTTCTTTATTTTTAGTCTATTTTAGTATTACTAGTAATTTGGGAGGGCAACAGGATAATGTGTAAAGAATGGCACCAGTCATTCTAGGGCATTATAGACGCCTGACTGTATTTTGATGGCAGCATCACGTGACCTCCTGTGACCTGATGCTGCCGGCCCGCCTGACCACGTGGGGAGCGGCAGTATCTCTGCCGCTACAGTGGTGTCAACAGCTCAAAATTTTTATCCCACCATCCCAACCCTTAATCATTTTCCTTATTGTTTAAGATTCAGATAATTTGTTTGCTACCATTAAGATCTACTTATATATTATATTGTTGTATGATATGCACTGTTTGCATATGTTTTGTTTATTCGTATTGTCTTTATAAAAGTGAATATTCAAAACAAATAAACTGTAGTTTTTAGTCGCCAAACGTTCATGTTTGTGTTCTTTATTTACCATTAGTCTATTTTAGTATTACTAGTAATTTGGGAGGGCAACAGGATAATGACGATCTCCTTGCGTTTTTGGTCGTAGACTGGCTGTAGACCCACCTTGCTGTGGAATGTGCCCTAGACATAAGGGAATTAATTATGCCTGCATGGTATAGAAAATGTATTGTCTGCTATGTTCGTGGTAAGCCATTGCAATAAAGTGTTGTACTGTGTGCTAAGGAACATATTGAGAGGTAGTTCTGAATAAAGTTGTGATGAATCTTTGGTTTTAAAATATTATCATTTTTAAATTGACAAGATTTCTAACATTAGTTTACAAAACTAAGGTCTAAATTAATTCACTAAAATCAATGATTATAATCGACATGCCAAAAGTCCTTTGATTCGTTTTACATACAACGAGTTCAAGAAAAAAAACTAGATTTAGGAAAAGAATGGACACTTGAAATATATAATTTATACACATGTGCCACTGAAAAAATAATGTTTGCCCCACAACATTGAAAATAAATATTTTAGCCAAAGTCAACCCCCCCCCCCCCCCCCCCAGGACATTAGTATTCCTTCATTTCCTTGTCACTCTATAATGCCCTTTTCAGCTCCTTGGCTAGCATAAGCGGGGCATATATTAGCATCAATTCATGAGGTTTGTATCTATAATACCTGTGGGTAATATAGTACCGTGTGCAACAAGTTTGGGGATGCAACACCCACGACCAGACATATCTACAGTCCACCGTAAAGCACCTAGTGAGGTCAATATTTCAACTCTCTTTCCAGTAGAGCTCACTTAACTATTGAAGCATACACACAGAAGTGACACTAGACACCTGCATTTACAAACTGTCAAAGCTGGAAAAGCTGTGGTACCTGAGAATAACCACAAAACAATGTTATTCACTCAAAGCACCCCATGCGTGCCTATAATCTTAATAAATGTCCGTACACATCATACAAGCAACTAGAAGTTGTGTCTTTGAATGAAACATTTCACCACTGTCTTTATATTGTAGATCCCCAACAACTTGCTGCTGCCATTTAATAGACAAATATGAGCGTCCAGATTTGTTTCGACCATTCGTAGAGTGGAACCTCTACACACGGACCGAAATACTCCGTAAGTAGAACAGGTGCTAAACCAATAAAACATTATATGTTAATTTGAATCATTCAATGCTAATACTTTCTATTTTTATGCGTCTATTAGGCAGTTTACATAATTGTTCATACTGTTGATAAGTTGTATGTATGTTAATGATCTGATACTGACTTTTAAGCCCTTGCAGCTGGGTGGTTATGACAATGATTTTGTAAATTCCATGTTTATACTTGCATATGCCCCATGTCAGTATTATAATCAAATTTTACTTTGACTTTTTTAATTGGTAAAAGCTCACCAAACAGGAAATAATTGACTAGATTATCTTGCAGTGTCCTAATGAGGTCCTTCAATCATGGTGGCAGTGATAGAATGGAGTAAATAATGTCAAAATACATACATAATTGCCTCTTTCGGTTGATCAACTAACAAACAATTGCATTAAAAATTCAATTTCATAAGCTTATGGGTCTTCTGACAAATTTATATCTTTCATACAGCTGGTAACCTGTACCACATGTATCCCCAGAGTGTCTCTGGCCGCCGACAGTCTCTTGGCATCATGGCGAATACTGAAGGCTCCAGCCCTCACCACGTGGCCATTGGTAGGTAATAATGTTTTTGTTGCATTTAACACGAACACACATAAGACAGCAATCATGCCATTAATCTCGTAGGGAGATGCTTACAGTTTGGTATAATGAAGTGACTACATGTTGTGTGCAGTCTGGAACAACTTAAATGCACAGCATTAAAATATTGTATGAAGGATTGAATAATTGCATTACTAATTTCAGTGGCGGCCACCTTCCCCACCCCTGCTGCTGTGTCCGTGAAGGCCGCGACACAATGTGCCCATCTGTGTCTCAATCAGCCAGGGTGCACTGCCTTTGTACTGAGCAAAAACACAAGTGATCAAGACTGCACTCTGCTGAACAACATTGAGTGAAAAAAATTCCTACCTGATTTTAACTTCATGCAAACAGTTTCAAACTGAACATCAATAACAATGGGACAAACTTTATACCATCAAGATATCAACATCAGTTGTTTCATGATTATTGTCGGGTTAGCTAGTAGTAGCTGGTTGTCACTTTTCATTAAATGCAAAGACGAAAAAGGTGTTCTTCCATATTTGTCAAGTTATAAGGAATTACCAAAGCTTTTTTCTCTTCAGTGGTAGATCCATGCTTTCCCAAAACGAGGAAGCCAAAACTACAAAAACACCCGTGCCGTGACTACTGACCTAGTCGAGTGGCGCTGTAAACCCCATATGCTTCTTGACCTGGTACTATCTACCAGCCCTTGAAAATACTGTCTCTTATGCATAAGACGCTTCCGCCAATTGTTGACATTTATAAAGATGGCTATGGTCCTGTCACTCAATAGAAAAACGTATAGACGCGGTTTCTTGTTTGTGGTAAGGAGATGCATTGCACCAAGCTAAATAATGAGTGCATACACCATATAGGTGCTTCAGTTGCTGTTCCCATAGATCTGACGCAGTTAATAGGGCAAGATATTATATACATGTAATTCACAACAAGAGTCCAAGCAAGGAAAGGCTCTTCAACATCTTAAGTGTAGTTATAAATAGCTCTATGGAAAGTTTTGTTTCTTTGTTTTTCCTAATAATGTAAAACATCTTTAACAGAACGTTGGTTCTAAACAAACACCATATCGCAATATTTCGCAAACCAAACATCCACAGTCACGTGCCAGTGCCTCATTAGTGTATGCATTTGTATTTATTTAGTATTGCTATCACCAATCTTACTGTCTTAATTACGTGTATTTGGGAAGGTTTTCATTGTCGCTTTGGGGTGATAAATCTAGACGCAGTTTTATTAGACCGTCAGACATCATTTTAATACATAGGGGACATGAATAACTTTTTATTATTTTTTCTTACCACATTGTATGCAATGTGTGCGAGAGGTAATTGTTTTACATGTTTTTGCTTTTTTGTTTTGTTTTGTTTTTTTGGGGGGGGGTTGTCATCGTCATGGATGCTGTCATAGTAATTGTCGCTGTAATAATGTCACTAAAACTGACAATGTCATTTTCTAATATGAATCATTTCAGTCTTTTCATCTTTTTTGTATTTACTGCAAAATGTGGGTCTGATTATTATCTGTATGTCTACAGCGGATGTCCACATCTAGGCAAAGGAGTGTGGGACAGCCATATACTATCTAAACTATAAAGTTGGTTATGATATTTCTACCTCAAGAGGGTGTTTTTCTTTCTGCTACAGTGACTCAAATGCAGATTTTTCCACTAAAGTCTTTAGAGCGAAAGTAAGTACATTGAACGTTTGCTCTGTTTGTCTTTTTTACTTATTGAAAGTCATAATATCAAGCTACATTATTGTCCTTGGTATTCTATAAAATATGATAGTTTTCACTCAGTAATGGGAACACTATGCATACAGTAATCTGAAATCCCTTTTAATATCTATTTTTGCAATCAACGGCATTAATGATGACTGCAACTGCCACTTAGTGGACTAGTTGGACCGGCCTGATAGCTACATTACAAATCCAGACTATGATCTGTATAACCGAATCAAAACTCTGCGTAAGTAGAAGTAAATTTATTTTACTCTGACGAATACACGCTCGCTAATATGAATATAACTGACTCCATAATTAGTACTTCCATTATTTGAATCGCCAGCACATTTAAATGTAATCTAGAACCAGCTTTGTCTAGGGGGCAGCTGTACCATGTCGCTGGTCGAGAGGCCACCACAATGATGAAACAGTGTGTTGTAACCGAGGCTCCAACAGAAGGGAACACCAACAACCAGGTGGCTATCGGTATGTCATGCTTCTCCTTTAATTTGATATGGGGAAATGTGCAAATCCACTCTTATAAATATATTGTGTATAATCTGCTTTAACGCACTGATCAGTGATTGCACCCTTTTTGGGTTAAACTTTGAAAAAAAAACAGTAGTACTACTACTTACACTTTCGATTAGCACACATTTTGTACAGGCCAATAATCTGTATTTTCAGTGAATGAAAACTTCATTGTGCCAGTTCCTGTGTCAGTCTCGCCACCTTTGATATGTAGCGAATTGTGTCTCAGCCAGCCAGGATGTAACGCCTTTGTATTCAACACAGACGATCAAGACTGTACGCTGATAAACAATATTGAGTGAATCAATTGTTCCTGCCCTTATATGGCAGTGGTGGATCTATGATTTAATAGGTGTATGCGATTTTTAGAAGCCCCACCCATGAATTTGCTGGATAACCAGGTGTCTAATCTTTTGAATTTTGAATACACTATTTTTTCTGCTGGTCAGTTTCCATGAGGCGGAAATTTAACAGTATTAATACTGATTGTGCACTTGTTCCTATATTTCTTTAATCTGGCAAACTGATTTGTATATACATAACGTTTTCAAACCCACGGAAAACAAGTTATGGTGTACAGAATCAACCTGCTTGTGTTAAAGAAATTCACCACCAGCAATAAGAAATTGCTAGCAGCCAGTTTAATTTGTCTTTAAATAAAATTTAATACAAGTGGGGAATTTTTATTTTGTTTTTGTATGTTTTTTTTTCCAAAATACTTATGCCCATGCCAATCGCAGAGCCAAATTTCAAAACTTTATCACCAAGTGGACAATTGTTATAAATTACCTCCCCACTAGTATGACAAGCGCTGTCGGTCATTCACTACTGTTAAGAGAGAAAATGTAAATATACCTGCCACACCACCATTAAAATTGAGTTCCGGGTGAATCTAGACTAGCACGACTTTAAATGTTTAAAGGTCCTTTTCAAGTATCGTTTATCATAAACGACGTGTGGAAAGTACTAACTAGCAGGATTTTGAGTGAGGATTATGAATCTGTAATCGGATTTAAGTTAGCATGAACATTGAAGTTATTGGCACCGGTCTTAATCACATTTGCTGACGTCCGGTGATTGGAGCAAAGTTGAGAACTTCAACATTATGAAGAATGCACACCTCAAATGTATTTACTTAATTTTCCAGTGTTTTTCAGAGTAACAGCCATCAATGTAATGTAGAATACACATTTTGAATGATATAGACATAAATGCGATTTTAAATGGCCTTATAACATATACCGGAAGTACCCATATAAACATGTGTCAAAAAAATGGAAAAGACGAGTGCGCAGTTTTTCTGTGCAGCTTGGAAATGAAGAATTACATGACCGTCCTGATGTTGCCACCATGGCCATAACGCACCCACCTGATGTTGAGCGTGTCCTTGATCTGCCGACCGAACTGCTTGACGCCGACGCCCGTGGTCTTCACCGTGATGGGGTCCACGTGCTCCAGCCGGTTCGCACAGCGCTCCTAGCGAAGGGAAAATGGTGTAAAAACGCATCAGTGACCCCCTCAAGCACATGTCACTACGTTTCTTATTATCTGCGTGTCATTGTGTCTTTCTTTTTTAAATACAAATGGTGAACGAACTCCCTGGAATCCCATTAAGTGTGTGCACTGTCAGATCCTGGATCGGAAAGGGATGAGATTGTGAACCTGACAAATATTCCATGTGAAAAAAAAAACATTTAGGTAATGGGAATGTAGGAGCCGTGCCCCCATACATTCATCCTGGATCATCTGCAGATCTGCCAGTGGAGAGTAAAGTGGCCAGCGCACCTTAAGAAAGTCCCTGACGCCGCTGATGTTGTCCCGTGGCAGCGTGGCGACACGCAGGCGGCGGGACTTGCCGTCTGCTGTGGGTGATGCAGTATCCTTGCTGCAGTACATCAACTTGTTGATGGAGCCACCTGGTGTGGATGATGAAAAATATACTACTTGAAGCCTTTTCTTTCATTTAAGCCACGCTTTTGATATGTCTTCCTGCATTTCCTTTTTAAAAAAATCTCAAATAAAACGTATTCCCTCCATTGCTGCTGACTATTTTTACGGTAATACAATTATGTTCATATCTGGATATGTAATTATCGTGCCCTATGCCAGGTATGTCTTGATAACATTTCTAAGAACATTAGGCCCAGCAATATAATAGAAAACAACATAAAACAACAATTTAAGGAAAAATAAGAAACTGTCCAGTGACTGACCGATGTCCATGGAGAATCCCACCGTGTAGCGCTCCAGCTCTGCCGGCAGCGGGAGCGCCTCATCCGGGAAGTCATATCCAGACATTCTGGATCATATGGTATAGGGGAATCTAAGCATAAATCTTGTCATCAGCGTTTCATCAAACGGCTGTTCGGTGTGTGTGTGTGTGTGTGTGTGTGTGTGTGTGTGTGTGTGTGTGTGTGTGTGTGTGTGTGTGTGTGTGTGTGTGTGTGTGTGTGTGTGTGTGTGTGTGTGTGTGTGTGTGTGTGTGTGTGTGTGTGTGCGCGCGCGCGCGCGTGTGCGTGTGCGTGTGCGTGTGCGTGTGCGTTTCATATATCTGAGAAGAACACGCTTGCTTCAACCACGATGTCACAGAAACATATTCAGCCAGAAACCACGTGACTGATATACACATGATCCAGCAATGTAACGATTCTAACATTTTGCAGCTGATGACTGTCTGTACTTTTATCACAGTCCTTTTTCCCTTTTTTCTAGGGGGTGGGGTGGGGGTGAAGGGTGTTGGAGGTCCGTACATTTCCTGATATTTCAGCAGCATTATCTTCAATTAGCAAATTAGAGACAATTTTTCCTGTTTCAAACATTAAGCTTCATACGCATAGACCACCGCAAACCCCCTTCATGAACCCACTTCTCTAGTGTGATCACTTGGAGCCACTGGCATCGTGGATGGTCTTTGTATAGGTTATAACACTCTGTAAACATTCGACCTCTCTTGCAGTTTAAAGTCTAAGAAAGCACTAATGTTTATGATTTCTACAAACCTGGTGAATACTTATAATCAGATGTACCAAACAGTAAAGTCATGAACCCATGTATCATATTCGCAGTCCATTTTTACTTACTTTATGCACTTTGTATAATGCTGATTCCAATATATCTATGAACTATAGAACTCTCACAAGGTACTGTCTCAACACAAATATTCTAATATTTACTAATATGCCATCAAACACTTTAAGCATTACATTCTGAATAAAGTCTACTATTGTTAAACTTGTTGATTTGAATTACAGTGAAACATCCAGTTTTTTTATTGTTGTAACGTGGTCCCCTTACAGTTTAACATGTCCAGGTCTATTCTCCCATACTATGGCGCATGTACAACGTTTAGTAACCTCATTATAGGTGAGCATTAGCATTTAGTTTATATATATACACGTGTAACCGTATATTTACTCTCTTTAAACACCAACATAGATGTTACTTTATATGTGTGTCGAGAGGCTTTACTGTATGTTGTTTACATGCAAGGTCCAAGTACACATCACTAGACTACTACTGGCCTACTTTTACCGGCGTTTATATAAAATTCTGATATAATGAAATACAGTCCACCACACAAAATTGAAATTCATGCATCGTCCATGCATATAAGGTTGTCTTCATTAATCAGACGGTCTAGTTGCAATGAATGGTCAGCGTAACATTAACATGTTTATAGATTGGACCTTCAATAGCCAAAAAGGAGCCTTATTTGAACACATAGATCATAATATGAAGCAGAACTGTATGAATACAGTGATATCAGTCCAATGTCGTCTGCTAACGTTAGATGTCAGTGTTCAGTAATTGTTATGCATTGCTTCCATTCTAAGATAGATTTTTTGCATAGAAAGATATGGCACTTGTATCAAACAACTCTGAAGTGTAACTATATTAGTTTTGTTTGATTCTATAGGATAGTAACAGAGTGTTAACAGGTATGTATTACATACTTAAGTCAAGCCACATATTAAATATTGTTATTCATTTATAAGTTATGCAACATTAAGTTTCGAAGAATAATGCATGAAGGATTATCTATATTTATATGAGTACACTCTTGCTGGTAACCAGGATAGATCCATTTTCGTACTTGGACATGGACATAGACAAAGAAACATCAGTGCTTTAATTACTGAAAAAGTAAGGTTATCACATACTTTTATTATGGTCCTGTAAACGTTTTCATAAACAGACAGTCAGTACAAACTACAAAGTGTATGTCCTTTTAAGAAACGTAAAAAGAAAAAGAAATGAGATACAATCTATAGATTGACAAATGGTAGTGTCTACATACAAGACAAGTATTCATAAGAAAAATACCTTATTTTTTGTCTAGCCAAGAGATAAGGAACACGCCAAATACATGTACCCTATCGTTCACACTGGCTGACTACCTGTAAATGTTATCTCACAGGCTTCAAGTCAATTTTCTCATTTATCACTGTAGTAGCAGAATCACCCCGTCAAACAAGTCATGTAGAAAAATGCTGTTGTTTAATTAGGAGCATATAGATTTTAGTATAGCTGGAAGTAGTAACATACTCTGTGGATTTACTTACCCAAATGGATACATGGGAGTGACACAATCTACACGGTGTAAGTTCTGTGACGGCAACGCTTTCTCTCCCTCAGTGGTGCACTAATATGTCTGATCTAGGCTCTACTACGTGCTCCCATTACTTCCTTACTAGAGGAAAACGCTTGTATGGCAACACTGGGCTGGATTTAGAGTCGTAAAAACATGCTTTTCTAAAAGAATTTCGCCATAATTATAATGAACGTCTTGAAGTACTCCATTGTAGCTGGTGACTACCATTTTCCTATTTCTCCAGATGTAGGGTTTGCATTTTGTGCAAACTCTTCTTTAATACTATTTCAAAACGTGTGTATCTTGAGTATCTTCGTCAAAACCAGCGATCCTCCAAGTATACGCGGTGGGACTTGCAAGCATACATATCCCGTTCAGGACCTCGGGCCTTAAAACATGCTATCGGTAGATGAATTCCTATCTATAGTGTGCTCGACCTCTTTACCAAGGGTACCTGTGAATCTTGCACAATGGGATCCTCCCTTCAGTACCAGTCGTCTTGTAATCCGTTGTGTGATGATTTTGACCCTAACATCAAAGAGACAGACCGTCCCTTCGAAAGCGGACTGTGTGATCTCCATCTGAAAGAATGCATGGGATTTTAAAAATATCTAAACTGGTTGTTTTAGAGAGGTGGTCCTAGTCATGGGTCCCAGCATCCTGGGATGGTATGTATGCTAATTATACTACTATGATTTACAAACACCATACTCGTACACATTACTACTATCATTTATCTACATAATAATAGTAATGTGCATGGTATAGTGTTTGCAAACCATAATAGAAGTAAACATACCCCACACACCCTCCCATGATGCTGGGGCCCATGACCTAGTCACCCGTTGCCCGTGCGTCTGCAGGCCCGCCGCCCGCCGCCATGGGGCTGTCTGAGCTGCTCGAGCTGCTCACCTCGTACAGTGAGCACCACCCGCCCTACCTGGGGGTCGACGCCGCCGCCGCCTCTGCTGCCCCGGCGTCGCCCGCGTACACCCCTAGCGAGGTCGCTCACTACCTGCAGCTCCGGCAGCATGCACAGGTCAGTGGTCAGCGAGTGGTCAGTCTGTGTCAGCATTCATATGTCAGTGGTCAGTAAGGGGTCAGTTTTTTCCATCAATGACTAACCAATGGCAATATATAGTCACTGCTTGGCCTGTAAATGGCCATTCTTTACTACATTTAGTGTGTGTATGTTGTGCCACTACCTCGCCCTGCCTGCCTATTGTGGCCAGTGAGCGGTCTGTCTATGATCACTGTGTGGCACCCGGCTATAGACCTTCATGATGCTGCTCCACAACCCCGCCAAGCTAACAACCAGAAAATAAACACAAGTGCTATTCAATGGATAGTCCATTGATCTGTCAGTGAGTGGTCAGTGAGCGGTCACTCTGCCTGCCCTGTAGGTGTGCATGATGCTGCGGCACAGCCCGGCGGCGCTGCCGTGCACTGCCCGCGTGTGGCTGCCCGCGGACGCCGACTACTGCCGCGGCCTGCACAGACGGCGCCACGACCCCGCCCGTCGCCCCCGGCGCGGCTGTCCGCTCTGTTCACACGCAGGTGAGATCGAGGGGAGGTTTTTCGCACATAGATTCTCCTTTGAAGCGATATGAGGCCTTTACTGAAGAGGTCGAACCCAAACACTGCATACTATCGGGGTGACATAATAGGGCCTATTCTTCTAGAGGCTAGTTTTCCCACCTCAAATTTTATTTTTACAGAGATGTTTTGTGATAAAAGATTATACTTCCAGCTAATTTGAAGGTGTTGAATGTGATGCTGTACGTGCAACCAAAAATAAATCACGCCAATGGAAAATTCTATACAAGACGCATGATTATTTGCAAAGACAATCTTATACAATTGTGAAATTTAAGCTTGACGAAGGAGCCCGACTTGATTGGCTACAACTTATTAGTTTAAACAGGATAAAGTTGGTGTGTCTGTTCCCAACATTTCAGGCCTCATGGTTCCTCTTCTCAATATCGCCTGCTTCACGCGTGACATTCCCGCCGTAGAGATCATGATGGCTGCCAGCAAAGGCCAAGGTCACCCCCTCGGCACGTGCGACGATTTGGGATATAATGTGCGTGTTCATGTGTATAATAATGTAGTGACAGATCTAAACCAGCCACACACACACCCCATGCCATTTCCTAAACTAGTCATAAACATTGCATAAAGCTGATGTCCCGGAATTCCCTGGGTCATGGGACATATAACTAACTATGCGTGGGCCCATTCTATGCGTATTTTTGATACACAGCAACCACCTCCAGAAAATCATGGATCTGCCACTTTGTTGTTAGAATAAATAGTTTGTAATTTCATGTAGGTCTAGAGTATCTAAGAGTTATGAGCATAGAGATATGTCACTCTCAATGCAGTGACGATGACCTTGAATGAGGACACTATTGACTCTGACCGTGTGTTTGCTGGCAGGCGGTGCACGTGGCGGTGCTGGCGCGCTTCCCGGCCGGGCTCAGGGCCGTGCTGGCCGCGGGAGGCGGGGGCGGCAAAGACGGCAGCGTGAGTGCGCTCACAACTACAGCAACACAGTCACACACCCTCTGACGCACATGCGCTCGCTTACACATTAGATTCCAATTCAACTATATTTTGTTTGTGACTTAACGGAGAAGGACACTGGGTCGAATGATTACGTCTGTCGTGTTCTCGTCACTCTTATTTTAGAACAACTTAACATTGACTCCTTCATCCACCTGCCAATGGGAATTTTAAAACGAATATCAGGGAAAAGTAAACAACTGATAGATATGAATATCGGCTGACAAACCGTCTTGCGCTCTTTTCAGACTGTGAATTTCCGCCACTGTCCACTGACCCTGGCCATGGAGAACAGGTCGTCTGCCTGCCTCCAGATACTACTGCACTACCTACACAATAAAGTACATAGGTTTAAATATTAACATAAATATTTGCAATAATAATAGTAAGTTTACCATTCTCTACTGTTTATATATGTGAAACACATGACGTTTCGCCATGGTGTACTACATGGCTTCTTCAGACGTTGTTGTGTGAGTATCACATCCAAGAGACAGGCCACACTTTTGATATAGACAACACCAAAATTCTGGGGAAAGAGGAAGGAAAAACAAGAAGACGATACTTGAAGCCCTCAAGATACACCAGAGGAACCCGGCCCTAAATAACAACAGAGGGAGGGAGGTACCGCGCGCGCTGCTCCAGCTACTCCAGCCTCGTTGTGATATTCACACACCAACGTCTGAAGAAGCCATGTAGTACACCATGGCGAAACGTCATATGTTTCACATATATAAACAGTAGAGAATGGTAAACTTACTATTATTATGAATCTACCTACTGTCACTAACCTACATACGATCATAAATATTTGAATTCAATATTTATGTCCGTGGTATTAGCTTCAGAGCTTCCATGTAAAATACTCAAATGATAAAACGAACGCTCTAGGAATATGGATGGCATAAATGAAGATGGGACGTGCTTTGCTTAGATCTGCCATATGGACATATATATAAATGATGCTAACCACATTTTATGGATAAAAAGTAATCCTAATAGGTTGGTGCCAATTGGATACTTTCAGATTGACCACAAATACAGTAGCCGTGAGCACCCCACGTACAGAATGTCAGTACTGCAGACAGCGTGCATTGGACCGTGCACCTGGAATGCTGGTCAGTATATGGCGTATTGCTGCCTGTATACAAATGGCGTTTATCCTCAAAGTGTTTCTCATCACTAACTAGAGCCCTTGATATGATTATAGCTTTTTAAATTAAGTTCACATATCTAATCTACACTGTACACATATACACCAGCTTATTAGGATCATATTGTGTTCAAGCAAATCTTGGACACAGTGTGTCTAATATTCAGACCAGGTTATGATTTCTAAATAATATTCATGACCTCATCACATGGACTACGTTATCGCACCTCTGCAGTATCAAAACAGTACACTATGCGCCCCGCAGGCATCTCCCTGCTGCTGCGCGCCGGCGCCGACGTGAACGTGGAGGATGGCGCGGGACGCACGCCGCTCTTCTCGGCCGTGGACGCCGCCAACAGCCCGCTCATCAGTATGCTCGCCCGCCACGGCGCCGCCACCAACCACCAGGTGAGTGGAGACCCCAGCCAGCAGGTGGGCGGGGGGGGGGGGGGTGGGGGGGGGGGGGAGACACCAACAGTTGGTGGAAACGGCTCTTACAGGTGGTTGATCTAAGTGGGTGATGTAAGTGAATTAAGAGGGAAGCTTGAACGTCGTAATTATTTGCTTCTCCTTCTGCTGCTGCTGCTGCTGCTGCTGCTGCTGCTGCTGCTGCTGCTGCTGCTGCTTTTGTATTATTTGCTCCTATTGATCTTAGTGTAAAATCATCATTCTTTATCCAACACTACTAAGCAACTCTACGTTCCTCCACTGGTCAGGACCACCACGGGCGCTCGCCGCTGCATGTAGCGGTCAGTCTGCCAGCCGACGCTGACCACAGCGTGCTGTCGCTGCTGCTTGAACTGGGCGCTGACCCGCTGGTGGTGGACGACAGCAACCAGACGCCGGCGGACCGCGCCCTGCACCTCTACAGGCACAGGTGAGCTTTTTATATGATATTTGGGGAAAGACGGAAGTGAAAAATGTCCACAAAAGAAAGTTGTCTTTCAAGGGGGGTGGAGGCGGAGGGGGGGGGCTGTACCACATATACAGTTTCTACTGAGGTGACTTGTCCCCTTTTCCCACCAAAATACTTCATTGTATGTCCACCATCGATCACGCGTATGAAACCATTGAAATCCCTTTAGTGCGCCCCCATCCCCTCTGAAAACCTGGATCTGCCAGTTATTATTACGAACAAATTGGTTGCATGTATACCATTATGTTTATTTTGTATAGAACAATGTATTGATATAATGATAGCTTAGAATTTAGAATTAGCTTAGAATGAAAGTAGCTGGGTTTAGCTAGTTTTACGGCCTCTGTTGCAGCGCCCTGGGCCCGCTGGTGCGCGGCTGCCCGCCGTCTGACGTCCTCCTGCTCGCCCTCGACCTCCAGCTCGACGCCCACCTGCGCCGCGTCAACAAGGCCTTCAAGAGGTACACCGCGCCAGCCTCACAGTCGGGGGTTGGGAGGGGGTGATATCGCAGGATGGTGTTTATGGGGTTTGGGTGTTAAGAAGAGTTGCGACCCATCAACAATCTCCTCGCATCTTTTACGGCATTTCTGTCTCATCACTAGACTGTTCCTGTGTCTTTTTATACACATCTTTCAGCAATTATTTTGCTCATATCACCGGGTTATGTTATATGTCATATGTTCAATATCATGACACATACTACCGCCAAACTACAGTAGATTGTAGCTATAGACCATTTAATAAGTTGTGATCATCCGCTTCCTCAGGTACGGCCGGTACCTGCAGCGAGCTACCGCCTCGGACACCTTGGCACAGCGGCCGGCCTCGCTGCTGGTCAGTCAGAACCGCGAGCTGCGTGCGTGGCTCAGCGCCGTGTTCTGGTGCCTCATGGCCGCCGCGCGCCACATCACGCCCATGCTCGGCGCATGCAGGTGGCTAGTAGAATTTATTCTTTTTTATCAGGCATTTTTGTTTTATTTTGGTAGATGGTAGACTAGATGGTAGAGGGGGAAAACTGAGACTAATGAATGGTCAATCTTTCTTTTCTCCTCATTGTTTATACTATGAAAGGGAAACAAAAGAAAGATGGGCATTCAATTAGTCTCAATTAGAGTCACTGCCCTCTACGATGCATGTGCCAGTGTGAGTTGGCGTATCTTTGTGCATTGTTGTTTGTTTTTCTTTCATTCTATATTGTTTGAATTGGTATGGATCCCCCCCATTTTAATCATTCGCCATTGACCTGATTGACTTAAACCACACGTTAAACACACGTTAGTCATAGATAGCAATATAATTTAGGCCTACTACACATCAAATTGTGGAACCATCCACCCGCCTATCTTACATGTAGATACACAGCTGTGCAAAAGGTTCACACACAACCCTCTTCAGTGATAATTAACACTCATCCTGCCGTGTGTTTCTAACCATTGTCTAATTTCCCCTCCCCAGACGCGTGCGCCCGGCGGTGACGGCGCTGTACTCGACCGAGAACCAGGCGCTCTTCTCCTGCGTGCGGCGCCTTATGGACGAGTACGAGGCCGCGCCGCTCACGCTCATGGAGCTCTGCAGGTCACGTGATAGACGGGGCACACAATGGCAGATCCAGGGATAGTCCCATCCTTAGCCTCACACAGATACTTACATTTTTCAATTGCTAGACCGTGGGGGCATATCCAGGGAGATACACACCCTAACCCTCATACACTTCCGGTTACATTTTTCAGTCTTTTGATCACCAAGCTTGCCTGTTTTGCCAGATAACATATACTTTGAATGTGTTTTCCATTATTTTATGTCTAGACTTATAGAAATACTACAAGACAATTATGCAGTGGTAGAGACGGGAGAGTCTTTCAGCCATTTTGTCTCTCTATTCTAATGTATTTTGAGCAGATCGTGGAACCGTTGGGTATTTGAGTACTTGTGTTTGTGAATTGAAGCATGGGTCCCGATTTTGACAAAATACTGGATCTGCCATTACCGTGCGCATTCTTTGAGAGCATTACTTTGAAATATGCCATACGTTTGTACAGTCAAGACATATTTATAAGATGATCCAATTGTATTGAGTAAATTTGTGTTATTGCAGGTTTGTGATCCGATGTCGTCTCCGTGACGTCAGAGAAAGTACAATTTATTCACTGCCTCTGCCAAAACTTGTGCAGCAGTATATTGCCTTGACCGGATATAGTACATTTGTGTTGCAAGAAGCTGGTTAAATGAATGTTTTAATAAAGATTTACATAATCTCAATCATGTGTCAATACTTCCTAACCAAAATTTTCAAGTAAGGAACAGTGTATCGAACATCATAGCAACAGATCCAGAGCACCCTATAGCGGCCACAGGGTGGATGTATTCTGCGAGCATTGACCTCCCTTCCCCGCTATGCATTCCCGCGCCCACACTCACACACACACACACATAGTGTACAATACATGATGCTGGAGCCCATGACTCAGGTAGAGGTAATTGGGATAGTAGTGCACACATATTAACACTGCATTTTAGTACTTTGCTTGATACAATACAGTCAAATGCACATATATAATTACATTATACAAAATATAGACTGAAATCTATATAAATATAGACTGAAATCCAAACAACATTATTTATTACTGAACAATGTGTAACAACTCAAATCTTACACTAAATACAAAATCAAAGAGTCTTCCCATTTTACTAATTCGGTCAACGTTTAATAGTAAATTATTAATCTAAAATGCTATCAATAAACATATTTCACTGAAAACATTTACTCGGTTTGTAAACATTAGCTTTTCATTTCGATGATTGATATATTGTCACCACTTGTCCTGTATATATCTTACTGTTTAGCGTTCACGAGCAATCCTAGCTGTAGAAGTTTGCACAAGCTTCACAACACACATTTGAATATGTGTTCTCAATGTAGACCATAATGTCCTGTGGGATTTGGAGGGGAAATTGTAGGAATTGACCACGAGATTGGAGTTTCAATCGAGAAATTGAGCATGCTAACGTCTGATTTACCCGAACGAAGTGAGTTGGCGAAGTTATTGGCGGAGATTTTTGCACAGAATGATAGAATGAAAAATTGAATGATGGTGGGGCGTGCAAAACAGTAGAGACTATAGATGAATGTGGCATTCTATCATTCCGTGCAAAAATCTCCGCCAATAACCCACGCTGATTGGTCAATCAGCGTGCTCAATTTTGCGATGGAAAACACGCTCCAGAGCCACTACTACGGCGCTAGTCTAAACTCCTCACATTATCAATACAGCCCCTGACGTCGCAAGGCGTGTTCCATGTAGCAGAGAGCAGAAGTTTAGACTAACGACGTAGTAGTGGTCTCCGCGCACTCAAAACAAACTAAATTGACTTGCAATGATAATGTTATAATATGATTTATTTTAAAATAAAATGGATTTTAGTCATGATAGAATGGTGATTGACCACTCGATTGTCGTGTCAATCGTGACACTTCGTTCACTTCGTTCGGGTAAATCAGACGTCAGCATGCTCAATTTCTCGATTGACACTCCAATCGAGTGGTCAATTCCTACAATTAAGTTAACAAAATAAATTATGGGGGATAGCTTTACATTCTATACCCCCTTTCCATTTACCTGTTTGATAAACATTTTCACGAATGGGCAAATCTCCCTATTCAAAATTGGGAAAGCAATGACATATACCGCCTTAAAATGAATGATATAAAGGTTGCACCACAGTGTGTGATTAATGCCATACCCTGCAATTCCACAACCCATTGTCATTAGAAGAAATGCAGCTGTCAGGTGTACAATCTTGCATGTACATCAGCATGTGGCTCTTGCCAATTAACAAACTGTCACAATCAATACAACTATGATTTGGAAGATGTAAAGGAAGAACCATAGACACTGGAGGATCCCAAGCATTGGGACCCTAGATTTTTTAGCCACTCAATGAAGGAGGCTTATGGCTTTGCCCCAGGGAAATGATATTTGAATATTATCTGTTATATATTTATAAATGTACATGTATCTGTATGTATCTGTTGTATAAAATATTTGGTTTAGAATAAATTTTGTTACTGTAATAATCTTTGTGCCTGACTCTCTCATTACTAAAGGTATGAAGACGTTGAGATTCCATTACCATTCAAATTATGTTTACCAGTCGGCTGAATCTCAATCAGGGGTACACATTTTGTGTCACATTTGCAAAAAAATGAACTTAAATATAGACGTTTAAGCACCCATTTTTCTAGCTTCATTAGTATGTACCTAATTAGCATAATTTAACAGAAAATTATATAATTTTTATTCTTAATGTACTTATGGGTGTACAATAAGAAAATTCAATTGAAAATGGATATTTTAAGTTTATAAATTATTTTGTAAATGATATTATCCATAAGAATAGGCATATCAAAATAATATACATATAAAGCAATACTGTAAATGAAGAATGCTTTACCTAACGTCTTAATAGTTTCCATTTAAAAAAATACAGAAGGATCTTTCTTATTGTTTTTGTAATGTTTTCCACAATGTGGATCTAATTTAAGTCTGTGCTTTAATTTTACAACCGATCCTTCCCACTCAGTATTCATATGTGAACACGTAGTAAAGCCAAGAGCATAAGAAAAGTTTTTTCCTGCAAAAGCGTAGTTGTCATATGTGTCCCCAGAAGACTTCTTGATATGTCCAGCAAAATTTCCATCTTTTCCAGTCTGGTGTAAGGCAAGCATGGTTTTTGTTGTATCGATTACCGGTATATTATTTGTAATAGCATTAACCACTAACCAATTGTCGTAACCTGAAAATATACCTTAGATGTTAGGAGTCACATCGAAGTAAAATGTTTAAATTATAATACATTAGAACCTCCAAGAACACGTCTGTAATGACCACCTTTATACGACCACTTTTTACGGTCCCAAACCTTCATAAAGCTACCAAAATGAACCTCTGTATTGAGACCACATAACCTTTTGTCCCAAAGATGGTCCTAATGGAGATTCTACTCTAGTACTAAAAACAGCAAAAATTTATGTAGTAAAGGCTTTCCAATATGGAAAAAATCTTACTTACCAATCCTTCCTACTACAAAGTCAGCAATAGAGTCCCACGGATAACCATTTCTAGTTGAAATGAAATAGTCTTGGGCATTTGAATTAAACAGCTTTCCTTTTGGTCCAAGTGTTTTAACCCACTTTAAGCTTGTAGCAATTTCATTTGTTCCAATCTTATAATTTGTTCTTCGGCCCACAACTAGCACCTTTTTAAGAAGTTGAATGTTTTTCTTGAGACAGTCGAATGTTGGTATGAAACCATCGTCAAACATTATATCTCCATTCGCATATCCATAAAATGATGTATTTGAAACTCCTTGAGCATGTAAAAACATATGTCTCAGCACAGGAACATTATGTTTAGATACATTGGGAACCTGATAAACTTCCCATCCATATTCTCTGGCAAATTCTGTTAATTCGAGATTTCCAGGTATATGATAAAATATGAGCTTTACATATGGCCTCAGCAAGCCCCAATTCCTTATAGTATTTCTGTGGATTAATTCCTTTGCCGGTGAGTTTTGAAAAGTGGTGAACAGCGTGATTGTTGCTGGAATCTGGGGAAGCATCTTCAGCAGCATGTCGTGTTGCTGCCTCAGAGCATCCAGCTCTTCGTTCTTCTTGCCGAGGTCGGCCTGCAGCAAATGAAAACAATATAGTATGAAAAACCTGGCCATATCTCGAACTGCGCTTAGTTTAGACATATTCTACTTCGTGTATGAAAAAGGATGACCAAATATGTGACATGTTTGATGAGGTTTCCATAAGGCTGTGGTTGTGCACTACTTAAACAACATTGGACGAAAGTGTATCAAAATGAAGCAAACATTCTGCATATACCGAAGTGTATTTTCCAGTTTATTAACAATTACGGACAACTCCAGCAAATCATTATTTTCCCTCTTAGTGTAAGATCTCCAATTAATGATATAATTGCTTTACTACTTTCAAGTTAAACATTTGCCAGTCTAATAGAATCGTGATTCAAATTACCTCTAAAACGCTTAAACGTTTCACCAGTTCAGATGGTGATGGACTGGTGGCTTCATTATTTCCAGATCCATTAGTAGCTACAAGCGAGTTGTGACCGAGACGGTCTTCAATAGTAGGTCTTGGACTAGCATATTGATTCTGTCAAAAACAAAACTTAAATCTATGTCATGAATAGATTTACAAAATAAAACAAGCTCTTAACACAACTTGAGCAACAATTTTTAATATGTGATTTATATTATCTTGGACCTTTATGACGCAAATTTAAAAAAAAAATCACCAAATAACTTGTTTTCCCCAAGTTAGTTTGTGGATACGATTATGTTCTTCTTTCTCTCTCTTTTCCCCCAAATAACTATTCTCTTCATCTTACTCTAAATTGTTATCAGTCTGATCACTAGAAAAATTGGATGACCCAAAATTTGTATTTACTCTTGACAAGTTTGAGTTAAATTGTAGGTGTATATGCTGGACAGATACAAAACTTTCCTTTTGCAATTTTCACAAGACTTACAATAGAGGTTAGAATACATGTAAAATATTTCCTACCCTATCTGATGAGATTTGTAGCCTTTCCATCATGTTGGTCGCCTGCTTTATGTAATCTCTGATTTGAATCAATAGACCAACAACTTGTGTGCTATTTGGAGGCTGAAAAATTAAAAATAGCAGTTTACAAGTTAACCACATGATTTCTTGATTGGCCAAATTAACCACATGATTTCAAAAGTTCAGATCATCTGTAACAAGTAGTCGTCGAGAACGCAAAAAATCTCCCTTTCCTAGATCAGGCCCTTTTGGGTCAATCAATTTTAAAATTAGTAGTTCAAATCAGGGTATGAAACTCATCAAAATTTGCTTACGGACCACAGGGCCGGCAACCATAAAAAGTAACCGGCCCTGGCGAAAAGTGTACGGCCCTTCATCATGTTCATATTTAGAACTCCCAAAAAGTAGCCTACCCACTGGGCCATGAACTTTTAAAACCAGCCGGCCCAGGCCAAAATCAGCCGGCACCGGGCCGCTGGGTAGGCTCTATTTCATACCCTGTTCAAATACATACATGTATAAAGAATATTGTAGAAAGGCAACACATCTAATCTGAATGAAAATAAAGACACATCGTAACTTCATCAAAAATTGGTTAAAGTGCACCGAAATCTTATCAGCTCTTGGGAGGCTGTAGTACAATGAAGCTGAATATGAAGTTTTGTGATAATAGGTCAAATACTTCTTCCTGTAGAGTGGTAATGATGTATTAACACATATCGCTCATAAGTTCATCGAAAGTAGACTAAAGTACACCAACATCAATTCAGCTGCGGAGACTAGTATTCAACGGTGAACAAAATTGCAAAGTTTATTGACCATAGGTGAAATACTCTGTTACCAGTAGCCAGATAAACACAACTCCGCCCCCACCCCCCCCCCCTATACGCTCCCTTGCAAATGTGAACCCCTCCTTGTATTGGTTATGATAAAAGAAATCAATATAGTGTCATCCATACAAGAAGCATCAATCATTGCTGAAAGTGATACTGGCAGTATAGAGGTTTAACAAGTACTACTACATCAGATAAGAATGTCAAAAAGGTTAGAAAATAGTTCTCTATACTTGCACATAGCCAAACGAATGTTCATTTATGCATCAAAGAATCAACACTAATCAGTACATTATCGGTCCAGGGGTATACTTTTTGTGATATATTTTTTTATCCGCTTGATTTTTTTTTTTCTATTAAGCAGTTATCACTGTTTATCTTGCCTTTATCAGGACTGAAGATTATTTGATTTGGTTAAATATTAGGACTTACATAGAAAATATTTGATTGGGGTCCGCATATAATAAAGAATTGTTGATAAATGTGTTCAAAATTGTTTTCTTGAGATCATTTTCATAGTGGAACATGGAACATGAGAAATTATAGTGGAACATGGCACATAGGGTCAAAAAAATAGTGGAACATATAGGTGTAAAAAAATAGTGGAACATGGTACTCAGGACCCCTGTGTCACCCCCCTCTCTATTGTAGTGCTTGTTTATTGCAATGTGTCCATTGTCTTTGTCTTTTGCAATATGCCACAAAACAAGTTTCATGTATATATATGTGTATGTATCATGTAAAGTACTTGTGTGCTTGCTTGCTTTTGTGCTCAAAAACAAGTGTGTGTGTGTGTGTGTGAACAACTCGTGTGTGTGGTAGTGTGTGTATCATTAATAATATATATATTACACAAACGGAGGACTTAAACGAATTGCTTGATTGTATTTTAGCCTGTTAATAAATATTTTGTTGCTTGATTGAAGAAGTTTGCTTGTCTTGCTTACTTACTTACTACAATTATATTAGGGATACTTATTGATAGGTTTTAAAACAATCCTATCATATAATAAAATCAGTTATACCTGTGGTGGTGGACTTGATGAGGAGTAGGAAGGTTGAACCAAATAAAAAGCATATGAAAATATGATAACTGCCGTGTATGCAAGGAGTAGTGCAAGCACGACTCCAGTCTTGCGGTTGATTTTCCAAATATATTTTGAAGTATCAATATTTCCTGTAAAAAAAATATACACAGATTATTCAAATACTATACTAAATCCATTATACTGGATTATAAAGAAAGCTACACAAATATTTCATATTAAATCTGACATATTTCCTGTGTGATGATCACATAATTTATTATGACGTAACCTCCAAGAATGGCATGGCCAAGAATGACATAGGTGGAATTACTTGGGTGAACCCTCTTCAGGGCAGGGTCCCATGCAGATGCCATTGCCACTCTGAACCCTCCTTCCTGTTTAAGGAAGGTTGAAGCAACTTTTCATGTATACTGTAAAACTAGAAATGTTTGCGCACAATTTATTTTGCGAATTTCGTGGGTAGGTGCAAAATGTAGCAGTACTTGGTCTTGTGTGATACGTATTGGCCGGTAAACCAGACAGTCATCGGCAAATGACGAATACTGGTTCCTGTGTTGAGAACTTGAGATGTGTAGGAAGAGTAGGGGGCCTAAGACGGTGCCTTGGGGGACCCCAGAGTCAACACTTTCCTCTTCCGATTTTGCACCATCAACAATCACTCGCTGAGATCAACTACTTAGGAGGTAACCAATCTAACGGTGTTCTTCTGCACTCAGACAATAGAGTTTTAGATTTCTTTATGAAGACTGTTTTTAGTAGTAGGAATATCCATTTGGTTGAGATTTAATGACACTACCACTTACATTTTTAACATTTAGATGACGTTGCTGTCACCATCACGGGACCTTCAACAGAAGTGACTTCTTCTGGTCTTTTTTGATGACGTCACCTGAAACCCCGCCTGAAAGAGCACTTTAGACCCGAAATCCTCTCAGTCAGCTGTACAAATCCACACCAGCAGTACAGGACACTTGTTCAATCAAGACTCTGCGAAGATCATCGGCAGAGAGGATAACATACACCGAAGGAAGATCCTAGAAGCAGTAGAGATCTACAAGCACCAACCGCAGCTAAACCTTAACCAAGGCAAGAGCATCCCCCGACCCTCCTCCACCTGCTGTCTGACGGAAATTCCACCCGTCAGATGAAGCACTTGACGTCATCAAAAAAGACCAGAAGAAGTCACTTCTGTTGAAGGTCCCGTGATGGTGACCGCAACGTCAAGTAAATGTTAAAAAATAAGTGTCATTAAATCTCAACCAAAAGAGTTTTAGATTGTTCCATAAACGGGCGCGCGTTTGTTGTCACCGAAACTGAAGTGAGGGTGCTCTTGAGAAGACACAAATTTGTGGTTAAGTCCAGGCCACTTATCTACACTGTGACTTAAGTATAGACCTAGAGCATCAATCGCACTGTTCGGCCATAGGCCACATGCTTTAGTTAATGGCAGTTCCACCGGGGTAAAGCCAATGAGGTAACTACTTCAAGATGGGGGCATAGTTTGTCGATTCAAATGTTTTTCTGTTGATTATTTAAGTGTCTGGTACTACATTTCATGGATTAATAGGCATGTATAAACACTATGCATGTGCAGTTAGGCATCTCCCATTATCTCTTGGCCAGAAAAAATATTGAAAAAAATAACGCAAGGCTGAAAATTGGTGAAATAATAATAAGGTTTCATTTGGCTAGAAAAAAAATAAATAATTGTCAAATATGGCTTTAAACAGCTTTATACAGCTTTAAAAAAATAATTGAGGTTCAGTAATCTAAGAAAAACAGAATTATGTCAAATTTCACGAAAAAAAAATAATTGAAGCTATGGTGAAAATAGAGATCAAATAATAAGGTTTCATTAGGCTAGAAAAAAAATAATTGTCAAATATGGCTTTAAACAGCTTTATACAGCTTTAAAAAAATAATTGAGGTTCAGTAATCTAAGAAAAAAAGAATTAGATGTCAAATTTCATGAAAAAAAATAATTGAAGCTATGGTGAAAACGATCATCAAAGTTAATACCTGCCTTGAACACCAATTTGTGCAGCATAGTCACCATTTTTTATCATTTCATCATCGACCTTCTTACCGAAAGTTATTTGTGCAAATGCATTGCTTTGCCTGTCTCGAAGTTCTGTAGCAATTTAAATTGAAAGTCCTATACCATTCCCTTTTGCCTTCATTATTACGTTCCACCAGGCTTGTGGATTAATTCTTTTTCTTTTTTTTTTCTTTTGCTATTCCAGTGGTACAACATTTGAAACGATTGTTAACAAATAGATGGTGTGGATTGATTATCATCATCACCATTTCACCCTCAATGATGGGTGGTTGGGCATACCATTTAAGATTTACAGTTTTCCCACAATCAGTTTCCACACAACACAGGTTGTTGAATTTGTTGACACTCATCCATTTATCAAATTCCTCAATAAAATGCATTTGAGCATATGCAACATTGATAGCAATGATGGGACATTTTTTGTGTGACTGGAGGCAATAGTGGCAAGTGGCTTAGGACTTTTCACAGATTTTGATTCCACTACACTGCTATCTACATACAATTTAATAACTTCATTTGCAAGGTCAAACTTCAACATTTTCTTGAAAGACTTAATATTCTTTGTCAATCCAGTATACGTTTCAGCTCTTGAACATTGAATGATTTCATGATACTTGTTGCATCCTTGAGACATAGTTTGATGTCATTGTTTTCGACCGTATTCCATTCATCAAATCCTGATGTAATTAATGCTATCAAAATTTCTTCAGAACCCATTGACATTGTAACAGATTGTACAGAAACGTAATATATGGTACAAAATCAGCGAATATAAGGTAATTGTTACGGGCCACATTTGTTTCTGCATCACTGGAGTTACCCCATTAAAGTTGGGAGTTACCCATATCATTCCACATTTCTATTTTGCTTAAATTGCTGCCTATGTACTGATCAATTTAATATTGAATAAGCTGTAGGAATTGACCACGAGATTGGAGTGTCAATCGCAAAATTGAGCATGCTGATGTCTGATTTACCCGAACGAAGTGAGGGTAAATCAGACGTCAGTATGCTCAATTTTGCGATTGACACGACAATCGAGTGGTCAATCACCATTCTATCATGACTAAAATCCATTTTAATATAAAATAAATCATATTATAACATTCAACATTCAAGTCAATTTCGTTTGTTTTGAGCGCGCGGAGAAGTCAATTCCTACAGTTTTGAGCGCGCGGAGGCGTTAGTCTAAACTGTTGCTTTCCGCAACAACGAAAATCGCCTTACTACGTCAGCGGCTGTATTGATATTGTGAGGAGGTTAGACTAGCGCCGTGGGGTTTTTTGGGAGCGTGTTTTCCATCGCAAAATTGAGCACGGAGATTGATCAATCAGCGTGGGTTATTGGCGGTGATTTTTGCACGGAATGATAGAATGTCCGATTCATATTTATTGTTGAATTAGATATTATTAACTTAGCATAACTACTACCTCCAAATACTGTCTAAATACTTAGAAATAAGAGAAAACATGTGTTTAAATTACCTTTTCCTCCGACCTCCATCTTGATGTTTCTGTTTCTGTATTGTATTGTATATTCCTCCTCTTATCAGGATGTAACTCCCGGAGTTACCCCATCGGCTTTACCCCGGTGAGTTTTAGACGTTGACGTACTTTGCATATAATTTCTTTCATAAAGAACGCATATAGAGCACTGCACACCCAGTTCGTGTGCACACCCAGTTCGTGTGTTATTTAAATAAAATTGTTATGCTCCAAACAATTAGCACACAATATTACTACTTTAAACATTATTGCTTTCCCGGTGCCAAAGTGAAAACAATAAATTTCTAGTAAGATCTAATGTAAATAAACATGTTCAAATCCCCGATTATCGCCACGCACGAACTGGGTGTGCATGCAACGAATTGCACCATAGATCATATAATTTTAATGAATCATAACAACTGTGTTTATCATTCGACAATATAAGTAACACATCAAACACTATTGAGGGTTCATTCATTAATAGCCGTGCTACGATTGTTTAAACAATAAAATGCACGAACTGGGTGTGCAGTTATCTATATCATATATTTTAACAGATAATATTAAACTACAAATTAGTATAATCCATACTCCAATGTACTCTATCATTCATCAATAATCGAGTACTAACTTAGTCTCGCGCAACACAGACCAACCACAGCGAGCTCCACCACGTGGCCCCGTCAAAGTGAGGCTAGCTGGTCGAGTCTAGTACTAACTTTGTCCAGGAAGTATTACATTTTTGAAAAATGTTTTAGACTGTTTACGTTAGACGTAAAAGATATACACGAAAGCATACCATACATGGTGACGTGCTGTACATTGGCCCGATTGCGGGTAAGATTCTCGGCGCCCATAGTAAATAGAGAGAAATTGCCGACATTCTACCTAAGAGTCTTGTATTAAAATTGTGTTAATCTTCTTACTTTTCACTTGGGATGAATTCGCTAACCTCTGTTCTACAACATACTTGAAGTATTCGCAGAAATCATTGAAATCATAAATAAAGATTTGCTGAGACAATTACTTTCCCATCCCAATTTTAGCATGGATCAATTACAAGCATAGCCCATCAACTAGCTCAAACCAAATGAACATATACTGAAGATCACTGAGTCCCAATGTTCCTTACAGGAGGTCCACCTAATGGATCAGTTACTAGTTGTCATAGCCCAGGTCAACTACAAACATTGGGACTTTTCAAAATGACTGATTGATTTTAATGTACCAAATGAACATATAACCCTGTTACTGAATAATGATTCTGCATTTATACTGAATGAATGCATTTAGCACTCAGGTGACAGTATAGACTCTAAAAGACCATTATACATTGCCAGTCTAGATGTAGTAAAAGCTTTTGACGTTGTAAGACATGAATCACTACTAGATAAATTATATGAAAGAGGTATGAGTGATACATGGTGGCGCATGAAGCATTCATCATACAAGAATATGTCAACAAGAGTTATATGGGATGGAGAAACCTCTAACCTAATATATTTATGCTTCAAGGAAACCGTCAAGGAGCTTTCCCAAGCCCTCATGACTATAAAACATACCGAGCGGATGACATCGCTATCTTGGATCAAACAAATATAGGATACCATATTGGTGAACTACGCTTCCCATGCCCCACTGTGGCTGACGACATGTTACTTTTAGCCAGATCCCCATTAGAACTTCAAACTATGATTTCCTTGACAGAAACCTATGCTAATGATAAACATTTCAAGATACACCCGGAAAAAACCGTAATTATGCCAATTAACATTCAATCCAAGATACAACTGGAATTCCTTAAAGAAAATAAACCATGGACTCTCAATAATAGTAAACTCTCAGTCAAAGAAGAATTAGTACATGTTGGTATAAATCGTCACTTTCAATCGATACAACCAACAATAAATAATAGAATGTATCTAGTGGAAGAAAAGCCCTGTTCGGACTATTAGGAGCCGGTCTATATGGTACTTCGGGTCTCCCTGTAGAAACAGCGATTCACATATACCAAACCTACATAAAGCCATGCATAACATACGGTCTTGAAGCACTAATACTGTCTGCAAAACAATATGAAGAATTGGAGAAATTTCAACGCTGCACCCTCCGTTCTCTCATATCATTGAATAGTTACTGATACTTTTACGGGTTATAAAAGCCGAGTTATACTGAGGTACACATTGGAAAACAATACAACAACATATGGTCAAACTAAAGAGCTCGTATCTTTTTGCTATCTATCAAAATCCCATCTCTATCCAGTATGTTGTGGACCCTGTATCTCAACGCACGTGAGATATGAACTAGATTGAACTGCAAGATATGAACTAGATCTATTTAATGATAATAGAAAAAAACATGGAAACAAGCTAAGAATATAGTCTATAGGTATTTTAAATGTAATTTTATAACAGAACCATGCTTATAACTTTGTACTAACCAGAAATATAGTTATTTAAGTTTTTTGGTAAAAACTATGTGGAGCCTTGTAAAAGAATATGTAAAATGTGGGATTTAGATGATTGTGAAGACGAAGACTATTGAATTGTACTTAATGAAAGAAATTAGTGAAAATAGTTGATGAAGTTTGCCTCAATTCCCTAAGTTTAAATATTAAAGATAAGTTTATGTATATAATGGCTGCACCAAGTTTAGCTGTATTAAAGGTACTAGGTGAATACATTTTAGGTGTGTTGGTGAAAGAAACGAAAACTGTTGATGAATAATGTACATGTTTTTAAGGAATATGAAACGGAGTTTTCTATTTCTATTTTCTTCCAACATGAGTTAACAAAATCACATGATTATAAGAGTAACCAAATTTAGAATCTAGCTTGCTTGAATGTTTCAGAGATAAGGTATATACAATAATAATGCAATCAAAGACACCACATCCTCACAATCCACAGAAGAAACCAAGCCTTCATGTATTTAATAATAACATTATATATATAAAATGAACATAACAAATTTCTTACAAAAAGTAAAAATATAACACAATGGCCAAAATTTCCCACACAAACACAAATAAGCTCATCAACAGTACATATAGTTTTATTTTCACTAATCGAATGTTTCTTTTATGTTTAAACATATTTGTGTTAATATGTGTCAATGTTAATGCATTTATAAATCAGCTGTGGAGGATCGGAGTCCAAGAAGTGCTCTAGTACATATGTCGGTGAGACTTCTAAGACACTAAAAACTCGCTTCGATCAGCACAGAAGACCTAGTAGTACATCTTCACATGTCTCACTCCACCTGCACCAGCCGGACAGACAAAGCCACTACATAAGCCTAGACAACATCAAGATCCTCGACCGGGACCAGAACACATTCGAGAGGAAGATCCAAGAGGCGGTTCACATCCGATGCTTGAAGCCCGATCTAAACAAGAATGTGGAGGCCCTCGACCTACCCTCCATCTGCAACAACATCCTGGGCACCAATGTCGTCACACCACGAGATTCTTGTGACGAATAGGTGACGGGCTGACGAAGATCCTAGAGGAACGAAAGCTATCATGTATGCTTAAAATAAGCTCAAAAGTTAGTTGAAAAAGTGTATATATGGTCAATGCTTTATGCTATTTTTTAAATTGTCCCATGTGGATTTTTGATTGAATGAACGGATTTTACTCCAGTAACAATTGTTTTTAAAATCAACAATAGAACCCCCATGATGATCACCTCCATCTGGCTACAGAATCAAAAGCCAGTTCTTGTCGCTTATTGATTCAATTATAATCAGCGTGCAGTCACTTGGCCGGCCCATCACCAGCCTCTCAGCTTGTAAAAATATTGCAAAACTCGTGCAAACATACCTGATACCATCGTAAGTTAGTAAAACAAAAATACTAATAGCAGAACATCATATATTAGGAACACGTTTGGGACCATTGGATCAAACAGGCTCATTTCATGATAAGGGATTAATGTAATATCATGGTCAGGAACCTCTATGGAAAAGCCAACTATAACCTAGAAAACTAGCCAATCAGCGCTATTCTCTCGCTTTTTCGGGGAACTTTTGACCTGTCAATCTTCTGTAACTCCTCCTCCTCATGAATATTTGTAAAGACGTAGATCATTTTGACAGTTACAAGTGACAGACAATAACTTTTCTGTGGCCTTTATAAATACGTATTTCTTTTACATAAATTGTACCTGTGTGCTCAGAATCGTATCGTGGTTCTTATTTTTACCTCCATGTAATGAGATTGTAGATTCATATGTCTAGAATAGCATCCAAACAAGTGGCTGTTGCCGCCATCGATTAAAAAGACAGGTTTGAGACACACTTTAGAAGAATGAATTTCTACAAGTTCTCTTACTTGTAAAATAATATGACTGCAGTGCGTCATCATAAAGGGTACAGATAATTCGAAAATAGATATAAAACAACCTACTTGTGTGAAAACCTCTATAAAAACGTCTTCAAATTATGTTCGTCGTGCGTAAGCTGTCAAATTTCATAATCACCAGCACAGACGCACAAAACACTGCGATTATCAAACAATGCGTGTGGCTTTAGAAAATTTCCTTTTGTCCATAGCTTTATAATTGGTTTATAATTAATCCGACATTTGAATTATTGATGGATATATTATTGTTATGATGCAAATCCATTCGTTTCACAACTATCTCGCTTCCAGGCCGATTTAAACAATCCGCCATGTGCAGTGTTCCTTATATGGGCAAAAGCATCAATAACACGGCCCTCACGTGGCAATTAGCCTTTATTGCACGCTGTAATAAATCCAAACACCATATTGAGCGCAAAGCGATTAAGAGTACCGCACCGCTCAGCATCCGACTTCGCCAGCCCCACCTCTCCGAGCCGCTCTACCCCTGCACCTGCCGCCTCACCATTCCAGGAAAGCTACAACCGCAGCTCTGTTCCCCGCCAATCTAGCCTCGACACCACGGCAGCCCCTCTCGTCCGCCACCCGGCCACTGCCGCCCGTGCAGCGCCAGCCAGCCACATCGCCTCAGCTACACGCACCCACGCTCCCGGCAGCTGTCACGGCCGCGGCACCCCTCACTGCCTCTCTTATCGCCACTTATATGCAAGTCAGAGCCACGGGGCAGCCGAACTACATTCAGGCCTAAGTACAATTTCGCACGTGCCTCGCTATCGCCAAGTGGCGATCCCTCACAGCAGCCCACCATGACTCAATCCTATGTGACCTCGAGATCGGATACGAAGGCTTGCTCATCCCGGTTCCAACAATCGAGAACCACGCCTCGGCAACCGCTTCCCCAGAATCAGTAAGTGCCTTCATCGAGATGGAGGTTGGCCACGGCTCCCTCATGGGGCCTTCCACTGCCGCCGTTCTCACTTTGGACTCAAGTCTTGCCCCTCATGACTAGGCCGAAGAGCGGGTCCCAAGCCTGGAGGGTCATAGTTGACCTTAGCTTCCAACCCGGCGTGAGCGTCAACGCATTCACACCACGCCACACGTACTGCGGGGTGCCTCTTAAGATGACCCTGCCGTCGACCGACACCCTCCAGAAGGTAATCAGCTCCATGGAGGGACCCTGCTACCTCTATAGCTTCGACATCGCCCGCGCGTACCGCAACATACCTCTCGTCCCCCTGGCCTGGCCCATCTGCACCATCCAGTTTGAAGGCAACTTCTATATCGACACTAGCCTCAGCTTTGGTGCTTGCTGGAGCGAAAGCGGCTGCTAGAGGGTCACTGACGCGGTCAAATACATCATACATAAAGCAGGGCCACAACATCATAAACTACATTGACGACCTGTGTGGGGCCGCACAGACCCTCGAGCAGGCCTCTCAAGGCTTCACTTTGCTCAAGGACACCCTCGCATAGTTAGGGCTTCCAGAGGCCACCAATAACCACCTGCCCCCTGCCACCACCATAGTGTGGCTGGGCATTGAATTTGACAGTGTGGAAAGAACAAACTATCAGAGGCAATCAACCTGGTTCAACACTGGATCTCACGTAGTAACATATCAATCCGCTCGCTGTTTGGCAAACTGCTGCACATAGCCCAGTGCTCCGGCTCCATTTGCCTTTTTCTCAATAGGATCCTCGCCGCCTACAGGGACGGCGCCCACCTACACACTTTGCCAATAGACCAACACTTCAGGCGTGATCTCCAGTGGTTCAGGGATCATCTTCCCCAATGCAATGGTCTCTACATGATGGACTTGCCCCGAGCCTCCCACCCGACCCTCGAGAGCGACAGCTGCATGTTCGGTGGGGGCGCCATATGGGGCCGCTACTGCCATCACACTATCTACCCCAGCTTCGTCACTTCACAAAGCCTCTCCATATGTCACCTTGAGGCCCTCAACTGCGTGGTCAGCAATAAGTTGTGGGCGCATCGCATGGCCGCCTCCACGCTCAAGCTACTCTGTGACTCCATGGTGAGAATCCACACCTTGCTCTACGCTAAGGGCAGCGACCCGTTCATGCTCAAGAGTGCCAGGGAGATGTGGCTCGTCTGTGCCAGGCACAACATAATCCTACTCCCCGCCCACATCCCCGGCGCTCTCGTGGAAGGCCGCGCCGACGCTCTCTCAAGGTGCCACCTAGCTGACAGCTACGACACCCTCTGCACAGCTCTGATCGACACGCACAACCTCACCGTCTGCACCATTGACTCGTACATGTTTAAACTGCAAGAAACATTGTAACTTTCCTACTTCCAGACTTCCTGCTGACCTCGCCCGAGCTCAAGGCATCAGCCGCCGCCCTCAGGCGTCACGCATATCATCCGGGTACCAAGAAGAACCATGCCAGCCAACTCCACATCTACATGACGTTTTGTGAACATTACGGGCTCTCACCCGTTGGGCTGGGTGTCGACACCATCTGCGCCTACACAACATACCTCTCACAGAGGCTTCAATCCCCAAAATCTGTGACCAACTATCTCTCAGCAATCACACTAATGCATAAGTACCTCGATGTCCCCGTCCCGGCCATGGATTCATTCAACCTGCATCTCACAACGTGCGCAATCAAGATAACAATGTGCCACGCAAAAACCCAAAAGCTGCCCATCACCCCACCTCTGCTCTGCACCCTATGTATCATATGTGACAGCCTGGACTGCCACACGAGCCGGCTTCTCAAGTGTGCATTTACAAATAAAAGAAAGGCATTCTTCGGATTTTTCCACCAATCTAACCTGGCACCGAGGACGCCCGCCTCCTTTGACCCCACTCCCAACACCTGCCGGGGAGACGTACTGTGGGATGCCGAAGTCCTCCATATAATAGTGAAATGGTCTAAAACCAACCAGCAAATGGACACGCGGCTAATCGAGGTCCCGGCTTCCCGCGACCCGCTCGTCGACCCTCGCGCTGCCTACATCGCCATGCTCGCCTATACGCCTACTGCCTCGCAACATGAGCCACTGCTTCAGCTCACGTCGCCCGCCGGCCGCCAGACCGTCACGGCGGGGCACCTCGCAGCCTTCCTCCAGCACCTCCTTAAGGCGGCCGGCGGCGACAATTCGCCGTACTCCCTGCACATCTTCCGCCACGGGGGCGCCACCGCCGCCTATCTCGCGGACGCAATGCAGTGGGACATCCAGGCTCACGGCGGCTGGCGCTCGGCCGCCTACCTCGACTACATATCAACCCAGCCATGGCAATCATCCGTTGTCACAGCCCTGGCATCACTCGACACCGCCGATCAAGCCGCGGCCTCCCCGCGCGGCTCCCCCGCACACAGCGGGGCGCCTCACCGGCACAGCGAGCCATAAATACTGCTGGAACTGTTCAAGATGAGACTTCATGTAGTAAAAGAATGACATAGTAAATTAGTCTACATTGAAGCGTTTCACAACAGTGCTACTCTACGGATATTCATTGTATGCTCTGTACACTACAGGATATGTATCATTATGTATTCTATGCTACCTCATATACTATGTATCGTTTCGTCTCATCCCCCCCCCCCCCCCCCCCCCCCACCCCTTCACCAATGCCTCAATCCTACAGGTTTGGCAGCAGCTCTCTCCCTACACTACTTTTGGCACATTTCACCTCAGTAGGCCTACTTCATTTATTGTAACCATAAATTTATTAGTAAATAGTATTGAAATTTTTGCTGGCAAACCTGACTCTGTTTTATTTACTCAGTTTATTCCCTTACTATTATTTAGCTCCATGCGCCAGCATACTGTGTTATAAATTTAAACTTGTAATTTTGTGGCATTATGCGGGCGTGGTGTACTCATTCAGGTCTGTACCTGTTGACCCCTTCTCGGGGTCACTTTATCACCAGTCGGATCTGATCACATCCCGGCCTTATCTTAGGTCAATGCTGCGCCGCTGTGCTGCCCTACTTCCTGCCTTGTCATCCTCGCCCATGTGACCTCGACCCTGGCTCCTCGGGCCGATCCACACCCTTGGATCTCATCTTTAAGGTCTCTCTTCCCCCGCGCGTGGCCGCCAAGACGCGGGAGCTGATTCCAGGTCAATGCCGCTGCCGAATGCTCTACATCTCCCTCTAGTATACTCGCCCACCTGACCTCGTCCCCGTGGCCTCCCCGGCTGCAAGCTTCCTGGATCATCCTCAAGGTCCCCTCCTTCCCGCGCCCGCGCATACGTGTGCATGCGTAATCTCCACTTCCGCCCAAGCTCACCTCACGCGCCACCTACGGGCTCTTCACTTGTCACTTGGCGTTCGCTGAGGCAACATCTTACATTCGTTTTCCCACCCTCCTCATCCCTGCACTCACATCTCCTGCTTACATCATCTCACTCCTCACGTAGTTCTTCTCTCTTACATTCAGCTCTCTCTCGAATGTTCAGTTTATTTGTTTACAATCCATGTAATATATATACCGCAGTTGAATTGTTTCATGCCTGATGGCACCTTTCACCTCACTACTTCATTTATTGTAACCATAAATTCATTACTAAATAGTAATAAAAATTTTGCTGCCAAACCTGACTCTGTTTCATTTACTCAGTTTATTCCTATACTATAATTTAGCTCCACGCGCCAGCATAATGACTAGAGTGTGTTGTATCCATACTGTATCCGTATTGTGGTGTATTGTCAGTCAATGCATATATGCAGAGTCTGCTTGAACGAGGCTTAACAAACTGTGTGTCTTATATATAGTGATGGTTTGATTTGATTTGATTTGATTTGATTTATTTTATTATAGTGACATGGTATACATATGAATAGCATAATATAATATGTTATACAAGTTATACCCAGCCCTTCAGGGCTTATCAGTCACCTTCACAATTACTGAAGAAAATAAAATGAGACTTTTTTATATGAGTATATACAAACACAAAAATACATGCAATTTACCTAAAAACTTAACAAGAATACACATCAAAGTATTATTTCATATTACACAGTATTTGATGACTATGTATGTAAGTATAGTATACTCATTTATATATAAGTTATTTTTTCGAATAATCCATGCTTGACTAATAAATTTTGACACATCTCTCCATCTGTTTTTCATTAAATATATAAATTTATTTTGCAAATTCATCATAAGAAATTCATTACATGATAAATTAACTACATTATACAAATTTCTTCTGCCATTATCATATAATGAACATTCACATACAAAGTGCATTTCTGATTCAACTTGTCCAGTATTTCAGAGTTCACACAGTCTTTCTGGAGCCGGTAGCCTAGAGAATCTACCCGTTTCTATTCTAAGGGGCAGAATGCCACAGCGAATTTGTGCAAGCAAATACTTAGTTTGTCTATCACGGCTAAACTGCACGTACGGTTCAATTTCAAAATTATTTTTGAACAATTTGTAAGATCTTAATTTAGGTTTAATCTGAACTTCACGTTGCCAAGAGGTTGTCATGATATCTTGGTTTTTGCTTTCACTAATTCTAGATCACATGCAAGTTTTTCTGTAAATACATTTTCCATTTGAAGATTGATAAATAGTTCTTTAATTCCAGAAGACCAATTTTTACAACTTTTTTCGTAGTCATAGTTAAATACCTTTTTTGTTAGTGGCATACTAAGTACCCTATTCCAGAACCTGATAAGGCAAAAATATCTACTATAAATTGGCTTCACCCAACCCATGTCACCTATAATGGCAGCATTTGGAGCAAATTTGTGAACACCTAGGTAGTATCTCATGCCACGGTTCTGATATGAGGTCAATTTCATTTGCTTTGTGTAAACCCCAGATGCTTGCACAATACTCAGACACAGGACGGAACCCTGTATTATACATCTTCGTAAATGTTTCATTCCCTACATTTCTTAAACTTTTAAACTTGGATATAATACCCCCTAGCGCCCTACCTGACGAGTCACCTAGAACTTTAACATAGCGATTATATTTCATGTGCTCGTCCAGCATTATCCCTAGGTATTTGTAATCAGATACTTTATCTAGTTCATTATCACCATACATAAATTTAAATTTGGTACGCTCATTAGTAACGTTTCTGAAGTGGACAACTTTTGTCTTGGATTCATTG
>CM032662.1:22168184-22182017 GCA_019095985.1 Streblospio benedicti
GGGGAAACCAAGCTAATAGAAAATCACAATATATTCCACTGCATTGGAGAGCTCATGTTCAAAATTTATGTCAAAGATGATGTAGTGGTGAAACACTAATGGATGCCTCTGCATGCATACACAAAGAGGCCAATACTCGAATTGTGTATAATCTGTATGAAATGTCCCAGAAAAAGACACAAGATGACTATAATGAACAAGAAGGTGAGGGGCTTGAAGAGAGGAAAACAAATGCTGTTGTACGTACAGAAGATATTGATGTGTTCATTCTGTTGACTCATATTGCATCAAAAATGGGCAATATGCAGTTATATATGGACGCAGGAAAGAGTTTTAAAAACAATAGAAGGCTAATTGACATCACAAACCTTGCTGGAATACTTGATGATAAAGTATGCCAAACTCTTTCAGGCATACATGCTTTCGGAGGATGTCATTTTACAGCTGGGTTCTACTACAAAGAGACACATAAGGTCATGGATATGGCCGAGAAGAAAGATGAATACCTTGAAGCCTTTAAATCTTTGGGCGAAGGACCAAACATCCCATTTCAGGTTGAGAAGGTCCTTGAAATATTCACCTGTAATTTGTGTGGCCAAGCAGGTACGAAGTCTGTTATCAAGATTAGACATATATAACACGAAATACAAGCCATCGATAAAGGACAAGCCTCTTGAGAAAATAAAATGTTTTGGATACAGCAAGGTTGCCCCAACGTAAGAGTGTTCTCCAAATGAAAATTGCCAGAGCAAACTATATTTGATATATGTGAAAGCATGCACATTTGCATGAACCAAGTGCTGGAGTGAATCCATTGGATTCAGGATGGGAGCTGAAGGATGACAAATTTGCTGTGGTTTGGTATGCTGGTCCTCAGTTGCCAGAGACTGTAGCTTCTGATATAGACGAAGACACTATTCAGGATGAGAATAATGAGGATATATATGCGGGTTCTGGGGATGAATCAAGTGATGATGACATTATTTAAATACTTAGGTACTGATGTCTTTTGATACCCATCAAAATAACATGTATGAAACAGTTGTTAACATTGAGCACCATATTTCGAGTGTAATTTATATTACTGAGGCTCTAAATGGGGGAGAGGTCTCATTTTGACCATTATCTTAATCATATAATATTGGAGTTTTTAATTCAGTTGAGGTTCATCACTTTGGTGAAATAATTGCTTTTCAAAAAGGACAAATATGACCACGTTGTTTTCAGGTTTAGATCACAAAAATCTGTTACCTTTTCATCAAGGGTCAAAGAGAGATACACATCCTTTCTTATGAGAAGATATTATATACGGCAGTGTTTTTTCTTGTTTACTTGTATATCTTATGATATCAATGTATATGAATTGGAATATGACAAATGTTATCATTCTAAACATAACATGTAGAGAGAACAAAATGGTAAGAGCAAGTTGGTTATACCGGTTTTTCAACTATCAGCTCTGGAACATAAGAGTACTAATCAAAAACATGTTTCTTGAAAAAAAATGGAATTCAGGCTACGCTTAAGAAATAAATTTCTGTATTCTACAGGAAATTCTGCATAAGAAACAATCATTAAACCTTATTTAACGTTTATGTGACTTTTTCAGACTCAGCTCCTGCTCTACATGTAGGCGAGATTTTCGTCAGATGTAACTTGCATGGTGCAAGTAAGAAGTCACCCATCTCACCAATGTTAAATGAGACGTCTGCCATTGGAAATGCATGGTATGTCTGGCAAAATTCATTCGATTATACAACCTCACATGACCTCAAGTTTTAGCTAAAAACATCATGGTATTTTTATAGGTGTAATAATTATTTAACATGAAAAATGTAAGTCTTATTTTCCTCATACTTCCAATGGAAAAGACATTGTTTAATCATCCTAAATTTACAGAACACATATATTTTTGATTGAGCATTATCTTCAAGTAACCAGCTGCTACATCCGGCGGTTGATCAAATATCGGCGGATTTTCAAGGCTAGGTGGCTAATCAATAGAATATGGTATTTGTGAAATGAAAACAATAATACTATTGAAATATCTCAAACATAGTGATATAAAATCATAATTTTTAGAAGTACAACAAACTATTTAGATATTTATAAAGTATGCAATGACATAAAAGCTTATGAGAGCTCACCCTGCCATGCCCCACTTTAAAAAAAAATAATATCTCTAATTTTTCTTCCTTCACTTCCTTATTTCATTAAAAAAACTTTTCAATGCAGGTTTTGAAATACGATATTGAACTATGAAAACAATGATTTCTGTTTGCAATGTTTGGCTTTACTCATCACCATGTCCTTATATTCCACTTCAGGTAGACCACGGTCAACCTACAGGGATCTGAGAAGACTTTCCATTTGCACATCACAGCCCTGTGCAGTTGACAAATTTGCACCTACCCCCACACATCCAATGTGAAACCCACAACCCCACCCGCAGTTTATTTTTACTGTTATGTGCTGCCACATAGTGACAAAAGAAAATGTCCAAAAATATGAAAACCGTAAGTTTCAAATGGATTTGACTCCAAATTAGTGAATGCACTTTTCATAGATTTTGTGATATTCTATGAACATTGCAATTATATGGCATGTGCTTCAGCCTCAACGTGAAACAAAAAGATATTTGATTCAGTATTTTATTGTTTGTTCGGCATACCCTTACAGTTGCAAGGTTAAGCAATTTCTCTTCACCATATAAGTGTTTTCTTGATGTATTTCATCATTATAGTATGTACCTACAATGTATACTCATAGTGCCTTCATTAATTTGTTTACATGTGTACTGTAAATATGTAAATGTAAATAAATAAATATGTCACCCTTGTAAAGAACAATGTACATGTATACATGCATCCCTATCTATTCGTGCTTATTACTTATTAAAAATATACCATGAACATGGACTTTAAAGACTGTTTGAATGGGAAAGCCGTGAAACCCATGATGATATCTTAAGACTCCATTTATTTCAAGTAAAGTTGATGCAGGGCCAATATTTACCCATTTGTGGTTTCCATGGTTACAAAATAAGCAATTGTAATCTAATAAAAATATTTGTAAACTGTAATGTTCGCATGTTAGATCAAATAGTTCATAAAGTTGTGTAATGTGGCAAAATATATCACGGATTTCTTCTTTAAGAATGACTAAACATAAGTTTATAAATTATTTTGTAAATGACATTATCCATAAGAATAGGCATATCAAAATAATATACATATAAAGCAATACTGTAAATGATGACTGTTTTACCTAACGTCTTAATAGTTTCCATTTAAAAAATACAGAAGGATCTTTCTTCTTGTTTTTGTAATGTTTTCCACAATGTGGATCTAATTTAAGTCTGTGCTTTAATTTTACAACCGATCCTTCCCACTCAGTATTCATATGTGAACACTTAGTATGGCCAAGAGCATAAGAAAATTTTTTTCCTGCAAAAGCGTAGTTGTCATGTGTGTCCCCAGAAGACTTCTTGATATGCCCAGCATGATTTCCATCTTTTCCAGTCTGGTGTAAGGCAAGCATGGTTTTTGTTGTATCAATTACCGGTATATTATTTGTAATAGCATTAACCACTAACCAATTGTCGTAACCTGAAAATATACCTTAGATGTTAGGAGTCACATCGAAGTAAAATGTTTAAATTATAATACATTAGAACCTCCAAGAACACGTCTGTAATGACCACCTTTATATGACCACTTTTTTACGGTCCCAAACCTTCATAATGCTACCAAAATGAACCTCTGTATTGAGACCACCTAACCTTTTGTCCCAAAGATGGTCCTAATAGAGATTCTACTCTAGTACTAAAAACAGCAAATATCTATGTAGTAAAGGCTTTCCAATATGGAAAAAATCTTACTTACCAATCCTTCCTACTACAAAGTCAGCAATAGATTCCCACGGATAACCATTTCTAGTTGAAATGAAATAGTCTTGGGCATTTGTATTAAACAGCTTTCCTTTTGGTCCAAGTGTTTTAACCCACTTTAAGCTAGTAGCAATTTCATTTGTTCCAATCTTATAATTTGTTCTTCGGCCCACAACTAGCACCTTTTTAAGAAGTTGAATGTTTTTCTTGAGACAGTCGAATGTTGGTATGAAACCATCATCAAACATTATATCTCCATTCGCATATCCATAAAATGATGTATTTGAAACACCTTGAGCATGTAAAAACATATGTCTCAGCACGGGAACATTATGTTTAGATACATTGGGAACCTGATAAACTTCCCATCCATATTCTCTGGCAAATTCTGTTAATTCGAGATTTCCAGGTGTATGATAAAATATAGGCTTTACATATGGCCTCAGCAAGCCCCAATTCCTTATAGTATTTCTGTGGATGAATTCCTTTGCCGGTGAGTTTTGAAAAGTGGTGAACAGAGTGATTGTTGCTGGAATCTCTGTACAGACATGGGTAGTATTCATGTAAGTTCCATTAGAGAAAAGAAAGGGTGAATTAGATGAATTTACTGCTAAAGATTCAGTAGTTTCATTCCACGCTATAAGGGTCGAGCTGTTTGCATCCTTTCGTTTTATACACTGCAGTAATGCTGACCATGAACGCTGAAAAAATCAACAGATATTTTGTATAACAGTTTCACTGGGATTTACAACAGATACATTATAATTTACAAATGCCGATTCAATAATGGCACTAATATATGGAGTTAACTTAATTCTAATAAGTTATGAGCTAACATAATTTCAATCTGCATGTTTAAATCTAGTGTAGCAATTATTATATCATATAATCCACTAATAAATGCTAATCTTTGGATATTCTAAGTATTACATCAATATTGTAACTGCAGATGCTTATAATGCTATATCCAGAACCATTAATCTGATTCATTTCATTGTGTTCAGCATTTCTGCTCCAAAAACTGGCATGAAACCTGATTAAAAAATAGAACTTAAAATCTTGTGGAAAAGTTAGGTGGTTAATTCAACTATCGTTTTTGCACACTATATTTATTAGAATACTTTAGATGAATCCAAGTAAAGTAATTATTATTCATTAGTGTTGCCCATAAAGGTGTTTTATATTCATCTTTCTATTAATACTACTATTGATAAATAATGTTACATAATCAAAGAGTGCTACACAGAATTACAAAAAAAAGTTTTGAATAATCTCACAACAGACTTTGCAAATCATAGCGCAGACTGGAGTTAAGTCATTATCAAAGTAATTATCATTACTAATGAAGCTAGATATGAAATTTGGTGATAATAGGTCAAATACTTCTTCCTGTAGACTGGTAACAATGTATTAACACGTATCTCTCATAAGTTCGTCAAAAGTAGGCCAACGTACACCAACATCAATTCAGCTGCGGAGACTAGTATAGTGAACAGAATTCTAAAGTTTAATGACCATAGGTGAAATACTTTTCCCAGTACCTTGGTAACCATTGTTTTATTCGAAAATTCCATAACTTTCTCAAACGTAGGCCAAAGTACTCAAACATCAAATCACGTGAGGAAAGTGATATAGTCATAGAAAATGTGAAGTTTGATGATGATACAATATAGAATGCATGAAAATTCCATAATACTGACCGTAGAATCTTTAATCTCTCCGCCGAAGGCACCTTCCAATGCTTCAGCATCATCTGCTTCTTCAACACTCGTTCTGTTTTCTTTCACGGCATTTATCTCTGCCAGGCTGTTCTGGTAAATATTTTTCAAGAACCCCAATCGCCTGCGTAAATCTGTCAACTCCGGGGGAATTTTATCACTGTCATCAACAGGAGTGTTTGTTGGTGTAACTATTGCAGCTTCTTGATTCGTAGCTGGAGAGATAGAAAAAGATACATTGATTGATAAAAATGTCATTTATCAAGTTATAGCAAATCTAGACAGTCTAACCCCCTTGAAGAATAAATGGCTGAAGAAAGCTAGAACATTAACTAAAATACATTGATAATTATTGTCAACGCTCTCCTCCATACGATTTAACGCGGTGGTTGCTATGGTAGTTTTCGCAAGGCACTACTACTGCAGCCTTGATTAAAGCCTAAAATAAGCTTAGATACACCCCAGAAGATGCATGACTCGCTCTCATCTGTTGTTGTGTAAATCAGACATCCATCTCGTTGAATTTAAGTATTTTTAATGCTTTATCGTAGGCTGCAAAGTGTTTAGGAAATGTAGCTACCATCAGAATTGTTCTTCTCTCGCTCTTTGTCCAGTCGTCTGTCTGCGTCATGCTGCACAGCCATCAGTGCGGCCTGCTTGTTCTGCAGCGCCTCCAGCTCCTCCTGCTGGGGAAGCATCTTCAGCAGCATGTCGTGTTGCTGCCTCAGAGCATCCAGTTCTTTGTTCTTCTTGCAGCCTCCAGCTCCTTCTGCTGGGGAAGCATCTTCAGCAGCATGTCGTGTTGCTTCAATATCAGAGCATCCAGCTCTTTGTTCTTCTTGCCGAGGTTGAAACTACAGCAAATGAAAACATTTCTATGAAAAATAATAGGTTGGCCATATCTCGAACTGCGCTTATTTTAGACATATTCTATTTCGTGTTTGAAAAAAGGATGACCAAATATGTGACGTGTTTGATGAGGTTTCCATAAGGCTGTGGTTGTGCACTACTTTTATGAAAACAACATTGGACGAAAGTGTATCAAAATGAAGCAAACATTCTGCATATACCGAAGTGTATTTTCCAGTTTATTAACAATTATGGACAACTCCAGCAAATCATTATTTCCCCTCTTAGTGTAAGATCTTCAATTAATGATATAATTGCTTTACTACTTTCAAGTTAAACATTTGCCAGTCTAATAGAATTGTGACTCAAATTACCTCTAAAAGGCTTAAACGTTTCACCAGTTCAGATGGTGATGGACTGGTGGCTTCATTATTTCCTGATCCATTAGTAGCTACAAGCGAGTTGCGACTGAGACGGTCTTCAATAGTAGGTCTTGGACTAGCATAATGATTCTGTCAAAAACAAAACTTAAATCTATGTCATGAATAGATTTACAAAATAAAACAAGCTCTTAACACAACTTGAGCAACAATTTTTAATATGTGATTTATATTATCTTGGACCTTTATGACGCATTTTTTGTTTTAAAAAATCACCAAATAACTTGTTTTCCCCAAGTTAGTTTGTGGATACAATTATGTTCTTCTTTCTCTCTCTCTTTCCCCCAAATATTCTCTTCATCTTACTCTAAATTGTTATCAGTTTGATCACTAGAAAAATTGGATGACTCAAAATTTGTATTTACTCTTGACAAGTTTGAGTTAAATTGTAGCTGTATATGCTGGACAGATACAAAACTTTCCTTTTGCAATTTTCACAAGACTTACAATAGAGGTTAGAATACATGTAAAACATTTCCTACCCCATCTGATGAGATTTGTAGCCTTTCCATCATGTTGGTCGCCTGCTTTATGGAATCTCCGATTTGAACCAATAGACCAACAACTTGTGTGCTATTTGGAGGCTGAAAAATTAAAAAATAGCAGTTTACAAGTTAACCACATGATTTCTTGATTGCCCAAATTAACCACATGATTTCAAAAAGTTCAGATCATCTCAGTGACAAGTCGTCGTCAATGCAAAAATCTCCCTTTCCTAGATCCAGGCCCTTTTTTGGTCAATCAATTTTAAAAAATTAGTAGTTCAAATCAGGGTATAAAACTCATTAAAATTTGCTTAAGGACCACAGGGCCGGCAACCACTAAAATATTAACCTGCCCTGGCAAAAGTGTACGGCCCTTCATCATGTTGACAAGTCGTAGCTACGAGCTGTGGCTATTCGATACTACATAACAACTATATCTGTTTAAAAAATTGCATGCAGAGTACACAAACCCGGACTTAAACGAATTGCTTAATATTTATCTATCAATCTCATTAATTTGGGAGACTTTTAGCCTGTTGTTATGAATATATTTTGTGAAACTGTCTGCGATAATAGAAGAAGCTATCGGCGCCACCATTTTGTCAGTCAGTGCGCATGCGCACGACCATCTCGTAGTGATCCCTTCAGCTCCGAGTTCACCAGTGGTGAACACCAGATAAACCTGTAACGAACGGTTTTCACCACTCGTGAACTTGTGTTTACCAAAATACGAGTTCGTTCCGAACGGCACATTATTGATAGGTTTTAAAACAATCCTATCATAATAAAATCAGTTATACCTGTGGTGGTGGACTTGATGAGGAGTAGGAAGGTTGAACCAAATAAAAAGCACATGAAAACATGATAACTGCCGTGTATGCAAGGAGTACTGCAAGCACGACTCCAGCCTTGCGGTTGATTTTCCAAATATATTTTGAAGTATCAATATTTCCTGTAAAAAGATATACACAGATTATTCAAATACTATACTAAATCCATTCTACTGGATTATAAAGAAAGCTACACAAACATTTCATATGAAATCTGACATATTTCCTGTGTGATGATCACATAATTTATTATGACGTAACCTCCAAGAATGGCATGGCCAAGAATGACATAGGTGGGATTACTTGGGTGAACCTTCTTAAGGGCAAGGTCCCATGCAGATGCCATTGGCACTCTGAACCCTTCTTCCTGTTTAAGGAAGGTTGAAGCAGCTTTTCATGTATACTGCAAAACTAGAAAAAAAGCTAATACCTGCCTTGAACACCAATTTGTGCAGCATAGTCACCATTTTTTTTCATTTCATCATCGACCTTCTTACCGAAAGCTGTTTGTGCAAATGCATTGCTTTGCCTGTCTCGAAGTTCTGTAGCAATTTAAATTGAAAGTCCTATACCATTCCCTTTTGCCTTCATTATTACGTTCCACCAGGCTTGTGGATTAATTCTCTCTTTTTTTTGCTATTCCAGTGGTACAACATTTGAAACGATTGTTAACAAATAGATTGTTTGGATCGATTATCATCATCACCATTTCACCCTCAATGATGGCTGGTTGGTCATACCATTTAAGATTTACAGTTTTCCCACGATCAGTTTCCACACAACACTGGTTGTTGAATTTGTTGTCACTCATCCATTTATCAAATTACTCAATAAAATGCATTTGAGCATATGCAACATTGATAGCAATGATGGGACATTTTTTGTGTGACTGGAGGCAATAGTGGCAAGTGGCTTAGGACTTTTCACAGATTTTGATTCCACTACACTGCTATCTACATACAATTTAATAACTTCATTTGCAAGTTCAAACTTCAACATTTTCTTGAAAGACTTAATATTCTTTGTCAATCCAGTATACGTTTCAGCTCTTGAACATTGAATGATTTCATGATACTTGTTGCATCCTTGAGACATAGTTTGATGTCATTGTTTTCGACCGTATTCCATTCATCAAATTCTGATGTAATTAATGCTATCAAAATTTCTTCAGAACCCATTGACATTGTGTCAGATTGTACAGAAACGTAATATATGGTACAAAATCAGCGAATATAAGGTAATTGTTACGGGCCACATTTGTTTCTGCATCACTGGAGTTACCCCATTAAAGTTGAGAGTTACCCATATCATTCCACATTTCTATTTTTGCTTAAATTGCTGCCTATGTACTGATCATTTAATATTGAATAAGCTGTCCGATTCATATTTATTGTTGAATTAGATATTATTAACTTAGCATAACTACTACCTCCAAATACTGTCTAAATACTTAGAAATAAGAGAAAAACATGTGTTTAAATTACCTTTTCCTCCGACCACCATCTTGATGTTTCTGTTTCTGTATTGTATTGTATATTCCTCCTCTTATCAGGATGTAACTCCCGAGTTACCCCATCGGCTTTAGTACCCCGGTGAGTTTTTAGACGTTGACGTACTTTGCATATAATTTCTTTCATAAATAACGCATATAGAGCACTGCACACCCAGTTCGTGTGCACACCCAGTTCGTGTGTTATTTAAATGAAATTGTTAGGCTCCAAACAATTAGCACACAATATTACTACTTTAAACATTATTGCTTTCCCGGTGCCAAAGTGAAAAAAATAAATTTCTAGTAAGATCTAATGTAAATAAACATATTCAAATCCCCGATTATCGCCACGCACGAACTGGGTGTGCATGCAACGAATTGCACCATAGATCATATGATTTTAATCAATCATAACAACTGTGTTTTTCATGCGACAATATAGACCTAAGTAGCTTTATTTTGACACATCAAACACTATTGAGGGTTCATTAATAGCTGTGCTACGATTATTTAAACAATAAAATGCACGAACTGGGTGTGCAGTGATCTACATCATATCTTTTTAACAGATAATTAAACTACAAAGTATAATCCATACTCTATCATTCATCAATAATCGAGTACTAACTTTGTCCAGGAAGTATTGCATTTTTTGAAAAATGTTTTAGACTGTTTACGTTAGACGTAAAAGATATAGTCTACACGAAAAATACATCGTGACGTGCTGTACATTGGCCGGATAGGCAGGTAAGATTCTCGGCGCCCGTACTAGTAAATAGAGAGAAATTGCCGACTTTTCTACCTAAGAGTCTTGTATTGAAATTTTGTTAATCTTCTCACTTTTTAACTTGGGATGAATTCGCTAACCTCTGTTCTACAACATATTTGATTTGATTTGATATTCTTCAGGAACTAATGTTCCTAGGATAGCACATGAAAGCGTACATATATATGTAATGCTTATTTCCCTGCGCCCCCCTGGATTTGCCTATGAGCAGCAAGCTGTTAAAAAGTTAGAAGTCTGAACCGTTGTCTCTATAGCCCCCATCTTACATACTTGGATCAGTTATCTTCTCAACCCTCTGCCAGGGCCACTTGATGTGAGAATAGATCGGAATTGACCTGCAAATTAATATCATACATTCATTGTTTTAATCCAAGACCAGATCTATGCAGGAAAAATTCGGTATATTTGTGAAATGTTCTATTAGTGTAAATAACAAATGCAATTCAATTTTTTACCCGGAGTAAAGCTTAGAGTCTATATGTATAATTGCGTGTGTGTCCAGTTGATTTTGTTATGGCAGGGAACGCTGGGTTTAAAGCAAACGGCACTGTGGGCCTAATGAATATCAATTATGTTTAATGTATATTTAACTGCTTTTCTTTTAAATAAATAGAGCTATTTTTTTAAAAGAAATGAATATCAATAAATAGAGCTATTAAAAGAAGATTGAATCATATGAATTGCAGGTTTATTTAGTTCTGATCAGAGAAAAGTGTACTATAAGAGTACATTTATTACTAATAAGCTCCTAAATAGGAGGAATCACACAACAAACAAAACCTGGCATTATCCTATACCTGTGGTGGTGGACTTGATGAGGGTAGGAAGGTTGAACCAAATAAAAAGCACATAGAAAACATGATAACTGCCGTGTATGCAAGGAGAAGTGCAAGCCCGACTCCAGCCTTGCGGTTGATTTCCAAATATATTTTTGAAGTATCAGCTTCCTGTAAAAAGATATACACAGATTATTCAAATACTATACTAAATCCATTCTACTGGATTATAAAAAAGCGACACAAACATTTCATATGAAATCTGACATATTTCCTGTGTGATGATCACATAATTTATTATGACGTAACCTCCAAAAATGGCATGGCCAGATGACATAGGTTGGGATTACTTGGGTGAACCTTCTTCAGGGCAGGATCCCCATGCAGATGCCATTGGCACTCTGAACCCTTCTTCCTGTTTAAAAAAGGAAGGTTGAAGCAACTTTTCATGTATACTGCAAAACTAGAAATGTTTGCGCACAATTTATTTTGCGAATTTCGTGGGTAGGTGCAAAATGTAGCAGTACTTGGTCTTGTGTGATACGTATTGGCCGGTAAACCAGACAGTCATCGGCAAAGAGACGAATACTGGTTCACTGTGTTGAGAACTTGAGATGTTTGGGGGCCTAAGACGGTGCCTTAGGGGGACACCAAGTCAACACTTTCCTCTTCCGATTTTGCACCATCAACAATCACTCGCTGAGATCAACTACTTAGGAGGTAACCAATCTAACGGTGTTCTTCTGCACTCAGACAATAGAGTTTTAGATTGTTCCATAAACGGGCGCGCGTTTGTTGTCACCGAAACTGAAGTGAGGGTGCTCTTGAGAAGACACAAATTTGTGGTTAAGTCCAGGCCACTTATCTACACTGTGACTTAAGTATAGACCTAGAGCATCAATCGCACTGTTCGGCCATAGGCCACATGCTTTAGTTAATGGCAGTTCCACCGGGGTAAAGCCAATGAGGTAACTACTTCAAGATGGGGGCATAGTTTGTCGATTCAAATGTTTTTCTGTTGATTATTTAAGTGTCTGGTACTACATTTCATGGATTAATACGCATGTATAAACACTATGCATGTGCAGTTAGGCATCGACCATTATCTCTTGGCCAGCAAAAATATTGAAAAAAATAACATAAGGCTGAAAATTGGTGAAAAAAATAATAAGGTTTCATTTGGCTAGAAAAAATAAATAATTGTCAAATATGGCTTTTTAAACAGCTTTAAAAAATAATTGATGTTCAGTAATCTAAGAAAAAAAAGAATTAGATGTCAAATTTCATGAAAAAAAATAATTGAAGCTATGGTGAAAATAGAGATCAAATAATAAGGTTTCATTAGGCTAGAAAAAAAAATAATTGTCAAATATGGCTTTAAACAGCTTTAAAAAAATAATTGAGGGTTCAGTAATCTAAGAAAAAAAAGAATTAGATGTCAAATTTCATGAAAAAAAAAAAAAAAAAAAAAAAAAAAAAAAAAAAAAAAAAAAAAAAAAAAAAAAAAAAAATAATCGAAGCTATGGTGAAAACGATCATCAAAGCTAATACCTGCCTTGAACACCAATTTTGCAGCATAGTCACCATTTTTATCATTTCATCATCGACCTTCTTACACCGAAAGCTGTTTGTGCGAAATGCATTGCGCCTGTCTCGAAGTTCTGTAGCAATTTAAATTGAAAGTCTACCATTCCCTTTGCCTTCATTATTACGTTCCACCAGGCTTGTGGTTAATTCTCTCTCTTTTTTGCTATTCCAGTGGTACAACGTTTGAAACGATTGTTAACAAAATGGGTGTTTGGATCGATTATCATCATCACCATTTCGCCTCAATGATGGCTGGTTGGTCATACCATTTAAGATTTACAGTTTCTCACGATCAGTTTCCACACAACACTGGTTGTTGAATTTGTTATCCTCATCCATTTTATCAAATTACTCAATAAAAATGCATTTGAGCATATGCAACATTATTAGCAATGATGGGACATTTTTGTGTGACTGGGCAATGAGTGGCTTAAGTAGCTTAGGACTTTTCACAGATTCCCAATTCCACTACACTGCTATCTACATACAATTTAATAACTTCATTTGCAAGTTCAAACTTCAACATTTCTTGAAAAGACTTAATATTCTTTGTCAATCCAGTATACGTTTCAGCTCTTGAACATTGAATGATTTCATGATACTTGTTGCATCCTTGAGACATAGTTTGATGTCATTGTTTTCGACCGTATTCCATTCATCAAATTCTGATGTAATTAATGCTATCAAAATTTCTTCAGAACCCATTGACATTGTGTCAGATTGTACAGAAACGTAATATATGGTACAAAATCAGCGAATATAAGGTAATTGTTACGGGCCACATTTGTTTCTGCATCACTGAGTTAACCCATTAAAGTTGGGAGTTACCCATATCATTCCACATTTCTATAATTTTGCTTAAATTGCTGCCCTATGTACTGATCAATTTAATATTGAATAAGCTGTCCGATTCATATTTATTGTTGAATTAGATATTATTTACTTAGCATAACTACTACCTCCAAATACTGTCTAAATAC
>CM032662.1:22182117-22193663 GCA_019095985.1 Streblospio benedicti
TTTAATGAAAGTTCAGTGAATTACTTTGATATCTTGCTACCATTATTACCTTAGACTCCATATAAAACATGCTCTAATTGTCAGACATTGTAAATATTTTCCCCTTTTTGGAACTTAAAGACACTACAGTTTGCTACAGTCAGTACCTGCTGGAAGGAGGAAAACACCAAAGAGGCCGGCGTAGCTGATGAAAACACACGGCAGCAGGATGTTGAACAGGTAGTACAGCGGCTTCCTGCAGATCCATATAGGTTTTAGTAAGTTTATTACAAACAAATAAAACCCAAACATATAGAATCATACAACATAGAGATATCAGTCTCTCTCTATATAAGAGTTTGGTCATGTTAGTGAACAGCATGTGGTTTCATTTGTATTTTATCTTATATCCTTTTTGTTGTTTAAATATCAAATTTAAAATTCAAAATATTAAGAAAATATTTCGCACACTTCAAACAAATTTATATTTGAACAGCAAAAAGGATAGAAAATATTATATAAAAATAAAGACACTCTATATGAATTCAACAGTTCCCTGTACTTGCAATGTAGTATGTACACTGATCCATGTGATTTCATCCACATACACATACAGTACCATAAATCTTATCTAACACAGATCAATTTCTCCAAATCGAATTCAGAACTGATAAAATTTCTTTGCCATTGTTCTCAGATCTAACTATGCAAACCTTTCAATGCAGAGAGTCCACTTGATTCTTTCATATGTTCTGACGCCATAATCTTGTTTGTACCTTTCATTGACCAAGGAGTGGATATGCCAACCACCATTGGGCACCGCATAAGTGAGGCTGTCTGAAAACCACATGAACCAGATCACCATATTATCTAGTGATGATTCATCTGTGAAATGGAAATTATTACATGTCTCCATTTGAAGATTCAACTATAGCAAGGTTCCCGCTGCTTGGGATGATGATATCACTCTGGTCTCACAACCTTGGGGGCTTGAGTTCGAGTCCTGTCAGGGCCATTTAGTATAGTCGAAATGGAAGCTGTGTCTTCAGCTATGTCAATACAGTGGTAGGAGCTTGCTTGCCATAACAGAGAGAGTAGAATTGATTTCACAAGCAAACTTGGGAAAAAGAAATACAGTTGTTCATAAATAATCACTATGGTTATACTTGTATGATATTTATGGGCTTATCGTATCTATGACCATATATTAACAACTTACGGTTTGTTGTAGGATAAAAAATCTCCACGGTTAGTTTCTTGTCATCAAATGACCAGGAACCCACATCAATTGGACAGTATTGTATGTCATATGGAAATGCTTGAACGTCCACACTACAAGTTGTCACAAGCTTCTGAAGTAGTAGATAGAACACATACATATATGAAACATTGTAAATCATTGTAAATTACAGGACAAAACCATTGCTCGTGGTAAACTATAGTATGAGCTATTGTTTTATAACAATATAATCATCAAATATCATTGACATTGCCTGCACATGCTATTCAACACAACTACCAAGGCAATCATTTAAAGATATCAAAAATGCTTCAGAGTTTCAAACAAGTCTTACAATGTATTCTGAGTACTGAATCCAGCCATTGTGGTGGACTTTGGTGGGGATGCGATTTCGATCATAAATTATCTTGTCAAAATGGGGATTTACACTGAAAGAGATTGAAGCAAAGTCACAATTTCAAATATAGACATGAATATTATGCCGAAAAATGCATACGCCTGAGTATTAGATATTATAATGGCATTTTGCATATTTAAATATGCACCCGAAGAACGAATATTTGAATATCACATGGTTTGGTATATGCAGCCCACAATAAAAGTGACAAACCCAACTTACTCATTAAGAATGGTGATATCTGGCATCCAAATATCTTTGTTTGACATGCGAAGACCTTTAACATTTGCATAATCTTTAGGATCCCAGACAGCATAATATGCGCTCCAAGACTGCAGTAAAAATAGTACAATATCAGATACGATAAACTTAGCCAGCTATCAGACTGAGAAGAAGAACTGTGATTTACACAGGTTTCAAAACAATAGTAAAGATGCCATGTATGGTATTTGATGAGAGCCAGCATGGGTACGTGTACAGTGGTCTCTACATTGTTGATTCAAACATTCATATGCAGATGTTAGATTTACAAGAAATATTTCAATGCAATAAATAATAATGAAGATGTATTGAACACCAATGCTGAACAGAAAAGAAAGTTAGATTTAATAAAGCCACCCAGAAATTCCAGGTTTTCTGATCAAATTTGCTTTCCCCCATAACTGCCATGCTCAGCCATTTTGTTCATCTAAGAATTTTATGAATATTCATACCCAGACCATAAAGTAGTTGGCATGAAGTAACTCTTTACGTTCATCCTGAAAGTAGAATAAGTAGAAAAACATAATTTGCTAAAGGTTTGAGAAACGCTAAACATTGAAAAGAAAACTCTTGATAATGAAAATGTACAAAAATATATCCTGAATATTCTTAATGCTGTTTGCCACAATATAAATATAAATCTCGTCTTATTATCTTTACCTACCAACTCAAAGATTTCCTTTAAATAGAGAGTGATGTGGACATGAACAGGATCCATGGCATTTTTCACTGGCCGGGCGTCCTTGTAATAAATCATTCTCTCAACAAGTTGTGTCTCATAATCCTTGTAGGTCAATTTACAATGAACTGAAATGTCAGAAAATATTTCTATGATGGAATAACTAGACGAGATCCTGCAACGCCCAAGATGCAACTTGGCGACTGTTCACATTACAAGCTTCAAGCTACCAACGGCAGCGAGAAACTAGCAACAAGTAACAACCAGGCAACATTGGTATTCACATTTGCGTACTTTTCTTCAGCGATTCAATGTAAACGTGATAGAATAAACGGACTCCCCTATTCCCTGAGGATAGATTTCAGCAGAGAATCACAAGCTGCCGTGATTTTTTTTCTGAGCAGGGAGCGGGGGAAAAACACTGTTGCCGGTTGTTGTAGCATGTCGCCCGTCATTTTTCGCTGATCGTATTTAGAGGTCTAGTGGGTAGCGTCACTTGTCTGATATATAAGGTGAAGTTACAACTGGAGTTACGCCAACAAAGTTGGGAGTTACCGGTAACATTCCAAAATCCTATTTTGCTTGTTATATTGCTACCTATGTACTGATTATTGAATAAGCTTTACGATTCGTATTTATTGTTGAATAAGATATTGTGTTGAATAAGATAAGATATTGTTTACTTTGCACAACTTCTATCGCCAAATACAGTCTGAAAATAAAATGTGTGCCGTGGTGTCTTGTGCGGCGGGGTGAGCATAGTCGCCCTTGTCTATGTGACCACGCTAGCAATTTAAAAGAAAATACTACAAAATTTGCATTTAGATTGCTCCCATGTATGTGACAAAAACTCGTGACTCCCGCGACGCTTGAAATATTGATGTCTTTAGACAAATATTCGCGCAATATCAAACATACATTAAGGGACGGACCATTCGATATTTGGGGGTGGGGCGACAAAATCTTCCAAAAAATGCGCCTCTGATTTTGAAAGGAAAAAATTGTCCCTGATGTTCACCAAATTTGTCTCACTTCAAGTTGAAAATTTAAAAAAATTGTCTCTAGAAAGTTCCTGGTTTCATCCGTAAACATTTTGTTTAAATATCGAATGGTCCGTCCCTAATCGTTTGAGGCACTCGGGACTAATACGGTATTCCCGACGATGCCGTACATTTAAAAATGAATTGGGTAATCACTACATTTAGGGCCTACAACGTGTTAAGTTTTAGAAATTCAGTGTAAAATTGAACGGCTGGGCCCACTGTGACGGAGGCAATCATTTAATATGCGCGCTGGGCCTCGTTTCGCTCGGTATAATACGGTATTCCCCCTTGCCGTACATTATAAGAGACGTATTGCACTCTACCATAGCATGCCATTATAGTGAGAAGAACACTGACGAAAAATGACTGGTTCGTAATGAGATTCATTTGTTAGTATTCTCTACTGAAGTTAGAACTAAATGTTATAATATCGGTATCATTTTAATGTGTCGACAAGGTTGACCGATCTAGACCACTACTGCTAGATCTACGCTTGTTTCCCGTGCTGTCATCATCGAACGTAAAACGTCGCCGCTCAATACTGACCGTATTCAATACTATATCTAATGTGTACTATACAGTATACTATAGTCTATAGTATCAGCAATCAGTTCTAAAATAAGACAAGTCAAATAGTACTAGTAACATGGAGCACAAGCCAATTCAAGTAGTTTCCATCACAGACGAACACTCCTTCGTCCTAAACATCGATGCTTTAGAAAGCATCCTGCACAAACGCTCTGTGCGCGATAAGAAAGTGGTGGTGGTCTCTGTAGCGGGCGCCTTCCGCAAGGGGAAATCTTTCCTCCTCGACTTTTTCCTCCGCTACCTGAACGCCCACGGAAGACCGGACTGGCTCGGCGACGAGTCGGCGCCGCTGCGGGGTTTCCCGTGGCGTGGCGGGGCCGAGAGGCAGACGACCGGCATCATGATGTGGGACAAGGCGTTCCACGTGCGTCTGCCCGGCGGCGGGGAGCCGGTAGTCGTGCTTCTCATGGACACTCAGGGCGCCTTCGACAGCCAGTCCACTGTGAGAGACTGCGCCACCGTGTTTGCGCTCAGCACAATGCTCAGTTCTGTCCAGGTGTACAACATCGTCAACAACGTCCAAGAGGACGACTTGCAGCATTTGCATCTGTTCACGGAGTACGGCCGCCTGGCGATGGAGGGCAGCAAGAGCAGCCGGCCGCCGTTCCAGGCCCTCCACTTCCTGGTCCGAGACTGGTCCTATCCTTATGAGTACGCCTACGGCAACGCCGGTGGCGACAAACTGCTGGAGAAGCGCTTGATGGTAAGCATGTGTATAGACTATATCTATAGCATTATACAGTTGTTGTTTTTTTTTACTTAATTTTGAGTTAAAGTTTAATGCCAGCAGTAGAGTGTGGACATTTCTTTGAAGGAGTGGTGTTGAAGTCTACCGGAAAGAAGTGCAATTAGTACAATTAGTACAATTAGTATTTTCGATTTCAGATAGATAAAGGCCAGCATCAAGAGCTCCAATCCTTGAGGAGACACATTCGCTCTTGTTTCAGCAAAATTGCCTGCTTCTTGCTTCCACACCCGGGTCTGAAAGTTGCAACAAACCCACAGTTTGATGGCAAACTACAAGATATAGAGCCAGATTTTAGAGAACAGCTTGGCAAATTAGTTCATGGAATTTTAGCGCCAGACCAGCTGGTTGTCAAGGAAATCAATGGATCACAAATCACAGCAAAAGAGCTATTAGAATACTTCAAAGCATACATCAAAATCTATCAAGGGGATGAACTTCCGGAACCGAAATCCATGCTACAGGCGACAGCGGAGGCAAATAATTTGGCGGCAATGGCAAGTGCCAAAGAGCTGTACGAGAGAGAGATGGAGAAAGTGTGCGGAGGACACAAACCCTATCTAAATCACGATCGTTTAGAACAGGAGCACATGCGCTGCTTTGAAGCTGCCATCGGCCAGTTTGCTAGCACAAAGAAGATGGGAGGGGAAGAGTTGTCGAAGTCGTTTGGTGAAAAACTCGAGTGCCAATTAGAAGAGCTGCACCAACAGCTGAAAAAGCACAATGCCAGTAAGAATCTGATGGCGATCATCATGAGGCCCGCCTTGCTGTTCTGCTCCATAATCATGTGCTTCTTGTTGTCTCGCTGCTTTGGCATTGTGGGACTGGAGACTCTGGCAAACCTCATGAACTTTGCCACGGGAATATTTATAGCCCTCCTGATTAAGTTGATATTTTCTTACCATATGGTGGGAAACGTGTACTTCATCGCCCATAATTTATAGAATGAAATGGGTCCATGCACTGTGTACAACTTGTAATGTGTTTTAAACAAGTTTCTATTGATGTACCGTTAGATTGTAAATACAAACCTTCAGACCAAGTTAATTTATATTTTCTCAATCTTTCCCCACATCCTTTCAATATTAGTGTCAGTCGTAAAATCCTATCCTATTATGAGATTCTGAGAGGAGAGCGTGCGTTCACATACAGCATCAAATTCCTCCATACCCCTGAAAGCACCCTCTCGGTTTGTACATGATGTGCGAGACTATTTAGAACGAATTTTTTTTAATGAATATTTGATAGTTAAACCTTACCACGGTACACCTTAAAGCTTACTGACAATAAAGCAAGAGAGGGTGGTACATTAACAGTGTAGGTTCTATGATACGGTGAAAGAACGCGTGCAACATGGCCTCAATTTGTCTAAAAATATACCCAAATATACAGTTTTTGATGAAGCCCTAAGTACACAATATACAGGCGAAAGCTTACAATTAGACAAAGAGGTCTTGTGAAGTAATATCATTGGTCTAAACTTTAAAAAACACGGTATGCCGTATTTCAGGGTTGTGTAGCATCTGTTCAAATTGCAGCCTCCCCTCAAATAGACGCCGGATTAGATACAATTTTAAATCAATAAACGCCTCACTCGAATTAACGCCTATTTAATCCCGGCGCTTATCAAAGAGAACGGCGCCAAGTTGATTAAAATGTTTACCTACGATGTGGTTGTTTGCTAGTAACTTTGTTATTATTAGTCCGATTTTTACACTTAACATATCATTTTAAAGCTGCGATCATCGTGGATATGACTATCTACACCATATTATATGAATATTCATATAATTACCTAAAGGAAATAATGTTTATTACGTTAAGAGTGGGATCACACACTAATCCCTGTAATTACTAGTATACGATTGAAAGCAAGTGGCGGTATTTATTTGAAGTTACTTGAGTGAGGTGCAATGGCTTCCTCATGTGTGTCTAACTTAAGTTGGCCTAAACACGGAAATACGGGATATCAGGATATGCGAGTCTACGCTACCAGTATATCGGATATCCAAATACAAGTACTGTATATGGCGAGCAAGCAAATAATTGGCTAATATTTTCTATTCGACAATTTACAAGAAGTATTACACCATTGATACACATTTTAGCATACATTTGTTTATAAGTTATAAACTATAACTGTTTTCAGTTGAGGCATCTGTCAAGGAAGGGAACACCCGCTCGTGCATGAGCAGTGAATAAAGGGGACACGGCACCATGAGGCACATAGTTACATTCTCTCGTTTGCGTTATGTTGCTGTATTGATGAATTGTAGTTTTCCCACGAGTATTTCTAGTGGAGATATTTCTAGTGTAGCCCCTTTAGGGTCATATGGTATTGATGAGATCGATAAAAAAAATGAATTGAAATGAATGCCCTTCCTCCTATGAACATTAAGATACTAAGGCGACCCCACACACACACACCACCCCACCACACACACACACATACACAACACACACACACAACACACACACACACACACACACACACACACACACACACCGTTGACACATGGTTTTACACACACACACACACACACACACACACACACACACATTTTTCACACACACACACACACACACCAGGATAAATATGACCAAAATGACCTATACTAGCAGTTAAAACCGTAAACATTTTTTACTTTTCTAATTTTTTAGTTAATATAGATGATTTTCATGATCTATTTCAAAATTTTCTCAATTTTTCAAAGTAAAAAAAAACTAAAACTGTTTTTTGATTTGTGAAATAATGACCATGTTTAGGTTGTTTAGCTTGAACCACTTTGGTGTTATTAGATAGAAACACATCTTTTGAGGAGATATTTATCATTTTAGTTTTTAGCTATCAAATATATCAGTGGAGATATTTCTAATTACAGGATTTATGATGAGATATTACAAAATGGCCATTTCCTAAAGTTCAAATGTGTGTGAATTTTATGAAGTTAAGATACTGGTAGGCTCATCACATCATGAAAAAAACATACACAAAAATTATACACACACACACAAGTTGGTTCAAACACATAATCACATATTTTATTTGGAGATGATATTGAGTGATTCATTGAAATGTTGCCTCACATGAGACTTTTCTCATAACTGGTATTATTCAAGACAAATAGTCTGAAAACATGAAACCAGTAAAAGTACACAATGAAATACAGTATCAATTTGGCGAAAAAACACAAACAAAGGCAGATGTCCTGAAAGGTTTTCTGGCATTGAAGTACCCCATTACACAATACACATCTGATAAAGGTGCCTACATAATTTTTTCACATACCCACACACTACAAAAACTATAACTGTTTTCATAAAAAGATTGTCAAGGAAAAACATAACCTGTTTTCTGTTGAATGACATTTTATAAAGAGACACGGCACCATATCATCACAATCAATGGAATAAACATCTTTGTTGTGTCAACACTTTTAAAATGGATTACAACACACAATTATGGCATGTTGGTAAAAATCTTGTACCTAGAATTGTGTTTTTCCCCAAATAGGATGTTAGAAGATATTTCATCAATGTTGAATACAAGGTCACAAATGAAAAAAGAAGGTGATGAATTAATAAATAATAATGAAAGAACCACAGAATTTACAGAAGTGAAAACATTTTCTATTTATGTAACAAAAGATACACCTAAATTTCTTGAACCGCCTACTATTTTTGAAAAATAAAATTGTTTAACACACAAACTATTTTTTGTAAATGATAAAAATCATGACCAGAATTTTTTTCCTAATTGATGAAAATGACATATTTTCTTATTATAAAGATAAATAAAAAGGATGCATATTGCAGGAATGCATCAATTCGTGACAGGAGTGCGAAAAATATTACCCTTTCAGATTGAGAATTGAGTGCCCTCCCTCTCACTTTGAAATAAAATTGAGCGCCCTCCCTTCTGTGACCAAAGGAAATTGAGCCCCCCCCCCACACACACACACACCCACACACCAAATGACCCCCACCTCCCATTGCAATTGATGATGTTTGCTGCCTTAAGTTCTTGTGCTATTTAAACATAAATGTTGAAGTTAGATGTTTGTGTGTGTGTTTTACTACCAATAATGCGTCCTCCACTCTTTGTTTTAAAAGAAATAATCCCTATTCTTTAATTTAAAAGAAAAGGACGATCGTCTTATCAATGGAAATCTATTATGCCCACTACGTCCTTCAACGTGTCATAATTTTGATAAGTTGCGCAGAATGTGAGGATGTGTGGGTTATGATCACCACGCCCCCTACCCATTTTCACCTACCCTCGTTCAACCAGACTGTATTGCACTCTATATATAATAGTTGGCCTGGTTGATAGAGGCTACCTTTCACCCCTTCCAAACGTAGTTAATTCAATTAATAATAAATTGTCATATTATAATAGAACAAAAGATTGTGTAGCTCAAGTTTTATTTTATTTCCAACTAACTCTTTAAAAGTGCTCCAAAACTATAGTACAATATACAGCCTAGTTTATGTAGGCCTTTTAATAATTGCGTTTCGTCTGTCATGTTGTATAGCGTGTTAGCTTTAAAAGAACGTGTTCCATTTAACTGTCATCGGAGAAGCAACTATGCATTCGAAATTTATTTCAAACTGCATGACCAATATCCTAGTATATGACAATAAATGTCATATAACAGTGACATAACTTAATTAACGCTTTCAAACTTTTTTTCCAAAAGCAAAATTAACACTTTAAATTCTTCAATAGACATTATATATCGATCATCATAGTCTTAGAAGGTCTTTAACAAGTAGGTTTATTTTTAATGTTTGGATGATGGTAGTATATATAATTTTGCAGGAAATAATTGCGTACAGCATAATCCCTAACCTTTATACAGACGCCACACTATGGTTATCATATTTGCAACCTTCTGTTGCTTTAGCACAGTGAATTTGGGGTTGAGAAAATTGCCTTATATCTTTTATATACAGTTTATAGTGTTGGTAGCAGATTTATGGCATGAGATTCGAAATTAACAGAAAACATATTAATTCTCCTCCTAATCACCAACCGACAGCCAACATCGTCCTGTTGAATATTGCGACGTTGTATCATGTCCATCTGTCTATTAGTATTTAGACAATTATGACACCTTGCTACGTTTTCCCCCAAGTAGTTTGCGTTATGTTCTCTACGTTTAGAGTTTATATACTAGTATACATTCCTTATGTTGACGATATGTCTCCTGTATTGATGGTCGCAATTCCCGTAGTGTCGTTAGCTGATGACTGAATGTGTTAGGTGAATTTACAAAACTGAAAAACTAGCTAACAATAAGGAATTAGTTTAGAATAAAGTTTAGTTTACATGTGGCTGTTCGCAAAATTACACAAATTCTATTACTATACACAAGTTGAACTTAAAGCGGAATCATTATTTCTGAACAAACTACATTGTAGTTCACCCACTAAACCTATTGGGTAGGTAATAAGCAAATTTTGGGCAAAGAACTGCACACATTAGAAATAGCTGTCAAATGGACGTCCTAACGAGTTGCATTTTTCAAAAGGAAGCCAAATGTAAAAAAGACTTCACAAAACAGTTTGAATCGTAAGTACATCCAAAACAAACAAACAAGTCAAACGCAGGGGAGAAACACCATCTTAAAGCAATCCAACGCTTTTTTTTTTTGCAATTACTTAATTACTGTTCCTCATAAAACCTGTTATATGTGTTTTTTGAAGAAACACGCACCACAAATATCTTACAATGATTTTGTAATTTATAGTGCGTTAATTGAAAGGCCATTAAACAGCACATACATTAATACAGCTATTACCAGATTTATGTTTACGAGACAACATAATAATGCACACCTCTTTTAAGGCTGTTACAAGTAGTTTTTTGTATCGTTTAACACATTACAAAGTAAACCAAGAACGCATTAATGTTGACATCGTGGCATCGCTTTCAACAGCAAACTTTTACTACGCAAAACATTTTAATTCTAGTTTTAGCGCTTTAAGAACGTTGCCCTAAAATAACAGAATGTAAAACGTAACTAAAACAAACAGCAACAACAAAAATAACAAGCGCGTAACATGGAAGGTACAGAACGGGAGAAAACGTAAAACCGCAAATGCCGCGCCCTACTAACTAAAATACAGAGACGCGGCATGTTTTGAAACTGCTAATTGAAAGCAGATACTAAGTGATGGATTAACTGTGAAATCAAACAAACAGTCAGACAAGGAAACCGCCCCGTACCCCGCAGTGGGGTGTGTTACACGCCTCAGAATGGCTGGTGTGAGGACCCGCCCAGCAATCCTCTGCCAACAAGTCCAAACACGCAGTGTAGACCATGCCTTTTCTATAGCCGCAAACAACTATTACTGTATTTATTCCATAGTTGTTATATGTTTTGCTATCAAATCAAACTAATAATCAAATAAAAATAAATTGAATTATAAACTTCAATACAAAGTCATGGTGCTGAAGGGATACGAGAGTGCACTGGTGCCAGAGAGGGACTTTTTGACGGAACGGGGACGCCCATTTTTGTAGGTACATGCGATGCCAGAATATAACCCATCAAATGCGCAGCGATATCGAGTATACTAGTACAATCAAATGCAAGTTTTTTGCACCA
>CM032662.1:22193763-22211948 GCA_019095985.1 Streblospio benedicti
AAAAGACCGTTAAAAAAAAAAATTTAAAACGGAAAAAGGGCATTTTAAAAAAATTTTTTTTCCTTTTTTAAAAAATTTGGGAAAAAGAATCCCATTAAAAAACTGTCAAATGGACGCCCTAACGAGTTTTTTTCAAGGAAGCCCAAGCAAAGGCTTCACAAAACAGTTTGAATCGTAAGTACTACCAAAACAAACAAACAAGTCAAACGCAGGGGGAGAAACACCATCTTAAAGCAATCCAACGCTTTTTTTTTTGCAATTACTTAATTACTGTTCTTCAAAACCCTGTTATATGTGATTTTTGAAGAAACACGCACCACAAATATCTTACAATGATTTTGTAATTCATAGTGCGTTAATTGAAAGGCCATTAAACAGCACATACATTAATACAGCTATTACCAGATTTATGTTTACGAGACAACATAATAATGCACACCTCTTTTAAGGCTGTTACAAGTAGTTTTTTGTATCGTTTAACACATTACAAAGTAAACCAAGAACGCATTAATGTTGACATCGTGGCATCGCTTTCAACAGCAAACTTTTACTACGCAAAACATTTTAATTCTAGTTTTGGCGCTTTAAGAACGTTGACCCTAAAAATAACAGAATGTAAAACGTAACTAAAACAAACAAAACAAACACCAACGAAAAAATAACAAGCGTAACATGGAAGGTACAGAACAGGAGAAAACGTAAAACCACAAAATGCCGCGCCCTACTGACTAAAATACAGAGACGTGGCATGTTTTTTGAAAACTGCTAATTGAAAGCAGATACTACTAAGTGATGGATCAACTGTGAAATCAAACAAACAATCAGACAAGGAAACCGCCCCCCTGTACCCCGCAGTGGGTGTGTTACACGCCTCAAGAATGGCTGGTGTGAGGACCCCGCCCAGCAAGCCTCTGCCAACAAGTCCAAACACGCAGTGTAGACCATGCCTTTTCTATAGCCGCAAACAACTATTACTGTATTTATTCCATAGTTGTTATATGTTTTGCTATCAAATCAAACTAATAATCAAATAAAAATAAATTGAATTATAAACTTCAATACAAAGTCATGGTGCTGAAGGGATACGAGAGTGCACTGGTGCCAGAGAGGGACTTTTTGACGGAACGGGGACGCCCATTTTTGTAGGTACATGCGATGCCAGAATATAACCCATCAAATGCGCAGCGATATCGAGTATACTAGTACAATCAAATGCAAGTTTTTTGCACCAGATATCCAACATTTTGACGATAGTAGTTTTGGGGTGTCTAAGCTCTCCCTCACACCGTATATTGATCTATATTAGTTTCAATAACATCCACATTTAATCTATATTGTGTGACGCGAATATGATTCTCATAAAATGTATAATTACAGGGGTGAAATGTTCACAAAAACAGGTTCAACAGGCAAAGCAATTGCAAGAAGGGAAAAAAAGAGATGGAAAAACGTGACAATTTGTTACGCCAAAGCATTTAGTACCAACTGTTTGTAAAAAAAAAGTAGTTCTTGTCATTTATGCTGATACCTTCACAAAACGTTGAATGTGAAACTAATCTTGTCCTTAGTAACACCCGACGTTTTGTAATTATAAAAACTATTTTAAAAAACTATCTTTTAATTATGCGGTTATTCTGCCTAGGCTAAGGTAGAATTGTAAAGTACGTGATTTTGGTGTCCATGGGAGTGTGCCCCATCAGTGCAGCAAAGGTCTGTAATCATGAGGTGTATTTAAAGCACAGGAGGCACCCCCTACCCCACCTGAGAGAGATAGAAAGGGCAAAAGATAGGCGGTTAGAGACGGAGAGAGAGAGAGACAGGTTAAGTCTCAGGTGCTTCTCGGGCTCCGCCCCTCTCGATGGTATGTAGCTCCATGTGCTGTCATACTTATAGTAGTTGAGATAGAAATATATCATTGTAATAATTAGGGTAAGGGGGGGGGGGGGGCTTAGAACAGTTGAGGTGTACGCCAAGGGTTAAACATTTACCATAAAAACACGCGTATGTTTACCATTATCACGAAGTAGTACTAAACAAGTAAAGACCCATACGTAAATGATTCAAATGTAGGGTAAAGAAACATAAAAATCCAACCTAACGCAAATAAAACACCGTGGAATTCTATTAAACGCAGATACTAAGATAACATATTAATTATTGGTTGCTGACAGAAGAGACAAGAGCAGTTAGCATACGGAGTTACTGGGTTCACAGATACATCAATTTCACAGAGAATTAAAACAGCCATTACGCACATGACCCCTTTAACCCCGCCTGCCGTAAATAGATAGGCAACTGTATCAATTACTTTGCAGGGGAAATGAAACTAAAGTCATCAAGCAGTCATAAATGACATAAAAAATGCGCCATTTGAACTCTCGTCTCGTAAATAAGTACAGGCCGCAATGCAACATAACGATTAATGCCACTACTGTTCATTCACTCTGAAAAGTATGTAATAGACACGAAATTAGGTTGTTTATTTTTTACACACATATATTCTAGATATAGGATAAACAGTGTGGTACATTTGAAATGCGTGATTTTGTAAGCAGCGGAATGTTGGCTCTTGATTCACAGTTGAGTTCACGGTTCATTATTTGAATAACGAACTGGGCGCAATGTTGACTCCTTTTTCCAGCTCACTATTCAATTCACTGTCATTTTTTCCTTGTCATTTCGAAACCAATGAGTCAACCTCGCCTGATTCAACCATGCCTCTTTAACAACCAGCGCGCATGCTTGGTTTAATCGTTATAATTTCAATTATTTTTAGAGGTGGAATCCCACACAAAGACAACGTAAAGAATGCAAGCTCTTAAGCTGGGGGTATGACTCCATCCAGGGCCACTTTATATTTCTTAAATTGAAGTGCATGATTGTCAAACTTGTCTTCAGTACAGGAGAATCCAGATTTTCTACAGAGGGTGGAGGGGGTGGGGTTGGCTTACACTTAAGAGACCTTAAGTTCGTAGGAACGATCGATAGCGAACATGTCAAACACCCTATGAAAACTAGATCGCATGTACTAATAGGTTATCGTACGAGTGGGGTGGGGACCAGACAATATCTATAATATCTTTGATCTCACTCCCTGAGTGTGAAGTGTTACAGAACAAGGAGCGCTCTCTTTATGTTCACGCTCAGATATTGTCTCACGGCCCACGCATATATAATTACCCTTTCCCTCGTGTTTTTATCCTTAGGTCTTAAAATTTGCAGTGCAGTATATCAATTTTTCTGATCCGCCTCCCAGCCAATCAGATGCAAGTATTTTCAGCAAACATGAGACAATATGGTAATGTCGTCTACCTCTTTGTATATTTCTAGAACATTCAGGGGCTTCCAGTCCTTGCCAACGCGTAAAAGACATATGGTCATCCACAATACATAGGATTTTGAAACCTTGCACTCGGGAGTCATACACAATGAGCTTTGCCCCATGCGTCAACCTAGTAAGAAAAAGACCATGAAAATCAACGAGAACACTGGTAAATTCACGTTTTTCTAAGAGGGGGAGGAGGCGCAACCATGGGATTTTATGGCTTTTGTATGTGCGAAGGCTCGAGAAGATAATTGGAAAAAAATCAAGGATTAAAATTTAAGGGCAAAAGAGGCGGGGCGAGGGTGTCGGAGATCCTGTAGCTGCCTACTGAGAATGAGCATTACTTAATATATATACTAATAGCCGCAATATCAGATTATCCTCACCATAGATACAAGGGTAGATTAACTCAACACCACAAACAAACCTGTTCTGAAATTGGAAAATGATTGTACTGTGTGAAGAAAGAAGATTATACACAAACAGTTGTATTCTGCCACAAAACAAACCTAATTATGTTAAGAGCATACAATTAAACTTTAAAATTGCACATCCATTGTGTTTGGGGCCTTTTATAACATAGTGCTAACATGGAACAGCCGTGTAAGGCAGCTACGTGTTGTGAAGCCTGTTTTTATGACAATTTGTGCCCTCAATTGCCTTTTTTCTTGATTTATATGTTTATCATGCCGACTGTGTATTGCAGTTCACAATAGTCTGTTACCTATTAGAATATCAAATGTTCATCCTTTTCAAAGTTAACAATTTATGTAACCAATACAGTCACGTAGCGATGTCGTCATTCTATGGGTTCAGTCACATATTTACTCCCGCTAAAAAAGATCTAGAGATCTCAGTAAACGAGAGCGTACAGATAAATTAAATTCTTTAAAAAATCAATTGTAAAGTTGACAACTATTTCTTTTACAAAAGCTGACAGTCATGTCATGGGAAAAACGTCACCCAAGGTGACGAATCAGTGTTGATGCCAGGATCAGGTAACAGCCAATGGAATCAGTTATGGACGATTGTGGTTCTGTGAGCCATATAGCCGTAGCTGTATGGCCTGTAGAGGGCTATCAAGCGGCGAATATTATGGACAATTGTGATCAATCAGAAATAGGCGCAGACTTGTCACTATTTTCAACTAAATAACTGAATTTGATCACTCTTGTTGTGATTAATAGAGGGGTTAAACGAAGCAGGAATAAACTAATAGCCATACTGAATCAAAGTAGCAGTCATTTTGGTCCATATAAAATTATAAGTGCCTACACGTATGCGGCGAAAATGAGTAATCTGGCTGCAATAATACTACCTGTAGCGGGGCAATAAGGCGGGAACCAATGAATGACCATAATTCACCCAAACACACTTAATATGCCGTTTATAGTTGTGGTTCATTTGAAATAAGCGCGGAGAATTGACCATTTTCAACTGTAATTGAGCTCCCTGATTAAAATGACGTGTCGTTTAGTGGGGAATATGCGCCGAAGGGTCACCATTTCTACCCGTCAAACCAAATTTGAGCATGCTAGATTAAAAGACGATGCGACCTGTAGAGGGTTCGCTGCGGACGTAGTTGTCATTGTCATTTGCTGCTGCAGATGCCGAGTTTCTACTTGATAAAGGCTTTTAAGCATAACATATTGTTTACTATATGTACAATTCTAACACGGTCTAGTTCTTTACTTTCATTTCTAACTACCAACAAAAAATGTCTTGACACAGACCTGTAAAGTTCATAATTATGAAGGGCGTGTCCAGTATGTACTTTTATGTTGCTCTCGGTCATTGACTTTTTTATCGTCAGATTTTTGGTCGCTGTAAATTTGATATAGATATGATCTGCGCGAAGGTCACACATAATTATTTTATCTACTATTCTTACATTAACATAAACATCCTTCCTAGTTTTTTCCCCATATTTATGATGTAATTCAAGATAGTAGGCGTTCGCGCGCAATAAATTAAGAAACAATGTGCACATGTATAATGAAATAGTCTATAATGGGGGAAAGTATTTTCGCTGTACATGTATACATAATTGCAGTCTCAACCAATTTCCCGTAGCTTACAAAACTGTACATTCTGACATGAAACCCAAAAAGTATTCGACTTTAGAAGACTGGCCGGGTGTTGGTAATTTGTAAAAGTAACATTGTGTTTGCCGAGGTCTTTGTGACTAAGATTTTGGGATAGGATCTCTTTGCTACGGGCGGACACTGAAAAAAAATGTTCACCGAATCCCGCGAAAATGAAATAGCCGTAATCATCCTCAAGTTTATCGAATGTGAAAATGACAGCACAAATAGCTCATTCTCATTCTCAGTTGCAGTAGGTGAACGTCACGTTTCTGCTGAAATCTTGCACAACAACCACAGACATGTAGATCTACATAAAACGTCGTTTATTATCCTAGTTACAATTTGAACCAAACGCACAATATATTTTGTAGTGCATTGCCAATGATATAAATTGACATCAGTTGGTTTCAGTTTAAAGACCACCGTTTAACCCAGAGGCGCCACCGTCGCAATTTATGGGTTGATTGCCGTCTGTAGCCGCGTGGCGGCCGTTAACTGGGGTGATTACCCCCGTTGTGCCGCTTGCTACAAGATACCCCAAGCAGGAGAGAGTCTCAGCACCATCGCTGCAGACAGAAGGGGTAGGTACGGTGGTCACACAGATTAGGCGACCGCTCCATGGCCCCGTCAGTGTAGCAGATATATAGAGGGTGATGTAGGCGGGACAGGCGGGAGGCTGAAGGACACACCCTTCCTCGCGATCCTCAGCTTGAACATGGACATGGAGTTCACTGGGGACCTTTCCCTGGCACATCCAGCATTTCACGGAACACAGCATGAATGGTCCGGGAAATTTTCCATTGCTATTGTTTTCATTATCTGACAATTTAGGCACAGATTAGTTAACTATTAACTAATCTGTGATTTAGGCATCAGTCTTTCTCCTGGATTTACCTTTGGAGTTCTTGGTAGCGCTACGTCATATCGCTTACCTCATTCCGTTTTAACCTTCAGGTACGACTTCTTAAGAAATCATCAGGTGGATACTCAGACCCTATTATTTTTAATTTGATTTTGTCTCAAACTCTAGTGGTCGAAACTTCTTTTGCTTTACGTCCTGCGGCTTGATATGTGATAGTGGTATTGTTACAGGATGAGAAACTTTTTTTACCCGACAACTTTCCGTAACTAATCGTATACATGTGTCATTACTTAGTTATATTTTTCTTCTTCAGATCTCTAAATAGATTTTATATAAGAAGAGTGTTGAAAATTAATTGTTCTTGAAAATTACTTCTGCGTGTAAATAATTGCAATCGCAATGTGCTGTGCTGTACTTGCGCGCATTGTTATCTATACACGTTGTACTCTAATTTGCCGACGCACTGTAGAGTGTAGACAATCATTTTTTTTCAAGCACACCAATTTAAAAGAAATACTTTTGTACAGTTGTACTTTGACCTCTGATGCTTAACTTCTAGTGTAATGTCTCAACCTGTAGGGAAACAGTATCGTCGGGCCCAACGAACGCAAACGGCCCGTATAACTCCACATTCAGCGTGTTATAGGCCTTGTTTGCATAGCAAAGCAATCATTAGATTGAGATTTACTGAAATTTTACACGGAAATTTCATGACTTTGCTGGTCACTCGCCTGTGCTGTTATCTGCTCCTAGCGTCAACACTGATTCGTCACAATAGGTGACGCACTTCCTTTGAACTGCCAGCATTCATAGAAACTTCTTAATAGATTTTGATTTATCGGTGCGTTTTTGTTAAGGAGATTCACAACAGCCCATATCGAGTCCATTGGGGTATCAGGTTCCCAAGTTGTAACGCCTGTATATAGATCACAGGTTCAATGGGCTTAGATCGTAGCAGTAACTAGATTTTTCTGTCAAATTAGTGATGATCCTGACTACTTTACTGTGTATCCTACGACTTGATATATGATCGTGATGTTTGCTACAGTTTTTTATCTTGCAACTTTCCCTAAAGTATACATGTGTCAGAATCCATTAGCCATTGATACTTTATTCTGAATCTCTATAAAAAGTTGACAATATATTTGAAATGAGTTAAAACAATTCAGTAGACTCTTGAAAATTACCTTTAAGGGTTCTGCCATCTGTTGTGATGTACTCTGTGCCCATATATTTTTTCAACAAAGTATAAAATTGTATAAATCACCGTGTGGTCTCATTGGAGGACACATTATCTGCAGATAATCATAAATTTTCCTAGTGCACTTTTTTTACTACTTTGACTTCTGAAGTCTCATGTACATGTATGTCTTAACACGGTCACATAGATTCAAAACGACCCCCATAGCTCCCCATTCAACGTGTTTGTTCAAGTTTGCACAGCAAAGCAATTAAGATGTATTGCCTTTGAAATCTGTGTGAATTTTGCTTGTCATTTTTCGGGGTGTGCTGTATAAATAACAAAATTGTTACTTGCCGTAGCATAGCTTATAGAATTCTTGCTACATCTTCTTGAATGTCGATGCACAACCATCCCCTTCAGGTGTGTCTACGTCTCGGGTGGCTCATATTGAACTTTAATAAATCCATGACTATGCCCGCCCACATGAAGCATTGTGGAAGCGCATACAATTGCACACCCACAACTCTCTCATAATATAACGAGATCGCCAATGTACACACTTGCTACCAGAGAGCTTCTTTTGGTATACAATTTTTATATGTACGTCGCACAAATTGGCAGGTGGGATCATTGGGATGTGAACGTATCTGTCCATCCCAATAGGGGACAGGTTTGATGGCGGGTATATGTCAGCACTTTGTATTGACATTTATCCGTGTATCAAGAACAATGTATAAACATTATCATATTGTGCAATTATCAAATTACAACATGTATGGGACTTTCGTGTAGGTGAGCACTATACGTACCATATAGTTTTGATCACAGTTAAGTGTGTGTGGAACATATGATTGACAACATTAAAGCTGTTACAACGAATCAACCTATTCCACTGCCACTGTCACACCAAGTAACAAGGCAATCTACTTACCATAAACCCGAGAAAGGCGATGCGGTCAAACACTTAATGATAGTCTTTATAACCCTGCATTACAATAGGTGAAGCACTCCCCTTCCACAACCTAAACAAGGGTTTGCAGAGACCACACCTACCTTTAATTCCTGCTTAGTATATGATGATACTGGTGAAACCTTCCAAGAGTCACAACCCAACGGCTGTGAGTTCCATTGACACCAGGAATACGAAGAGTTTAAAGACCGTCAAGATCTTAAGCTGTGTCACTATAGTAGGCGCTTGACAAACGTATAATATATTAGTAGGCTCGGTTCAAAACAGAAATATACAACAATGCATTGGTACTTGCGTCACTCAGGATCGAGGTCTGGTCGATTGGGCGCAGTGTGAAACCGGACAATACCGCACATCGTCGCTGAACTAAGAGAAGTGTCCTTGCTGCATGCGCTCAAAATACGCAAATCAGACCCCCCCGGGGGGGGGGGGTGTCCTACCAAAATATGTTATTTCCATGGGATATTTTACATGTCGGCTGTCGATCGCGCGTATGTAACTCATGACATGCCCTAGGTGCGTTCCGGTCCTTTCCATATACCTGGATCTGCCGGTGATGTGCGCTACAATCGTCCGCCTTTGCCCGTACGCCGTGTTCAAAGTGGAGTTGGTACCATGGGAAAGACGTTAGAGAGATTATATATGAAACGGAGCCATTGGGGACCACATGTGTTTATAACCTTTCCTTGTGAGCTTATACAGTAGGCAACAGTCACCTATATGTTTGCATGTATGCTGCTGACAGCATAGGACGAGTTTACACACTTGAGAACTGGCAACCGTAATCTGCGAACCACCCACCATGTTCACGTGTACCTGGTAAACTGTACCGCGTGCACCCCCAAGGTGTCTCCGACAGTCTCTTGGAATTATGGCGAATACTGAGGGCTCCAGCACTCATTAAGTGGTCATTGGTAGGTCATAGTGTTATCGTTGTCTATTCTAATATATAGGAGAACATGAAAATAAATGCTTGTCTTTTGAACTTAGGTTATCTAAGAACTTTCTTCTTCTAGTAGTCAATATACTCAGTTGCATGTGCAGATGAGCACGGGTATAACACAGAATATGCCCTTTCAACTCATTTGAAGCACAAGCACAGCTTGGCCACTAGTGGCTTTCAGCTTGTAATGCCGATGCTTACTTGTTAAATTCACGTGCTGGGTCACACGTATTAATAACCACTGTTTGGGCTAAATGAAGCTGTTATGTACGGCTAGATGAAGACAGCCGTTACAACTGGGAGCGATGTGTAGCTACTAGCTATCTGGTTGTGAAGACAGAAATTGTTCTTTCAAAATTCTGCACCAGACACATGCATTATTTTATTTGTTGCAAGTGCTTGCTAATGCGTTTAACTGGTATGCAGTATAGGGTATAATTGATATATGGATGTTTAACTGTTGAGGACAATTATCATTTTATTACGTCTGAGGGTAACTCGATCTACCAATCAAGACTATGCCGTACATTGGGATACATACTGAATTGTAAGCACAAATTTATTGTATTGCATGAGGTACGTCCAAGTCATAATTGCATCAAAACAACCCTAGCAAAACAATGAAAACAGCTGTAGGCCTACGCATATTAAATCAGCCAAATAGTTGTTTTGTTTTTAATCGATCTGTTCAATAACAGTATTCTTATCTGTATTTAATATACTATCTATGTACATATGTTTATATACTATTATGTTTTATATGGGTGGATATTATACATCTGAAATAAAGTTATCTTATCTTAAATCTAATTGTAATATGAATTATCTGTTACCCGTATCTTTGATACTTTGTCTTGACCATTTGACCAACTAAGTTGTGTCCCATTACGCCGTCACGACTGCTTTATGAATATTTTCCAGTGCAAAATTTCCCAATCGGCGTGTAGAACAATGATAGGGGATGGCAATGTCAACAAACCATATATGGGCCAGATGTTTATGGCAAAATGAAAGCAGAGGTGACTAGGCAGGCGGTGGGGCGGTGGTGCGCCCGCCCCGGCACGGACTAGACTAGGACAGGTGACTCCAGGGCCCTCACCCGACAAGTACACGGCGCTGTTATAATTAGCTGCTTTACTGCATCTACCATATTAATCTGCAATAAGTTCTTGCGAAGGTCTCTGTTATATTGTTATGTACATTAGACGGTCTGTTATTACAAACGAGTGTTTGTTTTAATCGTGAAGGTACTTGACTATAATATAGGTTAGATAGATATTTATTACAGGGGTGTAAGTGATTTTATTTTTCAAGAAGAAAGGCCGAGGTTGCTTCATTTATATGAAGATTACACTTGCGCATTATATTTATATTATTTATATTATTTTTCTATTTATTATTTTATTACTTTTTATTTTTCACTTATTTGTGGAAGAATTGAGGAGTACATTTTGGATTTCGGGGTTTCCGTTTTGGCAATGTTGATCGTATACATTTTAATTTAAAAAGTGTATTTGTTGGAGTAGTTTGTTCATATGAAATCGTCATTTCGATCCAATTGTAAGCTTTTTTGGTCAACCAGAAGCTGGCTTACATACTCGCTGACTGGAAATCAAAGCAAGGAAAATATAAGCCGAATCGGTAGTAGTAGCGGCACCTCACGAAACGCGCGTCTCTAAGTTCTGTTTCAGTCAATGATAATAGCTTCACGCATTCATTAGAATTAGAATTATAAATCTAAAAAATGAATAGATCTAGTTAATTTTATGTGATTTTTACATGTGCAGTGTATCCTTCTTTCTATTGGTATACATTTGGAAGATTTGAAGAAAATAGTTTTATGAAATTGTATGTAAAATCGGACAATGATGCCTTTCACTAAACAGGTGACCATTTAAGTACAGGAGTTACTGTTTTTGTATACGAAACTATTATATATATATTATGATACGTGTAACATAACTCAGGAGAACACACTCTCAGGACACCAGTAATTATCAAAACCAAGAAAAAAATCAGGGAGCGCTCTTTCTCAGGATTTTTTACACAATGGACGGGTTGTCGTGAAAATACAAGAGAAGACGTACTCTAAAATAGTTTCAAACAGGAGAATTTTATGTGAAACCTATTTTGTTCTCTGAAAAAGGAATTATTACAACAAATGGAAGTTGAACGCATATGTCTTGGATAGTGGACGGCAGGACGACATCAAACGGTAGACGAGGTAAGAGATGTAGGTGTGCTTAAAATTAAAAATCAGTTGATATTTTAATGATTATAAAGCATACACTTACTAATCCGATTTCTTGAAAGCTATTTGATTTTTTATCGTTTTGCGCCTTGATAAAATTCATACAATTTCTTAATGTTCTTGTATAGAAGTTGTTGTAGTATCTCTGATTTCAAAAGAGAAAACCCACGGTTCAAACAATGATTACCTACTTTAGTAAGAAATAAATAGTATGGGAATGTGGGCTAGATTTGTTCTGTAAGCTTACTGTGATTCTAAATATGGGTAAGGCAGTGTATCATTTCATTTTTAAAAAACGCATTGCAAAATATTTTTTGTGGGGAAAAATATACCCGTGAACGTGTGTTATCAGTTTACAGTGGGATTTATCCTACATGTCTGTGAATATCTTTGTAATGTATAACGTACATGTTTTAATTACATTTTTTCTTTAAACTTCTTCATAAAGATTGTATCACGTTATTCAAACTTCCCTCCATTACACTTTGGAAGTTCCTTTTACGTATTTATATTTCCGAATATTATCACAAGGGGTCTGTCAGTGAGGTTCGTTGTGGAGAGAAAATAAGGTGGGCAGAAATTATTGTGACCACGTGCTTATACAGATGTTATTTGTAGATCGAGGGACAAAGGCGCTAATTATAGTCCTGACTCCAAATATTAAATAATTACACACACATACATGGACATGTACTACATTGCTATTTATGACGTAAAATATAGTACATACAATTAATAATGAGAGTTCGATTCATTTATGAAAATAAAGAAGATTGAATTTCCAAAAATGTAAAGTATAAAACATGTACCAAATTAATACAAATGATATACACCAAAAATTAATGATAAAAGTTGAATTGATATTATATGAAAAGACAAAGAAGCTTCACCTTAAAAATGCAATAAATATAAGTATGTCAGAAACATTTTCTTGTATGCACTATACTTTGGCGGAATTTTTATTACCATTCTAATGACATTTTTTCTAACGAATCAACTACATACGTCATGTGGACATAAAACATTTTTAAAATACTGTTTAAATGCAATTGGACCGTGTTTTTAATTTGAAACCACATCGCTGTAGACGTGCTATTAATGTGGCAGTTGCGCTTTATCATTCACTTGCATGTGTCTTCTCTAGAATACAGAAATGAAACGTTTCTGTTATATTCCATGTCCCACTTCCTTTCAGAACTTGACAGACGCGTAAACCTCTACGTTTCCACGTGGGTCTAAACCCAATACGATTAACAGTATACGGCCATGCCAATATGGTAATAGTCCCTGCACTGCAGATTGAGTGCAACAAACTTTAGTGGTGGGTTTAGGGGAAAGAAATATATAATTTTTTTCCAAAAAAATCCTTTATTGAATCCCATTTTGTGTGCGAGGTTTCATGAGGTTTGGGAGTTCACTCTCTAGAGTTTGGGCTGGTCTCTGCTCCTGTCTTTGGTGTGGCAACCAAGAGGTTTTCACCATTGTACCATTGCCAATCGGCTCTATATTGTATTTTGTGTCATATCATAAATACAAGCTTGGGAAACAATATGTAGTTTTCTGCTCATTCTGCGGTCGTCAGTGCAATATTTTTCTAGCTCCCGCCTATCTTACTATGACGCGTACCACACCTCCGTGTACTTTGGGAGACCTTGGATTTAACGAACCATTCAGTATCGTCAGTCTCCTACTGTGTTTTAGTATATTTTTAGAACTTTTACCCTTGTTGGGGATGTCAGTGACCGCTTCAGCCGCGGTGCAGGTAGCGGCTGTGGTTCAGACTGCTCTATAGCAGTTCATAAAATGTAGTCTGTAGCATCTTCATAAAGTAGGGTCATAATCATATCTCACGGCTATACACGCTATATATAGTAGGCTAGTTATCACAACTCTTAATATGTGTGCAATGTAAAATAAGTTCCCGTAAACCGACGATGAAGTAGGCGAAGGCTATTTTCACGAGGGTACCATGGCATGTACCGTGCAGGGAGATCGGCAGCCATTGCGGAGAATGCCGAGCGTTGGCCTCCAATACTGAGGCAGTTGTTTTTTGTTTTTTGTTTTGTTTTGTGTGTTGTTGTTTTTTGGTGGGTGGGTGGGTGGGGGTGGGGGGGGGGCAGTTGGGGCTGGAGAATCCCGGTGTACAAGATTCGGGAAAGGAGGCTGGGGGAATGATCACCGCGAAAGTTTTCTGTGACTATGAAATCAGTTTTGCAGGGTAGCCCATGAGTGACTGCATTAACAGCCCAAACTCAAGGCAGGTCACCTTGTTGCTGCTTTATATTAGTGTAGAACCACATGTTCAATTATAAAAATATATATAAATAAAATCTGAGGAGAAATCTGTGAAATTTAATTCCAGTGATATTGTATGCAATAGTAAGCCTGGCAATAATACTGGGCTCCACCTAGATTCTTCCATGACCTGGAAACAACACAAGACCCCTGCTGATGCACTGGAGACTATTTTTTTTAATAAAGCGTCAGTGTCCAAGTTGCGCATTCCTGTTTTGTGTGAGATAAGTTTATTAGGCGTGAATTGGTGCGCCGCCGCTTCGGCCAACCCTTACACCACACACATGTCTAACATTATGCATGTAGCTGTTTCAAAGTGTTAAAGTTAAACGTCAACCACCTACAGCAAAACCTCGTTATTACACCCTATAAAGCCCGGGGGTAGTGAAAAACAAAACGTCTCCAATAGTGAGCAGATCATGATTTTAGGAACAACAAACAGCAAAAGGAGTGACCTAAAAGTGTCACCAATAACAAGCCGTCCCGATAGGTTACGAACTGTAACTGTAGTGTATTAATGCCGTCTGCTGGCTTACGGCATGTCGTCGTGTTTGGCAGCGGCGGGGTTAGTAACCGCGCAGGGTTGTGACCCGTGCACCAGAAAGGTGCACCGTGACAGAGCTCACATTAATCGTGGGCGTTATACAAAAACTTCAAACATGGAGGGCAGCAAACAGAAACCAAACTTTCAACCTTGTGCGTTGGAGTTTTGCATGAAGTGGTTAGGCGCCAGGAAGGGCTATACAGTTTGTGGACATTTTTGTATGGTGGACGCCTGGTTTTGCATCATAGGCGTTACGCCTGGTTCCTGGGGATGTGGGTACTTGTCTAGAAAGACACATTGGAGAATGCATGTACGTCTTTGCTTGTAGGAAGTGATGGCTACTGTTAGAAAAATCCAAACCCCTCCCCGCCTCACCCACCCCTATACATATTGTGCACATTGAACATTCATGGCCAGATATGGATGTACAGCGTGGAGCCTCGTGTGCCTCTTGCACGAGGCACATGTTAACAGATGCTCATTGAAAAATATCAGCACAGTATTTTCATGACATATACATCACTGCACGTTAATCTTCCCACGCACACTTTCTATTATGAGCCGTTTCCTAATCACGGGGACGTTGTCGTGAAAATGACTGCCCTGACATGTGGTAAAAAGGACGGTTTCCTCTCATGAACATTCACATAGTGTCCTCGTACGATCGTCAGATGTCTATATTGAAATTGAACTCATGTTATTTTTGCTGGGTGCGTTACGAGTATTTAATTCAGAAGGCTGCTATAAGGTGCTTGAACCTAGGTAATATATGCCATCATTGTAGTATCATTTTACATGATCCGTTTCCTGGATAGTTCATGGCATAGTTCATGGGATAGTTCATGGTAGTTTGGAACATTCACACATTGTCATCATCCCCGCCAGTCCCAACTCTTTATGTAGTATTGTGAGGCGTTTGTTCAACCTCTCCGCCTGCTCAGACTTGCATGACTTGAGATCAAGACCCTTTAAACATTGCCAGCGCATGTACTTTGACTGTAACTAGCAGATGAAGCTGCACAATCCAGATTGCAAGCATACAGTGAAAACATATATTGTTTAAAGTGCCGGTACCCACAAATCGACGACTGAACCCGATTTCCGTGAATGTACAGACTGGTTTGTGCGCCAGCAAAAGCTTAAAGTGAAACACATATGGTGGAGAAGAAAAAAAGGGGGGAAAGTGAACAATCCATTGAAAAGAAAGTGAACGCGTGATAGTACAAACGCACCGAAATACCTGTATGAAAAATTTCCCAACAAATTCTATAATTCCATTTCTATAATAAGTGCGTCAATTTGCTTTCAAGTGAAAATTGAATTGGATTCAATAGGTCTAGATCGTATTAGCAAGGCGGAATTAATAATAGCAGTTGATTACTTTATGATGACGCTTGTTCAAAAAGCGTGCGAACACCATACGTAAAAGGGCATCAGATAAGAGTTTGAGACATTTTCCAGCTGAGAACCCTGTTTACCTTGAAAGTACATCTATCGTCGTCATCCGAATGGTATCGAATACAAGCATTAATAATAATTCCGTTGGATATGGATACCATCGTACTTTGTCTATTTACGGTGTTGGAAATTCTCTACACGACCAAAAGTTTTATAACAGGTCGCTCGAGGTTTCATATGAAAATTTATATTTGCGACAAAGGGTCGGACTTACACTAAATATTTGGTTTCGATTCTGGCGTGTGCTATAGATAGGTGTTGTTCAGAGCAAAATACGCATTTCGTGAGGTCAATGACTTTGAATTGACATAATATTATCTCGATCTGGTCGATGTATTCACCCGCACATTTGCCTGCTAATTTCAATATGGCTAATTAATCATGTTACACACAGACTGTGAGATATCATCGATAAACCCGTTCACACCAACACTGTAAAGACATTAGTTGTATAATCTAATTAAAAATACGTGGTAGTATAATTTTTGTGTCGCGGTCACAAAAACACGTTTATTTTCACCAATCATGCAGGTTCTACGTTTTTGAAATTTGTCTAATTGTTTTGTCTTGGTCAGTTGAAGACTGGCGATAACAAACACACGATGGCAAACACATTGAATTGCTCAGAGTATTTTTTTAGCTGTGGGTGGAAACCACCCCCTGTGGATCAGCCACAATCTATTTCTTATGGGTGCGGAAGATCGGTGATCACAATAGATTTGCTACAGAAAATAGAGGTGCAGAAACTGCCGAACAAGGATGTGTATGAATGTTGCAAATGATTCGGTTGATGTTTTTATGGGAATATGAATATAATGAAGTATATCTCTTAAAAATAAAACAAACAATAAAGACGGCACGGTGTCTAAGATGGGAAACAAGCAACGCCCTTTTGTTAAATGTAAACCATACACAATTACTACCCGACAATAAATCTCCTTGCAAGCAAACTAACTGCAGTGACAATAAAGTGAATGGTCGTGTAAGTGAACTATATATAGCAGATGTCGTTAGGCTACCGAGTTTCAAATACATATATGATGTCCTTTTTGCTGTATACCTATTGTATAACTGCTTGAATATGCAAATAAGTGACGTCAAGTAGAGCAACTCATGCAGAATGGTGATTGACTCTTGCCGTCAAACTTGGCGTTTCTCCAAAATGAAATCAACACCGTTATCTACATCACGTGCAATCAAACGTGACTCTGGACCATGCAAAAAGTGCGTGAAAAAATTCCAGTGTGTCATCTCTTTTTTGTGATCAAATTTATTGTTCAAGCCTTTGATAGTGTATTTGAAATGTTATTGATGTTGATGTTGCACGCATTCATGATTTATAATTAGGTGGAGGCCTATCCTTTAAAGCCCCACACTTTCAAAGAAAAAAATACCCGCAAAACAGACTAATGATTAAGAAATGCAGCGACTGTACTGCTATGTAAAAGACGCCAACTTTGGCACCACACCCGTCTGCTATCTTGTACCGAATTCTGATTGGCTAGTGGCTATATACAATCCGTATTATTTCTCCATATGCAATCACATCTCATTCCAATCATTGTTATCCAGAATTATTGACAATAAAATAACCACGTTGATTGCTCTTTTTACTGTGGTATTCTTAAGACTTTGGGTTCTGAAGTACTTGAATGGATGATATGGATCTTAGATGCTTGGTTGCTGCTATGGATTGTCCATTAAACAATGATTTGGGAAGGAGGCTTTTAGTCACTGGCTCCACCTCGTCACGGTGCCTTGGATCTGCTGGAGCCTTCTGCAAAATCACATGTGCACCCCTCACGGGGTTTTATAAGTAGTCCAGACATCACAACTCTTTTTTTTTGCCTTGTTTCTCACATCCCGCTTTCTTTAAAATTACCTCTACTTATCTCTTTAAAGGTTTTTTTTCCAGATGTATCCCATTTCCACCTCACGATATTTGGGAATCATAATTTGCTAACCGAACTACCGGTAACTAAAAAATCCGGCCATGTTAATAGGTGTGTGAGGTTCTAATTTGACACGCCCAGGCGTGATTTTTTGTAAAGCGCTTGACTGTGTTAACTTATACAACTTTTTCCTTGGTTTACAAAGCCGACGACTATCCACAGTTGGATCAAATGTTTCATAGATCATTGTGAGAGAAAATTCACAACTTTCAAGTAACATAGTCCCGGTACATCATCCTTCTTTGCAGTAAATCTTGATAATAATTGTTTGAATGAGAAGTAGTGAGTATGGACGAAAATAAACCGGATTAAGAC
>CM032662.1:22212048-22226682 GCA_019095985.1 Streblospio benedicti
AACAGGGTTTTTAAAAACCCCTTTTTTTCGGGCGTGGAACAAAAAAAAAATTTTTTTTGGATGGGAAAAACAAACAAAAAAAGGTCCCTGGAAAAAAAAAAGAAGGGGAAAAAAAAAGGGGAATCCCTGGATTAGAAATTTTTGGAATTTTATTTTTTTTTTAATTTGGCCGGGCAGGGTTTTGGGGGGAACAATGAACCCCCCCCTGTACGGAAAACATGGTTGCCCTTTTGTGAGTTAAATCACGGTACCCCCACGAGAGGGCCCCAACGATGTGAGAGTTCTAGGTTGTACCAGTTTACCCAAATTTTGAGTCACCTGCTGAGTTTCCCCGATCCACCCACGGGCATGTGCGCTGTTTTTCCCGTGTGAAACGGGGGATAAATACCAAATTTTTGTTTCCCCTTAAAAGTTTTTTTTTAAAGTAAAAGGAACCCAACAAAAAAACCCTAAAAAAATAATTAAAGGTTTTTTTTACATTTTTATTGTACAAAAAACCCTCATGTAGGTCATGACACCTGGGCCCTCTGATGGATGTGCTGCTAGGTAAACGGCAGCGTACGTCCCAAACAACTTTTGCCATTCAGCAACACTGCCAATCTTTTTTCCTGACTTCTTGGCCATGGTGAGCACTTTTGTGATCGGGTCAAACTCTAACTGCTGAGCCGAATCTCCTTCAGAATACAGTAAAGTTAGATCAACGTATTCGCCCGCATGTATTTTGGAAACAACCCTGGTATCCAAACTAGCACCAAGTGTGAGAAAATTGTCCATAGGGTCCTCACCAAAAAGATGGTCGATCGCCCCAGATACTGAAGGTGATGGCTCTAGAGGTGTAGAGGTCGAGGCCTGCGACTGCGTGAAGAAAGCTGGTGTGGGTTGCGTAGGGGCCGACAACGGTGTTGCTGTAGCGACTGGTGTATTCTGCTGTGCCAGTGACTGGGTTAGCAGAGCCATTTGCTGCTGGGTCGCGACCAACTCTCTTTGAATCTGGGCCAAAGAAAGAGTGGGAACATCCCCTTCGACTGGTGTCTCCTCTACTGGTGGTTGGCTGGTGATGGCAGAGCGTTTGGCAGTAGGTTTACCCAGACGCTTGACTGGCTTAGTGCTGGCTCTCTTCTTAGGAGGCATGCTGAAAAGGACGAACAAACAACAGGAGATGTGTAAATGAGGCACTTCATGTGAAGTGTTTAAATAAACATTCAATTACATGTACCACACACATGGAAAACATTAACCGTATGATAAACCACAGTATCACACACGAGGGTTGCAAATATAGTAAAATAGACCGTGAGGCAACCTAAGTACCTCACACGTGTCTAGTAAGAATAACCATGTGATAACCAAAGTATCACACACGAGGGTTGTAAATAGTAAAATAGACCGTGAGGCAACCTAAGTACCTCACACGTGTCTAGTAAGAATAACCATGTGATAACCAAAGTATCACACACGAGGGTTGTAAATATAGTAAAATAGACCGTGAGGCAACCTAAGTACCTCACACGTGTCTAGTAAGAATAACCATGTGATAACCAAAGTATCACACACGAGGGTTGTAAATAGTAAAATAGACCGTGAGGCAACCTAAGTACCTCACACGTGTCTAGTAAGAATAACCATGTGATAACCAAAGTATCACACACGAGGATGGTAAATCTAGTAAAATAGACCGTGAGGCAACCTAAGTACCTCACACGTGTCTAGTAAGAATAACCATGTGATAACCAAAGTATCACACACGAGGGTTGTAAACCTAGTAATAGACGTGTGGTAACCCAAAGTACTAGTAACACCCACGAAAGATAAAGTTGTATATGTAAAAATATATACTAAATAACATATATACGGGACTAATACACATATAACCCATATAATTATATAAAACGAGAAATAAAAAGAATTAACTAAAAAAGTATTTGGAAAAACAAACAGCAAACAAAGCAACACGTGGTTACGGCCAAGCCGTTAACCACCTGAACAAAGAAATAATTAATATTACACGTACATAATGAATACCACCGATAAAGTACTTATAAATAGGGACTAATAACCATATAACCCATATACGTCTATAATAGAAAAATAAAATACCTTAACTCTACAGAGTATTCAAATTACACCACGTGTCAACGATTAAACCGTTAACCGAAACAAAGAATTAAAAGTGTCCCATTCACTTAAAGAAAACCGCAGATAAAACGTACTCACGTAAATGATTAACTGTGCGTGAACTAAACAGAGGTGATCCAGGCGAAACACGCAAATAACGGTGACAAAATATCCAAACACTTAATTACTAAATTAGAGATCAAATCTCAACATGTGTTCACTGTTGAACTTTAGGCAGGAATGGGCCGTGCGTTACTTTCCGGATATCCGGGTTAAGAAATTAGGTCTTATACTACCAATAAGATCTTGGTCACTGACCGAACAGAAACCTTTAGGTCACTAACCACATAGAGTCACAGAATCGTATTAGCAAGGCGGAATTAATAATAGCAGTTGGTACTTTATGATGACGCTTGTTCAAAAGCGTGCGAGCACCACCATACGTAAAGAGGCATCCAGATAAGAGTTTGAGACATTTCCAGCTGAGAACCCTGTTTGCCTTGAAATTACATGTATCGTCATCCGAATGGTATAGAATACAAGCATTAATAATAATAATTCCGTTGGATATGGATACCATCGTACTTTGTCTATTTACGGTGTTGGAAATTCTCTACACGACCAAAAGTTTTTATAACAGGTCGCTCGAGGTTTCATATGAAAATTTATATTTGCGACAAAGGGTCGGACTTATTAATTAAATATTTGGTTTCGATTCTGGCGTGTGCTATAGATAGGTGTTGTTCAGAGCAAATACGTATTTCGTGAAGTCAATGACTTTGAATTGACATAATATTATCTCGATCTGGTCGATGTATTCACCACCCGCACATTTGCCTGCTAATTTCAATATGGCTAATTAATCATGTTACACACAGACTGTGAGATATCATCGATAAACCCGTTCACACCAACACTGTAAAGTTGTATAATCTAATTAAAAATATGTGGTAGTATAATTTTTGTCGCGGTCACAAAAACACGTTTATTTTCACCAATCATGCAGGTTCTACGTTTTTGAAATTTGTCTAATTGTTTTGTCTTGGTCAGTTGAAGACTGGCGATAACAAACACACGATAACAAACACATAGAGTTGATCAGAGTATTTTAGCTGTGGGTGGAAACCACCCAGCTGTGGATAAGCCACAATCTATTTCTTATGGGTGCGGAAGATCGGTGATCACAATAGATTTGCTACAGAAAATAGAGGTGCAGAAACTGCCGAACAAGGATGTGTATGAATGTTGCAAATGATTCGGTTGATGTTTTTATGGGAATATGAATATAATGAAGTATATCTCTTAAAAATAAAACAAACAATAAAGACGGCACGGTGTCTAAGATGGGAAGCAAGCAACGCCTCTTGTTAAATGTAAACCATACACAATTACTACCCGACAATAAATCTCCTTGCAAGCAAACTAACTGCAGTGACAATAAAGTGAATGGTCGTGTAAGTGAACTATATATAGCAGATGTCGTTAGGCTACCGAGTTTCAAATACATATATGATGTCCTTTTGCTGTATACCTATTGTATAACTGCTTGAATATGCAAATAAGTGACGTCAAGTAGAGCAACTCATGCAGAATGGTGATTGACTCTTGCCGTCAAACTTGGCGTTTCTCCAAAATGAAATCAACACCGTTATCTACATCACGTGCAATCAAACGTGACTCTGGACCATGCAAAAGTGCGTGAAAAAAATTCCAGTGTGTCATCTCTTTTTTGTGATCAAATTTATTGTTCAAGCCTTTGATAGTGTATTTGAAATGTTATTGATGTTGATGTTGCACGCATTCATGATTTATAATTAGGTGGAGGCCTATCCTTTAAAGCCCCACACTTTCAAAGAAAAAAATACCCGCAAAACAGACTAATGATTAAGAAATGCAGCGACTGTACTGCTATGTAAAAGACGCCAACTTTGGCACCACACCCGTCTGCTATCTTGTACCGAATTCTGATTGGCTAGTGGCTATATACAATCCGTATTATTTCTCCATATGCAATCACATCTCATTCCAATCATTGTTATCCAGAATTATTGACAATAAAATAACCACGTTGATTGCTCTTTTTACTGTGGTATTCTTAAGACTTTGGGTTCTGAAGTACTTGAATGGATGATATGGATCTTAGATGCTTGGTTGCTGCTATGGATTGTCCATTAAGAAACAATGATTTGGGAAGGAGGCTTTAGTCACTGGCTCCACCTCGTCACGGTGCCTTGGATCTGCTGGAGCCTTCTGCAAAATCACATGTGCACCCCTCACAGGGTTTATAAGTAGTCCAGATATCACAACTCTTTTTTGCCTTGTTTCTCACATCCCGCTTTCTTTAAAATTACCTCCTACTTATCTCTTTTTAAAGTTTTTTTTTCCGGATGTATATCCCATTTCCACCTCACGATATTTGGGAATCATATTTGCTAACCGAACTACCGGTAACTAAAATCCGGCCATGTTAATAGGTGTGTGAGGTTCTAATTTGACACGCCCAGGCGTGATTTTTTGTAAAGCGCTTCGCTGTGTTAACTTATACAACTTCTTCATTGGTTTACAAAGCCGACGCCCACCCACAGTTGGATCAAGTGTTTCTCATAGATCATTGTGAGAGAAAATTCACAACTTTCAAGCAAACATAGTCCCGGGACATTGTCCTTCTTTGCAGTAAATCTTGATAATAATTGTTTGAATGAAAAGTGAGTGAGTATGGACGAAAATAAACCGGATTAAGACGCGCCATCAGCCAATCAGAATAGATGGTCTCGGGCGGAGAATGTGGTACTACACGCACTACTAATACGAATAAGTAGCACTATGCAATTTTTACATCACAGCAAGCAGAATACAAATGTTGCCAATAGGACACCCGGTCCATGTACCCAACGCAAAATGCTAATTGTTTACAAAATACTTTAGCGTATATTGCAACCACGCACCTACAATGCTGAAAAATGTAAACATAGTAAATTGCTACACTCCCAGGAATCTCAAAATTTGTATTATTTGCTGGTGTACGGCGGTGGGACGGGCACCAATAGAACGAGTTTGAAGTATGCCTAGTGACTGGCAAAAGAACGAACAACCCACCAACCCCGTCCGGGCGTCCATATTACGCCAGGAAAAAAACGCAGTATACACGCGGTGGTTGTTGATCAGGTTCTAGATCCCCTACGGTGTGACTGCATTAATTAAACACACACACGCACGCACGCACGCACGCACGCACGCACGCGTTAACGTTGTACACTAGTATGTAGCGATTTCCAATAGGGGCTATACTGATGGCGCCCATCCGATATACAGTAAACCAGAAGTGAGGTAGCAATCATGACAAGCTTGTGTCAAGCTAGATTGGGACATTTCCCCGACAATTCTAGAAGTGATGTGCGCAACCACACGACCCTAGCACAAACCCTTTCCTGATCACAAACACCCTGAGCTGTATTCACCAGGCGTGTTGCTGCTGGTCGCCGCGTCCCCGCCGCCGCCGCGCCATGAGTCGCTGCCCGTCTTTCTACAAGCTGCTGGGGGTGCACCCGTGCTACCTGCTGCTGCTGGCAGGCTGGGCCACGGTCACCACGGTCACAGGTGAGGGCACATAGGGTCACATGTGATGCACACAGGGCCACAGGTGAGGCAGATAGGGTCACGTTTGGATTGAGATTGCATATTGGGTCATGGTGGTCGACCGTAAATGTATGAACACTATCCACTACACATTTTACAATATATCATTGAATGAGTAAATTGTGAACAATGTGTCCATAGTATTCATTATGTTGATACTAAATATAACCTATTTTACCTCCTACACCGGGCCTCCTACATATCATTGTCATTGCAGCTACTTGCGATAACTGCACGGCTGCCGGTGGTGATTGTTGGCCAAATCTTTTAGATGATACTAAATATTATTGCGATTGTCCCGACCATACGAACTGGAAGAAGGCGAAAGTGGGCAAGGACTGTGGACAAAGTTAGTGGAGTTCTTTTTTACCAGTAACCATTGTCTCAACTCATGGTCTATTAAATGTGACTTTAAACAAAAACAAACCAAAATACTGTGCTCGATTTGGTGTTAAAATATAAATATCTAAATGTCATGCAATACCTAAAATATTATGCAGTCTTCATTTCAGGAACAATTTGTACGTTTTTTTTCCAGCCAGCTGTGACTATGGGTACTACATTGAAAAGGCTACTCAGTACGTTGCAAGCCTAGTATCGTCCATCACACTCACATCTGTGGATGACTGCAAACATCACTGTGATAGTGTAGGAAAATCTAATCATATTTAATTATATCGGTAACCGCTAATGCACATTATAGAACAATGTGATGTGTTAAGTGAGCATGTCAATTAAGTGTAGATAATATATCTATGAAGTTACATTTGAAAAAAAAACTATGTTAGGAAGATTCTCATTGATAATACTATGAAATGTCAAAGAATCTCTACTGTATACCGTCATCGGTGGTCAAGAGGATTTTAATTTACTGGAGAACATCAGTTAAACTATAGTAGAATGTATATAAAAATGAAGTGTGTATTTTATTTTTTGTTTTAGTTAAGCGACTGCCTGGGCTTCCAGATGGATTATATCGCCTTTCAGTGCTCTGTTGCAACGGGCCAATTCTTAGAAGGCCCCTCCGGTGTACTCATGGGGAACGACTTTTTTGGGAGGATCGCGTATTCATCAGACTATGATTGCTGTATGTTACCATCTTTTATTCATACAATAAGACATAAACACAAAAATCTATTCTGGCAGCCAGTCTCAATACTATTGCAGCGATTCCGGCAATCCCGAAAGAATTTATCAAAATTGAAGAACTACCCTAGTTACACAACCGATAGCATGATATATGATGCGCAAAGTCAATACAGAAGTCACCATGTAATAATATTGGCCAAAGGTGGGGATGTAGTAGTCTCAGGTCTTTGCCCCACCTGGGATCAAGCCTTCTAAAATAAGTACTCATTATAGTCCTGGGACCGAGACCTATGCACACTAGCACCTTTGTTAAATGTCTTGGTAAAGTAGCACTGCAACACTGTTATGTAAATGTGCGATATTGTACTTCCAGTCTCTGACGATTGTTCGCTGGACAACGGGCGCTGTGACCAAGTCTGCATTGCCGTCGAGGGCGGCGGTGTGACGTGCGACTGTCACGACGGCTACACGCTCCAGCCCAACGGCAAGAGCTGCTCACTCGACGACATCTCGGTCCTTGACTCGTGCATCAAGAAAAATGGAGGATGTGATGATATATGTACTGACATCACTGGAGGCGGTGTTACATGTTCTTGCTCGGATGGTTACGAACTTCAGCCAAATGGGAAAAGTTGCAAAGCTGTTGAAAGTTGTAGCAAAAATAATGGAGGATGTGATGATATATGTACTGAGGACGCTGAAGGTGTTGTTCATTGTTCTTGCTCGGATGGTTATGAACTTCAGCCAAATGGGAAAAGTTGCAAAGCTGTTGAAAGCTGTAGCAAAAATAATGGAGGATGTGATGATATATGTACTGAGGACGGTGAAGGTGTTGTTTCATGTTCTTGTTCGGATGGTTATGAGCTACAAGCAAATGGGAAAAGTTGCAAGTCTGTTGACACTTGTAACAACAATAATGGAGGATGTGATGATATATGTACTGATATCACTGGAGGCGGTGTTGCATGTTTTTGCTCGGATGGTTATGAACTTCAGCCAAATGGGAAAAGTTGCAAAGCTGTAGACACTTGTAGCAAAAATAATGGAGGATGTGATGATATATGTACTGAGGACGGTGAAGGTGTTGTTTCATGTTCTTGTTCAGATGGTTATGAGCTACAAGCAAATGGGAAAAGTTGCAAGTCTGTTGACACTTGTAGCAAGAATAATGGCGGTTGTGAAGACATATGCACCGATGTATCTGGTGGTGTTACTTGTTCTTGCTCAGAAGGCTATGATCTACATTCTAACCAGAAATCATGCAGGGAAATCGATACCTGTAGCAAGAACAATGGTGGTTGTGAAGATATATGCACAGCAAAAAGCGATGGTAGCGGAGTAGACTGCTCTTGTGGAACTGGTTATGTTCTTCATACAAATCAAAAGAGTTGCAAAGCGGTTGACACTTGTAGCAAGAATAATGGCGGTTGTGAGGATATATGCACCGAGTTATCTGATGGCGGCGTTAATTGCTCTTGCTCAGTAGGCTATGAGCTACATTCTAACCAGAAAACATGCAGGGAAATCGATACCTGTAGCAAGAATAATGGTGGGTGCGAAGATACGTGTACTCCAAAAGGCGATGGGAGTGGCGTTATATGCTCTTGTGGAACTGGTTATACCCTTCACACAAATCAAAAGAGTTGTAAAGCGGTTGATACCTGCGACATTAACAATGGCGGCTGCCAACACCAATGCGCAAACAAAGCGGATGGGTCAGGCGTCACTTGCTCATGTGATACTGGTTATACATTGGACTCAGAAGGCAAAGGTTGCTCTGTGGTGGATATTTATATCTACGATAGTTGTACTAAGAAAAACGGTGGATGTGACCAAATATGTACTCCTAATGGTGGCGCCGGTACCGGTGTAACATGTTCATGTGAAACTGGATATTATTTGGCACAGAATGGAAGGTCGTGTATTGTGATTGACACATGTTCAAAGAAAAACGGAGGGTGTTCAGACATTTGTACACCTAATTCTGATGGCATGGGAGTCACTTGTTCTTGTTCAACTGGGTATAAACTGCAACCAAACCAAAAGGGCTGCACAGCTGTTGATACATGCATAAAGCATAATGGAGGGTGTCAGCAATCATGTGTTGACAGCTCCGACGGCACCGGCGTGACTTGTTCGTGCAGCAGCGGCTATATCTTGAATCCAGATGGGAAAACATGTTCTGACGATGGCATAGGTGATACTGGAGATGTAGGTATGTTCTGCGTATACATCGTATTTACAATGAAATTCACCGCCTTTTAGCCAACAACCTAGTTCCTATGGCTCATGGCATATATTGTTTTTATCTTCAGGAAGTATTGGAGACACTGGTGATACAGGAACCATTGGTGCTGAAGGTGCAAAAGGAAGCAAAGGTGGTCAAGGTGCTACAGGATCCACTGGTGATGTGGGAGTTTTAGGAGACACTGGTAGGTCTCACCAAACCTCGGGCTTATATATTAAAGTCTACTACATCACTCGTGGGCAAGGCAAAAGTATTCCTTATTTGCCTGTAAGTGGACAACCCAAATTATTATCGTACACGCCACCATCCAACGGCTCGGGCATACTTCCAGTTTCGTTTGAATGCCCATTTAAAGTACTAGTAAATTGTTTAATGTTATTGTAACTAGAATCTTGAGAATGTGTAACTTTTCTGGACCTCACACTGATAAACATTTGTTAATACAAATACAGCTTGGAAGATTAGCTTCCATTATAAAATAAGTTATTTGGAAAGAATGTTTGAAACTGCAACTGTTAAGGCTGGTATATAGGGATTTTGACAAATAATATATTCTAGAACACCAATCGCACTATTTGGCTATACACATAATTCTGCTGTTTCTTCAAATACTACATTACGTCATGTGTTCACGTCAAAATCTCGAAGACAACATGGCGAAAGACTTGTATTCACATCAATGCAGCTGGTGAAATAAACATGTTTAAAACAGCCGACTTGTGTGTGTGTGTGGCCGAATTCGACGATTGGTATTCTATAGTTTAGGCAGAGATTGGGATGTTGATTTTCATATCAATATGATATATCATGTGACATAAAATGATTGTACCAAACATTTGCATTAAAGAAAACCCGTTTTGGGTGAGAAATAAAAGAAAAACAGTGCTTACATTATGGCACTTACATTATAGCAACTAACTTAGTCAGCACCTAACTTATCACGTGGTAAAGACGATAAAATGTTAGCTGGGTTAAATGTTATTAATTCATTATCACTGCAGGCGCTATGGGAAGCATAGGTTTCACAGGATTCACCGGTGCAACTGGTTTGCAAGGTAGTGGAGGGATAAAAGGATCACCAGGAAACACTGGCTCCACAGGTATGATATTGCCCATTGCATATCAAAAGAATTTACATGTCTGCTCCGAAGATATATGTACACCAAAAAGCATTGGGAGCGGAGTAGATTGCTCTTGTGGGACTCGCTATCTCGCTATATCCTTCACACAAATCAAAAGAGTTGCAAAGCTTGTGACGTTATCAATACTACACTGACGGCCTAGTCAAGTTTCATTTGCTGTATAATTATCAAAGAGAAAATCTCAAACAGAACATTTGTGCATTTTTCGTTTATTTTGATTCCAACTGTAGAAATACACCAGTAATTTTCAATTAACCACGCAGAACTAATGATTTTACAATGGATAAATAGCATTATTAAATACATTTCATGAATGGTGGCATTTCTGGATATGATGGAGTCAAAGGTGTTCAAGGGTCTGATGGCGCGAAAGGTATGCTACTAAAACCATCTTCAACGGAATCTATCTAAAAATGACAAATGAAGGTATTTCCTACTCATAAACTGACTCGCAGATGAAAATAAATAGCTGAACTTGTATGACACACTCATATTTTGGCTTCTTTTTAGGTCTCACTGGTGACACTGGATCCACGGGATTCACTGGAGATGGTGGCATTTCTGGATCTGATGGAATCAAAGGTCTTCAAGGGTCTGATGGCGCGAAAGGTATGCTACTAAAATCATCTTCAACTGCATCTATCTAAAAATGATAAATGAAGGCATTTCCTACTCATAAACTGACTCGCATATGAAAATAAACAACTGAACTTGTATAACAAACTCATATTTTGGCTTCTTTTTAGGTCTCACTGGTGATACTGGATCCACGGGATTCACTGGAGATGGTGGCATTTCTGGATCTGATGGAATCAAAGGTCTTCAAGGGTCTGATGGCACTAAAGGTATGCTACTAAAATCATCTTCAACTTCATCCATCTAAAAATGACAAATGAAGGTATTTCCTACTCATAAACTGACTAGCAGATGAAAATAAATAACTGAACTTGTATAACGCACTCATATTTTGGCTTCTTTTTAGGTCTCACTGGTGACACTGGATCCACGGGATTCACTGGAGATGGTGGCATTTCTGGATCTGATGGAATCAAAGGTCTTCAAGGGTCTGCTGGCACTAAAGGTATGCTACTAACATCATCTTCAACTGCATCAATCTCAAAACAATAAAAAATAAATATCTTTTGTACAGGAGACAGCAAGAAGATCAATAGTTGAAAAACAATGTGACTTCTTTTAGGTCTCACTGGTGATACTGGATCCACGGGATTCACTGGAGATGGTGGCATTTCTGGATCTGATGGAATCAAAGGTCTTCAAGGGTCTGCTGGCACTAAAGGTATGCTACTGGATCTTCAACTGCATCAATCTCAAAACAATAAAAAATAAATATCTTTTGTACAGGAGACAGCAAGAAGATCAAAAACAATAGTTGAACATGTGTTAGAAAGTTACCATGTGACTTCCTTTTAGGTCTCACTGGTGATACTGGATCCACGGGATTCACTGGAGATGGTGGCATTTCTGGATCTGATGGAATCAAAGGTCTTCAAGGGTCTGATGGCGCGAAAGGTATGCTACTAAAATCATCTTCAACTGCATCTATCTAAAAATGACAAATGAAGGTATTTCCTACTCATAAACTGACTCGCAGATGAAAATAAATAACTGAACTTGCATAACACACTCATATTTTGGCTTCTTTTTAGGTCTCACTGGTGACACTGGATCCACAGGATTCACTGGAGATGGTGGCATTTCTGGATCTGATGGAATCAAAGGTCTTCAAGGGTCTGCTGGCACTAAAGGTATGCTACTAACATCATCTTCAACTGCATCAATCTCAAAACAATAAAAAATAAATATCTTTTTTGTACAGGAGACAGCAAGAAGAAAAAACAATAGTTGAACATGTGTTACAAAGTTACCATGTGACTTCTTCTTTTTAGGTCTCACTGGTGATACTGGATCCACGGGATTCACTGGAGATGGTGGCATTTCTGGATCTGATGGAATCAAAGGTCTTCAAGGGTCTGATGGCACTAAAGGTATGCTACTAAAATCATCTTCAACTTCATCTATCTAAAAATGACAAATGAAGGTATTTCCTACTCATAAACTGACTAGCAGATGAAAATAAATAACTGAACTTGTATAACACACTCATATTTTGGCTTCTTTTTAGGTCTCACTGGTGACACTGGATCCACAGGATTCACTGGAGATGGTGGCATTTCTGGATCTGATGGAATCAAAGGTCTTCAAGGGTCTGCTGGCACTAAAGGTATGCTACTAACATCATCTTCAACTGCATCAATCTCAAAACAATAAAAAATAAATATCTTTTGTACAGGAGACAGCAAGAAGATCAAAAACAATAGTTGAACATGTGTTACAAAGTTACCATGTGACTTCCTTTTAGGTCTCACTGGTGATACTGGATCCACGGGATTCACTGGAGATGGTGGCATTTCTGGATCTGATGGAATCAAAGGTCTTCAAGGGTCTGTTGGCACTAAAGGTATGCTACTAAAATCATCTTCAACTTTATCTATCTAAAATGACAAATGAAGGTATTTGACATAAAAAGCAGATGAAAATAAATAGCTGAACTTGTATAACACACTCATATTTTGGCTTCTTTTTAGGTCTCACTGGTGACACTGGATCCACGGGATTCACTGGAGATGGTGGCATTTCTGGATCTGATGGAATCAAAGGTCTTCAAGGGTCTGCTGGCACTAAAGGTATGCTACTAAAATCATCTTCAACTGCATCAATCTCAAAACATAAAAAAATAAATATTTTTGTACAGGACACAGCAAGAAGATGAAAAAACAATAGTTGAACATGTGTTACAAAGTTACCATGTGACTTCCTTTTAGGTCTCACTGGTGATACTGGATCCACGGGATTCACTGGAGATGGTGGCATTTCTGGATCTGATGGAATCAAAGGTCTTCAAGGGTCTGATGGCGCGAAAGGTATGCTACTAAAATCATCTTCAACTGCATCTATCTAAAAATGACAAATGAAGGTATTTCCTACTCATAAACTGACTCGCAGATGAAAATAAATAACTGAACTTGTATAACACACTCATATTTTGGCTTCTTTTTAGGTCTCACTGGTGACACTGGATCCACAGGATTCACTGGAGATGGTGGCATTTCTGGATCTGATGGAATCAAAGGTCTTCAAGGGTCTGCTGGCACTAAAGGTATGCTACTAACATCATCTTCAACTGCATCAATCTCAAAACAATAAAAAATAAATATCTTTTGTACAGGAGACAGCAAGAAGATCAAAAACAATAGTTGAACATGTGTTACAAAGTTACCATGTGACTTCCTTTTAGGTCTCACTGGTGATACTGGATCCACGGGATTCACTGGAGATGGTGGCATTTCTGGATCTGATGGAATCAAAGGTCTTCAAGGGTCTGATGGCGCGAAAGGTATGCTACTAAAATCATCTTCAACTGCATCTATCTAAAAATGACAAATGAAGGTATTTCCTACTCATAAACTGAAAAGCAGATGAAAATAAATAACTGAACTTGTATAACACACTCATATTTTGGCTTCTTTTTAGGTCTCACTGGCGACACTGGATCCACAGGCTTCACTGGAGATGGTGGCATTTCTGGATCTGATGGAGTCAAAGGTCTTCAAGGGTCTGATGGCGCGAAAGGTATGCTACTAAAATCATCTTCAACTGCATCTATCTAAAAATGACAAATGAAGGTATTTCCTACTCATATAACCTGACTCGCAGATGAAAATAAATAGCTGAACTTGTATAACACACTCATATTTTGGCTTCTTTTTAGGTCTCACTGGTGACACTGGATCCACGGGATTCACTGGAGATGGTGGCATTTCTGGATCTGATGGAATCAAAGGTCTTCAAGGGTCTGATGGCGAAAGGTATGCTACTTCAAAATCATCTTCTGCATCTATCATAAAAAATGGACTAGCAGATGTATGCTACTGAATCATCTTCAACTGCATAATCTAAAACTAAATATGTGGCAGCAAGAAGATCAAAAACAATTTGAACATGTTTTAGGTCTCACTGGTGACACTGGATCCACGGGATTCACTGGAGATGGTGGCATTTCTGGATCTGATGGAATCAAAGGTCTTCAAGGGTCTAAAATCATCTTCAACTTCATCTATCAAAAAATAACAAATGAAGGTATTTACAACGCATAAATGACTAGCAGATGAAAATGAATAGCTGAACTTGTAAAACACACTCATATTTTGGCTTCTTTTTAGGTCTCACTGGTGACACTGGATCCACAGGCTTCACTGGAGATGGTGGCATTTCTGGATCTGATGGAATCAAAGGTCTTCAAGGGTCTGCTGGCACTAAAGGTATGCTACTAACATCATCTTCAACTGCATCAATCTCAAAACAATAAAAATAAATATCTTTTGT
>CM032662.1:22231740-22245644 GCA_019095985.1 Streblospio benedicti
TAAGACATTTTCAAAATTTCACATATTTTACAAAGATATATTGAACAAAACAGGTTTTCAAAATGTAAAATGAGGGGGCTATAGGAGTTGACCATATGGCATATGAATGTAACTATAAAGAGTATTATGAAATGCTTTGGATTTTGACTGGATTCTTTCTAATAACTAATAGTGGCAGTAAAAGAGAGTAACAAATGTGTGTATGTTGTATTATAGGTGACAGAGGAGACACTGGTGGCAATGGAGCCACTGAGAGACAGGGGCTACAGGAGCACAAGGAGCTGCTGCCAGGGCTGGAGGTAATGGTCATGTCTTTATCAATGTAGCTACCCTACTTGACCATGGGTTTTACCAGTAGGTTGTAAAATTGTCACTGTACCATAATTATGCATTAGAATTTCAACAATAGTCGCAATATAGGGGTGGGCCTTTAAATGATAGTTAGCCCTGTCATGACCCATAATGTATACATGAATTAGTACTTTTTAATAATTTATTCTAATTTTAAATCATAATGTCCCACTTTACATACGAGTCGTATAGGCTACAAATGTACATTATATGATATTGTTGTATGAAAATGCATGTACCATTCTATGTAAGGTGGCATTAAGTAACAGAAGTCTAGTCTAGAGAAGTCCGGTACCGAGTCAGTGCATTGGCAGGGATCTTGTATATAACGTTGAGCTTGTATGTAATGAGGGATTACTAGTTGGTAGAAGACATACGAAACCACTCGCTGTCACTGCCTTTAAATGATCATAATGGTACATGGTACATCATTTTTGGTTATTAAATTTTGGAATAAAACGACCTGTGCTGGTTGCATAATACGTTGATTCTGTGGTTGGGAGGGTGGGAAAGAAGTGCACACGCCCACACACCCAACAAAACATTTTCCATTTTCTCCAATCTAGGTGCTTTTGACATTTTTTGACATTTCTTTTAAAACTTACTTATAACTCTATTAAACATGCAAACATATTTGTTTTATTCAAGACGAACACATCATTACACATTATAATTTTACAAATATGGAGTATCTCCTTAAACTCAGTGTGTCTAATTTATCCAACTTTCTAGTCCTTAAAGCCATTCCTGTATTTTATCAGGAAGTCCTCTTATATTATTATAAATCTAAATACATAAAACCATTTGATAAACTTACTCCTTCTGAATTATTTCAACAGCCTCTGTGGGGAAATGAATACTTTAAAATGGGCAATGATAACTTATATTTTAAAAAGTGGGCAAAATCAAATATAATGTATGTGAAAGACAAGTAAGTATTGAACGTAATTTTATAGATGAAAACTATATCTATGATCTCTTAAAAGATAAGTCTAACATTTTGCGAGAATGCTATATCTTCAAAAGATACATAATGAAAAAAGTCCAACATGTAGATCCCACACTGGCTAAATATACAAGTATTAAATCAGGTTATTTCATTATTGCTGATAACAAATTCCACGATATTAGGAATAAGAATAGTAAATTTTTCTATAGCCTTTTGATAAATAAATGCAATGTTCGGCCTCATATGGAATCTGTTTATTCCAGAGAATTCAATTTTGAAAATAGTAAACAAAATTGGAGAAGCATTTATACCCCAAAAAATATGTTTTATTGGATTTAATGATGTTAATGTTTTTAATTTTAAATTATTACATAATATACTTCCTTGTGGTTACATACTGAATAAATGGAAATCAAATATTTCAAAAAACATGTGACTTGTGTAAAGATATAGAAACAGTAAAACACGTTATATGAATGTCCACATATATTACAAATACGGGTGGAAGTGTCTCGTATTATTGGGTATAATATAGTATGGAAATCAGTTGTATGTGGGTTTATAGGATTTGACTTAACTGAAAAGAGTCATGCTCTGAATTTTATTGTATCACTAACAGAATGTTCCATTTTTAAAGAAAATTCTTTTAGTAAGTTTGATAAAAGACCTCTAACCGTAAATAATATATCACATAGTATAAGAAGGATGTTAGCTGCATATTTTATTATTTTGGAAAAAAATGTATTGTCAAAAGCTAGTCAAATATTATATTAATCAAATATTGTCGATAATATGATGAAAATCTTGCATGTGTGAAATGTATATTATGTTACTGAATAGATTTATGTGGGAAGATTTAAATATATATATATATTATGTGAATTGCATGTAGCAAGAGAAAACAACAAATAACTGAACTAGAATGATTTGAATTCATATACATGTGAATGTATTGCATGTAATCTATGCATTTATTTTTATTTTATTTTTCGAGCTCAATAAATAATTTAAAAAAAAAAAAAATAGAAATATGAAGAATTAAATTATCTTTCCAGTAAGAGCAAGATTTAGTACGTATCTTTACACTGATGCAATTTAGTGCCACATCATCGCCCACATGAGTTATCTGTTTCAAAACATGAGCATGAGACTGGGTAATGTGATCAGACCAGTCAACTTGCAAACATAAAACATGCTACATATATACATGTAATGTATCAATAACCTTCATAAAGCTATGCACAACAGCCAGTGGAAGTACAATCTACATATCTTTATCCATGTAGGCATTGGAGCTACAGGGGACATAGGCGATACTGGTTCTACTGGCCACACTGGTGCAACTGGTCAAACTGGCGCTACAGGAATACGCGGTGCCGATGCTGGACCAGGAGGCATTGGGAGCACAGGTCAAATATCTGCTCATATACAACCAATACATATTCTATCACATAATGATGAATAGACTATTTTTATATTCATTGCCATGAGGAAATCATTTTTTGTCAATGTTTTTTGCTAAAATGGACCTGCTACAAATATTCAGTAGATCTCTGTTCAATTTGTGCTCAGTATTTATTTTTTGTTATTAAAATTTATCATAGTACTTTGAAGACATTATCATACATCATGTAGCTGAGACCATAACTAGATTCAAAACCAAAGTTGTTTTTATTTCATATTTACCGAGCCATAGAAATCAAATGAATTACCTAATTTTCGTCTATATAAGATATATCTAAATATCTAAATATCCCCAAACCTGCACATCATTATTTGTGAAAAGTAACTCTTTGTCATATTTGCACAAGCCATATCCTAGTAAAGCGACTTTAAGATACCACATAACATTCCACAATTACAGTTAGATAGTTTCAGGTTTGTATAAAAAATAAAGTTTACGGGCAAATATTTATAGCATTAGAAAATGTAATTTAAATAAGGAAATTTTATCAATAGGTGCCACGGGATCTCCTGGGGGTACTGGTGCAACTGGCGCCCAGGGATTATCTGGAGATGCAGGTGCTAGGGGCCATACTGGAGAAACAGGATCCACTGGTGGCACAGGAGCAACTGGATTGCAAGGATCCACTGGTGATGCTGGTGATACTGGAGTAAAAGGTGATACAGGTTCGACCGGAGTAGTGGGAGGCACTGGTGTTGCTGGGTCTACTGGTGAAGCTGGCGATACTGGTGAAATGGGAGTTACCGGTCCAATAGGATCTACAGGTGCAACTGGTCACCAAGGTGCTTCTGGATATGCTGGTGAAGTGGGTGATACTGGTCGAACTGGATCAACAGGTGGCACTGGAGTAACTGGTTTACAAGGATTAATGGGTGATCGTGGTTTAACAGGAGAAAATGGAGATACTGGATCAACTGGAGCTGTAGGAGGTACTGGTGCAAGTGGTTCCACTGGACCTACTGGTATTCCAGGAGCTACTGGTATCATGGGAACTGTGGGTGAAACCGGATCCACTGGTGGCACAGGAGCAACTGGATTGCAAGGATCCACTGGAGATACTGGTTCAACAGGAGCAGAGGGAGAAACTGGATCCACAGGTGCTGTAGGAGGCACTGGTGCAAGTGGGTCTATTGGATCTACTGGGACTCAGGGTGCTACTGGGATCATAGGCAGCATAGGTGGAACAGGATCTACTGGTGCAACTGGATCAACAGGTTTACAAGGATCAACAGGTGAAGATGGTGCAACTGGAACTGAAGGAGACACTGGATCAACTGGCACAGTTGGTGGTACAGGTGCAACTGGTGACCAGGGATCTACAGGTGCTGCTGGATCTACAGGAACAAATGGAAACACTGGATCAACTGGAGGAGTGGGAGGCACCGGTGCAACTGGGGCTCAGGGAGCATCAGGATATGCTGGCGCTGTGGGTGATACTGGTGCCATTGGATCCACTGGTGGCACAGGAGCAACTGGATTGCAAGGATCCACTGGAGATGCTGGTTCAACAGGAGCAGAGGGAGATACTGGATCGACTGGTGCTGCAGGAGGAACTGGAGCAACTGGTGACCAAGGATCGACAGGTGCTGCTGGATCTACAGGAGCAAATGGAAATACTGGATCAACTGGAGCAGTGGGAGGCACCGGTGCAACTGGTACTCAGGGATCATCTGGATATGCTGGCGCTGTGGGTGATACTGGAAGGACTGGATCCACAGGTGCCACTGGAGCAACTGGTTTACAAGGATCAACAGGTGAAGACGGTGCAACTGGAGCTGAGGGAGACACTGGATTAACTGGCACAATGGGAGGTACTGGTGCAACTGGTCCTCAGGGAGCATCTGGATATGCTGGTGCAGTGGGTGATACTGGTGGAACTGGATCCACTGGTGGCACAGGAGCAACTGGATTGCAAGGATCCACTGGAGGTGCTGGTTCAACAGGAGCAATGGGCGATACAGGATCTACAGGAGGCACTGGTGCAACTGGATCCATGGGATCGACCGGGACTCAGGGTGCTACTGGTATAGCAGGTGAAACAGGATCATCGGGTCAAGCTGGTGCTACTGGAGTGAGAGGAGATACTGGCTCCACTGGAGGAACTGGCTCCACTGGTGCAACTGGAGCAACAGGTTTACAAGGATCAACAGGTGAAGATGGAGAAACTGGATCCACTGGCACAATGGGAGGTACCGGTGGAACTGGGGCTCAGGGAGCATCTGGAAATGCTGGTGCAATGGGTAATACTGGTGCAACTGGATCCACTGGTGGCACAGGAGCAACGGGACTGCAAGGATCCACTGGAGATGCTGGTGCTATCGGAGCAGAGGGAGATACTGGCTCCACTGGGGGGACAGGAGAAACTGGAGGAACTGGTAGCACTGGTGGGACAGGAGCAACTGGTTCAACTGGTGGGACTGGTGCAACTGGAGGAACTGGGGCAACTGGGGGAGCTGGTGCAACTGGTGTCACTGGTGAAACGGGATCTACTGGATCTACTGGTGATCAAGGTGCAACTGGGATTATGGGCAGCACAGGAGGAAAAGGATCCACTGGTGCAACTGGAGCAACTGGTTCACAAGGATCAACAGGTGAAGACGGTGCAACTGGAGCTGAGGGAGACACTGGATACACTGGCAAAATGGGAGGCACAGGTGCAACTGGTACTCAGGGAGCATCAGGATATGCTGGCGCAGTGGGTAATACTGGTACCACTGGATCCACTGGTGGCACAGGAGCAACTGGATTGCAAGGATCCACTGGAGATGTTGGTTCAACAGGAGAAAATGGCAATACAGGATCTACAGGAGGCACTGGTGCAACTGGATCCATGGGATCGACTGGGACTCAGGGTGCTACTGGTATAGCAGGTGAAACAGGATCATCGGGTCAAGCTGGTGCTACCGGAGTGAGAGGAAGTACTGGCTCTACTGGTGGAACTGGCTCCACTGGTGCAAGTGGAGCAACAGGTTTACAAGGATCAACAGGTGAAGCTGGTGCAACTGGACCTGAGGGATCCACTGGCTCAACTGGCACCATGGGAGGCACAGGTGCAACTGGTCCTCAGGGAGCATCTGGAAATGCTGGTGCAGTGGGTAATACTGGTGCCACTGGATCCACTGGTGGCACAGGAGCAACTGGATTGCAAGGATCCACTGGTGCTACTGGTAGCACTGGTGCAACTGGTGCAACTGGTGCAACTGGTGGTTCTGGAGCAACTGGTGGAACTGGTGCAACTGGTGCTCCAGGTGTCACTGGTGAAACTGGATCTACTGGATCAACTGGCGATCAAGGTGCCACTGGGATCATGGGCCGCACAGGAGGAACAGGATCCACTGGTGCAACTGGAGCAACAGGATTACAAGGATCAACGGGTGAAGATGGGGCAACCGGAGCTGAGGGAGACACTGGATCCACTGGCACCATGGGAGACACAGGTGCAACTGGTCTTCAGGGAGCATCTGGAAATGCTGGCGCAGTGGGTAATACTGGTGCAACTGGATCAACTGGTGGCACAGGAGCAACTGGAATGCAAGGATCCACTGGAGATGCTGGTTCAACCGGAGCAGAGGGAGATACTGGATCTACAGGGGCTCCAGGAGGCACTGGTGCAACTGGATCTATTGGATCTACAGGGACTCAGGGTGCTACTGGTTTAGCTGGTGAAACAGGAGCATCGGGTGAAGCTGGTGCTACTGGAGTGAGAGGAGATACTGGCTCCACTGGGGGGACAGGTGATACTGGAGAAACTGGAAGCATTGGTGGGACTGGTGCAACTGGTTCAGCTGGGGCAACTGGTTCAACTGGTGCAACTGGTGGTTCTGGAGCAACTGGTGGAACTGGTGCAACTGGTGCTCCAGGTGTCACTGGTGAAACTGGATCTACTGGATCTACCGGTGATCAAGGTGCCACTGGGATCATGGGCAGCACAGGAGGAACAGGATACACTGGTGCAACTGGAGCTGGGGGAGACACTGGATCCACAGGCAAAATGGGAGGCACAGGTGCAACTGGCCCTCAGGGAGCATCTGGATATGCTGGCGCAGTGGGTAATACTGGTGCCACTGGATCCACTGGTGGCACAGGAGCAACTGGATTGCAAGGATCCACTGGAGATGCTGGTTCAACAGGAGCTGAGGGAGGTACTGGCTCCACTGGCGGGACCGGCGAAACTGGAGGAACTGGCAGCACTGGTGGTACAGGGGCAACTGGCTCTACTGGTGCAACTGGCTCCACGGGATCTACTGGTATGACTGGTGGGACAGGAGCCACCGGTGCAACAGGGGCTACTGGCGCCACTGGAACAACTGGGGTTACTGGAGCAACTGGAGACGTAGGAGCAACTGGTGCTCCAGGAGGCACTGGTGCTACTGGACAGCAAGGCGCCACCGGCTCTATTGGTGCTGCAGGAATTTCTGGAGTTCCAGGAATGATGGATACAGGAGCAACAGGCGCTATGGGTGCAACAGGTTCTGTTGGCGCAACAGGCCTGGTGGGTCCAATGGGTAAGTTCAAGTTTTACATATATCCTTAAAAACCAGCCAACCATGCATCTCTCATATTTTGCGGGGTTAATGGATTCCTTTTACAGTCTTTATATGAATCTATATTCAACACAAATATACTAAGATTGGATAGCATAAATTTGTAAATAATTACCTAGCTTTTAAAATACAGTTATATAACTGTATATCATCACAAGCATGTTGACAGGTATTGCGGGACCGGTGGGTGCTATAGGCTCAACTGGTGAAATGGGCCATACAGGAGCAACAGGCAGTATTGGACCAACAGGCTTCACTGGAAGTACTGGTAAACAAGGTTTTACAGGAAAAGTAGGTGATACAGGGGCAACTGGCATTATGGGACCAAAAGGTTCAACTGGAGCAACTGGCCAGGCTGGATATACGGGAGCGACTGGTCAGGTAGGACCTACTGGTCCCAAAGGAATGTATGGTGCTACAGGACAACAGGGATCTACTGGTGCAACTGGAGCACAAGGGATGACTGGAGCAACCGGCAAGATGGGTTATACTGGAGATACAGGCCCTATTGGAGCTACTGGGGCCACTGGTCAAGTAGGTGCTACTGGACTACCCGGACCGACAGCAACTATTGGTAAGTACGCATAATTCACTTCAAATGGTCATCATCTACAGTATATTCTTTTTTATGATTAGGGCTCAAATGTATACTGAGAATATTATGCAATATTGTCTCATCATCTGTATTGACATTTCTTAAAATCCTCTTATTTGATAAAAAACGTTCATGAATATCTATTAAGCAAACTACCTTTGATAATTAAACTAACTACACATAGAAGTTTATAGGATAACATTTTAGAGCTGTTTATCACTGTAGTAATATTATTGTTACCTTATATAATATACTTAATAATTTGCCTTATGATGTTAATGTTATTCACTTGAAATACCACATTTTATCTGAAATCACATCCAACATGTCCATCTGAGATAATGAGATATTCAAAGTAAACTGCTTTATTGATTTTTACTCAATGTACATCCAACTGCCAGTAATTATACCTCCATTTCTTCACCCACAGCACCCGACTCCTGCGACATAGATAACGGGCAGTGTGAACAGACGTGTACGGACAACACTGATGGTGGTGGCGTGTCATGCTCCTGTCATGCAGGATACATCTTACAGCCCAATGGCAAGAGCTGTGAACTCGCTGACCTGTCAGTCCTGGACTCATGTAGCAAAGATAATGGGTTATGTGAACATAAATGTGAGGATAAATCAAGTGGTGAAGGTGTCGATTGTTCATGTTGGGATGGTTATGCTTTAAACTTGGATGGCAAAAGTTGCTCACCAGAGAATATTTTTGTATATGACTCTTGCAACATGTTTAATGGAGGATGTGATCATATATGTAAGGATAATAATGGCAGAAATAAAGGTGTTACATGCACTTGCCTATCAGGATATGAACTGAAGCCGAATGGGAAAGGCTGTGAACTTCTCGACAAATGCGATAACAATAATGGTGGGTGCGACCACATATGTAAAGATAATAATGGCAAAAATAAAGGTGTTACTTGCACTTGCCTAACAGGATATGAACTGATGCCAAATGGGAAAGGCTGTGAACTTCTTGACAAATGCGATAACAATAATGGTGGGTGCGACCACGTATGTAAAGATATTAATGGCAACAAAAAAGGTGTTACTTGCACTTGTCTAGCAGGATATGAACTAATGCCAAATGCCAAAAGTTGCAAAGCTGTTGATAACTGCAATGTTAAAAATGGAGGATGCGACCACATATGTAAAGATAATAATGGTAAAGATAAAGGTGTGACATGCACTTGTCAGGTAGGATATGAACTGATGTCAAATGCAAAAAGCTGCAGACTTGTTGATCCATCAGTTCAGGACAAATGTGACAAGAACAATGGGGGATGTGACCATATATGCGAAGAAAACACAGTTACAGGGCGAGGCGTGACATGCTCTTGTTTAACAGGATATGAACTGATGCCAAATGGGAAAAGTTGCAAAGCTGTTGATAACTGCAATGTTAAAAATGGGGGATGCGACCACCAGTGTAAAGATAATAATGGTAAAGATAAAGGTGTGACATGCACTTGTCAGGTAGGATATGAATTAATGCCAAATGCCAAAAGTTGCAGACTTGTTGATCCATCAGTTCAGGACAAATGTGACAAAAACAATGGGGGATGTGACCACATATGCGAAAATAACAATGGGACAGGAAAAGGTGTGACATGCACTTGTCAGGAAGGATATGAACTAATGCCGAATGCAAAAAGTTGTAGACTTGTTGATCCATCTGTTCAGGACAAATGTGATAAGAAGAATGGGGGATGTGACCACATATGTGAAGAAAACACGGGTTCAAGGCGAGGTGTGACATGCTCTTGTCAAACAGGATATGAACTGATGCCAAACGGGAAAAGCTGCAAAGCTGTTGATAACTGCAATGTTAAAAATGGAGGATGCGACCACATATGTAAAGATAATAATGGTAAAGATAAAGGTGTGACATGCACTTGTCAGGCAGGATATGAGCTGATGCCAAACGGCAAGAGCTGCGCGTCAGTCGACGTGTGCAGCGTCAACAACGGGGGCTGCGACCACCTGTGCTCGGTGCAGCCCGGCGGCAAGGCCCAGTGCGGCTGCTTTGCTGGGTTCCTGCTCTCACCCAATGGCAAGGCATGTATAGGTGGGTATTTTGTGGGGAATATGGTTGGACATGCTGAACTGTAAGTTATATGTGGAAATATATTTTTGAATTATATTGTTAGCGGCCTGCAACGGTTGATATTATGTAGTGTGAAGATGAGATAACCCAATTCATGTTTAGTTAATCATCATCTAGAAAATGTTGCTTTTTATACAGATCTCCGAAATGGTATTATTTAGCCAATTTTGTTGATTAAACATCAATGTCAAATTGTGATGGCCATGGGTGTCAAATTGTGATGGCCATGGTTTCCTTTGTGATGATTTTATTTCTGGAAAATTGTAGCCAGAAGATAAAACATATGTGTTCAGTATATCTATTGTTTGATATACATGTATTAGACAGACAAACATGTAAGAAACATAAATATGTTGGTAACTGTTTCTGCACATATGTTTGTCATCATACCGTTCTCTACCTATGCGGTTGACAAGAAATACTTACAGTTAAGCGTCTGTCCCTGCATTTCAGACATTGATGAATGCCTGCGTCCCAACATCTGCTCTCAGCTCTGCATCAACGTATGGGGCTCGTATGCATGCCAGTGTGACACGGGATACGCTCTAGACCTGGACAAACACAATTGCAGTGGTAAGAAACACACACATGTAACAAAGAGGTAGAGAATGCAACGCTAAATCATTTATATGAAAAAACTTCACAAAACATATATTAGAATACATGTACACTCTTTTCAGGTCCGTTGTTCTGAATAACCATATTAAAATCAGAGTTGGAAACATCATGGTATATAACCATCTAGTAGCAATATTCATCACATTATCAGGAAATATGTTCATAACAATCCATTATAGAGTTCAATATAAAAATAGGGCAACCTCATCATAGGTAGAACTGCAAGTCAACCAAAAAGAGGATGCGGATTGCCATAATGTAAATGCACAGACTTGCTTTTATTCACACCAATGAGTCCATTGCAAGAATAAAGACTATATTCCTTTCATACACATATAAGAATGATCCAGCTTAAGCTCTTTTGTAGACGTGAACGAGTGTGTGATGAACAATGGCGGCTGTGGCCACAACTGCACCAACACAGACGGCAGTTACCAGTGCTCCTGCAGGGCGGGTTATGTGCTCTCTGTGGATGGACACGGCTGTCTCAGTGAGTTTTGTTCAGATAGGTCCCACTTAATAATGAGGCTGGACATTTTTCAACTACGGATTATCATTTTATCTATAATCAAGAATTTGTCACAGGAAACTGGTTAGCCGTATGTAATACAATGTATTTCTTTTGTTTAAGAAATATAATTTGTTTCAACCCTCAGGTATGATTATATAGAAATAACTGTCAGTTTAAGCTAAAAATCAAGTGTATCGACAGACACCATCCAAAATATGCATGGTGTATCCATATCAGTTTTAGCCTATTGGGCCCGTTTTCAGGGTCCTCTATCTTGTAAAACAATCCAAATAATAATGTATCAGACTATCGAATCTATAAAGTAAACAGCCCCACACATACATGTACATGATGTCGAACTTATAATGATGAATAACATTGATTTGCACCCAGGTCAGCAGACACTGTCTGTGAGGTTCAAAGTGAATACAACATGGGACGAAGACTACAACAACCCGGACTCTAAGGTCTACAAGTCTATGGCTAAAGCCATATACACTAAAGTGAGTCACTAAACAATTTTTAACTAGACTGTATATCAAAACTACACTGAGTCTCTTTGCCAACTCTAGGATATAGACTAATATTGTATAAAATCTGCATCTGTGTGGTGGAACAGGCAAACACATAATATTTGATGATGTATGCAATATATGCATAGGCCATTATATATTCTGATTTAAATAAATTAATCTTGCAAAATTAAGAATCATTGTGAAATATTGAATATTTTTACAAATTGATTTAATCAATACATGGAAGTCTTTTCTTTTGGGCATTTTTATCTTTTATAAATCTACCACATACCCTATTCCAGTTAGATACACATTTTACTTAGATTCAGCGTGCATATCTTGTTTGTTACCTTGCATTATAATAATGAGGAAGAGTAATATACAACTGACTTGCATCGGGCTATCTTATGATATTATTTTTATGATACATTATGAAAATGAAAGTTTTAATTGAATCAATTTTATCAATGGCAATCACTTACTAATAATATGTTTCAGGCAAAAATGTGTGATAATGGGAAGAGATGTTCTGTATCTTTCAAGTAGGTTGAATTTTATACAAGTAGAAAATATTTTACATCAACATGTCATATGCATATACCAAATAATAATCATACCTCTAAATCTTTTTCCTTGCTGCGTGGGTATGTTGATTCATTATCTAAAATGCTGAAATGAAAAGAAATCATGATTTAATATATCTAGGTGTTTCGACCTAAGTCACCAAAAGTCCTGTATTTACAAGTTGAAATTGATAATTTTAAAACAAACAGTACTTATTTTCAGAATGATAACGTATTTCAAAACACATTCTGATTTAGTGTAATTGTGTTTCCTTCCCAGAGAGGTTAATGGTACTGTCCAGTCAACACTGACTTTCCGCTCTGAGGCAGGGGCAAGTTTCTCTGTTGGCGAGCAACAACAGTTGTCATGGGAGCTCTATCAGCAATTACAAGAGTAGGTGGTTCTCTATCATCTCACTTAAATCTTGAACTTTCATGTCAAATTATTTCTACATTAGAGTGAGTTTTGTTAATTCTATTATAAGGATATCAATGGAAGATCAAGAATTCATAGGCCCACCTAAATCTATCAATGCATATCTTCAAATGAGTTGTATTAAAACAAACGCTCCAAAATTTGAGTGAATAATTTATATGATTGGACCCAGAACTTTATTCCTTGGCACTCATTGTAAAAAACTTAGTATGCATGTACTCACTTGTACTCTCTTCTTCCTAGACCAAACCCCAAATCTGGGGCAGCAGCAGCAGCTGGCCTGCTTGACGTAGACGGTCAGCTCCTCAACATCGTGAAGGAGCCAATGATCGGAATCCATGATGATGCACGCGGCAACATCACAAACTGTAAGTACAGAAGTGAGAGGTGCAAGAAAAAGGTTACTACAGATGTATGTGCATAAGTGGACCAGGAAGGTGTATTGTTCTTTGTTGTTTTGAAGATCTCTTGTGTGTTCTGGCGATGATGGCTGTACAAAAAGTGCAGTGCCTCATGTGAGGATTTTCATTTTTCATTTTAGGGTTGAATACACAGGAGCAATTTATAGAAATACGTAGACGTTTTACATAGGTAAACCAGCCTAATTTCGGCCCTTTAAAGGCCCAAAACTGTCATGGCAATATTATTTGGCACATATTCAATTCATATGTTTTACATGTACAGAATTGTTGTACTATCGAATAGCATTCACAAAAACATGAACTGTACCAAACGGGCAACTGTCTAAGGAATAAATTGGGGTGATAAGTTTTCATGTGTAAACAGTTTTCTGCCCCCAGTCAGACAGTTTTCGGCCGTCAGCCTGACAGATTTCGGCCACATAAGACAGAATTTGGCCCACTTACCGTCAGAGTGTTATTATTTCATTTATGTATGAAATAAGAATATTTATTAGCTTACTTATTACTCACTAAAGAAATACAAAGACTACATGAGATTCCAAGTCTCTATACTCGACGCAGTCATAAGGCTCAGCACCATGTACAGGGTGGGGCGAAATAAACTGCCACCACTTCCACAATTGCACTACCAGACAGTCTACTCCGACCCCTCCAAAGTCCCAACTGCATGTCAAAATACCAAAATATTTAAGAGACTGTTGCAGACACATCATCAGTTAAATACTTGTTTTTACAAACATTGTACCTATTATCTGTGTCTGGGGGCAACTGGAGTGTAGGCATTACGTACACACCTGTGACTTCTCATTGTGTTGTTTT
>CM032662.1:22267013-22279578 GCA_019095985.1 Streblospio benedicti
ACCCATTTACAAATTATAAGGTAAAATTGGACCAATTAATATCTGTCATGATGCTGTAAATCCTCAAAGTACCATTACAATAATATGTCAATTGTTTTGTAGCTTCATCAAACAACATAAAGTATATACCCAACGCAGTTTGCATTGCACTTAGTCCTTATCTGCAGCAAGTAAAAAGGCATTTTAGCACACATTTATTCGTGACCCTGGCAATCAATCGTCTACTTTAGGCCTCCGTTTTGCAGTCGTAATTTTCAACTTCATCGAGAACTGAATGTCGTTGTCGTCAAGGTTTGTGGATTCCTGAGAAATGTCTATATACACTTCGCTCTTTTTCCTTCCTGGTTTAACAAACGTTTAGTATCAATGTAATCAGATGATGCCTCTTGATCATCACCTTCGTCAATGGTGTTCTCTGTAACATGCGTATTTTTCTGCTTACAGCTCTTAAAAACCTCGCTAGCATTACATCTAGAGTCAGAGTCGATGCATTCAAGATATGCTGGTCTTTTAATATTTGGTAGGTTATTGGAACGCGAAAGTTTAGTTGACGAGTTTGTCACCTTATTGTCAGTTATATATGTATCTATGTCATCATCAGAAGACTCTCTCCCATCAAGATCATTCGTGTTTATTTCAATATTTTTGCAACTCTGATGTGTAGGTTTGATATGCTCGATGTCGTGATTTACATTATCAGCCCATTCCCCCTTTCCACGCTCAGTATGATGTATCCTTTTAACCGTAGATGTGTTCACTTTCTCAACATCCTGCATGTTATTATTTGAATCAACGCACATTGACTTCCTAGTCTGAGAATAATGCCTCTCTCCATAAAACGTGTGGGTACTGTTATGGCTGTTATCATTGGCGTCATTTGGCACTACATATCCATCAGCGTCCTCCAAAATCGTGTGGTTATAATCCTTAACCTCTTCATCAGAAATGAGTTTGTTGACCTTTGGAGGCTTTATCGGTGCAGGAAAATCCGAGTCATAATCAGGAAAGACATGCGTTTTGCGGTCATGTGTTCCACCTAGAATAGGTGGTACAACAAAGCCAGGTTTCCTAAGGGCGTGCTTTCCTTTTGAGTACAACCTCAAAGCATTTTCATTAAAGTCGGTATGAGACGCATAACTAGGAGGGTTTGTGGTGTACAAATCTTCTGTTCTCCCCAAATAGGCTGGAAACTTTATGACTAGAGGTTGGACTCTTACTTTTGCAAATGCTTTAACAAGGCAAAGAACCAATATTAGTATGAAGATTATTACAACCAAAAATAAGGCTACAACGACACACCACCAACAAAATCAATTTGTGTTAGGTTCCGATGTTGTCTTGCCTTCTGCAATGGCCGTGGAACTATATTCATTTGTAGTCTTTGTGATAGCAGTTTGCTCTTTTTGTGTTTCTGTAGACTCTGATATGGTGATTGGTGACTCTGTGGTCCCTGCTTTGGTGGTTGGTGGCTCTGTGGACTCTTGTATGGTGGTTGGTGACTCTGTGGTCTCTTGTATGGTGGTTGGTGGCTCTGTGGTCTCTTGTATGGTGGTTGGTGGCTCTGTGGTCTCTGGTATGGTGGTTGGTGGCTCTGTGGTCTCTGGTATGGTGGTTGGTGTCTCTGTGGACTCTTGTATGGTGGTTGGTGTCTCTGTGGTCTCTGTATGGTGGTTGGTGTCTCTGTGGACTCTTGTATGGTGGTTGGTGTCTCTGTGGACTCTTGTATGGTGGTTGGTGTCTCTGTGGACTCTTGTATGGTGGTTGGTGTCTCTGTGGTCTCTTGTATGGTGGTTACTGAATTTGTGGTCTCTGGAGTGGTAGTAATTGTCTCCATGGTCTCTGTCATTGCTTTTTGTTCTGTTGTCTGTATTTTCGGTGTCTCGTGTAGGGTGGTTGAAGAGTCTATGATTTGCGATATGCTGGTAGGTGTCTCTGTCTCATCGTGTATGGTACGTGATGTCTCTGTGGTCAATAGTTTGTTGGATCCGTCTGTTGTGGACTCATGTTGTGTAGGGATACCTCGTAAGTCATCTATATATACACCTATTGACTCAATTCGGTTTAAAGGCCCAAACAATGTCAGGATGCCATTTTCGCTTGGGCGCAAAAAATTATTTCCATAATACGCTTCAATGGGAGTTATCCCGCCACTATCAAGCGATACCAAACACTCAGCATATGGAAGACATGTATAGCCAAAAGCTGTGTAATCATAATCACCATGAACTCAGTCTGCATAGCAATAGTTACGCTTTGGTTGTATATCTCCCCAATACATTCTTCTTGCTGGTGACGTATAATATATGGGTATGTATTGTCTTTGTTTGGAAATTCTTTTTCAAGTAGTTGAAGTAAGATACACCTAGTTTGTCTTATTTCTAGTGCTGTAATGGCGTCTTCATGTAAATACAACTCGAAATGTTTGACAATTCCATGTGGTAGATATCGATAACCGACTGAATAATGCATAGGAGTAGTGTTTATGAACTGTCCGCATCGCAATTTTATTTCATTTCCTACATAAATTAGGGATCCCATTGTTGGTTGAGTAAAACAACCCAAACAAATAAAGATAAAAATAGTATATATCCGTCTATCCGTCATTTTTGTTCAATTCACGTGTGCTTTCCCGTATAATTAAATATACTTGCAATGTGCAATGATATTTTCTACAAAGTTATGCACATGTGAATAGGTTCGAACAGTTAGATTTATAATGAATAGATATATCACAAAATTCGTCATTATTCTATCCATAATGGAACAAATCAGTGTAGAAGGTTGTTTAATTGTGCAGCATAGCCACTTGTATCGGTATTAATAAAGTTTTTTCTGGTCTTGAGTGTTTTGTTTACACTCGTGAAATTGCTATGTAACGTTACTTTATTTCATCGCGTGCACATGCTGCAGTACCAATTTCAAATTATCTCCAGAGCATAGGTCTCATGCAAATTACATTTAGCGTACACCAAGTTTTCTTTTCATAATGGGTGTTGGTTAATTATATATAGTGTGTGTTTTGGCGATTTTGAGGTCCACCCCATAGAATGAACTACATTCTCTCCACATCAACAATACAAATAAAATGCCGCCTTATCTTAGTTTTGATTAAAGGTAGGTTCGTGTATATGAAAAACACTAGTCAAGGGAAGTTTATTATTCGCCAAATAATGTACTAGTACAATAAAAAAAATTGCAGCAAAGTAAATCTAAAGAGAAGAAAGACAGGAGAACAGTTTATTGTTAAAATCGTTTATTGTTTGACATCAAAAAATATTTCTTATGATCACAAAATAAGATATTACAAGTTCCCTTCTCAGCAGTTGTGTTCATACCGGGCAGGTACTTCCTTTCCAAATTACGTCAATTGAAACACGGCTGAAAATACCACGCAAACTCACTGTATCCCTCAATCCATGGGGACATTATGATCTGCAGATCATAGAACTGGCCACCAGAAACGTGTTTTATTGTATAGTGCATTCCTCATCCTAAACCTTATTTTTGTCAGCGCCTTCAATATGATTTTTAACATCTGATATTCTGTCTTTTTGGGGGTAGCTGTTACATGACTTTATCTGTATCCGTATATTTGCTCACTATTATATCCACCTCAATACCTTCACAGTATTATCTGTTTATTTTTGTAATCTTATTATGATACTAGTGATCGAGAATTCAACTGTTTATTAAACTCCAGTCTCATATTGAAAAATGGGAACAAGCATCCGCCGAGTTTATATATAACATGACATAATTTCGATACAAGGGAATGTATGCACGGGTCTTTTATAATCACCGAGAGTTGAAGATGTTATGGGTTGTTGTATTGTATGTATTGTTATCTACATTGAACAAGGGACTAAAGTCAGCGACCTTCTGGTTGGGGAATTGGGGGCCTCATCTATCATACGTCGTGGTGGGTATACAGTCAGTGTGTCTACAAAATGTTTGATTTCGATTGATTCCGGGATTAGAAAATATATTCATTCTGAGTCAGGCATCATATCGCCTTTTAGAGTATGACTGATTAGATCTATGACTTATTCGTCTACTGGATTAAGTGAGCATGTTCGTCAACATTCTACACATCCATAATGAATCTACGTTTTGCAGACTTGATCTTTAAGTTCATCGTAAACTGAATATCAATATCGTCAACATTTGTGAATATATCGTCTGCAACTTCTGAAAAATCATCAAAATTGCTCATTTTCTGTCTTGATTCCCTACAATCACTCATATCACTGTCACTGTTATTCTCAATATTGTTCTTATCGTCAGCGTCAAATCCATCACGATCTCTACCACTACCCGTAACTTGCTTCTTCGCATCTCTACCCTTTTCGAGTTCATCTTTATCATTACTATGCCCAATACTGGTTTCCGTCTTTTGTGATATGTGGTCTCGAGATAGCTTTTGGGTTGGTCGATGTACACCTGTGCTAATATTTATATTTTTCTCAAAGAACTCGTCACTCACATTGTTACTACCTTTGACGGGATTGGAATTTCCAGCATCCTGTTTATCATCTGCCATAATACTTTCATTTACTTTTATTTGATCCCATGACAATTCTGCATTATCAAAATATTCTGTCTTCTTCCTTTTGTCGGCATTGTCCCATTTTCTTTTGGAGCCGTCGATATTGATTGAGTTAGCTCTTTGACTATCCAGTGTATTGCCATCAAATGTTGTGTTCCTTATCGCATCAATGTTTGTTTTCTCAATGTTCTCTTTATTGGTCTCTTCGTTATTATTTGCATCGATGGTAATCGACTTTTTAACCATTGATGAATGTTTCTCACCATAGTATTTCTGTGTGAGATTACCCGTTTCCTCTTCACCATTTTTTATTTCTTTCACTGCCTCTTCCAGAACCCTTTCTTTATAATCCTTGACGTCTTCATTAAAAATAAGCTTTGGAAACCTGGGAGCCTTTAGCAACTGAGGAAAGTCATCGTCATAATCAGGAAACACGTGAACCTTTCTGTCAAGTTTCCCTGACAATATGGGTGGCAAGACAAAACCAGGTTTATTTCTAACTTCTCTCTCCCTTGAGTACTGTTTTAAAACATTTTCATCAAAGTCAGTATGAGACTCATAATTAGGGGGGTTTGTTGTGTACAAATCGCCCGTTCTTCCCATGTATCCTGGGAAATCTATAACTAGCGGTTGGATTTGTCGTTTGTGCAAATCTTTCACGTAACAAATGAGAAGTATTAGCAACATTATAATAATTAGTAACAGAATGGCCAATAATATGCACCACCAACAGAAAGAACGTGGTGAGTGGGGTTCTGTTGTTGTTTCAATATTTGGCAAAGTAGATACCTCCGTGGTCTCTATTAGGATCGTGGGAGTCTCCGTGGTCTCTATTAAGGTGGTTGGTGACTCGGTGGTCTCTGATATGGTGGTTGGTGATTCTGTCGTCTCTGGTAAGGTGGTGGGAGTCTCTGTTGTGAGTTCAACTGTTGTCGGTAGAGTCTGCAAATCGTCTATAATTACTCCAATAGATTGAATTTGACTTAAAGATGACTGAAGATACACAAAACCGCCTTCTGATGGTTCTAATACCAGCATACCAGAATATGCATTAATGGGAGCTGCGTCACCAACATCGAACGATATCAAGCAATCTGCTCCCGGTGGACATGTATAGCCAAAAGCCGTGTGGTCATTGTTTACCATGTACTCTGCCTGTAAGTCAACTGTTACTTCTTGATCATATGTGGAACCAAAACATGCCTCCTGTTGGCGACGCACAACATAAACAGGTGAAAAGTCATTGTTTGGGTCTTGTTTTTCTAGTATTTGTAGAAAAATGCATCTACTCTGTGCGCTTCTTAATAACAAAGCATCTCTATGTACATAAAATTTATACTGTTTAACAATTCCTTGGGGTATATATCTGTGACCGACAACATAATGTTGAGAAGCTACATTTATCACTTGTTTATCCCGCAGTCTCAATTCATTCCCCACATATATGAGTGTTCCTGATATTAATTGAATCCATACAGCAAAACCCATGGCGGCGGTAATTGCGATGGTACCCATAATCACGTTGGTATAAGACCGGTCGCCAGGATTCTGTTCTAAAGTTTGTATTTGCAAGTGTTCGTAAACTGCTTGACGTCTTGTTATTACTCAAAGAATCGCTTCATTGCATATCTCTGCTGAATCATTGTTGATATCACAATTATTCATTTTTCCAGTCAACTCTGAGATATTTGCTCTAGCTTATGCACACAATTCTTAAGTGATACAATGTAACTTGCTTGAAAATATTACTCAGAGAAGTTAATCCATCTCTACTTTCTCATAGTTGCAAAATAAACTAAACATTCAGCATCTATAGAAAACCATCACCCAACGTGGCTTGTATGTGCAAATTAAGTGATCGAATTATAATGCATTAACCTTTACAAAGGAATAAATACCAGAAGGTCATGTGTGTAGCAATAATTTAGTATCATTGGTTGACAAACATAAGATGTCAGACAACAAGTGTGTATCAACAAACACATAAATGATGCAAACGTTTCGAGTAATTCGCATGAATACCTGATAAAGACACTCATGAAGTGAGAACTCTTTGAAAGAGTTGTGTTTAATAGTTTTCATTATTCATCGTACACATTACTTATGGGTATTTAAGATCATATCGGTACATGAGCTCAAGGCGTCACCATTAGTGTCCATTCCATTAAATACTAGTATAGTTTCTATTGTGGAAGCTGGTCATCTACGAAGATTGCACTGAAGTAGTTCATATGGTGGATAACTTCTTGGGTCCAACATCAATCAACAACGTAATATGCAATTTGTCAAGTAAATACACCCTACAGTTGCTGAGACGTTTTACCCACTAGTTTTTCTATGAACCTTTTATTTTTTTATACACCTGTATTTGTAATCAGCTATAGTAATAAAAATGCTATATACTTGTATATGCATTGCTTCCCTAATGAATAACAGTTGCCAACTGTGCATAACAAATGCCTGTGTGCAAAGAGCATGTTTTCTCTATGATTGAAACAGGGTGCAATCCATGAGAGCAATTTTGGAACATGGTAAACGTTTGGGGTTCAGACAGTGACAGGGTCAGGTTTTCAGTGTCCCGGGACCAAGCGTTACCATACCGTAGCTTGGACAGTCACTGGCGTGTCCAAATCTCTATGATAGTCTTTGCCTAAATAGTGAAAATGATTTGATGTTATTTTGTTGTTAAAGTTGTATCGTTTACATTCAGAAGTGTAGATTTTTTAAACACACTCTTCAGATAATTATTTCGTAAGATATGGTACAAAGATGCTGCATATATATAAGCAGATCCCAAAGTTGATGTGTGGGAAAGAGAACACCATATCCCCATTGAAGGAGAGCAAGGTTTGTTATTGTCGTCATACATGCATACACACACATATAAATTTACTTGTACAGTGTTGAAACTAAGATTAATATATATACATCAGTCAAAAAATGACATCAAGCCAAGAAACTCATTATTGAGGCATTTATCCTACGCGTCCCTTTGAATGCTATATGGCAATGCTATGGTCGCAACTCCCTCTGTTGCATTGTTTGCAGTCTGACAACGTTTTGCACCGTGTGCAGCAAAAATTTGACGATACACATAAACCATGTGACACTGGTAAGTGTTAGTTGTTGATTAATCACTTTCACTTGTTGAAAATTCAATTGCAAATTACATATTGTCTCCACTAAATTAACCGAATATTTATGTTGTCAGCAACTAAGCCTTTCCATGAATCTTAAACACTTGTTAATGTCAATACTTTGGTGGATAGATGCTGTCGTATTTATTATTTGCTACATTAAGCAATAGCGTTAAGCAAGATGTAAAGTGACACCATATAACTTGCTGTCAATCTATTTTATTAACAGTATATAGTCTATTTGTTACCAAAAACAACTAAATATATACCACATATTCAACATCGTTTATTTTTTAATGCTTCATGCAAGTCAGGCATCCGGTAGTGCAGTGTGATCTTCGGGGAATGTTTAATTGTTAATATACCCCTTACATTGTACTTCATCTCTTCATTTGCTTGTGGAACTGTGTTTATTTTCTTAATTGAAACGTGTCTACCTGACTCTACCGAGTATTTTCAAAAACTACAAAAATCATATATACGGTATGAGTCACAAACATTACTTATATTTTGGAATGTAGAACTACTTCACAATTACTTAATTGCTGTTCATCATGTTACTATATGTATTTTTCATAATTGACTTTCTTTCAAACATTTACAAACATATGATAGACCAATAAAATTGCACAGTGGCTAGCAATCTTATTTGTTTATTATGTACACCAATAAACCTGCTGTTTTGGAAATTATAAACACTTGTTTTGTGAATTATTGCTTTGCTACCACTTGATCTAATAGATTTGATTAGCACTATTTCCTTTTATGTTGTTGACACATTCTTATTGACAAAAGTCGCTTATAAATATGGAGCCGTTACTTTAGCATGTAAGAATTGCCCAAGAAGGCCGACCAGTTTGTTCAGATTCAGCAAAGAGTATTTCACATTCTTTGAATTGACATTGTTGTGTCTAATTGTGGTGAAATGGAGACCGGTACTACCAGATAGTAAATTAATTGCTAGTATTTCATTTGTAACCTATTCCCATGGGATTTTCTAAAGTAATTGGTAAGATGACCTGAAAGCGTCAAAACATAAATAGTCTACCCGTATTATATAATCTTATATTAGCCCTCTTCCAGAAAATAAATCTCAAAGGCGCTATTGAAAACCTGTGTCGATGTTGAGCCTGTCCCGGTATTGAGATATATATTAAGTTCCGGGGTTTGTGTGTCCATAGTGGTTACCAGTAGGCCTAATCATGCTCACGCTGTTCAATCAATTTCCAGTTAATGGGCGTAATAAGCAGAGCTGATGCGGAAATCAAGAGCTTTTGTGCCGGAAATGTCTACTTTTAAAATTACAGGTTCTGACTTTTCACTGCAGGTAGTATAAATATCTGTCTTTGGCACAAATTATTTGGTCCATGCATCATGGGAATATCTGTGGTGTCTATGAATGGTTTGTATGTCCATTTAATGGTCTGTTTTTTGCTGCTAAGTCTGCAATAGTTGAAGACCCTCGTTCTACATGGCCGTCCACTGTCAAAAAATGAGTGATATTTTGCCTAATATGGCTTTGTCAAGCTGTACTGTGGGTCAGCTGTCTGGCGTATACTTGAATGAAAACTACCTTATGCGTTGCATTTAGATTATCAACTTATATATTGTGTTAAGTCTCCAAATCCACAGAAACTGGTTTGCTCCTCATATGAAAACTGTTGATCACAGCTTACCACGCCTTTCATATTTTTTATGCAATTATATGTTTTTAAAAAGCATGGAATTAGTGCGATCTATTTCAATCAACCTTGAGATACATTCCTGTTCATATGTTGCCTGAATTAAGCGGCTTTACAGCCACAATATCCGTCATTTTCCATCAGATGACACCAATTTTGAAGGGGGTGGTTATGTATTGCAGACTTTAGCACCAGAAACCAACCAATGTGAATGGAGATAAAACGCATCAGTATGTGCCAGAGGCATTCTCATAGTGCATGGACGAAATAAATTGTGATCACAATTGATTTTCAGCCTGTTTACTTTTGAAATCAGACATTTGGATTTTTCACTGTAAACATTTACCGCACAAAATCTCTTGATTACGCATATTAACTGGAGATCGATTGAACGCCGGGATGCTAATGGTGTCTCTACTAGATGTATCTCAACGTTAGAGTTCTGATAAAGAGGAAAACTTATATATCAGATTGTAAGCTCTGAGCAAAAGGGATAACAATCGAATCATAGGTGCTACCTAGCAACGGGCAAAGGGGCCTGCCCGGCCCGTAGTCCCGTACGTAGCTCCCTAACTCGAGCTCACTACCCCTATTGATTGTCATCAGAAATTAATTTAAAATCAACTGACTTACAGAAATTAGCTATGGTCGGAGTTTCATTTGGACGGCCAAATAGATAGAAAACGGCCCTTTAAATCTATGGTGTCAACTCCAAAGGATAAATATGGATAAAAAAAACATTCTCTAGCTTATAGCTGGACTTAAATGACTCGAGTTTGGGAATATATATACATTAAAAGGGGAAACAATCAAGCAATATACCATTCCATTTTATTTATTACTTATAAAAGTGGTTTGAAACGATTTACTAAGTGTTAAAATATACTGGATCCCTGTGTTTATTGTGAACAATGCCTCTAGAATTGGCGTCACTGTCGCATAGGAGAGGACAGTGTGCAAATTCATAATGATATGCAGATGGACAGTCTGATGAAAGTCATATGACGTTGTGTTAACATCACAGTCTACAAGAACAGCAGTTTCTGTATTTTATTGACAAGCTGGATCCAAATCCCGATGCTGGTCATTACGAATTCTGAAACTGGCTGGCTTTTATTTGACCATTTCAGTGGTAAATGGGGTGCATCACAAACCATTGCTGACATTGAATGGATATCATTTAATGTGTAGTTCCGATTTTTTTTCCGGTGTTGGTATATAGTTCAATTATCACTTTTCACTTATTGCTATATTGATAATTCCCATCCAACCAAAGGTTAGCTCGTCACATCACATTGTTGCGTACTTGATATTGATATCTGACACGGTAGACTGGGGTGATGATGGTGTAGTATGAGGTATTTGTAATATGAGAGATGTGAGTGCAATTTCTGGTGTGCTTTTGAAGCTAAAGATGTGGGGGTTTGCAAATGCTCCTTTGTGCTACCTTGCTTCCGTTCTTGACTATGTCCGGTCTGAATGTCAGGTACATCTATCCTTTTTTGGTGAACAGGAAGCCTTGTTTGTAAAGATGGCCTTTTGTACTACGGTTCGAATACTTACAGATAATGGGATGAAGACTGAAGAGTGTGTGTTGAGCAAATATACCTGATTGTCGTTATCGTTACATTTCACCTGCAAGATGTCCTTATTTTATTAGATGTCCCTGAATAGACAATGATAGTTCATCATCAGCCAGAAGTCAGAAGATTAGTGTCATTTCGAGGTGGATTAGGATTGATGAGTTGTGGATCTGGATCATCGCTTTGCTTTTCTGTGTCATCTGGAGAGCTAACTCGATCTCGACCTTACGCTTAGGTTCAAAGCACATACAAAGTGTCATCAATTTGTTTAGAAGGGGTGTGCAAGCCCCTGGGCCACCCACCCCGACACGGATCACCCAGTACCACAATGCATTGTATATGAACTAAACAGTATTGTCCTATTTTATGATAATTTGCTGTCTCACGTGTGAGCTCACGCGGGTCTGATGTTGTCACACGGCGAGCCGCGTGACGCGCTTTTTATAAACGCTGGTATCACTGCACTGCTGAAGCAAAAAATATATCGAACACTGCCCAGTCTGCACTGAAAGGCACTTCACCGTCCTGTACTGGGTGATAAGGTGTTGTGGATAGTAGGTCTTGTTACGCCTGTTGTTGTTGGTATAAATAGATATTCTTGGAAGTTTATGGAAATTTCTATTAGACTGAGTATCTGAAGTGCGATATTGCACGGAAAACCGGTCACGTTGGATATAGAAATGTTTTAGTGGTCTTTTTTTTTTTTTTTTTTTTTAACCCCTAAACAAATTCTTTTTCAGCTCAAATAGTAATTTCATTATGGTATGGTCTGCTTTAATTTCATGCACGAACAGAGAGTGGTCGTTTTGTAGTCACCATAGTCACTGTATGTCACCTTCATATTCAGAAAACATCAATGTGTATTATATAATCACTAAGTTGAAATCCATTATGGTCCTGGTGTAAGAAAACATGTTATATGACAAAGGATACTATAACGAAAATAATCGTGAAATACTGACGATCATTAGAAACGAAGTTAGGGGCTAAGTTACTCGTTGTATAGTCGCCACTCTCTCACAACTTTCTAGCTCATGCCTAACAGTAAAAACATGTATTTTCTACTACTTTTGATAATTTTCCGGTTTCATTTGCAACATGTAGACAGCATTTTCCATATTTTCTCAGTGCATTCATACAGAAAATATCTAATCAGTGACTCGCTGATATAAATTTTGTTTTTGGACCAAGCGCTGTGTACCAAATACATAGGATTTTTAGCTGATATAGATGAAACCGCATAATCATATTGTGTGTAAAGCCTAGATCACATCCGGCAGTACTGCAAACCTACTGCCTCTCTACTGCCAAAAACTCGTGAGACCGCTGTGTGGATCGGTCCGTGTCCCAGCTGCTGGCCCAGGGTAGGCTGCATGGAGACAATTCGCAAGGCCGTATGTCATTACTTGACATAGACAACGCACACACAAAAAGGCCATGCTGTCAAAAATGTTTGCGCGGCCGGTTGTACCCTTAATAACCAAGCAACTGCAGGACAGAATGCCGCTCACGATGCCTGGATGATAATGACAAAACCAACCCGTTTACCAACCTGACTAATATGTCCCTATTATTGGCCCGCAAAGTGTTGTTGATGGGGACAAAGACAATCACATA